>JAODKC010000064.1:33726899-33767983 GCA_026777985.1 Mormyrops attenuatus
GACACATGCAGACACATGCAGACATACGCAGACATACACTGACATACGCAGACACATGCAGACACATGCAGACATACGCAGACATACACTGACATACGCAGACACATGCAGACACATGCAGACATACGCAGACATACACTGACATACGCAGACACATGCAGACACATGCAGACATACGCAGACATACACTGACATACGCAGACACATGCAGACACATGCAGACATACACTGGCATACGCAGACATACACTGACATACGCAGACATACACTGACATACGCAGACATACGCAGACACATGTAGACATACGCAGACATACACTGACATACGCAGACATACACTGACATACACAGACACATGTAGACATACGCAGACATACACTGACATACGCAGACATACACTGACATACGCAGACACATGTAGACATACGCAGACATACACTGACATATGCAGACACATGCAGACGTACGCAGACATACACTGACATACGCGGACATACGCACGCAGTGTGCAGCCCAAACACACAGCACTTTTAGTCTGACGCAGACCAATCCTTCATGATCACTTTGCTACGTGTCACTGTTTGCTTCACCAGAAAACATACCGATACATACACAAGACATACCGATTAAGACGGCGACTCAGAGGTCCAGAAAGTACAAATCCAGACCAAGATTTTGTTCCATCCAACTAGTTGACTACTGAGTCTCTTTATGCTCAGCTGGTTGATGGAAACATAATCTTGGTCTGGATTTGTACTCTCTTAGCTGCAACTTTACACCTTTACAGAGACTGTAAAGGCTGCTGTTGGATCTCTGAGAACTCAGACTCAAACATCTGCATGCCAAGTGTCTCGGGATGTCAAACAGTGTCTGACATTTTTACTGTTTCTACTCAATAAATGAAAATGTAGAGTTCAGCCATAAATGTTTCTTATGGGAGATGGCATGTGACATGGAAAGGGCCAGAGTTCAGTCATAGTTATTCCTCTGACCTTGGAGTTAAGTGCCTTGTAGTGCAATGATGGAGGGATTCTAGGGATTTAAACTGGGGAGCATAACATCATCAGAACTATATCATCAGAATAAGATGAAGCAGGTGATCGTCCATATGTGCTCCCCCCCCCACCTCCACCTCCACCTGTACGCACTGCTCTGTTGGCTTGAAACATTAATGGGACGTAAATCTGGCCCGATAGTATGTCGTCTGCGTTTCGGGGGGTAACCAAAGACGAGTCCGGCCGTCTTTCAGCTTCCCTTGGTTTGTAAACAGCTGCGCTGTTACCTGGTTGCCTTTGACAGATTGCTTCTTCCAGGAGGGTGGCCAAACTCCGTGAGAAGGGTGGCTTTGTGTTACACTGACCTCGCGTGTCCCGTTGCTCAGTGCAGCAATCCCACTCTCTGACATTCATCCTGGATTGTGTATCGGGCTGCAACTAATCACCCCTCGCTGGCAAAAAATTCTGCTTTTGTTTATTTCTTATTCTGTATAGCGGATAATCTTAGTGTTACAATTCATTTATTTAGTGGACACCTTTATACAAAGCGACACACAATTGAAACCAGGATTAGCCAGTACCTAGAGCAACAGGTTAAGGACCTTGCTCAAGGACCCAGCAAAATAATACCACCAAGCCTGGGATTTGAACTGACAACCATCACAGGCACCACATCCAAACCTACTGAACTTCACACCACAGCGCCCCCTTCAGTAACTAGACTGAAGCTCATATCTTTAACAACTGACAGCAAACCTACAATAAATTAAGTAGTGGGCAGCACCGTAGTTTGGGGTGTGTTCTCGAACCGGAGACCCGCTGTCTCAGCTCTCTACAGAGCCCTTATAACCGGCCACTTCGGCAGAGTCGTGCGAGATGCTGAGCCCCGGCATGGACTCGCCTGCTTGCTCTTGGCTGACGCCTGTTCCTTGGCAGGCAGCTACTCTCCTGTGACCTTGACCGGCATTGGCTCCCTATTCCAATTTTCCACATATTCGTAAAATTCTGAATGAACGAGGCTTCTGTCTTTACGCCGGTGCCCAAAGGCTCCGCCTTGCCGTGAGGGCCCACTAAATCACGCCTCCAGCAGAGAGCTGAGCCAGGGGGCTGATGGGAAACAGCTGGCTCCGGAGAGCTCAGGCCTTCACAGACGTGGCGGTTTGACGCAAGGCTTCCCTGGGCCTGTCCCAGCAGTTTCTTGTGTGGATGCTTTGTGTCGCGAGATCCTGTTCGGATGGATCAGTAAATGAGGCATTTTATGTGTATAATTATCCCGACACAGCAACCTCATGAACCAGTCGGCAGAAGGCTTCCCCCACTGATTCGTTTATCACCCAGGTTTGCATTTCATATTGTGCGGCTCCAAGACAACCGCTGGGTCATCCTATACAAATAATGACTCCTACTCTCAAAGCTCACTCTACGGCTGTCATTAAATCTCACGAGTACTCATGGTTCTGTTAAACCTCCTAAACAAAGATACTGAGATATCATGTTCATCTTCCCAACAAGCTGGATTAGTGGCGGCATGTATAATTAACTCATTTCAGAACATAATATGACCTTGGTGCTTCGTGTACACAAGCGACGCAGGTAATTGTAAGTCATCCCTGCTTGAAAAATAAAAACATGAAAGACCGAGGTGAC
Source organism: Mormyrops attenuatus (assembly GCA_026777985.1). Classification (NCBI taxonomy): domain Eukaryota; kingdom Metazoa; phylum Chordata; class Actinopteri; order Osteoglossiformes; family Mormyridae; genus Mormyrops; species Mormyrops attenuatus. The sequence continues at coordinate 33,729,542 of JAODKC010000064.1, forward strand.
ATGGTTCAGTGGAGGGAATGATGTGTTTAGCAAAACAAAAAAACTCGCCGAAATGTGTCCTAGAAGGCCGACCTATACAGTGGGGGCCAGCGATGCTGGGTAATGAAGCAACACGCTAAGAGATTGACGGAGAGATAGAGGCAAGACTTCAGTAAGGAAGTGAGTACCTTCCCATCCTTCCTGGAGGAGGTGGAAGGGAAACAGTAGATACTGGCATGCTGCATTATTGAAGCGGTCTGCGTTGCTGGGTACAGGGACCAGAAGCCGGGCAAAGGCATTTGTCACGCCGCAACACCCACGACTGCTCCGGAGAGCGACGGTTCATTCCGGAATGCAGGTGCCGCCCCACCTCTGCTGCACTGCAAGTTTATTTGCCTGTTTTACTCTGTAGGCTGGTTCCAGAGCCAGTTTAAAGTTTAAGACAATGAAGGTCGACCATAACATCGCTCAGGTGAGTCTCTCACGCTTCTGCTTAATTTGAAGACCCCTAGGAGGGGGTTGGGTGAGATTCTCAAAAGTTCCAGTTTGCATTCATGTTCCTTCATTTAGCTTTCAGACTGATTTTTAACACCCCATCGGTTGCCTGGTGCCTCTCTAATCAATGACTAGCTTGGTTTTATGTCTGACTGTATTGTTGTTGTTGCATTTCATGTTAATCATTTTGTGTATTAAGTAAAATATGTATATATAAGGTAGAATAATAATTTATAACAGAAAACAGATGGATGGAATGTATACTAATTAAGGTACAGTATGTATAGTAAGCGAGAAAAGGTTGGCCAGACTGCCTTTTTCATAGTCTGCCTTTACAAAGGCTGTGTTGTAATAATCATTTAAATCAGACACAATGGCATGCAAGTTGTGTATTTATAGATAATGCCATTGTTTACTTGGCATCACATCATAACATCTGGGTTTTTCCACCGATAAATTTTGTATTGAAATTATTATGCATTTAATTGTGCCTTTATTCAGAAACTGCCAGACCTGATGAACACAAAGCATTGCGGATTGTCACCCCGTATTATTTTTCCAGAACATTCCGGGCTTGGTCACAATGGCCTCTTATACAATAGCAGTTATTTATTTAGCAGAGACTTTTGTCGCATGCCTCTTTCATACGTGTGCTGACAGGAGACAGACGCAGTCTTCTGCGTTTCTGCTTTGTTGCACTCCATATGTTACACGGGTCTCCCTCGGGCTCTCGAACGCACAGCCTGATGTAAATAACCTCAAACCACCTGGGGAGGCGCAGGTGTCGGGTTCTAGCGGGACGGCGATCTTATACCGCGGGCAGATTTGATTACAGCCGACGGAGGTGATAAGTGTCCACCGGCACGATATCCTCCTGGACCGTCCCCCAGTGCGAGGGCAGCTTTGGTTTTAACAAGACATCCAGGGAAGAATAGTCCCAGACATCCCTTTGTTTTATTGTGGTTTTTACACACTGAACTAACCCCCCCCCCCCTTGTCACTGGAGCCAGACACAACACGAGACTTGAAAGGTGATGAGGAAAACTTGGTATGTGCAGATTCTGTGGTGGTCATCAATTGTTGATGATGATTTTTACTATTCATGGCAGTTCTGTGATTTCTTTCACTTTCTCTGTATAGTTCAGACAAGAGCTTCCAGACAGGACACTGGGGTATCACTTGTCCCTCATCCGTGAGCTCCAGGAGGAACCAGAGCTTAAGGAGCCCAGGTGAGGCTCAGGTGACCATCTCACCACACTTCCTCAGAATTGGTGTCACCCTTTGATTTTGGGCCTTCATGCTGACACAGGGGTCAGAGAGGATCGGTTGTGATGCGATGGGTGAGAAATGCATGGGCTGCCTTACGAAGCCCGCAGTCTGCACTAGCGCAATGGCTGTAGCTGTCGGCCTGCTGGCCCATGCTGATGGACCTGGAGGTGATCTCCTGTGTCTTGTAGTCACTCAGCACTTGCACAGGACGCTGATGGGAACAGCTTCTGAACATGGACAGAGTACATTATGTGGATCAGAAGATATTCAGCTGCTTTCCAAAGTGCAGTATTCATCCAGAGACGACATCACCCTCCTACGGTCTCATCTCTATGTCAGCACCATCTTAGGCTTAAATAGGTTGCCATAAAAAAGCACATTTAAAAAGAAAAACTTCAGTACATTTTGTCTTGGGTAAGTAATTGTGGGGTGTGCTGTTCTGTTACCAGCTCCTCTTGTAAATCACCTAAATGACAATATTAAAAACTCACAGAGTTCATACCCGGAGGTCTCACTGAGACACCAGCATAAACCTCCTATTACAGCAGTATTACCAGTGTGGAATCAGCATGAACAGATAAACCTTAAACAGTTTCAAAATTGTTTTAATGCTTGAAGGTCATCGTCAGTTTGGATTTTGCTCTACAGAGCAGCATTTCAGTTCAGTTTAGCGCGGAAAGAGCGTAGTTATTTGATATATATGATCACAGACATGGGCCCAGGTATGTAACAGCAGCAGTCCACTGGTGCCCTGGAAATTTATCAATGTCAGCGATTTGGGAATCTATCTATCTATCTATCTATCTATCTATCTATCTATCTATCTATCATTCGAAATCCACCTCTTAAGGCTTCACAGGTATCTGCATCAGGTCTTTGTTTTGCATGACGTCTTTGTTTCGGCTTTCTTTGTTTAACTTCTGAATATTATCCAACCATCCATTTTCTGTACCCGCTTGTGCTACCCAGGGTCGCCTATCCCAGGATCTACTGGCACAAGGCAGGGAATAACCAAGGGTGGGCTGCCAACCCATCACAGTCTGAACATCTGCTAATACGTTTGCTTCTGCTGCACAGTGCATGCAGGAGCCTCTGCTCAACCAGAAACCAAAAATAAGGACTAACCTGGCATATCATAACGTCTGGACCCTTCTAGATGGATTCACTTGCATGTAGAGCTGCATAGAGATCCAAGCAGTGACAAACCCCTAAGCATTCTCTCTCACAGGCGGTGCCTATTCCCACCCATCAACCCCCAACGGGACCAGGCGAAGGAGAAAGGGATTCGAACCCACCTCCCCGTCGATGAGGAACATAAACGTCAGGAAGAGACGTGCCTGTTAGCCGAGGTGACAAAGCCACCTTTCTGAGGTGTTTCGTTTCACGTGACTTGGAGCGTGAAATCTGCTTCTCAGCTTGACAGCGATTTCCTGTCCCCGCTGAGGGCATCTAAGGTCTGATCTGACTGACGCTTTCCTCCTAAATGTCCAAATAGCTGTCCTTTGCTTTGGTCCTCGTTTCAGTGCAGCATTATGAGATATTCGGAAATGCCACCAAGAATCCGCCCACCAAACTATACTATATTCTATTATGAATATATAGTTAATCATCTTCAGCATCAAAATACAGTCAAACAAAAACACAAAGGAACAGACAAATGCATGAACAGTAGATATTGGTTGAGATACTTTGATGCCATGATGACCAGGAGCCACCAGCCCTGGGCTGTCACCTCACACTAACCAAGGGCCTGCAGCTGACCCGTCTGCTCCATCTGCGCAGCTGCTGCGCATTGAACAGGAGCTGCAGGAGAGGGTGCGCAGGGAGAAGGAGCGCCAGGAAGTGCTGGAGCTGGTGCGTCAGGAGGAGAACCGGCGGAAATGGAGAAGCCTGTGCTACGTGGGCCTCAACCAGCGCATCAACAAGTATGTAGGCTGGGGACACAAGGCAGCTATGTCACGCAAACACCTTGCGGGTAATGTGCTCTTATGTGTGGACCCTGATTTTCAGTGAATTATCTGCTTTCTGTCTGATCTGATCATGTCTTTCTGTCTCTGTAGGCCATGGGTGTTCAGCTTCTATAAAACTATTCCCATGCACATATACTGTCAGCCAATCCAGTCGAACGCACATGCACGCAGAAAGAAGAAGAAGTCATCCAGTGGATGATAGATGGGGCGGAGCTTAAGGGCAAAAAAGACGGGGGGTGAGACCAAAGGTGCTGCCGGCTGAGCCTTCTGCTCTCGTCTATGGTGCTGGAACGGGAGGCCAAAGATATGCTCATTAAGAACAAAATGTTCCTTCACACATTGCTGCACAAGCCCTTACAATAGCACTGCCTGATTCTCAGAAACAGGAAAATAATCAAATCTTTTGTTGGGGAAGTTCACTGTGCTCAGGAAAATGGAGATGGTCAGCTTTTTACTGGTGGCCCTAAACACTTCAGGGAACACAGTGCCTCTGAAGACAGTAACACTAAGAAGTGAAGAGCGCAATGTACCAATGAAACAGTGTATCAGAAAATGCTATGGGGGGGGGGTCAGTCCACAGACATGTAATGCCCGTAGATGGGGGTAATGATCACATTCATGTTTCTGTGCAAAGGGTTCCATACAACATGCGTCCATCCAAAAGGGTAACTTAGCAGGATTTTATTCATCTTTAAATTGCTTCCTTGTCTCATCAATGTGCAAACTACTCCGGAGATCTTCTATGCAGGGCTGCCAACTTCACTCAGCCGGCCGGAGTGAGATTTTCAATTTGCGACAAGTCTGCACACACATGCGCGCGCATTTACATGTATGCAACGGTTTTATTACCTTGTAAACAGTCTGTATGGTTTGGAAACTACCCCGATGCTTTTGAGGTAGCTAATTTTAGGTTTATAATGGAAGAATATAGATTTGCCGCGTGATTGTGTGAGCGAGAGACTCTGAAAGCTTGAGCATCACACCAGATGCGTGAGACTTGGCAACACTGCCTATATTCATTTTGATTTACCTGAGACATTTTCATTACATGTAAAATGATTTCCTGTACATTACCATTGCATTTACATTACCTGAGTGCAACTCAAGAAAAAGTAAACCACGGCGAAATATTGCAACAAGTTATGAAAATTCTTACCGCGCCGACTACCCACCTTTAACCGCCACTAAAATGTGAGGAATGTCCAATACGAGGAAGTGACTGTATAGGTTTGTGCCCTTTCCATGGTATTTATAGCTAAGCTCTATGTAGTCACTTCTCGTTTGCTTATGGCAATTTCTCAAAATTCTGTTTAAACAGGAAAGGACTTATAGTATTGGGATTTAATACATAAAATAAGGGCGATCAACAGTGACTTGGATTTAACTACCAAGCAGGGGATCTGAACCAACGCCCTTCTGATCACAAGCACAGGGGCCAAATCCACTGATCCACACACTGCACACTCAAGAGAAAGCAAAAGTCGGGTAAAATGGTTTACTGAGAATTTTTGTAATTAAACTTTTTTGCTCTCTTATTAAACCAGGGGAAGAAATTTTTCATTGAATTATACTGGGTTAAGGATAAAAGGGCATATGCTATTATTTGTGTTATTTCACTTGCATTGTTATAGTGATGGGAACCTTTAAAGTCACTGCACAGGCTGTGATCTGATGGTTAACTGGATGACTTGCTAATCATTAGGATTCTAGGCCATTTCCAGAATAATCGTATTTCTATTTGGGAGCATCCTGACTATCGGTAGCCTCGCTATTAGCAGCTACAAAATGCCAGCTACATTTAGAAGCAAGGCGAGGTGCCGTCAGAGTTTGCCCTCGGGGCGACAGAAGGTGAGCAATTATTTATGCGTCATGTGGATGCATGACAGCTCTTTAATTCAGACTGCGGAATCGCAGACGACAAGGGGGTAAACATTCATCTGCACTTCACTTTGGAGGGTGACTGATGTGAGGTGTAATTACAGGAGATCTCAGTATCCTTAATCAGATGTTCGTCCTCAGCTCCTGTTCACGTCATCCATAGCTTACATTCAGTTCCTCACTGTATTTTCCTCCATTTGAGTACAAATACATCTACATATTATCCATCCATCCATCCATCTTCCATGCACTTATCCTGGGTAGGGTAACAGGAGGGCCTGAGACCTATCGCAGGCAGCAATGAGCAAAAGCCTGGGCTGCACCCTGGACAGACTGCCAAGCCATCTCAAGACACTTGCAGAAATTCACATACACAATAAGCAATTAGCCTAACTACTCGTCACTGGGCTGCATGTAAAACCAGAGAATGCAGAGTAATCCCATGAGACAAGGGGAGAACCTACAAACTCAACTCAAACTCAACATCCAAACCCTCAATCCTGGCGGTGAGAGGCGACGGTGTTACCCACTGAACCACTGTGTCAGCCAGCTACGCATTCTGTTTGTAGGTAAAATGGAAGCTGACACCTTATGCTTGCCGATGCAAAATCAGCATCTGACAAACCTCTGGAGGAGCCAGCAGTCCGTGGGACAGCAAGCATCTCGCATCTGTGCTGCTCATTGGTGGAGATGCTGGAGACAAAGAATTAATCAGATATATCTGTGGTAGTACAAAGTATATCGGACCATTATTATGGCATCAAGATTAAGCTTTTTAAGGGCTGTGATACGGTTGATATGAAAAGACCATGCAGTTTCACAATCAAATAAATCTTGTGCGATACTGGATGCGTGATGTTTTGTCAAAAAAATTATGAAAATGTAGTAAAGAGAAGTATGTCTTCTTATTTGTTGCTGATTTTTAGTTTGTGAAATTGTGCCCACTTCACTGTCCTTAGGGAGGTCAGTCCTGCACTGTATGCCTTTCCAGCCTGAAGCCCAAATGAGCTCCAATATGAGATGGTCTCTAAAACTCCTGCCCTGTCCTCCATCAAAAAGCTACTTTCTGCTTTTTTTTTTTTTTTTGGCAAAGCTGGAGTGGGTACTGAGTTGCCTTGCTCTGTGGTTGTTCTGTGGTTTTTGGTTATTATTGTGTTTATGTTTATCAAATGAGGATATATAAAAACGATTTTCTTATAGTATTACAACAATATTGTATTTATTTATTGTATTTTGTAGTGTTTATTGTAGCATTGTATTTATACCATTCGAATCTTTATAAACACTTTAAAAAACGAGCAGCCACACACACCGGCGACCTGCATCTGCGACCGTCCATCTCCGCATTTTCGGTCTCAAAATACGCAGATACGTTAGCGGCATCTTTAAGAAACATTTATTTCTATGCCACTGAATATATAGAACACATTACCGTATCGATTTACATGGGAGTTAAGGCAGCGATGAATGACAGGACGGACAACCAAATGTCAACATGCACCGTTAATACGGGGTAAGCTGGCTAGTTGTACGAAGACCTGATCTACCTGCATATGGACGACAAATTACCTGATTAATTCATATATGTGATTCGTATATATAACGACTCCGCAATCATATTGATTACGTCGCTACGTTAAAAAATTATGATTGATACATCTAGCTACGGTGATAGAAACAGCACGGACGCTGACCAGTTATGTGGCTACCAACACGCTGTTTTTCATTTAGATTATATCAAAACGATACTCATGCAGCAGTATGTCCGTGATTCCTGCAGTAGACATTTGACAAGCACGATGTGCGGTAGCTAATGGCAACAGCAGCCATGTTTCCGAGATCACGAAGGGGTCGGAGGTTAAAGGTCATTACCCAGCATCCTCCGTCGGAATACGCCGCCATCTTGGATCTGCGAGGGGAAGAGAAATTAATGCGGTGAGTTTTTTTTTCCTTCTTCTTCTTATGATTTTCTTCTTAATAATTCTCGGTTCGCTCCGCCAATGGACGGCCGTCCGTAAGAACAGGCGCCGCGGTGGAGTTGGCCGTCCGTGGCCGGGTCGGATGGCGGGGCTGAAGACGGACGGTGCCTTTATCGCTGCTGGGTTTTTGTCTGGGGCCGCGGAGGACCGAGGGGAGGAGGCTGGGCCCGAGCAGGCCCGGCCCGCCAGCGCTCACCTAACGGCCGCCGATTTACTCCCGTATTACGGGGAAAACGTTGCCGCTCCGGGCACACCGGCTTCGGTTTGGAGGCCGCGTATACGGCACGGTGGGGTCTGCTGGAAACCGATATTAGATATAAACACGGCGTAGCCCGCAGCGGTGGGCCGGCCAGTCAGGCGACGGTGGGCCGGCCAGTCCGACACCCTCCTATCCGTCTGCACTGTATGAACCCGGAGCCGGCAGACAGCCGGAGTCCTGACTGCTCGACTAACGGCGTCCCGGTTCGCTTCACGGTTCCCGATGAATCGAGGGGCCTTAAAGAGGAGCGTCCGCGGCGGGGCGAAGCCGCGCCGGCCGCCTCCACGGATCTGACGCCTTTACGCGTCCGGTGACGGGAGGGTTGGCCGGCACCATTACTCCCGACCAGCCGAGCCCCAAAGCCGGCAGGCTCTCCAGGGGATCCGCCGCTGCTGTCACCCGCGTTACCTGTGTGGGTGGCTGTACGGCCGCAACTAACAGCCTATATCGGGCTATCGTGGCTGGTTAAAACAAAAGTAAAGCCACCCCCATAAATTACCGGGCAAAAACGAAATCACGGCTCCACCGGAGTGGCTGATCCTTTCAATTAAAAGTGAGCCTGCAGCCGTGTCCCATCAGTTACTGTAATTTAATTTTCTGCTTGGTTGGCATCTCATCAGCCTCTGACGTGTCGATAAACCGGGCTTCTTTCTGTTTTTGTACTTTTAGGATGAGTATTTGTGTTTCGTTGTTCTTTGGCGAGCCGTGGCGGATACGATCAGCCACTTCTGTCTTTACACAGCAGATGTCACGTTGCTCTCATGCTCCGCACCAAAGCCCGTCCGGGACGCGGGAATCGCGGCTCTTCGCTTACATCATCATCATCATCATCATCATCATCATACATAATGTCCAAATGTTGTTTTTTTTTTAATCTGACGTTGCAGATAAAAAGTCGGCAGTGAAAAAGTCCCGCTCTTTTAAATTGCATACATTGCATACTTTTATTAACTCATCCCGTCTAAGCCACACCTTCAGCCGTGGTGTTGTTATCTTTATTGTTACCTGTGTTTTATTGATATCTTAAGCTGAATGAGTTTGGGAATATTTTGGTTTTCCATAGATAAAATAACCATGCCCCGTTGGTTTTATGGTTAATCTTTTTATTTCTGTCATTATAGTCTGGGATAGAGGTCAGACTGTCAGGTAGTTTAAGATCTCGTGGTTTTTTTGCTTTGAAATTAGTCTTTTATTTTTAGACTTTTTGAATTTTCACTTTTCAACACCACCGATTTTTAATCCAAAAAAGTGCATTACGATTTAACTCTTTGGTTTCATATAATCTGCTTCGTCTGAGAACTAAAGTCCCTTTTTAATTATTTCATTTTGAATTATTTTTGCAAAAACATTAGTTATAATGTTACATAGTGATGTGAGGTTTGACAGCTCGCCGTTTTCAGGGGAAATCCTTAGAAAAGAACCTATGTGTGGCTGAAATGTTTGCTGTCCTGATTGAATATGGAGCCAAGACTGGCATCAGGAACTGAAGAGCCGCACTTTTCTCTGGTTTCCTGCTTCGGGGCAGAGAGACTTTCTCATTGGTGGGACATGAACGTTTGACACGCTGCCCCTGGCTTTGGACATGTGACTGGTAGTTAGTCTGGGAGAAGCAACACTGCAGCTAGTTAGTTCCACATCCAAAGCGAATGCTGCCAGTGAGGTGGGTTATTGAAATGCATGAAAAGATGCTGCCCTGCGTTTCAGCCCTGTACCATAATATGATCTATTCCCCTGCCTTTTCCCTTTATAAAGCATCTTACTATTGCAGCATTCGGCCCTCACTCTCTCAAAAGTGTAATGGGGCCCATTTTATTAAAATGAGCTGCTGACAGGAATGTACTGGCTCTGGTCATTTTTTCATAGTGCTGTTACTTAGCACATTCGAGGCCATACCTGTGTTTCTTGTGGCGGTCCTGCACTGTTTCCATCCTGTGAGGAAACTTTACTAGACATGAATTTGAAGCTGTTTTTTCTCGAGGTCTTTTTGTTAGAATTGCTGTGGTTAGGGCTGCCGACATGTGACACACTGTACAGAGTGTTATTGGGGAAAGTCTCTTCTATTTGAAGACTTAAGTGAGCTAGTGCAGGGTCACGACAGAGGTATGTAATGTCAAATAATGTGCACTAGGCTGGTCCTTAATAGATCTAACATCTAGTAGGGAAAGGCATGAGGTTCAAGTGGACGAGAGAGAAACGGAGGTTGAGTTTGTACCCTTAGACAGGAACGAGAGAGGGAGTGGCTCATTCGTAATGAACATGGTCACCTGACTCCCAATGTGCCCCCTCCCCTTCTGCTTTTGATATTCAAGGGGTATTTGCTTGACAAAGTCCCAGAAGTGTAAGCAAAATATCATGTTTCCACCCCAAAGTGCTTTAGAGTATTTTTTTATCAAGTTGTTGCAGTTAAAATTTATTCTGTAGAAAATGTCTTAATGAGCAGGATCTAAAGTATGAATTGTGAAATGAGTGCCCCCATTGTGGCTCACACGCATTGTGCTGTATTGCCAAATCACAGCTGAGTGTGTAAAGTTCCGAGCTCTGTAGGCGGGGATCGTCCTGGGGCACAGAGGATACCGACTGTGTCAGCATTGGGGCGCTGACTGTAAAGCCCTTTCCGATCATCCTGCTGTGGGATTATATTCAAGAGGAGAGATTTGCGACTCTACGGAACCTTCTAAATGTGGTTTATTGTTGAAATGTGGGACAGATTGTTTAACAGCATGTCTTAATGTTTCTTTGGAGTAAAAAAAGTATGTGTGTTTGTGTCCGCCAAGCCTGGGATTCTAGATGGATTGCTGTCTGCAGCCCACGTCCAGTCCGTCATATCAGCCGGATAGAGCAGCGGTAGTGCTGTTAGATTTGGAAAGCTGTGTATTTTATGGGCCGATCCTTCAGTGTTTCTCTGACTCGAGAACAAACTGTCCTCACTTCCATTAAGCAACATTGTCATTCAGATTCTGCAGCCTTTCATTCATAGAACCAGCACAACCACATAATGTATCGTGTTCGTCCCCACGTCCTATAAACATCCATCTGCTGAAGTAACCAGATCACTGCTGGGCCAAGTGCTCTTTTCACATTGGTATGGGAGAAGATATGCATTTTGTGCAGCTTTCTCTCTCTTCAGCTCCTAGTATTTGGCATTAGTGATTATATGCACAGCACATATAACAAACGAAATATTCGCCAGTGTTCCCATTGGCTAACGCAGGGCAGCAGTGAAGTGTGTCATTCTCTAAAGGTTTATTGGCAGTAAAAAAAACATGAACACCTTTCTTAATTATATCATTTCCCTGACCATCTCGATTACTCAGCAGTGATTGGTGTTGGCAGGCAATAGTGAGAGTATGCATTCCAAAAAATCTGCTTTTAAGATCCCGCGGTGCCCCTGAAAGCCCGTCTCAGAGTCCCTGAGTACAGTCGCCAGCATTTTCCTGCGGGATTATCTGACCTCGGCCAGCGTTTTATCTGATTAGCCCTGTCAGGTGTGTCAGCCTGAGACCGGCCTCTACAACTCTGGAAAACGGGTGAGAATCTGTCAGCTTGTTTTGCTTCACCCGCTGCCTCCAAACCGCGCTGTGACAGCCCTCCCCAGCTCCCAGCATGATGCTTTCTGCCTGCAACACTCAAATCAGCCGTCCCCATTCCTCCTGAATCATATAATGCGCTCAGCACTGTAGCTCTGTCAGTTGTGTAATGTGTGATGGGGCAGGGAGCATTATCCCTCCCCAGGAATAATTGTTACAGTCTGATTGCTTTGCATAAGAAGGGTGTCCTCGTTACTGATGGATTAGTAAATGCTAACAATTTGTCTAGTTCTGGGTGGGTTTGATTGAGCAAAAAATTATTAATTGTAGGTATCTGATTTGAGTCTAATGCACTGAAAATGAAGCAGGCTTATTGGACTGGGAGGCAGACCTCCCAGCGTGTATGCCGGGCAGTGTTCCTCTGGGACGGCACTTTGAATGCAAAAACATGCTCTTACATAAAGATATGTCTGTCTAGAGCATTGGTCCATCGAATAATTTACAGGATGTTGGGAGTTTCTTTGGTACTATAGATGAACCGATTGCAATTTTCTTGGCCGATTCCGATTTACAATTTTTGTGCAAATGTGACTGGCTGATACCGATTTTCTTTTTAAGAACTGTAGTTGACAGTATATACAAACAAAAACCAGCTTTTCTTCAATGCAATATTTTATTTTCATAATAAAAGAAATTAAATTTACAATTTCCCCCAAACTGCACTAAGTTACAGGATCTTCTCTCACTTAAACACGTCTCAAAATAAAGTGCCCTGTGACTGGAAAGAGGTAGAAATAACGATCAGCTGAAAATGAGCTGCTGTACACCCGGCTTATCTAACATATTCTACTTCACCAAACAAGAGGAGGTGCAACAGATTTAAATAACAAGACTAATGTCAGTCACTTATGTCATTTTCCAGTATGTTTAAAATCACCAGACATCACGACTTTTTCTCATTTTTTACTCGTCTTAAAATAAAAAAGTCCGTAGGTTACAAACCTCCAAATAAACATGAAGTGTACCATTGTCTTCCAAATAATAATAGGTGTCGGGTAATATTATTAATACCAACATCGCATGTTATGCACATACAATTCTTACATTGTTAGCTAGTTAGATTAAGATCAGGCTTTTTCTTACCTTCGTACTGTCTGGACATTATAGCACAGAGGGTTAAACATTTTTACTCTGTTATAGGAAAAATCCTTAGCTACCTGATTGCATTTCCCTTTTACTGGCCCCTGATAATTTGTTTTAGTGTGATGGTCAGTAATGTGGATGGATGTTGGCTTTGGAGCAATGATGGTTCTGAATGGTGAGAAGACTGCTGGCCGTTGTATTTATGTTCTCCGTGTGGGTCCAAATGCCCTTATTCCTATCTGCAGTATGTAAACAAAGTCATTAGATTGTACCAGAGCTACTGTTTTCTAGCTACTTAATAGCAGCCTGAGACTGTGCAGGGGGATGGTACGAATATCACTTCATATCATGGCTGGGTATCGCCGCTGATTTCCCGAATTCATTCAGTTCTATTTCACAAGGTCCCAGTTCCGTTTGCTTTCCAATTCCATTTGATTTGATTCGATATCAATTGTGAAGCCCAAGAGTTAGTCATCTGTATAAATTTGGTGTGTCCTTATGTTTATTTAATTTGGTTAGTGGAGCGCACCACGTGTGACTGTCTTGGTATATTGTGGGATTGGTAAGTACTTGGAGTTGCGGTGAAGAAAGTAACAGCTCGGTAGCCGCAGTACCCTTTAAAAAAGGAGATGGCGGTGTGGCAGTACTTTCTGCAGTTTAAACATTTATTAAATATAAGAATACACCAAATTTATACAGTACTAACTTTTGGGCATCGCAATATGTGTGTGTAATGTGTGTAATTAAAAATGCGTATAGTAGAGAAAAGCCAGTGTTCAGCAAATTTTTACGTCGTTATTTAAAGCCCTGGAATCACGTCTCATTCATTGGCACTGATTTGTGTCTCTTGACAGTAACACTGCTAACTTATCTACCTATAGTGCGTCACATAAGTTATGTTTGGCTATAGTTTTTTTGGTGAATTTCATCTTTTTTGTTTTATAGATATTTTGAAACGCATATTTCAAATAATGGCTGTGACATCGTGCAGCCCCACCATGGGAAAAGGCCGTAGACTGTAAAGGCATATTTAAAAGTCAGTCATTGGATTTTATGAATCGATATCAGATTATGCAAATGAAGATCGGTTTGAATCATATGAGTTTTTTTTTTTTTTTTAAACCCAGCCATATGCATTTTTTCTTTAAATCCCAAAATTTGGATTTAAAATTCTGTGTGTGATCAGATTCTTCAGTCATGCAACTGCTGGTTTACAAAGAGGTTATTTCCGGTCCTGATGTTGTAGGTTAAGCACCTTCCTGGATGAGGTCGCAGGCGTCTCCATTTGGCTATTTGTTGTCGTTTTCTTGATGCCGCATCTGGAGTCAGGGTCCATAAGATAAATATATTGCTATTATCATACATTTTAATGCCTTTTATTTGAATACTTGCTGATTCCTTGCTACAAAGGACTTGTGGTGCTGAATGTCTTTGGTCTGCTTTCCCTGAATCTCCCCTACTTGCTTTCTCTAGGTGTCCAGGATCATGCATATATGTCTGGAAGCAATTGCAGTTTGTGTCCTATGATATTGGCACAGATAGAGGGCGGGGCTGTATGTCAGGCCTCTTGCATCTCCCTTCTTACTAGGGCTGCCACTAACGACTATTTCTCTATGGATTAATCTGTCGACTATTTTACCAATTGGTTGATTAATCTAAACGATTATTTTTCCTCCAAAAGTCAAATAAACCACTGAAGTAGATTTTATTTTGACAACAAATTGTATATTATTGCTGGGCTTTAGGTAATGGATGGCATCATACTGACATTATTTTCGCCCACAATTCAATAAGCAAATTAGCACCATGAATAAAATTGTAATGAGATGCATGTTGTAACGCCCAAAAGTTAGTAACCTGTATAAATTCGGTGTACGCTTATTAGATTCGGTTAGCGGCGCACCACATGCCACTGTTTTGTTTAATTCTCTGAAGTGGCGGCGAAGGAGGGACATCTCGGCTAAAGGACGAGGATAAACAAGGTAAAGATGATGTTGGTGTGGTGGCACTTTCTGCAGATTAAAGTCCAACACTTTTTTGTAAATATAGTTTTCATTTTTATTTCAGTTCAGAAATTACTTTTTTATTTAACGTCTGTTTTCGTTTCAGTTTTAGTTTACGGTAATAACACTGGTCCCATCAAGCCCAATGCGCACGAACACACACTGGCACCATCAATCAATGTAGAGTAGGCCCAGATTTTAGCCTAAACATTTTCTCAGACACTTTTTCAATGAGATTCTAAGGTAGCAGGCAGACAACTTTATGGCTTTAATAATGAGTGTATTTAGCAGCTACAGGGGAAGAAAGATATTAAAAAGCTCTCGTTCTTAATGGTAATTTAATAAACATGAATAGACAGCACTCACGGTGGTTTTGCTTATTCTGGAGGTCCAGAATAGTGCCTGTGCGTTTTCTCTTCAGACGCTCCTTCCTAGTGCTGTGTAGTGTCGCATCGAACTGTGTAAAACCAGCCTTTTGGTCTGTGATAATTTGAACTGCTAATAATTACGTATTGATATTAAAGGAAAACATTTGTCATAATGATTTGAAGCATTTTAGAAATCATAATGGTAACTTGTAAAAATAATGTTTAAAAAAATGATGCGTCGATTTTAAAATATTGATGTTGACGGATTTTCAGCATCGCCGTCGTCGATTACGTCGACCAATGGCAGCCCTACTTCTTACCCATATGTAAATTTGATTCGCTGAATCTCTGTGGTCTGCTTCTATAATCAGCTTTCCTTTCAGTTCCCCATCCCGTGTCAGACCTGCACCCAGCCAGCTCTCTTGCACCTTTTATTACACAGTGGCAGCACTTTGGAAGGTCTTTCGTTTTAACAGGAATATCTATTGCGGCTCCACCTTGTTATAAAATGTGTATCTGCCATTGCAGGAGCTCCGGGTCGCGTATTGAAATTAAAACACTACTTTCTGTGAAAGCTGCCATGAAAAGCTGTCGGGTGACCAGCTGGGAAAGTGTCCGTCACCGGTGCTGATAAGCCTGATTGCTTCGTGCAGCTTCTTTATGCTCTGCAGCTTGGCGCCTTTCAGTGTGTTTTGATTAGCCTCTTAATTGGCCGTTGCAGTGTTTCCCATCCCAGTCCTCTGGAACCTCCATACAGGCCCTATTTTTGCTCCCTCCCAGCTTCCTTCCAATCAGGAATGCCACAGCCTAGTACAGGTGTTTTGGGAGCTGGGTGAAAGCAAAAAATGTGGGCTGTATGAGGGTCCCTGAGGACTGATTTGGGAAACAATGATCTAGTGCCACCCAGCAGGTCATTTTCAAGATCGATCACAATACACAACTGTCAAATCACGCACCAATCATTCTGATTATAGACTGTAGAAAATGTGTTTATATGCAGTTTTATTTTGACTATTTTATGACTTCTGGCTGCTTTTCTCCTGCCCAATGAACGAATGAGGTTCTCTTGCATCATTGAGTGGCGTCTCTGCGTCACATCTATAACTGATATGTTTCTGTCTTAATTACTATACCGAGAAAAGGTTGGGGAACAAACTGTACGTAGGGAATCACACAAGCACTTTTGTTCAGAGAGACCCTAAGAGGAACAGTCCTAACCTGACTATGTCAGACATGTTACTTTGTTCTGCTTCTTATGATTTATATCGGACTTATAGCCAATTTGTTGTTACTTTTTTATTCGTTAACAAAGGTCCTAACTATTTCAAAGCTGGGTTGGCAGTAATATAGTCATCGTGACAGGATTATGCTCCAATAACGTAACACTTAAATAGGAATTTTCTCTCTACTTGGTACGCCTGCCTTTGTAATCCTTTGACACTCGTGAATGCTGTAACGGGACAGCAGTACAGTAACACCTATGTGCTCCCGGCAGCAGGGAGCGGTTGACGTTATGGTCTCGGTGTACCGTTGCCTTTTTTATGGCTGAGCGGTCCTCCAGCGTATGGTCTGACAGCCGCTCTGTCAGGTACTGGCCCTCGGCAACGTGGCGGGCGCCCGGGCCGCACTGGTTAGCTGAAGAAAGGCCCCGATGATCTCTCTTATTTGCTGGTGCTTATGGCCGCTTGGATACCAGCGCCACCAGTCCCTGGGATATCGATTTAGAAATGCAGTAGGCGCATTTCTCAGCCTCCGTTCTGGGGCTTAAGCTGCACGCAGCAGTACGTGGGCGTTTCCATGGAGAGTGGGAAGAAGGGACACTTCCCGGACACCAGCTGTATGTGTTGGAGCACTGCGTTTTTTGTAATTCTGCCTCCTCTGACACTTTCGTTGTCTTTCAGCAATATCTTACCTGGAATTTAAAGTGTGTTGTATGTTACAGGAGGACTGGGTACACGTTTGCACTCCATGCAACCCCGTTCCCAGTCTCTAGCAGACTAATCATTGGATTATGCTTGTTGGCTGGTTTGTGGCTCTCTCCTCAGTTGGCGTAATTGTTGTGGTTGGTGTTACACAAGAATTTGCATATCTTGGACTGTCCAGAGCTTTGATCGCCGTTGGATCTTACGTACGTCTTTGTCATGCTGTTTTTCAGTGGATGAACTTGCTTGCGCACGGGTAGAGGGCGCCATGGCAAGTTGTATTACTCTGTCATGTTGCCTTTGTTAAGAAGCCCAGTAGTTCCTCTGAGGAGCACATGCAGGTGTATTGCTCTCGTTCACTGTGCCATTGCTGTTTGGATAGAAGGTGGCTCTCCACTTCGCTCAGGTACCCCCTCCCTTCTTCTCGAGCAGCGGGACCACAGATGGAGCCTTCATTTTGACAAGATGGGACTTGACGCTATCCCATGGTCAACTCTCTCTCGGGACTTAGCTTTGACCAAGAGGATCAGATGTGCCTCACATTTATCGCATGACTGATGCTAAGAGGAGGCCAAATGAGATGGTGTCCCTTTTCTGTTTAAGAAGTTAACTTTTTAACTTTTCACCAGGGTGCTACCGTCCTTATCTCAGAAACCCAAGCGCACACCTGTAGCCTTGCGATGTACGCCCACGCTCTGGCACCGGCTTTTCCGGCCGCTCCGGGAACGTTGGTTGAAAGGCCAGAGCCATCTGGCACAAGGCAGTGCCTGTTTGTCTGACCAGATCTGCCCCCCATTCTTTTTCTCTGAAGCTCTTTGTTACCGTGCCTAGAGCTTGAACTTATAAACTCACGTAGTCGATATCTAATTTTCTGTGGCGATCAGAGCAGAAAGGCCCGACGGTTTGCTGTCCTAAGAGTGACCTGTGCTTGTAAGTAGGGTCTGACCTGTGAGTTTCCCCCCTCTGGCGGGGGCAGGGTGACTGTCTTTACTGATCAGCATCATGGGAAGCTGTACTGGAGGCAGATTGAAGGGAAATGGCTGATTTTTGAGTTAGACCCACATTGTGGCTTTAATGGTCGATGTGACTAAAGGCACCTTTTCTCGACTGGGTTTCCTATTCCCAAAGCTTTGATTTCCTTGTCAGACCACAGAGCTGACAGTGGTATGTAGCACCCCATGGATAATTATTTACAACTGATTGCAAGCTGGTCTGGATTTTGCTGGCAGATGATTCCCAGGAACCTTCGATAGGTGAGTGGTCATTGGTAGATGGTGCAGTTGGTGCATCTGCTGGTCTAGTAGCTCTGGTAAAGGCTCCAGTAGTGTGAGGATCTGCAGTGACAGGACGGGTTCTGTGTTCGGGGGGGGGGGGGGCATCACTGCATCCTTGGGTACCCTTGTGCAGCATCTCTACAGGAGGTCTCTGGGCAGAATGGTTTCGCTCTAGGGGTCGCGCATGCCCCCCCCCCACATGCCTTCCTTTGCGACAGAGCCTGTGTGCAGGTGTCTGTTCCAGGTGCAGGATGTGCGTAATTTGGTTTGTTTATCAATACAGGCCGGTGTCTTTGCATGTTAATAAAATCTTGATTTTTAAAAATCTTCTGAGTGAGAGACCCACATCATTGCATAAACATGAGGGTGTGTTGTGGATAAAATAAAAATGTATGACTATTTAATGTGGATGGGTCTAGTTCCCGTCACTCTGAATTAAGGAGAAACCAGAGCCGGTGGGTATGTTCCTGTGCCAGGTGCGATGGATGTGTTGGCTTCGAGGCGACCACCTGCTGGGTTACTGTCTTTGTGCTGTCACCGTCCCCTGCTCTTTCCTTACCATAAGGGGCATCACACGGCGTGTGACGCCAGTTCTCCTTCTGAAAGTCTCTCCTGTTGAGTGCTTTTTCACAGCCCCTCTGATTAACCTTCTTCGGGGGTTGGGAGCTAATCCATTATAGCACTTGGTGTTCTCACTGTTGATACTTTGGCACTTAGGACTAGGTCAGCTCCAAGTAAGCTCTAAGCTGTCCTGCTCTTCAGCAGTGAGGTGCGTGACCCTGCCTGGGCTCTCCCACAGCCATCTGCATCGGCCGCTTTCAGTCCACTGACTTCTTGGCATCATCATCTACCATGAGGTTGCGGTTTTATTTATTCTTGTTCTTGGCGAATGCATTTCCTTCAACTGTAATTCAAATGGAAAAACAAATAAGGGGTTAGCTGGGTTTTAAACACAAGACAGAATGGGATCATCACTGGTAAACAAAACGCGGCACAATTGTTTTATGTCGATATGTTTTCTTTTGTTAGATGTTGGGAGTCATGATCCTCATTTGAAAGCAAAA
Source organism: Mormyrops attenuatus (assembly GCA_026777985.1). Lineage (NCBI taxonomy): Eukaryota > Metazoa > Chordata > Actinopteri > Osteoglossiformes > Mormyridae > Mormyrops > Mormyrops attenuatus. The sequence goes on from JAODKC010000064.1 coordinate 33,748,672, forward strand.
TTGGAATAATTTCCCAGCCCTGTGATCGAGTGGGTCGATTGCCTGTACATATTCTTCATTCTACATTTATCAAAATGTTCAGGTTGGGCCTCCTCCTTTTATCATATGGGATGAGTTCCTCTGTTCTGCTGCAAGATCTGGGTCAGCACATTGCTGTCAACTTCCCGTTGTGCCGGGTAAGCCTGAAATCCAGTTCATCATGTGACCTGGCTGTAGGGGATGAGCCTCGCTCACGGATCCTCCAGAGGCGGCTGCTTGGTGGCAGCCGAGTGCATTGATGTCAGTATCATCATGTAGCATGAATCCTGCCTGTAATCGTGCTGCTGTAGCCTCTCCCATGAGCGCGACCTGTGCGTGTTGAGGAGTACGGTGTGGCATGCCTCTCACGCGTGTCGGGTTGGGAGTCCGCTGCCTTCACATACCCATAAATGCTGCGGATTGCTTTAATTTAGCAGCAGAGCAGTGACCAGTGGGACTGTGTTACGCAGACTGGCACTGAAGACGTGCTGTGTCAGCAGACGGCTTTGAGCAGCTCTAGTGCGGCGCTGAGGCCCCACTGGGACCCCACACCTGCCAGATACAAAGAGCCAGAAGGAGTGAGTGGGGATCAGCTCCTGTTCCCTCCATGAGTGATGGTCAAGCTTCAGTCACAGCTCCGTATATAAGAAATAAGAAACCGTTGGTGGGAAATAAAGGGGTTGGTATGTGAGTCACCACAAAACCCACAAGTGTGAGCTGATAGAGGCAATGCAGCCCTTTGCAGTGAGAATGTGAAGAGCTGACCCTGCTTACTGGCTGCTCAGGGCTTATAGGGGCTGCCGGGCTAAGCATCACACAAGCAAGGAGCCATTTGCAAACTGGTGTGATTATCATCCTTGTTTGAGGCTGTGTGAGGAATCCCAAATAGTCATGCAGACGATGCATGGCGCTTGCCTCTTGTCTTTGACCTGGATTTCCTGCCGGGAGGCCCGGAGGCCCTCGGAATCCCCAGAGCTCGTTTTCCCTTCGGCCCGGATCCACGTGGCACCGTGCAGATGGCCTCATTGTCTGCCCTTGCACGCCCCATTATCTCCTCACCCCATCCCCATTGTGGAGCTACCATTCAGCGCTAAAAGCCATCCGGCAGAGTCAGAGGGCAGGAGACTGCGGGAGACGGCTTCTGTCCCGTGACTTTTTTCAATGGATATCTGTGACGCTGGTCTGGAGGTGCCTGGTTCTTGGACATGCTGGTGAATTTAATGAGTGTGGGAACTGCTGGTTTTGACAAAGTTCAGACATCAGCATCTGGGTGCAGTGAAGCATGAACAGTAAGGTGGCAGCCAGCAGTGTGTCTGAAGATGTGTCAGCCCTCTACAGTGACTAAGCTGCTGAGAGGGAAGCCATTTGTCGTACTGCTGGCTGCGGGACATGCTTGGGTGTCCTTTAACTTAGGATTCTGTGCTGTGATGTCAGTGTTTTGATAAAGCTTGTGTGTCATTGAGCACGAAAGACGCTTGAATTATTGAAAATGAGTAAGTGTGTCAAATGAAAATCTGAATAGAGCTGGTCCAAAAAAATGCATGATTTTATGGTTTGGCTCATGCTTAAGCACTGTTTATCCTGCTCTGGTGGGAATAGTGTTAAAAAATATTATGAGTTATGGTTGAATGACAGTGACAGGAAGATACTTTCTATATTCTGGAGTAAAATACACGTAGACAGAGAGCCTGGTGTGTTAAGAGAGTATCTTCTGGCCAGGGGCCCTGAGTTGAACCTGTGTCTCATTCTGTTGGTATGGCGGATGGCAGCGTCTACGCGGGGGCTTGGCAGGATGTGATTGGCCCATCTTGTGGTGCAACCCTTCGTCGTGTCTTATCCATATCCTGTTCTTTTAAAGGAATGGTCTGTGTGAGAGAGCCAGGATGAGCAGATTCTTATTTCTTTACTGTAGACGTTCGTCAGACCACAAAGGAACCATGCTGGTATGCTGGGTGGGTGTTCTGCTCTTATGAATGTGAAGCCATATGGACCTGTGGTCTTTCTGTGTACTGCACAGAGAGCAGGAAAGAAACGGTCAGACAATAAGGTCGCCCCATTTTATAACACACTCTAGTCATTTGCTGTCAATCTGGTCAAGCTAATAGTGGCTGCAGTTTTTAGTCAGGGAGTGTCTGTAAATTGTCTGACTTGTGGTCCTGTTACCCCTAGTCACTAAATAAAATGGAAACATAGCTTGATAGAGCTTTTAACCTCTGGGGAGTGATGAGGGAATGAAAGTTTGTGTACCAGCATGGATCTGTCTTAAGCCGGCCATTTTCCTCCATTCCTCTCTGATCCCAGCTCTCACACCTCCTCTTACCTCGAAGTGAAGTACCTGATGGTGTACATGTGTTTCAGTAGCTCCTTCATCCGACAAGAGGCGATCGTTTCATTCGTTTGAGGTTTCCACTGCAGCATCAATGCAGTGACGGTTCATCCTCTGCTGATCCAGCTCCTGACCTGTAATTAACATGCATGCAGAGTTAGCCAGTTAATTGGAATAGTCTTTGAAATAATTTTATACAAACAAATCAAACATGTTTTTCATCTCAAATGGCGGTGCGAGTATTTCGGAAGGTTCGGACTAGGTGACTAGTGGGTTTGTTCCTTGTGCTACCGGATTTCCGAACAGAACCGCAAGAATACCAAACACCTCATAAGAGGCCTTATTCTACTTGAAGGCTCTCATCGTCCAGAAGTGATTTTTCACCAGAGTGAGTAAAATCCCGCTGAAATGGTTTCTTTCTGTTAGGCCGGTTCTTTCTAACTTTTACACGAGGGTTAAAATGAACAGCAGATGCTGCTTGTCTGCCTCTTGGGCCCCTTATTGACCCTGTAGCCCTCTGAGATTAAATGACATGTGACCTGTGGTGATTTTGCTGGGAGGTTCCACAGCCATTTGAGTGACTTGACTGACAGCCAGTTAAATTTGTCTCCCTCTCTTCTTGCAGGTGACAAACAGCATGTTTAGTGCAAGAAAGAAGTTTCTAGAGGGGGTCGAAAGTGACTTCCCTGATGAAAGCATGTACTACGGCTCACAGTCGATGTTTCCACATCGATCGGAGAAAGACGTAAGTGCCAGCGTGCTCTGACCTTTCCAGTCGCCCTTCAGCCATCCCTCTGCTGCTCTGACTCTCTGTGGTAGTTCCGTCTTCTGCATGCAGCTGTTTTCACTCTGGTCCTCCTGCCCCACAAGCCAGCTGACACCCTGTGTTTGATAGGTGATGCTGTGAAATCTTCTTACAGATCATGAAAGAAGTTTAGCATGTTTAAGCTTCTCATTCTGTTAATGGGATAATGGCGTATGGAATTTCTGAATGCAAAGTTGCAATTTTCTCATCTGCAGCAGGCTGGTCGGTTTGATATAATCCTAAGTGTCAGACATACATTTTGTTTCCTGCAAGATGAACTGCCTGCTGTTATACAGCTACTTTCGTGTAATAATCTCGGAGCTGCATGCAGCGAGCCTGTGCTTGTCAGACAGGCTTTGAAGATCACTAGCTTCGACTGACTTCGGGGTGGCTTCCTCAGTCACGAACATCAGCCATCTTGGCAGTGTCTGACCTGTGAGTGCTGCACTCGGTCCCCGAGCATGCACGAAACATCGCACTTAGGAACTGTGGTTGTGGAGGTGCGTCGATAAGTGCTGTACAGAGCTCCCTGCCGACCGGTAAGGCCAGGCTGGTGGGGTAGATGGTAATCTGGCAGGTTCCTGGGGCTGGTGGGGTAGGTGGTAATCTGGCAGGTTCCTGGGGCTGGTGGGGTAAATGGTAATCTGGCAGGTTCCTGGGGCTGGTGGGGTAGGTGGTAATCTGGCAGGTTCCTGGGGCTGGTGGGGTAGGTGGTAATCTGGCAGGTTCCTGGGGCTGCCACAAGCTCAGCCTGAGATTAGTGTCCTTTGCATATTGATCGAGTTTGAACTGAGTATCTAAACCTTCATTGTAAGTATGGTGGTTTAGGTTAAAAACAGCTTTTGTATGGGAGTAAAGTGTAGAGTGAGCTGATTCACCTATTCTTAAGGAAGTGCTACAGTATCTGTCTTGCTGTAACTCCACTGTCTGGTCTGAGGATGATGCCTGGCTTTACGGGGCCGCCCTGCCCCCCCGCTCTGCCTGCTAGTCCTCCCTTTCTGAGGGGAGTGTGTTCCTCTCTTGGACCTCTTTGATCTCAAACACCAGGTCTCTCACACACACACACACACACACACACACACACACACACACACACACACTCACTCACTACAAGTGTTTGCTACAAGTGTAGCAGGCCTACTCTCATAACCCAGTTAAGTACCTTTGGCAGAGAAATGCTGGGGCGATGGATCTAGACGTCTGGGTTGGCCATCTGGCGAAGCTGCTGGGGAGCTCGGATGGCCCCGGGCCGGCCTGCAGGGGGCAGTGTGACTGCTTATGGGCAGCCACCCGTTTTGGGGCTAACCTGAGCTTAATAGAAGAATTGCGTGCAAGAGAGCCTTTAAATGAAGGCTCCTGCAGGTCTCTCCTCTTAGCTTGCCTGGCCCTTTTTAGGAGACCTGCTTTCCCTCAGCGTGAGCCCCCCGCTGCCTGCTAATCACACACCTCCCATGACCCGCAACCCCTAATTTTTAATTAGTGGCCAGCTTACCTGGTCAAACAGGGACACCGTTTGACACAGCTAAGCCACCGACAACGGGGCTTGAGACGAGCCGGGTGCGGGTGGGTGTGCGCGCTGGCCGAGAGGTGCTTCCTGCCAGCTGAGTCTCACTGCCCCCCCCAATTTGCCCCCGTGCCTCTGGCCAGATGCATTTTTTTAAGCTAAATTTAATTTCTTGGAAACGACGGGAGCACGTCCAGACAGTGATTTGTTGGATGAATGTGTAATCGTGGGACTTGGGAGGCGTTTTAATCACTGAGATGGAGGGGGCCGGATGACGGAGCAGGCCGCGCTGTCTGACTCGTATCTCCAAATGCAGATGGGTGGAGCCTGCTGATTGGCCCAGTAGCTAATCGCAGCTGTGACACGGAGGCTGAGTGACCTGGCGCCACCATCCTGCGGGTGTGCTGCGTCATCACAGCGGGGGAGGGCTGAGGGTCCTGCTCAGCCTCATTTGCGGTCTGTTTACTGAGGACCGATTTAAGAGCACCCTCTAGCCCTGGCTGCAGATCTGACCCGGGACCAGCCGCTAGGTCATGATGCCAAAGTCTCCCTCATGCTCCCATTTCCTGTCACCCTGTGATCACGGCATCGTGCCCATGATCAGCCCGCCCCCACTCTCTGCCTCCTAATGGAAACCTTCTCTCTATTAACCAGCAGATCGATGCTGGTGTCTGGGTTCCTCAGGTCTGACTTGCATGTGTAATTAATGAAGGGCCCCATAGGGGGCCCCCCCCAGCTCATCAGCCAATCGATCAGGGCTTTATGGGATACACTGATGAGCCTGCTGCCTTATTAAATGCACTTACTCTGTCCTTCCTAGTGACAGAGCTATGACCCTGTTTAATTAGCCTTACCTGGGTACTGATGTCGCTGTCATGGAGCAACAGGACACTGTAAATGTGACTTGGCTGCCAGTCTCTGCCACACGGCCTTGGTCATCTGCCTGATCCCAGAAGCTCAGAAGTTCTGGATCTCTGTTGCCTCTCGTTAAGGTGTTTACCATCCTCACCACTTGCTCTCGTTTCGGCCGCTGGGCAACGAAGGAATCTCCAGTCGTCTTCAGCTGCCACCTGATGTTACCTCAGCGTGATGTGACTCTTACGGCTTGCCGTACCTGTGTTGCCATGGTAGCTGGATGCTTATAGTTGTGCCACATGCAGTGCAGTGCCCAGCCGGTTTCAATGGTGAGGGGCACGGGGTAAATATGAACCTGGAGAAATGCCGCTCACCCTTGGCTTTTCTCACACCAGAAGCTGCTGTCTGAAGGTGGTTTCATGTCATGTGATTGCTGCAAATGGCGTGTCACTTCCTGTCTCTCCCGACCTTTTGAACAGCCTCGCCACGCCTCCGTGGTTCGAGCCACCGTCTTGTGCTCTGTGAAGTGCACCTTGGGAGCTGCTGCTACCTTCAGCACTCGCTGGGACACCAGCAGCTGACATCGTGAGATGTTCTGCCTTCAGATGTTTGTGTCTGAGACTGTGTCTAAGTCCAGAAAGGCCCCCTGCCTTCAGCCCTCGGGCCTTGTCAGATGTCCCATTTCCGTGCTGCGCCCAAAAATTGCTGTGTTCAATGATCTCGCATCTCCCAAGTTGTGGGGGGGTGACGGGCACCATCGACTCTGGGTAATTCCCCGTGGGGCCTCACCAAGTGCTCAGGGTGCAGTTTAGCTTGTGCTGTTTTGGCTGGTTTCACGCTCTAGTGAGACTCTTTTAGAGTGTCGTCCTTGTTCTGGAGGTTGAAAGAACAGAATGAATGACAGTTGCATGCCCTCTCCTGTCTGTGCTTTCAGCTGAGGGGCTCTCAGGCACCGTAACCCCTGAATGAATCTCTAGGTGCGGCTTTTAAGGGGCAGGAGTGTAAAGGCAGACAGCCGCTGGCTTGATGTTTATGGTTTATTGTCCTGCTGGTGCTGCTGGTTTTTGAAAATGCTGTCATGTGCTTTCATTGCCCTGTCTCTTTCAGCTTCCTGTAGCCTCGTGTTTAGGTATGTGTGCTTTTTCTTGTCGCGCCTCTGTTGGTGTGGCTTCTGTTTTCATTTTTCCTCCATTTCCCACCCTCTGCTGCGCCATCTCTTTGGTCATGTACGTCCGATGGGCTGCTTCAGATCCAGGTGTCGCATGACACGTCGCTGAAAGCCTGCTCATACTTCTCTCACAATCTGCCGCTCTCTTCCAGATGCTGGCGTCTCCATCGCCTTCGTCATCGGGTCAACTGTCCCAGCTTGGTGCAAGTTTATATGGACAGCAAAGTAAGCCCCGCCTCCGCGGCCACCTCCCGCCTGCCGTGGGGCCTGCAAGGCACCAAATCTCCTGGTTCTTGTTCTCTTCTTGGATCATGCATGGGTGGTCGAAAAGCTATAGGTTCCTGACGGAACCTATGAAGGGTGGGGGGGCATTTTGAAAGCTTCCCCAGTTTTAATTTGAGCGATTCCTCACAGGGAGTCCCCTTAAAAATTTAAAGTGGCTTTGAGGTCTTTCATGCACTGTGGTTAGAAATGTTCTTCTCAGATGTGGTTGTTATTTTATGCTCCTCGGGGATGGGTAGGGCTGTTCCCGTAGTTACATTAACCGCCCCCCGGCAGCAGGGTCTCTGAGCAGTGTGGATGCCTGCCACTATCAGAACCAGAAGCATAACTCGGGGTGTCGTGGGGTGTGCCTGCCTCTTATTCCGTGCCTGGTACTCCTGGAGTAATTAGCAGGCCCTTATCCTGCTGTAGTGCTCGTGCGGTGATTAGGGACGCTTGATTACAGCAGGAGAAGCGGCAGTCTAATTACGGGTTCACTAGCAGAGGGGCGTAAACAGGCGTGTTAGTCTGCATGCCTGGGGAGCGAGAGCAGGTCACGGCCGCGGCTTTCGGGGACTGGGACGCCGCCGCAGTGTTCTGTGCGCGAGTGTGGAGCCCCGGACCCCCAGCTGAGAGTGTGTGTGTGTGTGTGTGTTTGTATGTGTGTCCCAGGTGCCCTCAGTTTCCCCATGAGAAGCATGAGCAGCAACAACCCTCAACTGAGCCGAAGTATGACGCAAGGGAATCAGCTGCCGGGTCACGTCCCCCCCACCACGGCCGTGCCCACCCTGTCCCTGCACACACCGCCCTCGCCCAGCAGGTACGCCGGTGCCCAGGGTCACACGACCCCCCCAAAGCTGCCTCCAGAACACTCGGCCAGCCTGCTCCTGAACCTGACCCACCGTCCGGCCTTTTTCCAGGGGCATCCTCCCCATGAACACGAGGAACATGATGAACCACTCTCAGGTGAGCCAGGGCATGGCGATGACGGGCAGGACCAACAGCATGGGCAGCTCGGGGCTGGGCAGCCCCAACAGGAGCTCGCCCAGCATCATCTGCATGCCAAAGCAACAGCCCTCCAGGCAGCCGTTCACCATCAACAGGTGGGTGTGGGCCGCCTCGCTTCCCAGCATGCACCTGAGTGTGGCCATTACCCGACCCCCAGAGCCACTGCGGGATCGAGGTCTGTCTGCTACCCCACCTTGTCGGCAGTTTAATCCTACCTCTCCCCGTCTGTTGTTGCAGCATGTCTGGGTTCGGAATGAACAGGAATCAGGGATTTGGGATGAACAACTCGTTATCGAGTAACATCTTCAATGGGACAGGTGAGCGCACCCGCGCCCTGAGTGCCGTCTTCCTGGGTGGCTCTCGGACATGCTCTTGAAGGACCCCAAAGTTAGCTGTCATTTGTTCTGCCTGAACGCCTAATCAAGCTTGATTGTTGCTGATTAGATTCACGCTGTGATGTCAGTTTTGAGGTTGAAGGTTTGGGGGTTTTTTTGAATGGAATTGAAAAAGCCGCTTTGATGCGTAGAATTTGAATTTCTGTCTCCACACTTTGCAGTCACGTCCCAAATCAGTTTTATCATGTTTTCCTTGTTGCTCCTCCTTTAAGAATATCATGTTATCACAGCTGAAGCTGCTGTAATGTTGGATGTAGTAGGCTGGTGAGGTTACGCGGGTCAGCCTGCTACACACGTGCAGAGATGACGATTTGGTGACCCTGAGCTGCTGTCTGCTGCTTGCTTGCTCTGTTTGTTTAGAGTTCGTATCAGTCGCTCACATCGGGGTCGATTTAGGTGTTGGGTATTTTGGGCCCCCACTCTAACATTTCCCCCACCCTTACAGACGGTAGTGAAAACGTGACGGGCTTGGACCTCTCGGACTTCCCGGCGCTGGCGGACAGAAGTCGAAGGGAAGGCAGTGGCAACCCAACGCCGTTGCTCAACCCGCTGGCTGGGAGGGCTCCTTACGGTGTGTGACGCGGGCCTGGATCCTCGTATCGTCACCACTCCTCCCAGTTGTCCTTGGCCATATCAGACTGGCAGCAGGCTTTAACTGGAACTCTCAGTGCCTCTAATGTTACAATAGCTGCTTATCTGGCTTCTCTTAATGCCTAAATTGCTGTGTGAATTTGTTTCATCACCAGTCTTTTCATTCTGCTAAAGCAACACGGCTGGATCCAAACTCCCAGATGACCTGTCACTGGTCGGAAAGAATTTGGGAGGGTTTCTACGGCCTCGCCTCAATCCTTGCCCACGGTCCTTAGATAAAACTCTTCATCTTCCAGTTGGTATGGTCACAAAACCGTCGAACGAGCAGTCCCAAGACTTTTCCATCCACAATGAGGACTTCCCCGCGTTGCCTGGTCCCAACTACAAGGACCCAACGTCAAACAACGATGACAGCAAATCTGTGAGTACCGTCAGATAGACTGGGCCGTGCTCAACAGCTTTTAACGACCCCCCCCCCCCGAACAATTTTTCCTCGGGTGCTTTATCTGCATGGTTCTTTGTTGCCGGACTTGCATAAGCCAAGCAAAGTAGTGAAATGCCATGAAAGTCTGGGGAAATGCAGAACTAGGTAACAGATTAGATTACAATGTTCACCCAGTCATGGTAACAAGAAACCCCAGGATAGATTTGAGGTGTAGAAGGTGGGCTTAATCCATCTGATCTTTGTGGGTTTCCTCCAGTCACCATGAGACGGAGCTGAATGCTCAGCATCATCTTCTAGTTCAGTCATGGTTCTTTTACTGCTAAGGGGAAAAATGGCCGGTCAAACCCCCTGTCTCTTTTGGCTCCCATCATACGGTCCATCCAGCTGTCACCTCTCCTCATAGCTCTTTTTGTCTGTCATCCCTCAGAATTTGAACTCATCAGGCAAGAATTCCTCCAGCACAGATGGACCCAAGTTCCCAGGAGACAAGAGCTCAACGGCGCAGAACAATAACCAGCAGAAGAAGGGGATCCAGGTGTTACCTGATGGTGAGTTCCTCAGATATCGGGCGATTTGAGATCGTGCTGCGGTGTCATGCATGGCAGTAAATGGTGCATATCCAGAGGGTTTCCTTAAGGGCCAAGCGCCGACACACACATACACGCCAACCGGCATCTCCGACACACACATACACGCCAACCGGCATCTCCGACACACACATACACGCCAACCGGCATCTCCGACACACACACACGCCAACCGGCATCTCCTCCCAGCTTCATAAATTCTGGTTCGTTGTCTACTTTTAAATTTGGAAGCGTAAAGATCAGTTTTGGAGATTCAAGTGAACCACTTTTGGATTGAAGGCTTCCCCCTACCTGATGACTCTTTGGACCACCTTTCAGGTCGGGTAACGAACATTCCCACTGGGATGGTGACTGACCAGTTCGGGATGATTGGGTTGCTAACGTTCATCCGGGCGGCGGAGACGGACCCGGGTATGGTGCACTTGGCGTTGGGCAGTGACCTGACAACACTAGGACTCAACCTCAACTCCCCAGAGTAAGAAGGGCCTTCATTCTCCCTCTGTTACAGGGCACAAAGGTGCGGGCTTCTCTTCTCCTGCTGGCTTATCCCGGCACTCTGTCCATTGGCTTTCAGACTGATGATCCAGAGACACATTTGTATCAGGGTATGCTTTGGACAAGATGACAGTCCTTCACAGGGCTCTTGCACATTCACATGCCTGTCATTAGCCTGTGAAGGAAAACCTTGAAAATCCAGGAGGAACCTGCAAACTTACCACATTGAACTGGGCTAGGATCAGACATGGCCCTTGGGGCAAACCATCATGTTGCTCTGAGCAGTGGATTAGTGTCTAGCTTTTGTGTGTTGGATTCTGGTCGTTAGTCTGGGGTTTGAGGAGCCGTATCGGCACTTGAAGGGTCTGCCATAAAATGCCTTCAGTTCCCGCTGAGCTTGAAGGCACTGATACCCAACGACCTCTGCTCTGTTACGGATCGAGTTTGTTAGTGTCGGGCTCTGTGACCAATTGCACTTGGCAGCATGGACCAGCTCTGCTTATCTGCGTGTGCTCAGTACACAGGAAATGGACCTCGAGCCACGTCTGAGTGACTCCTCTATGTGGCACATATTGATTCAGCTTCAGTTCTCGCGGTTTGGTGCCTCTATTCGATGTCGTTAAAGCAGCCTCTGTAGGCCAGGCCTGTAGGCTTTCTGCCCTTTTATATTACCTCATAATAGATATTTTAACAGGAAAATGCCGGTGGGATAAAAATAACTATCAAGTGCTTTCTGGAACCTGTTCCTGTATTCAGCCTTGGGTGGTGGGTGATTTATATTACATATTGTAACATATGTATCTACATAATCTGCATTGCTCTTTGTTGTAGTAGTGAAGGCTTGTCTGCCTTAATTTACACATTGTCATCCAACAGCACCGTAAATCTCACACCTAGTGCCAAAGCATCTGGCGATTAGCCGATTCTCACTACTTGTGGACCTTTGTCCTTGTTCCACATGGTATAACGCCACGCTTCAGTGCGCGGCTCGTGGACTAACTCTTCCCCTCTGCCCCCCCCACCCCCACCCCCCAGGAATCTGTATCCAAAGTTCGCATCTCCGTGGGCATCAGCCCCGTGTCGACCTCAGGACATCGGTAAGTGTCAGGCAACATGAGGACGGGGGGCCCCAGGACGGACAAAGCGCCTGTACGTGCTAACTGGTGGTACGTCTCTCTCTCGCCGGCAGACTTCCACGTTCCCTCGGAGTACCTGACCAACATTCACATAAGGGATAAGGTAGGTGCTCCTCAGTGTCGTTATGGGGAGGCGACTGGGTCAAGGCCTGCGCTGAAGCTGGCTGCTGCTGGTGTGCGTAATCGTTTGTTTGCTGTTCGGGAAGTTTACTTGGTAGTGTTAAAATCAAAATGGATGACTGGTTGAATTAAGACACTTACTGACTGAAATTGCCTGCCAGTGATTTCCCTGGGTGAACGCGTAATGCCTTCAGGTGAAAGTGAGGGACTGTCTCCATTTAGCTGTTTTGGACCAAAGCAACCATTTGTTTCAATAACAGACTGCAATCTGGAAATTTCAGCAGGGAACTGTCGTTTAAAATCCCCTGCTAACATGTATCCGTTTGTGTTGTATTTTGTTTCAGTAGCCTGAAATTGATTTTTTTTTCCATTTGTGGGAGTTTATGGTGCAGATTGTCAGATAAGGTGTCTCTCGCTGTTAAGTGTAGACTTTGACTCAGAGATGAGCATACCCGCCGTTGGCTGTGCCTGTATCTGTACAGCTTGATTGTTCTCCTGAAGTCCAGATGGACCCATTGGAGCTGCTGACCGTCGTCTCATTCCCACAGCTGGCTGCAATAAAGCTGTCGCGGTACGGTGAAGACCTGCTGTTCTACCTGTACTACATGAACGGAGGAGACCTTCTCCAGCTCCTCGCGGCCGTAGAGCTGTAGGTACCCCGTCTCGCCGGTGTCTGGGTGCCTAGATTCTCTGCCACCAGCTTCTGCCAGCTTTAAGCCCTTCGTCTGGGTCAGACAGAGCCACAGCGTCGGCCTGGGAGTTTGTGCAGCTTAGCTGGCCGGTTTGTCTTGGCGCCTGCCCCGAGCAGCGAAAGCACATAACGCCTTTAATCTACGGCAAACATGCACTCATGCAGAGATGCCAGAGTATGAGATTATCCACGAATCTCATTTGAACTCCTGCTGTGAAACGTTCCGGCATTTATAAATATTTAAGTCCACACTCTGCTTTCGAAGCTGTAATATGTGCTTCCAGAACAGACCGATTACAGACATGGATACTGTCCTCGACCGTAGGTGTCCCTGCCGTACTGTGTGTCCCGGGTTATACTGCATGTGCCTGTGGTGAAGAAAACTAACTCTGTCAGGCTCCTCCATCCAGCCTCATAACCAAGGTTATGTTATATGTACATCTCTGGCCAAATCTGAATCCTCCTCCTCAGCCTCGTGATGGTGATGCGGTTTTGGGGTTTGCTTTACTAAGGCGATGTGACCGAGGTTTACATCTTTACATTTCATTCTAAACCTTCACGAATCAGGTTCCCCTAAGTAGGAGACCCGCTGGGTGGACCCTGAACGCTAAGGGTAGCAGACTAGTGTAGCAGACTCCATCTGATCAAGCCACTTCCTGTATTTGTGTCCTTTCTGCCTCAGCTTTAACCGGGATTGGCGGTACCACAAGGAGGAGCGGGTGTGGATCACGCGGGCGCCCGGCATGGAGCCCACGGTGAAGACCAACACCTATGAGAGGGGGACGTACTACTTCTTCGATTGTCTTAACTGGAGGAAGGTGGCTAAGGTAAAGCTGCTGGGCTGAGGCTCCGCCTCTGCAGTGCAGAATGTGAACTCCGTTTTCATTGGTGGAGAGTCTGGGCACCGACCAGTCTAAGACTGTATTTGGAATGGGGAGGCAGTGTGCTTTGCGATCGGCTCCCACTCCTTCAGTGCTCTTCATTCTTGTACAGATCCTTATGTGGTTGTGTCATGGAAGGTCCTTCCTGGCCCTCCACTCGACGGGGGGCGGGGGGCACTGACTTCAGTGTTGTGGTTATCGGCCTTTCAGGAGTTTCACCTTGAGTATGACAAGCTGGAAGAGAGGCCACATGTGCCGTCGACCTTCAACTACAACCCAGCACAGCAGGCCTTCTGAAGGACTTCCCCGTTCATGGGGTATGGCTGTCTGGGCCCGTCGCCCACCGACCCCCCAGGCCTCGGCGTGGCTCGGGCACCCTGGTTTTTATTCCTCGAGGATCGGGCAATCGACTTTGACGGAGGGGGGGGGGACTGTTTGGGTTCCTGCCTTTCCCAATTATGTGCTGCCCAACGCCGCCGCCACTCGTCTGACTTTCCTCCCTCATATCTCATTTTTTTTGTTTGTGTTCCCCCCCCCCCCCCCCCCCCCCCGGCAAAGAAACTGAGAAACCTGTGGAATCATCTGCTGAGCTAATTCATGTCAAGTTCAATGGGTACAGAGCAGGATGCCAAGGCTATAATCTCCAGTGTTACTCATATACATATGACATTCACAATGTATGGGGGGAACAGCATCCAAAAGTGCCAATAAGTGCTGTGAAGCTGAGAGGAAGCATTTCTGGAACTCGTGTTTCTCTCTCTGAGGTAATTATACATCTTTTCCTAACAGGCTGATTTTCCCGCCTGGCGCCTTTAGGTTCATCAGACAAGGTCCAAGGCTCTTCTCCTGGCTAACGTAAAACGGCAGCACTGTGAATTCCTGCGTTTAATGAAGCCGCTCAGTCATGCTTTATGGACCCTGCATCACAGAAGGGGGGGGGGGGTGTCTGCTTCAGGCTCAATGGGTTCCGCTACAGCAGGGGAGGTGCGGGTGAATGTGAGTCACTGGGGTCGACAAGGTCACAGCGCGGCGGGTGGGCTTGGCAGTGGGTGGTGCGCTGTGTGGAGACGGGCTGCTCGCTAATTACCTGAGGGGCGCGACGGCAGTGTGGGGGTGCCCGGCCCAGCAAGAGGCTTACCTGTGCCAGCTCCGGTGTTGATGGGTTTGGCCCAGCCCACAGAGGGCATGCAACGGACATACTGGCGGACTGAATTCACACACCGCCAGCCTATCTCCCGGTCACAGGTTCGAGACTGGCTAGGGGTCCGGCTGGCAACTTTGGTAATCATGCGTAAATGGGAGTGTTTTCTGAGGGATGCGGGTGACACGGTGGCTTTGAGGAAGGTACGATCAACATGTGTTAATGGCTTGCTCTGTTTAGACATCTTACCTGTGGTCTGCTGGGAGCCATGTCATCCTCTGAATGTGGGCTGCGTACCACCCCCTTCAGGTCAGAGTGAACCACATACCCTAAGACTCATGGACCACAGTCCCGGTTCCCATCCCTATCTGGTGTGTCGTGTCACTTGCACTGCAGTCCCCCAGATGCTTGCAGGTGGCTCTTTACCCCACATGCAACATTAATGAGCTTTGGGCTCTGAGAACCGATCTCATTCGGCCTGACTGCTTGGCTGGGAGGGGGGGGTTGGTGGTTCTGTTTTGGCCTTATCCATTATGAACCACGTGTCACCAAACCACTGGGCCTCAGAAATAGAGGCCATTGTCAGCAAACCCCCCCCAAAGCCCTGACCTGTGGCTCTGTAATGGATGGTGCTGTCCCAGAATTCAGCAGCAGCAGCTGCGTGGTGAGGAGTTGGGAGGGGGCAAAGAGGAACACGGAAAGAAAGAAATGAATTGGAAGGATGTCATGTACAACTGGTGCAGATGGAGTCACTGTGCTTCCCCCCGACGGAGGGCAGGAGCTGAGCCTGCACCTCCACCTGGCTCCCCTCTTTCTCCCCTATAATTTGGCGCTTAGGCTTGCAGTAAAACACACCAGTTCCCCAGAGTCACGCTCTGTATGCTGGGAAGCAGAGTGGCACTCGCCCCCTCCCACCTTCCTGAGAAGAAGAGACAGCCATGCCCAGAGCAGAATGTGATGCCTTTTTCTGTTCTGTGTAGTTTTTTTTTCTTGAGATAAGTGTTTTGTATCTCGCTGAATCACTCACATGCTATGGTGAATAAAAACAGAATGTGATTCTGAGGTGATAAAAGCAAAATAGGTAATCCATATTAAATAACCCATAATCTTCCACCTGTCATGTTGGGCTCAGAGAAATTATTCTATTTACTGTGGTACTGAATGCGGACGGTGACCCCTGGTCCCTCAGCGGCCCCATACTGTCTCTGCGTAGGCCCCTCCCTCCGCCTCCCTCAATGGTGCTTTATCTGCTTCTCACTTTAACGCGAACACGTTGAGCCTTCCTGAGCTCCTTCTCCATATAAATACTTAGCCCCTTCACAGAGCCCTGCCTACCCTAAGCTCCTCCTCGATCCAAATACTCCACCCCTTTACAGGGCCTCGTCTTCCCAGAGCACCTCCCGCCATATAAATACTCCACCTCTTCACAATGCCCCATCTTCTCTGAGCTCTTCCCTCCGTATAAATACTCCACCCTTTCACAGCACTCAATCTCTCCTTTCCTCCTATACCCAGAGCTCCACCCTTTCTAATTTCAACAACATCTCACCCAGAGTTTCCCCCTTTCTTAGGGTTCTCGGTGAAAAGCTTGTTTGTGAAATGTTAAGGAGAGCCTCCCCCCCATGCTGCCGGTAACGAGAGGAGCCTTTGATTATCTGTGGTGTTAATAACATGCTTCTCCGTCACGCCAGTGACACGGTGCAGTGACTGTTTGTTCTATATGCCCCAGGTGGCTGATGCTCCCGCCAGTCTACACGCCCTGCTCTGATGGCTCACTGCACATCTCACCTGGGGTAGCAGCTGCTTTGGAGTGCGGGGAACCAGTTGGGGCTGCGGTACCTGGCACTGAATGTGTGTGTGCCTGTGTGGAGCTGGGAGAGATCCTTATTACATTACTACTGCTGCATTGATACTACATGTGTTTCAGAGAGATAGTTGGTGTGTGTCTGTGATGGGGAGAGGGTGATTATGTGATAGAGAGAGGATAAAATCAGTGTGATAATGAGGGAGAGAGGATGGAGTGAGTGATAGAGAGAGAGAGAGGACAGTGAGTGTGATAATGAGGGAAAGAGGATGGAGTGAGTGATACAGAGAGGGAAAGAGTGATAGCGAGAGGAGGTTAAAGTGGGTGTGATAACAAGGGATGGAATAAGTGATATAGAGTGGAAGAGAGGATGGGGTGAGTGTCACAGAGAGGACAAAGTATGATAGCAATGGAGAGAGGATAGAGTGAGTGATCTAGAGAGGAAAAGAGGATAGAGTAAGTGTGAAGGAGAGAGGATAGAGTGAGTGATATAGAGAAGGAGAGAGGATGAAATGAGTGATAGAAAGGGAGATAGGATGAAAAGTGATATACAGAGGGGTAGAGTATGGAGTGAATGCGAAGAGGGAGGAGGATAGAGTGGCTGATGGAGAGGGAGAAAGGGTTGAATGAATGACATTTAGAGGGAGCGAGGATGGAGTGAATGTAATTTACAGAGAGGACACAGTGAGTATGATATAGAGGGAGAGAGTATGGAGTGAGTGTCATAGAAGGAGAGAGAGAGAGAGAGAGAGACGCCCCCCCACCCCCCCACATGTCTGAGGTGGCCTCTGACGTCAGCAGAGGGAGGAGCAGAGGGGTACTCTGTGTGAGAGAGGCAGGATTGCATACGAGCGGCGGCGTGAGAAAGAGAGAGCAGCGCGGTGCAGACCCAGCAGCAGCGTGCGGGAACTTGACACAGCCCCCGGCCCCTGGCCCGGCGGAGCACCGCATGCATGGGTAGGACTCCCTGTGCTCCTCTCTGTTTGTTCTGGCCTGGATATGGCTGTGCGTGAACCGACTGCTTTCATGAATGGCACTGAGAGTGACTGAGCCACGTTGTGTGAATGTTTAAGTGGCCAACGCTGCTGGGGACAGGGTGTGTGTCTGTGTGTCTGTGTGTGCGGATCTGCTCTGCAGGGGTGTGTGCTGTCCCAGCCTGACTGAGGCTTAGGACATGGGTTTGGGTGGGGTGTGTGTATCTGTGTGTATTAGTGTGTGTATCTGTGCGTGGTTGTATGTTAGTGTGTTTGTGTGCACACCCTCACCCTGCCCCAGTGCCTGGCAGGTATCCAGGGTATTGGGATTCTGTGGTCCCCTGGCTACCATGTGTCCTGTCTGACTCCTTGGCAGCCCATAATAACCACCCTTTTCTCGGGGTAGAACAGCCCCTCACTCCAGAGCACACCTTCCTTGTTTCACGCAGAGGTGGTGGCCGGTCGCTAGCCCATAAGCGCTTTAGCGCGCCGTTCTCTGAATGACTGACTCAGTCACCATTCCGAGGGGGGCAGGGCCTCTACACACAGGATGACATCACTCTGTTGGCTGGGGGTGGGGGGGGGGCTATTTCTGTCAGGCTCTGAGGTGCAACGCTTGCTGCTCATGGTTGGTCATATGATCAGTGGTCAATCACGTGATCAGCGACAATGCGGTTGGTCATGCATGTGCTGCGGGGTTCCTTCTCTTTGTGTGCTTTATGTCGACACTGGGGGCTGCCTCTTTGAGAAACTGAGCATGCTTATTCAGATGGCGGGGAGCTGCAGTCATCAGGACACTGTTTTGGCACATGGAAGGTGTGTTCACGATCGTCATGGAGATGCACCACCCGGTCACCATGGTGGATGGGGTGGGAGGGTCTCTAAATACATTACAGCACCGGCTGTCACTGACCACATTGTTGGCATGGAGGTACATAATGTTTCCATCCGATCAGGACCCGGAGCTGAGCACAGTGTGCGGTTTTGTGTGTCTGTGTGTGAGAGATTCTGTATGTGTGCGATTGTGTCTCTGTGTTTGTGTGGATTAGGTTTATATTACATTGTGGGGGCCACATGTCCCCCACAATGTGATTAAAAACCTGTTATTTTGATGATGTGGGGACCATTTTTCATGTCCCCACAAAGATCTATGAATGTGATCAAAAAACTACTAACACCACAAGTCTTGTATTTAGTTTGGGAACTTGGTTAGTGTGTGTGTGTGTGTGTGTGTTGCAGACACCCTGCCCACAGATGCTCTTTGTGCTGGTTGAGGACCTGACACCCCATGGTGTCATGGTGAGACCTGACACCCCAAACAGATATGGACAGACACACAGAGAAACTGATTCAGGCAGCCACACACACGGATACAAAGATACAGACACACACAGACACACAGTGGGAGCTGCATACACTAAAGGCACTGCCACCAGTAACCGAGCCATACCCGACCCGTACCGTGAACTGGCGGTTTTCCATTGTAAAGTATGTGAACCATACCCAACTCGTACCAATGCTGACACGGCCTTACTTGAAAGTGTGATCAAACCAAGCTGGTTGCATCACCACCATGCGATTGGTTGAAATACCAGTCTGTATCTCTGTGTCTCATTGTCTCAGTGTTGGCACACTCTTGCTAGTGGGAAGTTACTTCCTTTAATTAGTGTGTTTTTGTTTACTCTTGGTGGTCTGTTGCTGTGTGCACTGGGGTAGGGAGGTACCTTCCATCTTCACCGGGCAATGGGACTCTCCCCTGTAAGAGGCAGTCCCCATTCTGCTGGGGTTGCTGGGGCCAGCCTAAAGGACAATCCCGGCTGCAGACCCTCTGGTTGGTACCCATGCTGTTACTGTGTGTGCAGCCATCCAGTGACAGATGCCATTTTATCCCATAATCACAGTCACAAGCCTGGATTAAAAATAAAGGGTGTGGCTTTACTTTAGAATATGGGGCGTGGTCTTGTTTATGGTATATTTAAATAAGGGGGTGTGGCTTTGCTGCACACTGTTTACATGCCGTTTACATGTTGTATTTAAATAAGGGGGTGTGGCTTTGCTGCACACTGTTTACATGCCGTTTACATGTTGTATTTAAATAAGGGGGTGT
>JAODKC010000064.1:33774453-33784669 GCA_026777985.1 Mormyrops attenuatus
ATCCGCCGCCCGCAGCGGAGGTTATGACCCCCCCCACATCCACTTTTTTTTTTTTGTGTGGCCCCCCCCCCCCCCCCCCCGTTAAAAAGCATGGCAGCTGTCATACAGCGTGCTCTCTGTGACAGAACAAGGTCGACACTTAAGTTTCCAGTGTTAGGAGAGAAATGGGGCGGGGGGGGGGGGGCGCAAAAACGAGCAAAGGGACAGAAGAAAAAACTGATTATTGTAGCACTGTTCGCTAATAAAAACACAAATGTTTGTGCATTTTTTATGTGAGGACACTTTCCTGAGATTTCATTTTGAAAAGTAAGCAGCCTCTACTTTTGTCTTTCATCTCTCCCCCCTTTGTCTCGTCACCCTCCTTTTTACTCCATGCCCCCCCCCCACCCGCCTCATTGTTCATGTGTTTCCCTGACAGATTTTGTCAGCCTAGGTTCAACGAAAAGGACTGTTTTATTGAGCGTCACCGCCGCGCCCTCACCTCCCTCCCCCCCCCCCCACGGGCTCGCGGTCTTCCTGCGCTTCGTTCCGGATTGAGCGAAACACGGTCCAGCCTTTGTTACGATTTTGTAATAAACGTGTACATTTTTTTAATTTTTGGACATCACATGAGTAAAGATATGTATGTACGATTGTGTATATATTATATATATATATGACATCTATTTTGGGAAAAAGCCCATAAACCTGCCGTACCTCGTTTTTCGGAGGTGTGCACGGACGCAATACGTGGACAAAACGGGACATTTCTGGAGCTGCTGGACGGGTGGGGGGCGGGGGGTCTGGTGCCCTGCGCTCCTTCACTCCTTCGCTTTCCGAGACGGCGACAGAAACGCGAGGTTTGAAGGGCCAGACTTGCAGCGGAACGCGGACATCCATACCCAGGTGAACGACTCGGGATTTGAGGAGAACTGAAGCATTTCATTCTGGCTGTTTTAAACGGCAGCTTTTCATAGGAAAATGAAAACCAATAAAAAAATAACGATAAACAGATCAATCTTGTATTTTCTGACCACGTTCCAGTTTCTTCTCTTTGTAATAAAGTAGAAAGGCTTCTCCTGAACGCGTGTGGAGTCTGATTTCAGGGGCCCTGGAACTGACTGGGAGTTTGGGTTTCGTTTGAGCCCGTTAATGACTGGTACCCTGTCAGTTTGGCACCTTGATTTTCATTGAATCTAGGAAGCGTTAGAGATTTGCCGGTATCTGTCTGTTTACCAAGAAAATGATTTGGGTTTGAGCGCTCACCACAAGGTAAGTGTGTTAAACTTTTCTTTTTGGAAACCATTTTGTTGAAGCGTGTTCAGCTGTGTTGAGTGTTCTGGTGTTCAGTCTTGTCATTTCAGGTAAGTACTGGGACTGAAGGATTTCCCAGTTGTTCCCTGTGGTCTGTGTCTTCAGAGCCTTGGCCTTCAGGGTTCACTTCTCGAATGCCTTTCACTTAAAGCCACCAAGGAGGTTTGCCAGTCTGTCTGGCGGAGAAGGAAGCAGTCAGAAAGGACATTCCCCTGGAAACCACTGCGGAGACGCATCAGATATTCAGAGGAAGATCTGCTTGTGGTTGAAGGGACTGGCAAGAATCATGGGTCCAAAGTAGATGACGGCAGTTGATGACAAATCTGTCATGAAGAACCCCCCCCCCAGTACAAACTCGTAAACACAGAAGCATAAGGTCGTCTTTGTAGATGACTTCGACAGGCGAATTGCAGGGGCAGCCCTGCACACACACATGTCTACGATGTCATGGAAACGCCTGTGAAGTCATCGATCACGGTTAAACTCTTCGTGCCGAACCAGAATTCAGCTGGTGTGGGAGCTGGCCAGCTCGAAGGGCAAAGGCGGTGTGTGAAGACGTCTTCGGGGAGAGTGTGGAATGTGAGGTCAGTGCTTATTATATAGCAGTAGGTCCGCTGAGCTGAGATCAGGGGGTGTTTCTTCAAACACGGCTAAACGTTTCACCCATGTATATATTTTCAGTTTCAGGGGTTCCCTTGTTTTTTGCGCCTGAGCCTTCATGGCCGATCACTGCCGCACAGACCCCCCAAACTGCAACTAGCTGCCTTATTAATGTGACAGAACTTCTCTGCACCTCTGGCAGTGCTCAGGGTTTCACTGTAGATCTCACCTTAGGGTGTGTTGCTGCTCTACGATTTATTCCTTTTTCAGTTCAAACCAGTGTCCTCTAAGTGATCCATTCAGTATTTATATCTGCCAATTCCGAGTCCCAATTTAAACATTTAAATATACAGTACATACGCTTACAGTCGACGTGGCTGCATTCTCCGTCTGAGTAAGCCGTTAAGTTTTCTTCCTTAGGATGTTTTTGCAAGTGCCGCTTTAGATTCATTGCATTAAACGGCTCTGTTGCTGCCTCCTCTCGGAGGCACGGCTCTGTTGCTGCCTCCTCTCAGATGCACGTCTCTGTTGCTGCCTCCTCTCGGAGGCACGGCTCTGTTGCTGCCTCTTCTCGGAGGCACGGCTCTGCAGACATTGCAGGTAGCTGCTGGGCTGCTTTGAGTTAAAAGTTTCCACACGGCTGATGCCTCGATAGTTTGTGTTTTAAGCCACGTGCCTCAGACTTACTGCAGTGTGTGCAGTACCTACAATCTGCACAGCTGTCGCAAACTGGGCAGACTCGGGAATTAAATCAGGCTTTGGATCAGGCTGTGGTATCAGATACTGATCAGTTAAAATATGCCTGGATTGATTCTGATCATTGATATTGGCATGAGATGTCACTGGATTCCTGACTAATCAGCAGTGATGATGACGTAGTGGGACGTCAAGGTAAGAAGTTTGATTTTCAACCAATGGGTGTAGGTTCATTTTAATTACTGGGGGGGGGGCTTTGCTTAAAACTAAGGTGCATTACTGTGAAGAAATGTCTATATAAACCTATTCCAGCTAGGGTTCGAACTGCACAGTATTTTCTCTTGGGTGCTTAAATACTTTTGTTAAATCATTTTTCATTTTCAGACCGAATGCTTGGTATATGGGCAGATTCTCAGGTCGAGTACTGGCTTGACCCCTGTGTTCTTCATTTGATGCTGGAGAACAGGTGACCTCATGCGAATAGCCAGGTCACGTTCCCTTCTGCGGGACCACCACGCATGTCACAGCATCTTTAGCAGGGAGTGACCAGCGCTCACAGATTTCAGGACCCCAGCCACGGAAGACTCCATAAGGTGTAAATTTGTCCATGTCTTCTTCCCCTTATTATACGCCAGGCTTTTGATTATTCTCCATATGCGGTGACCAGCCCAGAAGTCAGACATGTGCTTCTTGTGTAATGCATTCAGTGAGGTGAGCTTATCAAAACACTATATACTCTGAAATGTTATGCTGAATATATTTCACTCTCAATAAATGACTCATTATGGGTTGCGCCAATCAAAGCAGACTGTTGATGGCCAACGGCTGATATGCTGGCCTGCGTCTCTTGCTGACTGCGGTTTGTCCACTAGATGGTGTCCGAGTGTCGCTCACAAAGCCGGGTCCGCACTCTGGCACCTTGACAAAAAACAGTGGAAATGATTGGTTTAAACTGTTATATTAAGTTTTATTAAGATTTTGTTTTAGTTGCTTTCTGACACTCGCGCTTTCTGAGTCTCACGCATCTGGCGTGACACTCGCGCTTACTGACTCGTGCATCTGGCGTGACACTCTCGCTTTCTGACTCGCGCATCTGGCGTGACACTCGCTTTCTGACTCGCGCATCTGGCGTGACACTCGCGCTTACTGACTCGCGCATCTGGCGTGACACTCGCGCTTACTGACTCGTGCATCTGGCGTGACACTCTCGCTTTCTGACTCTTGCGCATCTGGCGTGACACTCGGCTTTCTGACTCTCACACTCATACAAGATATCTTATGGGAAATCATCTGGATATGCAGTGAATCAAGCAGTGCGCCCTGCATGGGAGAATTGTAGGTTGTGCCGAATAAAGATGGATCCATACGCCTGGCTGGCCCGGTTTGGTAGTGTGTGACCGGTCCAGACCTGTTAGATGCAGCGCTGACCTCGGATAATGATAAGGAGCTGCCCGCCTCCCGCGGTCATCAAATGCCGTGACATTATTTGAGCGTGGGCTCCAGTGTCAGCGGCCGGCGGATATTACGCTGGAGTCAAAGGCTGCTTCTAAAGGTTACTCAGGTGACTCATTCTGCAGGCTCCATTTCTGAGGGTCGCTCCTGCAGCCCTGCAGGGCGCGAGATGGTATTGTGCCGCCTGACTCTCACTCCGCGATTTCCCAGCTGTCACTGTGCTTGTCATCCACCTGTTAGTGTGACTTTAAATCCTCCCTTAAATGTATTTGTGTCACCTGTACATACTTCGATCCAAATTAAGTTCTTGAGTCCCTAAAATGGTATGACAGGTTCTGAGGGCTGAGATGGGCTTTTCGGTAACATTATATCCTATTATTGGTGTGGTTTCAGTATTGATTATATTACACTGCAGAACCACCTTAAACTAAAGTAATGTAAGTGGTCAAAAATGCAAATATTTGGTTTTTGCAAATTTGGCATTACATTTTATAAGCTTGTAGAATGAAGGTTATCTACATCTATATTGTACACAAATAAATTAGATTTGTTTTTTTTTAAATTGATGGTGTGCAGCTCGGTGGGTGATGGATATCTGTCCAAGTCCAGAAGGGCCTGGGCGGTAACTGGCTGAATGGTCGTATCACCTTTTTGGACGTTGAGTAAAACGCTTAACCCCAAGTGGCTCTAGGTGCTGGATAATCCTACGCTCTGACTCCAAAATTTGAGAGAAAAGACCTAAAGTTTTGATGAATCAAGTACGTCTATTTTGCATTAAGGCTGAGTCCTCATCTGTTCAGGATTAGGTCTTTCAAACGGGGTGTGGATGGGTTGCATGCCTGTATTCTCTGTGCGACCTCACAGTAAAGCTATCTAAATGAGGAATAGCACTAAAATTTAGCTTAATTGTGAATTTCGGATTGTACTGTTTTCATAAATCCATATTACGTTGCCCCTTCAGCATTTGTCACAGTCTCCACCGGGGGTCTCTGAGTCTTCTCCACGTTAAGGCACATTGGTTACATATATTTCCCATTCATTGGGCATCTGCTCGCTATTCGAGTTCTCTTTGCCTCCATAGTAATAAGCTTAGGAAAAGGCAAGCTTTAGCGATTAGATAAAACGAAAAGAATAGGGGAAACACGGGTGGTCTGTGTTTATATTACTGAAACACCCAAACATGACGTACTAGATCATTTCAAAAGGTGAATGATAAGAATGGGCTGGAATTTAGCTTTTAATTGATGTAATTGTTTTTATTGTAATAACTGCCGTCATTAGGAGACCGACGATTGACACCTGGGTAAGTGTATGGATGCTCCGATCCACCAGTCATTTACTACCAGTGCAGTAACCTCGTTTCTCCAGTAGAGGGCGCGTCTGATGCACTGTGTTAGATGGGAAGAGAACATTGTTTCGTGTGATCTGTAGTTTCATAACAAAAGCATTAATGTTCTAAACAGGTTTTCCCATAAATTTACATTTTTTGCACGCATTTGATATTGTAAATAGCATATAGATAAGTGGGACCCAGTGTGGACTGAGTACCGGAGAGTTTCTGCAGGAAACACTGACACATTTATACGGGGAACGAAGAGGAACGCATTTTCCTACAGAAACAAACGTGAAGATCGGCGAAAGGCTCATTCACTAACATCCCCTAAGAAAGAGCGCTTTGCAGGACATGTCAGTTGTCACGTTTGTTATTCCAGTTTTGGCCCTTTTTGCATATCAACACGCTTTTTTATTTCCTATAAATTATACAGAATGCAAACCGAGATCCATTTATTTGCCTGATGCTCTTGCCCAAAGCGACATGTGAGTGTAGAAAGCGTGGGGGCCCTGAGGCAGGGGGGCCTGCGCTATGATATATGGGGATTCATACAAAACACAATGCAGAAATAAAATGTCACTCCTGCTATACTGATAATTCATAAACTGTTGATTGTGTTGTAAATAATGCATAGGTGGTACCAGGGTTTTTTTTGAGGGGTGGGGGGGGGGGCTCACTCTTTATAGGGGCCCCTGAAGCAGACAATAGATCTATACATCCATATATATATGTAGGTCTGCAATTTTTACTATGGTTGACCCCCCCAAGTAACACTTTGTCAGGGGGGGCAAATTCTAGCTGTGCCCCTGGATAGCACAATCAGGTTGTATTGACATTACTATGGATTCAGTTCAAAACAGCATGTCATGCGAACTTGATTGCTTACAATTTCCAGTGTGGGTCCGCAGGTCCGCGTTGTGAGAATGTGATGCAGTGCCCTGGGCCGTGCCCTTACAATGGTTTAAACAGTCCCCATGGATGCCCTTCTAATGGAAAAGGGTGCTCTTTCCTCTATGCCACCCCTACATAACTAAGTGTCCCAAGGGTGTCCTTTGCAGTAGAGAAAATGGGATGCAGTGCTGTAAAGGGTGCTCATAAGCAGTGGAAATCCATGGTGAAGTGCCCAAATAGATGCACTTCCAGTGGATAAAATGATATGCAGTGCTTCATAGGGTATCTGTCCATGTGTGAGAATGGATACCCTTCCAGTAGAGAAAATGAGATGCAGTGACATATAAGGTGCCCTTACAATTGGGTAAAATTGAGGTGCCCTTCCAAGACAGCATACATGATGCAGTGCCCTTCCAAGACAGCATACATGATGCAGTGCCCTTCCAAGACAGCATACATGATGCAGTGCCCTCTGAGGTGCCCTCACAAATGAGCATACATGATGAAGTGCCCTCTGAGGTGCCCTTCCCAGACAGCATACATAATGAAGTGCCCTTCCAAGTCAGCATACATGATGCAGTGCCCTTCCAAATGAGCATATATGATGAAGTGCCCTCTGAGGTGCCCTTCCCAGACAGCATACATAATGAAGTGCCCTTCCAAGTCAGCATACATGATGAAGTGCCCTCTGGGGTGCCCTCACAAACGAGCATACATGATGCAGTGCCCTTCCAAGACGGCATACATAATCGGGTGCCCTTTCAAGTCAGCATACATAATGAAGTGCCCACTGGGGTGCCCTTACAAATGAGCATAAATGTTGGGGTACCCACCCAAGTCAGCATACATGATGATGCGCCCCTGTAATGGAGAGGAAAAATCTCTTTGATGGCTGCCCTTCCAATGACGAAAATGAGATTCAGTTTCCTATATACATGCAAGCGAAGTCCATGGTGTAAAATGTACCTTCTAGGTCTTCTTAAGTGTAAGAAAATGACATCTAGGTTGTTGTTGACAAAACAGTTGAATAATCTTAATCAGGGATGAAGACTACTTCATTATGTATAGTGTACCATTCTACCGGGTGAAAACTGGAAAATGACAAGAGCCACACAGCCTGGGATGGAGAGAAACCTGTCAAATCTCCCTTGAAATGGTAAGGTGCTCAAAGTTTCAAAACTCTTGTCTGATAACAGGATCCTGTTAAGTATTGGCTAAGAGTTTGTCTGCTGTGTGAACTTAAGAACATATAATTTTACCGTACTCATACATGTGAACGCATCTTCTAGCTGTATGATCCCATTTTGTAACTTTTGTAATTGTAGGCAGCTTCTCAATCAAATTGCGGGTTAACATCAGTGCATGATCCGGCGATACTCCTGCTTTTCTCGCATAACTTTATCGGGCGTTTCTTCCTTTCACTCGCGGCGATTCATTTCCAGCTACTACAGTGTGGGAATGGTCAGTCCGGGGGCCAGGGAGCGGAGGTCTGCGTTATGGGACGCCTGTTCATGGCAGCGCATCGGCAGCTCGCTAAAACGCGCAGCATGTCGCCGAATTAAATTAAAAGGAGAGACTCATCTGCCGTCCGGGATGCAACGGGCAGTTTTCATACGGTCACATTTTATTCTGTTGAAACGCACTTTTATTTTGCTCTCTCTTTTTGTTGTTTTTCTTTTCTTTTTTTCAAATTATATATGATTTCTTTCTGAGCTGCCGATGTAAACGCTTTCCCCATGGAGCCAGTCCCCGTCCGCCTGCACATGGCACCGCGCCCCGCGTCATCTGACAGCAGCCTGGGGCCGGGCTCGGTCCCTTCCGTCGTTCCTGCGTAAGAAGCCTAATCATAACCAGATAACATCCCGCCTATCTGGATGAACTGATGTGATCACTCGGGGAAAAAAAGACGCGTAAAAGGGGAGGGGTATAAACCAGCTTAATTTTTTTCCCCACCTTTAACCACATTTTCCACAAGAAATCATCAAGAGGGAACTGGAGTTAGTCTGGCAGAAGTTCGGGAAGAGGGGCTACCCCTGCGCCGGTCATCTCCCACATTTGCGTTTGAATGCACCCGATCGCCAAATGGACGAGGACTGATGGCAAAAAACAGGGTGTCGCATGAGTACACAGACGCCGAGGATAAGAGCATCCGGCTCGGCGTGGTCCTCATCGCGTCCGGCGTCCTTTCTTTCTTCATCGTGCTCTTCTGCTGGCTGAACCCCATCTTCCAAAGCATGCGGAGCACGCCGGCAAACTGCACGGTGGTGTCAGTCAAGCGGCCGGGCGAGATGTTTGAGTGCGTCTTCACATGCGGGCCGGACTGCCGGGGCACGTCGCTCTACCCCTGCCTGCAAATCTTGGTGAATAACTCGCGGTCCGGTTCGGTGGCGATGCTGCATTACGACGAGCAGCAGCTTCTGCTCAACCCCAAGGTGAGCGGCTGCTGGAAGCCTTTACACGCGTTTTATTCAACCGGAACTTCAACTACTTTGACTAACCTCTGGCTATTCTTTACTCAGACAAGGCAAAACCAAAGCAAAGTGGATTCTGTTTCATCCAAATAGTTTTTTGTGTTGTTTTATGTTGTTACAAATTTTAAACAGTCCGTCAAAACTAAGTTCTGTATTTAACTGTTTTTGTAATGTAGAAAAAAAAGTGTTGATTAACTTTCTAGATTTGACTGAGTCACTTCTGACAACTGCATCAAGGTATGAGATTTTGGTTACTTAAGTTCTGATTTCGTGCAGCCTATCGCATTTTAATAGTTACGAAGTCTGTTTTAACGGATCGTTTTAAAAGAAAGATTTAAAAGCAACAATTTGCACAAAAGGCTAAAACGTGGATTTATCTTCATTTGCATATGATTAAACGGAAGTTTATAAATCTGTTCAGCCTGAATTTTGTACAAAGGTATAACTTCTGGGGTTTGTAGGTGACATACATAACCGCCTGCTGATGACGATGTCGTTGTTGATGATGTCATTGTTGATATTGGCGGTGATGTTGACGGTTGGTGGTGACGTTAAAATTGTTGATGTCGCTGAAGTTGGTGGTGGTGATGCTGATGTTACTGATGATAGGGATGTTGGTGATGGTGATGGTGGTGATGTTGATGGTGTTGGTGATGTTACTGATGTCATTGGTGATGTTGGTGGTGATGTGGATGTTGTTGATGATGATGTTGGTGGCTACAGGTCGAGGCTACCCATCATTCGCACACCCCCCATTGAGAGAGATAATGTGTCCTTGCCACATTGTGTCACACCATAGGTACCCGCAGCGCCATGGTAACTAACTTTTATCCAGACTTAACAAGGTTCTCTATTTTTACCCTGCTTCTATGGCAACATTCAGCTTGGTGCTGAAGGCTAAACATTCAGATGTACCTAGCGGCCGGCCTAACACTCGGATGTACCTAGCGGCCGGCCTAACACTCGGATGTACCTAGCGGCCGGCCTAACACTCAGTACTTCACTTAGATTGTATGTAGATGTTGTTCTTTAGTTGTAATTTCTGCCCTATAATTAGTTCATATGTGCTACTAAATTATTTTGGGGGGTTGTTGATGATATCACAATAAATACATTTAATATATTCAGCAAAAACAACATGAACTCATGTATTATAGAACAACAACAACAGTACTACTAAATAATAATAATAATAACAATAATAACACATGCTTAGGTGAATTAGAGTTCCCAAGTTGCCTATAGGTGTGTGTGTGTGTGTGTGTGTGTGTGTGTGTGTGTGTGTGTGTGTGTGTTTTCATTATGTTTACATCACGTTATGGGGACCAAATGTTCCTCTTATTTTGACATTGTGGGGACCATTTTTCAGTTCCCCATGAAGATCTGAATGCGCTGAATTAAGTAAAGAACATAAGAAATTTACAAACGAGAGGAGGCCATTCGGCCCATCAAGCTCGTTTGGGGAGAACCTAACTAATAG
>JAODKC010000064.1:33784752-33796105 GCA_026777985.1 Mormyrops attenuatus
GTCGTCATGTTGGGATTAGAGTTTTCCACATAGAAATGAATGGAGAGTCCCCACAAAGATATAATTACAAACCTGTGCATCAGTGAATGGTGTGTGAGTGTGCCCTGTGATGGTTTGGCGCCCCATCCTCGTTGTTCCCTGCCTTACACCCATAGCTTCCCGGATTGGCTCTGAACCCCCCACGACCCTGAATAGCACAAGTAGGTACCGAAAATGAATGGATGGACGATAATAACAATAAGGTGTCCATTGAAAGAATACATTGAATGTTCACAAATCTGGCGGCATATTTCATTTCAGTGTAAAAGTATGATGTCGCTGGGCCATCAGAGATTCTGCCTCTAGAGGCACTGAATGATTTCTTTGTTTAAATGCAAAATATGTAAGCCAGAAGCCAGACGGCTGTTCCCAGGGACTGTCCTCCGCAGTGATAAGCCAGATCTAGAAAATCATCTGGATATGCGGTAAATCAAGCAGTGCGCCCTGCATGGGAGAATTGTAGGTTGTGCAGAATAAAGATGGATCCATACGCCTGGCTGGCCCGGTTTGGTAGTGTGTGACCGGTCCAGACCTGTTAGATGCAACGCTGACCTCGGATAATGATAAGGAGCTGCCCGCCTCCCGCGGTCATCAAATGCCGTGACATTATTTGAGCGTGGGCTCCAGTGTCAGCGGCCGGCGGATATTACGCTGGAGTCAAAGGCTGCTTCTAAAGGTTACTCAGGTGACTCATTCTGCAGGCTCCATTTCTGAGGGTCGCTCCTGCAGCCCTGCAGGGCGCGAGATGGTACCGGGCCGCCTGACTCTCACTCCGTGATTTCCCAGTTTGTCACAATCAATGTTGCAGAATTTTTGTGCATTATTCAAACATGCTTCATACTAGCTGTCTGTTGTCGGCATTAAGGTGCATTTGTCTTGTTCTTTGTCATTTGTTAAGGACTGTGGCCTCCTGCTCTCTCTTCCAGCTCTCCTTGTCTCCATAGTAATAAGATGAAGTGGAATCGAGCTCTTTTGATTGGATGAAAGGATCAGAACGGGGGCTTCTGGGTGATCTGTGTTTATGTTGGTTAAAGTCCAGGTAAAACACTCAGATCTGAGTCGTATGAGCAGAAACAAAATGTAAATGTGAATAATATGTCCCGTGGTGTTGCTGTCTTTAGGATTTTTTTTTGCAGCAGAATTTTCTCTATAAAATAACAATAATATAGTGTTGTATGCCAGATATTAGGTAGTTTATTTTCATATCAGACAACAAAGGTCCACATCAACATGGTTAAACCTTCAGTTAAAATCTTTTCAGGGGGCCATGGGGGGGCAAGATTTAAATTTAGTCTTGAGCCACCATCTTTAATTAGATCAGTAAGAACTGTAGACAGTCATTTTCAAACTGTAGGGGGTGTCAGCGGAAGCCTTGGCTCTTTTCACACATCCCTCCCTGTCGAAAGGTCTCGGGGGAGCCGGCAATGACTGTGAAGGATCATTTTCAAAGCCCAGCTTCGCCTACATTCTAGTCCTGTTGAAGAGATAAGGGAGGCGAGATTAGACGGGGAGGAGAGAGGTCTTCAGACCATCAACACTTGCAACTAATCCTCAAAGACACATGACAAAAGAGAGATTGGCTATTTCTAGATCACCTTTGCTTTTGTAGGTCAGACATTTCACACGGGTTTGTCAGTTTGCCTAGTATGAGTTCAGTGAACATTTAAATATGTTTTCTGAAATCGTGCCATCCACGTATATTCTATCTAAACATCATTTTTATGGTGCAGCACTAGAATCATCCATTCATCCATCCATCCGTCCGTGCTCTTACCACCCGGTCAGGTTGGGAGGGGGACCTAGATTCTAGCCCAGGCAGCACAGCATCCAAGGCTGAGCCCCACCCTAGACAGGGTTCGTTCTCTTTGGATAAAAGGGTTCACTGAGATACTTGGCGTGTTCTGCTTCAGAATGCCGCTGCCCCCGAGGAGAGAGAGAGTCACAGAGAAATGGGCCATTTTTATATACCATAGCTGGACCTGGACCCTTTTCAGTGTGAGAATGCACAGCTTTGGGCCCTGGGGGCACGGTCAGCCCGTGCTGTGTGATTCCCCCCTCAGGGAGTCTCACAGGTACGTAACCTTGTTCCCTTTGTGTCTCATGGTCCTGGAGAGCATCTGTGGCGCTGCAGATTAGTCTTCTGATGTTGCTTCCCAAGTTTCCTTCAGGAAGGTGATGGACTGTTTCCACATGGCTCATTTGGCCATGAATGCCAAGGTCATTGTTAGGAAGCGGGTTCCGCCAGAGCTGTGAAGTCCCTGTGGAATCGCTTCTCCTTCAGGATTGCTACCTTCAGTGGCTTTTTCTTGGTCAGCTGCTTCCCTTGGTCATGTTTGTCTTCAACCTGAATATCAAGAGTATATCTGTTGAGCGTTATGCTTGTTTTCACGACTGACTGACTTTCTGCAGCAGCAACAGGCAGACGTGTGGCATTAAGTCATTTTTCTGTTGAAGAGACGGTACCAGAAGAAATCAGTTGATGACCATTATAGACCATTATAGAAAATGAAAGTCCCCTTCAGCCTCATGGAGGTCTTCTGTCTTAAGCTACTTCCTTGTTGTTTTATTTATTTATGAAGCTTGTTAATCAAAGGAAGAAAATGATGCTGTTTTGGGGCCACTGATACCTTCCTATATCTATCAGTGCATTTTAATCGTAGGTCAGAATGTTCGCCCATAAGAGGAACATGAATTTGAAGGAGATGGCTGGTCACCTCGGGGTGGGATTTCCTCCGGATGAGGCAGGATCTGCGCGGTACTTTCAGCTGCCTTTGGTGAAGATTTAGATGCTTCAGAGGCTGGTACTCCGTGGGCCGTTTGAGTCCATGTGAGGAAATTTGAATTGTGGCTTTTTGAGAGTTTTGTGAAATATTTAGTGGATTTTGGTGGTATTCTCTCAGAGGATAAACTCAACGTCTTGGTTTGAGATGAAAGCAAGGGGGTGGATTTGTGTTTTTGCGGCTGGGCCATGTGGGTGAAATGTTTGGCAGCTTGATTATGTTTTATACAAGTGCTTTTAACATGGATCCTTAGGCATGAGCCTGACAGTCTCACTTAGTGGGGGTTTATTTTTAGTGGAGCTGAAATTTGGCACGACAGCATCGAAGATAGTTTTATTTTTTTTTGTGAGTTCCTACAGTCGTTTTTGCTTTCTTGGTTAAAAATATAGAGATCCGAATAATTTTTGTTTTTTTAAAGGCCTATATTTCAGAATCTTTTTCGGTTTGATCTTTTAAAACACTAGATCAATATTTATCTTCTAAACACTACGTTGGTTTGTCAGAATAACTCTGTTTTAACTTTACCTTCCCTATTACTTTGGTATAGTTTTGATTTGGGGGAGGGGCGGGTGTCTAACTGTCTGACTGAATAATTCTCCTGAAAAACTATAAACATTTTTGCCTGCATGTCTGTTTCTGCAGAAAGACTGTCTGTTATAATATACAGATCTTCATGTGATGTGGCTCAGCTGGATGACATCACCTTCATTGGTAGTAATCCCAAAAACTTATTCATCCTTGTGGATTTATATTCGGACTTGATCTTGTAGCTTCCTGCTTCCCAGCTAGGAGGCCTCAGCACAGGTATAACCACATGCGTAGTAAAAAATGGTGCATGAGGGTTAGGGTTGGGGTTAGGGTTAGGGTTAGGGTTGGCTGCTGGAGGTCACCATCAGTAGCTACCTGCTGTCTTTGGTGTGTAATCGCAGTGTTAGCAAGTTGTTTGTTGACCATAACACTAATTTGACCGATACATCAGCAGGGCAGGATTAATCCTGTTCTTTATGAACAGGTCAGTGCTGGAGATGAACACTGGGACACAGGCCACTTATGAGGCATGATGGGAAATGGGATCAGTGAGAAAAGACACCCAGTGCGCAGATCTGAGTGGATATGGTGCGACCCCCCCCGACGAGCCGGGCCTGTTCTGAAGCCCGGGTGTCTGGGGGATGGAGGGGCTTCCGCTAACGTGTGGAAAACTCGTCACGATCCTTCTCCTTTAGAGGCTGTGACTGTTTCCATGGAAATGCCGTCGCGCAGGTGAAGTGGTGCCAGAGTCCTGTTTAAGGACCTATCCGCGGATGCCGTTTCCTTTGCTTTTCTGAACCGTACCTGTGAAGCCTGATGATTTACAATTAAGGTGCTGATTCAGCCAATCGCTGTTGATTGTGGATCTGGGTGGGAGGTGTCAGATAGAGATTGTAAACTAACTGCTTTAAGAAGCATGTTATTCAATGGAAAGTATCATAACCGACATATGACACAATACAAGACTGAGTCATTATATAACCATTAAGCTGTGTAATTCTACATAGGGCGTCCATATTTCCTGTGACGATGTAACGATTAAACTTGTCTAAACTATTTTGGACTAGTGCTCCTACGTTCCTCCCTGTGAGAGAGACGACCAGAAGAACAGCGAGAGGGTCCATCTCTGGCAGGACTACTGGACCAAGGAAGTCCGATCCCGTGTCTTCACCTGCTTCTTCAATCAGCAGAGGAGGTAAAGCTTTCAGTTTGGACGTGTAATTCAGCAAGGCTGAGCTCAGGCTCCGGCAGTGTGGTGTCTGTCTGCTCTTCACACAGAGCCCGCAAATGGCCGACACCAGATTCTGCTGTTTCAGCCCAACACTATCGGCCCATCCTCCTGGCGGCTGTGTCCTGTGTGGTTCTCTGCCTGTGGTCGGGCAACTCACTGGCTACTTTCACTTATTTTTTCTTCTCCTCCCCTCCTGGGACACGCATTATGAACTGGCTGTCAGCTGACGTTGTCCTGTTACCAGTCTTACCATTGACAAGGATGTTTGAACCGCTATGCAAAGTTGACCCACAACTGGATCCGGGCCCTTCGGCATTGCCTTTATGGCGGCATTAGGCAGGTGGCCGCATGTGTTATTTCAAAATCAGTGGTATGATTGTTGATTGGTGATTTTCTAATCCTCTGAATGATAAAGCTGTGAATTTTCTCTCCCCTGAATTAACAGTATTTAAATACTGATAAAGATCCAGAGTATAATCCTGGGCACCACAGTCTTATTTACTTGACCTGCTTGGTGTAAAATGGCCGTGAGTAAAACGAGAAAGATGCGAGTGAAGCTTCGGACAGGCAGGTGTGATTCCCAGGCTGCCTGGGCTCCCCTCGCCTGCACCCCGCTTCTGGGGGAGCAGAGAAGCCGTGAGGTGGGGGCTGGGTCACAAGTTCTGCCTCTGCAGAGTCCCGCTCAGCCTGCCGCCGTGATTTATCTTCTGAGTTAGAATATTTACTGATCTGCGTGCCGGCTGAACGCGGAGAAGTTTGGTGCAGTTTCACTGCCAAGCTCCTGTGCCCAGGGAAGGAACCGGCAGTCAGATCCTCTAAACATATATAATGACAGAAAGATCAACGCTGGATTTAAGGTCTCATCAGCAATCAGTCATTACTTTTAAAGGGCAGTGATGTTCTGTCTTTACCTGGCAGATTAGCTTGAAGTCAGGGTTAAGTCAGGGTTAAAGTAAGATGAATAGAATAAACTGCTGAGATTCCGTGTTAAAACAACAACATATTTGCTAGTGGTCAACTGCCTCATTACTTCGAAATAAACTCTTATATGGAAATGAAAGGCGGTGTTTTTTAATCCAGTGTGTAGCGCTGAGA
This sequence comes from Mormyrops attenuatus, assembly GCA_026777985.1. Classification (NCBI taxonomy): domain Eukaryota; kingdom Metazoa; phylum Chordata; class Actinopteri; order Osteoglossiformes; family Mormyridae; genus Mormyrops; species Mormyrops attenuatus. Next base: position 33,790,426 of record JAODKC010000064.1, read on the forward strand.
GTTATTTTTCACGTTTACAGCCTTCTGATTCCGTACCGGCTCCCAAAGTGTATGGAGACCCCTCGGGGTCCGTCTGATTGGCCTGTATCTCGCTGTCATGGAGACTAGATCCCACTGTGAGAAAGTACTCTGCTAATTCACACCGACGGAGGGATTCGCCCGCTCTGCTCCAAGCCCATCATTTTCTCCAGTACCCTTGTGGTGCTCAATTACACTCACTCCGTCCCCCAGCCTGCGGTCCGCCGAGGAACGTCTCTGCTGTGAGGTGTTGTGTGGCATGGGGGAAGTTCTCCTCCTTTGGAAACCCCTCCCTCTGTCAGCTGAATCAACGTCCTGCCCTTATTCCTGCAACCATGTTTGCTACCAGCTCCCTGCACTGAAGCTCATTACTCGTCGCCTCCCAGGTCTCCCTCACCCGGTCTCAGTCGTCCCCAAAGGGCCTCTTTCAAACAAGGGTTCATGGCTTCCCATCATGATGTCTCCCTACTGTAGATGTACAGCCACTCTCTCTTTCTCTGAGATGTCCCACACAGACAGCTCCCTGCACTGAAGCTCATTACTCGTCGCCTCCCAGGTCTCCCTCACCCGGTCTCAGTCGTCCCAAAGGGCCTCTTTCAAACGAGGGCTCATGGCTTCCCACCATGTCTCCCTAGATGTACAGCCACTCTCTCTTTCTCTGAGATGTCCCACACAGGCAGTAGCCAGCCCACTCCAGCCAGGAGTCCCAAGCTCAGACTATGGTGTCTTTAAGATATTAAATGTGACCCTGTCGGTATGGATTTAAGTTCTTCTAAATGTTTTTTTTCTAGCTCTTGGAATGAAATTGGAATCCTTTTCCACTTAGCCTCTCATTTTTTGTTTTGTGCTCTGCAGGCCGAATGATGTGGTCTGGAAACAGGCCCAAAATGAGACTGTGGTGATGCACTGCGTTCTCTGGCCACTGCTCTGCCTGCTGATGGGGCTCCTCATCGTCCTCCTCACTATCTGCACCCACATCCTGGCTGAACGCGCAGAGGCCATCCAGAAGATCTCCTAGCATCCCACAGGAAGCACAGCACATGCTACAGGCTCCTGATCCAGAGACCATTATGTAGATTTCTGTCTGGTGATGGGTGGCGTCTCTCAGAGGATGTCCCCTAACTGCAATGGCGGCCGCCTTCCAGATATGAATGTGTTTCTTCTCCATCTGCTACATACATCTTTTTCTTTTACGTTATCTGCTGTATTTTGGCTCCGCATGAGAATGGCGTCATCTTGTGGATTGTTGTATTATGTAAAAACCTATGCTGAGGACGAACACCATTTTGTGGGATGTTCGTCGGGGTAGCAGCATCCCTGATGTAACTGGACTAATTCACCATCTCAGACTGACGTCACTTCAGAGCTGCACACCATAAGATATGGACAGTGGTGTGGGGCAAGCTGCCCTGTATACCCACTACAAGGTTATTTTATTTTAACCACATGACCCTAAAGTAATCAGATGACCGTGCTTCTCCCCACCCCATGATTTGTCCCGGCTATAGTGGGTTGTATTTTACCATGGCCTTCCTTGGCCTGTCACGCGTATACTCTGCAACACCTGCACAATGTACAATGTACCTGCACTAAGTATTAGAACACATGTACAGTCTATAGTATCCATGTTCTAGGATATACACAAGTCCTTCACCAAGATCTGTATATTCTAGAAGACTTGGTTGTATGGTATGTATGTTCTAGCGCTTGGCTGATCTATTACTTTTCACTCTCTACACGTTTGTTTCTTCCTTTTTATATTTGACAGCATTTTCAGCCGCCTCTTTTTTTACCGTTCTTAGCGGAACTCTCATGGGCGTTTTGTTTTTCCTTGTTTGATATATACGATTAAATATGAGATCGTTAACAGGTAGCTGGCTCAGTAACTAAAGCACAAATCATAGAATGGCGTCTTGCTTCTGGATGCCAGCTCTTTCACTGGCAGGCTGAGTCCAGCTCATTCACTGGCAGGCTGAGTCCAGCTCATTCACTGGCAGGCTGAGTCCAGCTCATTCACTGGCAGGCTGAGTCCAGCTCACCAGCTGCACCTCACCCTTATGATGGGGGTGTTATGGTGTGTGTTCTGACTTTTCCAGTGGCCTCCTTCTGAAGTTTGCTGTTGTACAGGAATGTAGCAGGTGACCCATGTTAAGCTGGGCCATCTCCACACCTAACTGGGACTGATTTGCTGGTACCCACACTGTAGGCCTCACGCAGCACAGACAATCAGGGCTTGGTGATCTGGTGTCACCACGCTCGTACCTCTCGGCGCAGCCTGCACAGCTGATACCATCAGCCAGGATGTCACTGAGTCTGCACTGATCTGTCAGGTGAACGAGATTCAACAAGCCAGTGTGTAACTTTTAATCAATAGTGCCTATTAAACATGTTTATTAAAGTTAATATTAATATTGTCTGAAAGAAGTCTTTTGTATCCGTCTATTTAGTTTTGCCGTTGTTTTTTGCAACTGTGTGATATCAATGTGATTCTTAGCTCTGTATGTTTGGTAATTGCTCATTGATTCATCTGCATCTTCTGCTTGGTGTCCAGGTGCCTCCAATTATCTGTTGCCTTGTTAAAGGTTGCCATGACAGCTGTGGTAATTGGTGGCAGGTCTGGTTGTTCTCAGAATATTCTCTGACTCCTGCCTTCCTGTAAAAAAACATCAGACTGGAATAAAATAGAATAGGTGATACTTCATTCTAGTGTTTCCCAACCCAGTCCTGGGGGACCCCCAGTCAGTCCTTATTTTTGCTCCCTCACAGCTCTCAGCACACAATCAAGAACACCGAGAAACTAGTATAGGCATGCTAGGGGGGGAGCAAAAACGCGGACTGTCTGGGGGTCTCTGAGGACTGTGCTGGAAAAGGCTGCTTATTTGGTCCCCCTGGGAGAATTATCTTGCCACCTGTCCCATCTTGCTGTCCGTGCAAGTGAGTAACAAACAACGAGTATCCATATCACTCTGCCCTGAAAGTCCACGCGCGTCCCACCCTGACGCCGAAACCAGCATCTCACCACCAATCCCACGCCTTGACGACGTTTTTTCTTTTATACCCGGCGAGATTCGGGTCGTGTTCTCGGCACAGTCTGGCTGCACCATTCACTTTGCATGAACCCCCCCCCCCATCCGGGTGGTGCGCCACGCCGCTCACCATCCTTGGACCCAGTGAGGCTTGATAGGAGTAGCTGAATGAGCAGCAGGTTCCCAGCAGATGGGCAAAGTTCTGACTGGACTGTAACCGGGTCTGCCCGGACTAAGAAAGCCTTTAAAAACGCAAGCAGCGGCCGTGTTTCCCACCCCTTAAACCACGCAAATGTGTGGGGCCCCCAAGGTTTGGGGTCACAAACGGTCACTACGCTAGGGTGGTACCCACTCCCATAAACCATCAGTTTGGGGGTGGGGTGGGTGTAATTACCTAGAATCACTAAAGACAAAAAAAACAAAAACAAAGTTTTGTTCTTTTTTCATGGATCTCATCTCATTTCCAGACTACAGTGTCTGACTCTCATGTAGGCCAATAGCAAGTCTCCTTCTCCTAAGATCTCCCCCAGGATGCAGCTGCAGTGCCACATACTGCCACAGGGGGCACCGGCACCACAAGCTGACTGCTGCAGGTACCAGATGACCCACTTTACAAGATTAATGATTTTATTATTAAGGATTAGATGGTTTCCAAGCACCCAAGACAAGGTCTGATCCTCCGTCACCTCTCTGAAATCTTTTCACTTTGAACAAAAATGAGAAGAATGTAACCAGAGCAGATATAAGTGCAGATGATACAGATACTTATGCGTTGCCTTCCATTATTTTCTGGTTTTATTTGTATTTCTGCAGAGTATTTCGGCTTTTTTCCGTCACTCAACTGGCCTCTTCACTTAAATGAGACGTTATTGTTCATTTCTTTCTGGAAATTGAGGTCGCGACCCCAGCAGATGCAGGTGGGTCTCTCCCCACTGGGGTACTTCAATAGCATTGAGCTCTGTAAATGTTCTGTAGGATATGGGGTCTCTCCCCGCTGGGGTACTTTAATAGCATTGAGCTCCGTAAATGTTCTGTAGGATATGGGGTCTCGCCCCGCTGGGGTACTTTAATAGCATTGAGCTCCGTAAATGTTCTGTAGGATATGGGGTCTCTCCCCACCGGGGTACTTTAATAGCATTGAGCTCCGTAAATGTTCTGCAGAATATGGGGTCTCTCCCCACTGGGGTACTTTAATACAGTAGGTGTGTAAATGCCCTTGCCTCCCTCTGGTTGTGCATGGTAGCTTATCCAGAAACCTGGAATCCACAAAGACTCAGGAAGTGCATAAAACACCGTGTATTCTTAAATATGATAACAGTATTTACAGCAGTGCTACAATGAAGTAGCTTCTGAGGTCTCCTCACAGAGGACCGGGAGAGTTTCACACAGACTGTACAACTGTAAAGTCTCACGCTCTGCTGCTTTACATGTGAAAAATCTTTTCTGCCGCTGGTTCCTCAGGGAACAGGTATCCACTGTGTATGGTCTTCAGCACCTATGGGGAGGAGAAACATGTTTTCTGCCTATAAAATTTGTGAAATTTGTGCATTTATAATTGAATTTGTGTCTGAAGATGTATCTGTGTATTTCTGTAATATTAGGGGACTGTATCAGGTTAGGATGTTGTGCCTGTAATCAGCAGGAATTGAATCCCAGGGTTCACAGAGTAGGGCTGTAACCGTACATATATTCATTGTGTACCACTCAGTACATCATTTCAGGTTAGTACACACAAAAACAAACAAATACATTTACACAAGCAGAACCTAAATTCACAAGTAGATTTTTCACACGGAAGACTATGTTAATTTTGGCTGTGAGTTGGTGAGTTTCTTATGGCTAATGCCTGTTACAGTCAGTCATGTGGTTTGGCAATATTTAGATCTCCTAATAAAATACACCAACACGAGGGAGAACTACGGCTATAGGGACGTTTATTGCTACAGATATGTGATGATGTCACCGCTGGGCCCCTGAGTGAGGCCCTTAACCCCCGTCTGTCCCTGCTTTCTGGAAAATGTACGTTGCTTTGGATAAAAGCATCTGCTTAACATGTAGAATATAAACAGATCACCGGTCTGGATGCCCGGACAGCCCCTATATCCGGCAGGTTTAATGGCAGTATCCTGGTTGGTGCCTGCCTGTGATGTCGACTGGAAGGCGGGGCCAAAGACTGCACACTCACCGGCGGGCAGGCTGTACCACTGCGCGGCGGGTCAGGGGGAATCCCGTGCCTGGGGCTCGGGGTTGACGTTCTCATAGACGGGGTGCTGTGTCTCCTCCTGCTCATGCTGCAGCAGCCGGGCCCTCAGCACGTCCCGCACACACTGGTGGAGGTACACGTACTGGCACTGTGGTGGGGGAAAGTGGGCTTGTCACGCATGGTCCCCTATTCCCGCCCATCTGATGGACCATCCCTGAGCTTTGGTGTTCACACACACACACAGCCCCTAGCTAAAGCCACGGATAGTCACCAAGGTAACACCAGTGTGTCGGAGACATTTTCAGGTAAGAATGGACGTGCTTCTGGGCACAGAAGGGCCTGGCCTCTCCGATTAAGGGGCTAGAAGGCGGGGGGGGGGGGGGGGGAGCTAACCGCAGTATGCACCAGGTAGGAGCGATGCACCCCCAGGTCG
>JAODKC010000064.1:33796205-33807776 GCA_026777985.1 Mormyrops attenuatus
CCCCCCCCCCCCCCCCCCCCCCCCCCCCCCCCCCCCCCCCCCCCCCCCCCCCCCCCCCCCCCCCCCGCCCCCCGCGCACCTCAGTCTGCACCATGTAGGAGCGATGCAGCCGCAGGTCGAAGACACAGCCATAGATATCTACTGTGTCCTTGGTGTCCAGCTGCTGCAAGACCCGGTCCAGGGCGATGAAGGTACCTGTGCGGCCCACCCCGGCACTGCCAGAAGGGGGCGCAGTGAGTGGGAGGCCCGTAACAAGCAGTGACAGTAACCCCAGTTAACCCCCCCACCCCGGCACTGTCAGAAGGGGGCGCAGTGAGTGGGAAGCCCATAACAAGCAGTGACAGTAACCCCCCCCCGAACCCCCCATCACTGCTATTATCAAACTGCAGGCATATTTTCACTGGTGAGTGTCTTCCTGTAATTATGTCTGCAGATGATTTAATCATGTAATTACACTATCAGACGCTGTACTGGTGTCGTGTTTGGTAAGCTGTTACGCTTTTCTGTGCATGCACCTCCAGTGGATTAGCTGTTTATCTAACCACATTTCAGTTTACTTTTACAGTGGTAAAATTTAAAATCAGGCTTACCCACTGAGACTATCCAAAGAAACTGTATGGTAATTAGATTGTGTTGGAATGAAATCTACATTCTTTACAGTTATTTTTAGAGGGCTACATATTCAAAAACTACTGGGATAACTGCTAATGCTAACATTAACCTTCAGTAAATCCAGGGACCTGTCTGACTTCCCAGCAGGAGCCGGTCCCGGCAATGCTATGTCAGTCTCGGGGTATAGGCTGGAAGTTCAGCACCAGCCAGGCTCTGAGGCCACCCTTCCCTACCCCTGGACTGTGCAGGTGCCCCCTACCTGCAGTGCACCACTGTAGCACCGGAGCCTGGTGTCCTGTTGATGTAATCGCGGACGGTCCTGGCAAACTGGATGAGTGACTGTGTGGTCTCGGGGACGCCGTGGTCAGGCCAGACTGTGAAGTGGAAGTGCCGCACCCCTCGGGAGTAGTCAGGCTGGTCCTCCTGCAGTCCAGTCAACAAAGATGTACGTGAGGACCAAACACAGGACTGTGCTAATCGTAAGCCTCTGTGGTGTACAGTGCTACAGCTCTATCTGAATCCTGTGACCTCCCCCCACTGGCGGAGCTAGTGCAGTGATGGTTACTGCGTCCTGCAAGGGACCCCTGAGCTGCTTCACTTACGCTGAAGATCTGGAATTCCCGGATGGTCCATTCTGACAGAACCGATTCAGATTGCATCTGGACCACGAGGTCTCCGTAGTACAGGGGGTCCTGATCAAAGGGCCAGTAGTGATCACACTTCACCTACAGGGGACGAAAGTCACATGGGCACACAGTCAGGCTGGCCCCGGCCCTCGTTGTTGTTTCTTATAGAAACGGGCGGTGCCCCGCCCCTTACCCTGCCCTTCTCTATGCACTGTGTCACCATGACGACATTGTGCACGTTCTGCTCCCACACCATCTTCCAGAAGTCGTCCTTGGTTCCAGGCAGTGGCCCCTGAGTGGCGATGTACTCCCGCCGGAAGTTGTTACCCTGAAGGGGGCAGTGCAGAAATGACTGTGGTGCCTTTAACGCCACGTTCATCATGCGCTCCCTTTCTACTATCCTGTTACAGTGACTTTGAACAACGTGCTTGATACTTATGGCAAAAATTGCTGCGTTTGTTTAACATTTAGCACATAAATAAAAAAAAAGTCAGAACGGGGGGGCCGGTGACGAATCCCCGTGGCGTATCGAGTGACCTGCTCATTAGTCAGGGAGCTATGGAGGATGTCCGCTAACGAACATCGTTAGAGGGACCACGACCGCCCTGCCACCCGGTCCAATTAGCAGAGATGTGACACTGCGGGAGTCTGCTACGTGACGAGGGGAGCCAGTCACAGCCAGTCCATCTGGGTCAGCTTCCACCTTCCTGCTGATGTCCCATCCTGGAACCTGCTGCCTGGCAGCAGTTGGGACCTGGTTGACATGCAGAAAAACTGCAAGGTAACAACAGACTCACTGGGATGTAGCTGGCATTGATGTAATCAGAGGAGGGGTCGTCATCGACACAGGACAGCTTTACTCTCGTCGAATCATCTAGAGGTGGGCAGAGGTCACAGGTCACAGCTTGGTCACATGACTCTAAACTCCTGGCTTTTTTAAAATCCCAGTATCTGGGAAGCTTATAGCCTAGTGTTGCTTATAAATTTTGTGACAACATTTAATCTCAGTACACCTTCATTTGGTTCCATGTTCTGCATCTCCCAAAAGTAGTTCAGGAGCCACGTCCTGACCGCACACTTACACGGTAGTATGTTGTTGTACCGGTTCTTGCCTCTGTTCTCTGGCAGTAGTGCAGTGTCGACTAGCTGCTTCCGGCCAACTTCTTTCAGGTCCTGCCAAGATATATTATGCGTTAGGGGGTGATCCTCATTCCCATTCCCCCGGGCCACCAGGGGGCGTCGATCATCTAGGGGGTTGCTCACCTACCTCAAACTCCTCTGAGAGCAGGTAGTTCGAGTCAGCTTGAAGTTTGATGAAGTGTGACTCGAAGGACTCGATTTTAATTGGGCTGAGGAAAAGAAAAGAAAAATGAAAATTAAAGAGATGTGAAGCAAAACGGGGATTTCAGTCATTTAAACTGGAGAAGCCACATACCTTGATATCTGATGATTGCTGAACATAGAGAACAGAAAATCTGTGATTAGTTGACATTTCAACTCAAAAAGTTAATCCATTTCAGGTTTTTCATTTTTCTATCAGTGTGAGAGACCTAGACCATTAGAAAAGAGTTTAAAAGACAACAGCGAGTGTTAATGATCCGCAAAATCAACCACAGAGACAACAGCAATTAAATAAACACGTCAGCGTAAGAGTCTCTTTTGAGCTGCAGGCAGGCCGCCTCAGGCTGATGACCCCTTCATTCACCCCAGTCTCTTGGAGAATTGTATCATTTTGACAGCCGGACGGCTATTTTTAGAGGTGAGGAGTATGATGTCGCTCGCTTGTCACAGCAATCGGCTGAAGCGTTTTGGTGACTGTGATGTCATGTGAAGCTTTGTCCTGAATCTCCATGGCATTTGAGATTTTGGAGACGATGAAGTTAGACTGGAAAGCCTGGGAACGAGGGCCCATCTAAACCTTTCAGTGAAATATTATAGCCACTGTAAAAATTACCCAAAGTTCCTCCCAAACAGAGAATATGTCTACATCTCTGTAGATGTAATACCTCATCTTCTGAAATGCTGACTGTATTAGTATTAAATTTGCATTTATTTATCATCATCTTTTGAGATTTTCCATGAAGTGCCAATAGGACCGAGATGGATGCAACAGCACAACATATTTTCCCACTGTTTGAATGATGCAGGACCAAGCAAACAGGCACCCTGTACCCTTACCCTCTGATGCCCACATGCATCCCAGAAGTGGTCCTCTCCCGCCTGATGCTCATTCTCAAGGCTGCCCCCTGCTGGTGGCCCCTGCAATCACAACCAGTCACTTCACACGCAGCCAAGATTCCTCTTTTGCTTTTCCTAGACGGTGCTCTTAGTTTGCTCTGGGGCATGCTTCGAGCACTTTTTCGAACAAAGGGCACCATCTTGTAGGGTCAGAAAATACAGCGAATGGTTCATAAAGCTTCATTTGGCCATCACTGCAGAATGATCGAGATGATCTGGATCATCAGCTGAGATAGTCAGCATCTCCACTTCAGAATGGCCAAGATGGTCAGTTTCAGCCAAGCGGAGCGCCCCTATCCCAGGGGATGCTGTACTCACACTTCGTGAATCTTCCGCCTGCAGATGAGCAGAATGGAAACCCCGATCACCATGGCGATGAGGAAGAGCCCGGCGCCAATCCCCTCGATGACTCCGCTGAGGGGCTCTGTGTAGGCAAAGACACGGCGCTCACCAAAACAGCAGAGGACAGCCTCTCCCACAGTAGAGAGTTCGACACCCCCCGGGTCATGTTACACAGAGCTTTATGAAAGACAACTAAAAGGACTCACCCGCTTCTGTCACCAAGGGGAGGGACAGGAATGTGTCTGTGTAAAGTGGCTGGGGAAACTCTTTCTGATCCTCATCAAAGAGCTGGGTGAAGGCGCGTACACTGAGCCTGAGAAGCAAGACAGGAAAGTCTGTCTGAACTGTCAACATCACTATTTATTACATACATACATTTCACAGAGTATCAGCATTTTCTATAGCCACCATTCCATTCATGCTGCCCCTCAGAAGTAACATCAGACCCCCAGAGACAATCCTCCAGGGTACAGTTATGTAGAGGATCCATACTTACCTGTAGGCAGTCTTGGGCTTCAATGGCCCATCACAGAAGGCGTTCTGGTCTTGGTCCTTCTTGCACCTCCCACCAAGGGTGTCCATGCCAGTTCCCAGGTGGATCTCGAAACCCGGGGAGGCGTTGTCTGGGCTCTCGGTGCATTGGCTTGGGAAGTAGCTGGTCTGGTACACCTTGATGGAGCTGTTGGACCTGTAGTCCTTGTAGGAGGACAGGGGGTGTTGCTGTTGTGGCTGCATGTCTTCATGGCCTGGGGTCACAGAGGAAATAATCCCTGACAGCCACTGAAGTGGACCACAGATCACTTCATAAATCAGTCAACAGATCCTACCACAGGTCCCATTACAGATCACTCCACAGATCGTTCCCATCCAGGGCTGCTGTGAGCAGGCCACCTTACCAAGCTCCACTGAGATTGTGGCTCAGTCATCAATCTTTTAATATATTTGATCACATTAAATCACCGTCATGCAGGACATTCACTGCAACACCAATTCCCCCTTATGAACAACAGTCATTCACATTCCTGTAAAAGCCTCAAACGGAACGTACCGGAAGACTCGGCCACCACGATGGTGAAGAACTTGACGGCCCCATTGATGTCACTGAACCAGCTGCAGTTGAACTTGAAGAGGATACTTGACTTTGTAACCTGGACCGGCTGCTCACTGACCCGAGTGCTGAGGGGTGGGAGGGGCGGCCCTGGAGCGGGCAAAGGCACAGGTCAGTGACTATGCCAATCAAGCTGAACCACCAATCAGCAGTCTGCTGTGCAATTTGAGGCATTTCATTTGCACAATTTTTCCCATTAAGACAGACTTACGTATACAGGACAGTTTCTCTCGACCCTTTCGATTGTATATTATAATACCACTGCATCTATTTTTAAAACAATCGTGTATTTTACCTCCATACATGTGTGACATTTAATCTATTTCTTAATTTGTGTACTGCAGTCTGGTGACATTTGTTTTTGACTGAGCTGGGTATCGATTTGTTCCCATAAGTATCGTTATTGTAAATGGCGCAGACATATCGCGGAGAAGGTCAGCTGTCTGTTGACGTCTCTCTTCAGCCTGACTGCTCCGGAAAACACCAGGATCCTTCTGAATCCGGTCTTTCACATAATCGTCTGCTATTCGCTATCAGCAGGGGGCGACACAGATCTAATGAAAAGCATAACGAATTATACAGATGCATCTTAAAGGGCGACCGGCATCCAGCCAGCACACGATGCAAAAGGTCAAGTCACTGTGCATCAGAATCTGTGTGTGCAGGCCGTGCTGAGCTTATAAGGCCGTCTGCTGGCCACTGTGAACCCCGCCCCCAGGCACGCGCTGGACCTAGTCAGGCTGGTGCCTTTCTGTACGCACCTCTGGTCACATGACCAGAAAGGACCAATCCCAGCATCCTTGTGGCAACTGGATTTTATTTACCGGCTTTGCACCGCATGTGACTCAGAGGTACTGCTTATCCACAGCGGATGCCCTCCCTACCCCCTCTGTGAACCACACTGCCCCCCTCTGGCAAAATTAACCAAGAGGTGAAGGGTAGACAGGGTAGGAGTTTAACCCCCCCCCCCCAATAAAGAGTGTTTCAGAGAGCAGGTAGCAGAGATGAAGGCGGCCGCTGCTTTGGTGATCTTACTTTGTCCTAAATTGCCCAAAATGGGAAGATTGCACCATTAAAACTTGTTTCAATCCGATTTTTTTTGCTCTCCTCCTGTGGCCCAGAGATAAATCACCCAGACAGAAGTGGAACCGGGAGCGGAACAGCTTGGGGCGGAATCGCGGTTGATCCGAGTGTTAAGTCCGCCACTGCAGACGGGCACCCAGGGCCCGCGTGAGACTCTTAGGTTCTGGGGTTGGCAAATCAATCTATTATCTACGGATGAAGGCTGAGGTGAGCGGGGTGAATGTAGCTCTGTGTTGTTTATGGTGGTCACGCTTCAAAGTCTTTTCCACCCTCATAAATCTGTCCTCGTGCTCATAAGAAGAGCCTGTCCCCATATTAAGAGAAGCTTTGGGAAACCCTCAAGGATGTGACACAATAATAGTGTGGGCTGTGTGGGTCGTGCCACATCCCGTACCCTCGTCTGCAAGAGAGGCAGTAACTGTGAGCGATACGGTGTTGCTGGTGAGTTCAGGTCACTCACGGTCGATCATGGTGAGCACCCCGTCCTTAGCCGCCTCGCTGGTCATGCTATCAGAGATGACCTTGATGGAGACCGTGTAGCGTTTGTGAGGCTCCAGCTGCACGATGCGGTACTGCGTGTCGCCGCGGCCCGTGCGCTGCGAGTACACCAGCCTGCGCGAGTCTTGCTGCATGCACTCCACCGTGTAGGAGTCATAGTCCGACTCTGGGGGGCTCCAGGAGCAGAGGATGGACGTCGAGCTCTGTGGCCGGCAGTAGATGTGCTGGATGCGGTCAGGCTCTGGGGAGGAAAGGAGGTGCATTTCAATCATGGCCGACAGGGCGGGGCCAAAGAACAGAAGTCATCTATACTTCATCACCATTGGTGTTATGGTCCATAACAAGGACCAATCAGGAAGCCACAAGTGTTGTCTAGTATGTGTTTGCTGAATGTTTTTCAGCTGATGTTTCCAAGGAAAACATTCAGAGAAAGTAGCCCAGCTGAAATTATATTTAGAATTCGAGGGTTCAAAGTTCAGCCTTGACATGGGGGGGGGTACTTTCTTATTAGACTAGAAGACACTAGCATTGAGTGAATAACCTGGGTAACACCGCACCATGTGTAGGTAATGCTTCATACTCCTCTGGCTGTCTGCCCCCCTCTAGTGGCCGCTGGTTGAACTGCATGCTAATGTTTCACCTTTTGTCATTTCCGGCGTGAATGGCCATTCAAGCTGACTGATCTGCAGTTACCCAAATCTGTCAGTTTTGGTGATATTACAGTCCTTTCCACCCGAAAGCAGATTGTTTCCATGCCTGAATTATAAGCTTAAAGGTCAAATCTCTCTATTAGGGCAAACGGGTAGGTTTACATTCTCTATAAACCACTCACTTGTTCTAATGCTGCCATGGATGGGCTGGCTGTAAGCAGTGGCTCCGCCCCTGGCCCCACCCCCAGCGATGGTGCGGATGGTGAAGGTGTAGAGACGGCCAGGATACAGCCCCTTCAGGACACGGGTGGTGCGGTAGGGGTTGAACATGGACAGGGTGTCTTGAGGCGTCCACTGCACATCAAAATCATCATAGTCCGTAGCTATGGGGGCACCCCAGGTGATCTCCACAGAGGTGTTGGTGACCCCCCCGAAGGTTACCGAGGTTGGGCTCTCAGGGGCTGTTAGCATGGGGGTGGGGGGTTATTTCACTCAAAGGCCGAACTGTCTGCAAGTAACTAGTTAGAAAAACCGTAAACTACAATCTGAAAATCCAAGGGGCCATTTGCACACATATGACAGCAAAAGCTTTCAATAAATTACATCAATATCCATGGGAGACAAGTGTACATTTTACAAATTAAGCAATTACACGAAGCGATCTAATGAAGCAGTTGGAGGGTGACTGACCGGTCCTCCCTCTCGCGGTGGCGCTGTTGCTTAGATCCCCACTGAGGGTGACCACCATGGCTGAATAGAGCCGTCCCGCGACCAGGCCATGGAAGAGGTGCTCGCTGGCATCAGGCCCCAGGCTCTGCTCGGCATTCTGGGAGCCATCGGGGTTGTAGAGATGCACTGAGTAGCCCCTGAGGTCCCCAGCCGCTCGCTCCCAGCTGAACCACAAGCTGCTGGTTTGGTTCCGGTTCTGGACCTGCAGGCCTGTCACTGGTGCAGGGACTGGGGTGGGGGATCAACCATCACTGTTGTTATTGAATCATGGCTGGTTAGTGCAGTTCTTTTCCAGTTGTGATCATGCATTTTTGGACACTGCAACATGCAACCTTGCCTATCGAGCCAATCCTGATCCAAACTAACTAGTCAAGCCCTCTTCAAACCTAAGTAGTCAAGCCTTGTTCGGCTAACCTAATCATACAAGAAGCCCTTTTCATTAAATCTAACTAGTCAAACCTTGTTCGGACAACCTAGCCAGTCAAGTCTTCCTCATCAAGCCTAAGTGATCAAGTCTTGGTCAGCCCATCTAACCAGACAAGCCTTCTTCATTAAACCCAACCAGTAAAGCCTTGTTCAACTAACCTAACCAGTCAAGTCTTGCTCGCTCAACCTACCTAGTCAAGCCCTCTTCATCCAACCTGACCAATCAGGTCTTGTTCGGCTAACCTAAACACACAAGAAGCCCTCTTCATAAAACCTAACTGGTGAGGCCTTGTTCAAGCAACCTAACCAGTCCAACAACCTAACCAGTCATCTTCATCAAATACTACAAATGAAGGAGACACACAGTTTAAATGACCAAAGGTTCAGAGGCACACTCACCTGTCCTGACCCACAGGAAGGAGTCGTTGGTATGCTGTCCGCTGCGTGTGAGGACCACCACCTTGTACAGGGTGCCTGGGAAGAGCCCCTTGAAGGAGCAGCTGCGGGCATCTCCCTTGCCATCCTTCTGGCCACGCAGTGTCTTGTCCTGGTTGTACAGGTAGATCTCATACCCATCAAACTCGCCCTCAGGGGGGAGCCAGCTGAAGGTCAGGCTGCTTGTGCCGTTGGCCTTGACGTTCAGCTCGCTGACCGCGGCGGGACCTGGGGCAAGTGGGCAAATGTGGGTCAGGCCGGGAGGGTCCCCCAGTGAGCCGCCCCCCAAATACCACAATGAAAAAATGGGCATTACGTGTCCCTCCTTCAGCCTCAGCGGCCTCACTGAGCACTCCCCCGCTCAGCGTCTGCACCCGCACGCGGTACTTCTTCCCTGGGGTGAGCCGCTCAAAGTGGTGCTCCGTGGCACTGGCAGCCTGAGAGGCGTTGGCCACCAGGACGCCCCTCTCGTCCAGGAGCTGCAGGTTGTAGCTGTCAGCTACTCCCCAGGCTGGATCCCAGCTGGTCACCAGGCTGCAGATGCTGTGCCTGTTTTCTACTTGCAGGTTTGTCACCATGGCAGGCACTGAGCGCACAGGGAACACCTTTCATTAATTACATCTTTATTATTTTACTGCTTGGTTTACACTTTAAATATTTTGAAGACTTTACTTTAGGACAGCAGTGTGGGGGGGTTAAGATCCTGGGATTTGAACCTATAACCTTCCAGTCCCAGACATCTCCCTCAAGTTCCTGCTGATTATTTGCTCATGGCCACAGCAGCAAATTGCCTCCTGATCCTGAAATGTACTCCACACACCCCCCCAGATGTTTCAGTTGTCAAAAACTCCCAAACTAGTGACTCAGGCTCACCGGTCCGCCCGGTAGCAGTGTTGTTGTTAACCAGCACACCGCTGATGGACTGGATGGTGATCGAATACTTCTGGCCCGGCGTCAGGTCCAGGAAGCTCAGCTCATTGATGTTCTCGGGCACAGGCCGCATCTCCAGCAGCTGGTCGCCCTCAAATAGCGACGCGGAGTAGCCGTCCACGTTCCCCTGGCCGGGCGTCCAGCTAACCTTCAGCCTGCTGCTCTGCCCATTGTGGTTGATGTGTATGTTCTTCACCTTGCTGGGCACTGAGGAGTGAATGTGAAGATAAAGACAAACTCTCAGCTTCAAGGTTGGGGGTTCGCTTCTGGTTCCTTCTCTGTGTAGAGTTCCTAAGGTCTCTGTGGCGGTGTTTACTGCTTCTCAAACCCCCATGGGGCCCTAAGGTACCTTTCTGAGTGGGGCCCTAAGGTGCCTTTCTGAGTTGGGCCCTCAGGTGCCTTTCTGAGTGGGGCCCTAAGGTGCCTTTCTGAGTGGGGCCCTCAGGTGCCTTTCTGAGTGGGGCCCTAAGGTGCCTTTCTGAGTGGGGCCCAGAACCAACAAAACTGTCCTAACACAATCTCCTCATAATCATACTACACTCTCCATAGCGTTGGTAAGTGTGTGTCCATCCTGCCCACTGCCTCGTTCCTGAGCTTCCTGACTCAGCCTCCAGGACTTCATAAGTACTTCTGAAGATGGATGGATGAAGAAGACTTTTTGAACCTGCCTTGAACCTCCCCTTGTCCTGGGGGAATGTGTTATTTCATGCTACTGTATATCTGTATATGTATGGTATGACAATAAAGCCCACTTGACTTGATATGAACATCCATGAACCATGATGTAAACTGATATCTGACTGACTTCCTTCCCTCATGATGCTCAGTCCATGACATAGGTAGGGCTAACCCCCCCTACCTGTCCTGCCCTCGATGAACTGGGCCCTCTGGTTTGGGCCGCTGAAGGTGGACACCACGATCTTGTACAGGCGCCCGGGGGTGAGTGAGGTCAGGCGGTATTCCCCCGCAGAGCTGCTCAGTGTGATAGGGGGGAACACCTTCATGTCGTTGTAGAGCAGCTGTACCTCGTAGTGATCCACGTCTCCGGGGGCGGCACCCCAGGTGACCTGCAGGTTTTCTGTGCCCCCACTGGAAAGGGCCAGGTTGCGCACCGCCCCGGGGACTGGGGGCAGCCCGACAGTCATGTGATTTTCGCGTTACATAGTAACATCATCCTGATGTCAACCATTTTATGTCAATAAAGAATATATTGATATCATAACTGTGCATTTTGCTGTCTTACCTTGTAGTTTTATTTTATTTCTATTATTATTTGTATTGTTACTTTTCTTTAACCTAATTACTTTTCTTTGTATCACACATTTGCTTTGAGTACAAAACTTGAAACTTGAATTTGATGATCTAGCAATAAATGCCAAAATCATTAGCTGATAAGGTCGTAGCTTCAGTGACTTGTGGTGAGTGGCACTACAAGGCACCCTCACATGGGCTCACTCACATGTCCGGCCATCCGTAGACACACTGGACTCGTACTTCCCACTGCAGGTGCTGATGACCACTGTGTAGAGGCGGCCCGGCACAAGCGAGTGGAAAACGCACTCCTTCTGGTGCTTGTGCACCGTCTGGTTCTGCAGGATGACATTGTTGTGCTTGATGGCCACCTGGTAGAAGTCAAAGTCTCCCACCGCGTGCCGCCAGTACACCTTCAAGTAGCCGTCCCGAGCCGAGTGGATGGCCGTGGGGTTCTGCACATTGGAAGGTTCTGGAATCAAAGGAATAATGATCTGGAGGTGTCATGAGCCACATTTTCATCTATTTTACTCCATCACCGGTGTTGGGACAGGGATTACCCATTTCCTTAAAGGGGCAGTTCACCCCAAAACTGAAAAACATACATTTTTTTTGGGGGGGGGGGGGGGGTGGGGGGTTGTGG
>JAODKC010000064.1:33810236-33830354 GCA_026777985.1 Mormyrops attenuatus
CCGGGCAACTTAGCTCCTGGGATCATTGGAACACACAAACCCCTCCACCACGGTAAGGTGTCGGCTCCAGGAGAGGTGAACCCACAACCATCTGGATATTTATATTTTACACATTTATCTGACTCTTTTATCCAAAGCGACTTATGGTAGAGAAGAGGGTTACAATTTATGTGTGCTCCCTGGGACCTGAACCCACAACATTGGCGCTGTTAGCTTGCTGAGTTACTGGAGCATATGGAAATGGGGACAGATCCCTAACCAGCCTGGCTACTTACCGCTCATATGTTTTCCTTCTTGTAAAATTAGAATAATCTTTACAAGTGAAATTGCTCTTAAATATCCTTCTTAGAGTCTGGAGCACCAGGAGAAAGTGGACATTAATGCTGACTAAACTCACATGTCCTCCCCACCACAGAGGCGGAGCTGCTGAGGTCGCCGCTGATGGTGGTCACCTGGATGGTGTATGGGCGGCCGGGTGTGAGCACGTTGAAGGTGCACTCCCGCATGTCGCGCATCAGTCGTCGCTCAGCAATGGCGATGCCCGCCTGTATCAGCACCACCGTGTAGCCGTCCCAGTCCGCCAGTGGGTGGAGCCAGAGGGCGCTCAGCGAGGTCTCATCTGTGTGTCGGATATGCAGCTGACGCACGGGTCCTGGAGCTGCAAGGGTGGGCGGGGGTTAGAGTCCACTCACACGTGATACAATGCACTCCACTCTGACCATATTACTACTGCAGCCTACAGGAGGCAACAAAGGGAAACAGGACACAAGTGATGACCAGGTACTCTGGAAGAGAGGATAAGTGCACAGGTGATGATCAGGTGCTCCTCTGGGACAGAAAAAAGTAGACAGGTGATGATCAGGTGTTTTGAGGAATTGGAGACAGGCAATGATCATGTGCTCCAGGGGACAGAGGAAAAGTGAACGAATGATGATCATGTGCTCCCTGGGACAGAGGAAAAGTGAATGGGCGATGATCGTGTGCTCCCTGGGACAGAGGAAAAGTGAATGGCCGATGACCATGTGCTCCTCGAGACAGAGGAAAAGTGAACGGGCGATGATCATATGGTCCCCGGGACAGAGGAGAAGTGAACAGGCATTGATCATGTGCTCCCCGGGACAGAGGAAAAGTGATCAGGCGATGATCATGTGCTCCCCGGGACAGAGGAAAAGTGAACAGGCGATGATCATGTGCTCCCCGAGACAGAGGAAAAGTGACAACGGGCGATGATCATGTGCTCGCCAGGACAGAGGAAAAGTGAACGGGCGATGATCATGTGCTCCCTGGGACAGAGGAAGAGTGAACGGGTGATGATCATGTGCTCCCTGGGACAGAGGAAAAGTGAACGGGCAATGATTATGTGCTCCCCGGGACAGAGGAAAAGTGACAACGGGCGATGATCATGTGCTCCCCGGGACAGAGGAAAAGTGAACGGGCGATGATCATGTGCTCCCTGGGACAGAGGAAAAGTAAACGGGCAATGATCATGTGCTCCCTGGGACAGAGGAAAAGTGAACGGGCGATGATCATGTGCTCCCTGGGACAGAGGAAAAGTAAACGGGCAATGATTATGTGCTCCCCGGGACAGAGGAAAAGTGACAACGGGCGATGATCATATGGTCCCCGGGACAGAGGAAAAGTGAACGGGCGATGATCATGTGCTCCCCCGGACAGAGGAAAAGTGAACGGGCGATGATCATGTGCTCCCTGGGACAGAGGAAAAGTGAACGGGGAATGATTATGTGCTCCCCGGGACAGAGGAAAAGTGACAACGGGCGATGATCATATGGTCCCCGGGACAGAGGAAAAGTGAACGGGCGATGATCATGTGCTCCCCCGGACAGAGGAAAAGTGAACGGGCGATGATTATGTGCTCCCGGGACAGAGGAAAAGCGGAGAGGTGATAATCAGGTGCCTTGTTTACCTAATCTCCCCTGGCACGCGGCAGAGCTCTCCAGCATCCCGCTCCGCACAGTCACTGTGGCCCTGTAGAAGCGCCCAGGGACCAGCTCCAGGCCAGAGAAGGTGTGCTCCACTGTGTCTCGGGCCACCGTCATGTTCACCAAGGTCAGAGACTTGCCCAGCAGCTGGATACTGTAGCCCTCCCAATCTCCACTAGGGGGAGCCCATGTAATCTTTAGCGCTCCCTGCTGGCTGAGTCCCAACATTGCCAGCTGAGTCACGGTACCTGGAACTGAAGGAGGGGGAGGGGTAAGGCAGCAAAGCACACAGGGGTAAGGCTCACACTATGCTTAATTAGTAATGCGATCTAAATTCAAAACCATTTCAAATAATGAAATCCAATTAAACCATACACAGTTAATGATTTGGCTACATATTCATGTTGCTTTTACAGAAACAAAACAATTTCACTGTAATAATGCAAGACCATTTTTCATTGGTTTTGACAATTACGTCACGTGACGTTAGCTAGCTGGATCCAGCCAAAGGTATCCCAGGGAGCGCTCTACCTGTCCTGCCCATAGCCTGGCTCTCGATGGACAGCTCTCCACTCCTGGTGCTGACCGACACCTGGTAGGCGCGGCCTGGGGTCAAGCCGCTGAAGAGGGCACTGGAGGCAGCAGGAGGCAGCACACTGTCCTGGTGGCGTGAGCCCAGCGCAGTCAAGGACACCAGGTAGGAGTCGACATCACCGGAAGCCAGGCTCCACACTGCCACCAAGCTGTCCCGGCTGCCATTGTTCAACAGCCTCAAGTCGCTTACTGCGGCGGGAGCTGGTGGGGGGAAAGGAAGCAATTATGGGGATGTTGTCGTGACAACCATGGAGGGCCATTCACCTGTATCTCTCCGATAAACGAAGGGAAACTGCGGCGTCTCATGGCAATCGACAAAAACAGAGAGAAGGACTATACATTTGGCCGGTGTGAGGGGCGTCACAGAACAGCCTAAAAATGCAGATGACAGACTCTCTTAGCTGGAAGGTGCCAAAGACCATAACACAGACTGGAAAGGAGAAACGCAATGGTGGCTTGACCCAGACTGATTAAAAAAAAAACGGCTAGTTTCCCATTCAGCTGCGCAACCCACAGGGCTTCTGGCCCCCCCCCCCCTCCCCATTCCCCACCTGGCCCTTTAACTCACAACCACATCAAAGTGGAGCCCAAACAAAGTCGTTCTGGACCACAAACCCTCGATGGGGGGAGCCATAGACTGGTGGGATAACCTGAGCCGAAGCTCTGGAACTTGGCCCGAGGAAGGGCGACAGCACTGGGGGTGGCAAGCACTGGCTGGAAATATCCTGGAAACAATGATGGGCCGCGGAGGTGTGGCTCCGTGCAAAGCCATGCCCACTCAGCCGGGGCATGGAGGTGTGGCTCCATGCAAAGCCACGCCCAATCAGCCGGGGCATAGAGGTATGGCTCCATGCAAAGCCACACCCACTCAGCCGGGGCATGGAGGTGTGGCTCCATGCAAAGCCACGCCCACTCTGCCAGGGCATGGAGGTGTGGCTCTGTACAAAGCCAAGCCCACTCGGATGGGGCGTGGAGGTGTGGCTACGTGCAAAGCCACACCCACTCAGCCACCTGAGCCCCCTTTTGTCCTATAGGTGGACTAGGTGCCTTTAAGGTGACACGGTCAGTCTGCACCCTGCACATTTACTGGACAATGTCTGCCACCCCCTGCAGGTTGTCCTGGTCAAAGAGAGGAGCAGTTTCAGTGACAGACTGAGATGGTTGTGCTGTTCCAAGGTCGTTCCTACCTCCGGCTATTAGAGCATAAAACGAATGTGAATAAAGGCAGTTAAGAGGAGACATGGCAGCTCATTACCCATCCGAGCCTCCCTGGAGACACTGCTCTGCCGCCCTCTGGACTCGGTCACCACAGTGACGTTGTACAGCCGTCCCGGGACCAGGCCACTCACGGTGTGGGATGTGACGCTTCTCTCCAGGCTCACATTCCCGACCAAGCTGCCATGGTGGGTCACCAGCAGCTGGAAAGTCTGTATCCTCCCTGGGCCTGGCTGCCAGGAAATGCCCAGGCTTTCCGGGGACCCAGAGAACTTCAGGCCTGTGGCGGGCGAGGGGGCTGAGCAGGAGAGATGGGCAAAATGAGAGTAGGCTACATCATAAAGCGTACGCCCACTTCAGGTTCTAGATGCTTGTGTGTTGGGATTGCTAAAAGAATGTTTACAGGCCACCAAGTTTCTAATACCCAGTGTTAATAAAAATTTGATCAGTTAGGCTTGTGTTTGAGCCCCATATGAGGGCCCCCCTGTTGATGGTGTGGAGCTAATTACCAGCTGCTTTGGGGGGGTGTATACCTGTAGTCGCGATGGCCCTCACCACAGGGGAGGTCTTGTTCCCGGCAGTAGCCCTGAGGTGGACAATGTAGCGGGTTCCGGGTGTGAGGCCGGTGAACGCCAAGCGGGGGGCCGCCGTGCTGGAGACACGGGTGCTCTTGCTGGTACCCGTTTCGGCATCCTGCAGGGTGACGTCATACCAGTCCACCTGTCCGGGTGACCGCGGCCAGGACACTTGGAGAGCCGTGCTGCGGTTCTGCTCTGGCGGGATGTCCAACCGGCTCGGCTCCAGCGGCTCTGACGGGAAGAAAGATGCCGCGGATTGTTGCCCATCGATCATATGTCTCTCTGATTTACTTTGTTTATCAGACCCGCTGGGTGACAGCGTGCGGCTCAGTGGGTTAAAACTGTGTGCCTGTGAGTGGAAGGTTGCTGGTTCGAGCCTGGTCTTGGCACCTCTGTGGGTCCTTGAGCAAGGCCCTTAACCTGCAGCTCCCTGGGTGCAGCTTCAGGTGGCTGCCCTTCGCAGCCAGTAAACTCTCACCTACAGAGAGCATGTTGGCAGATGCAAAAAGAGAATTTTCCCATGGGGATCAATCAAGTATCAATTATAATTATCCAGAGCGACATGCTTTTGAGTCAGAGCAGAGATGGGGTTAAGGGCCTTGCTTTAGGGCTCAACAGTGACACCAATCTGCCATCCCTGGGATTCAAACTAACAAACTTCTGATTACAGAAGCAACAGGCCAACCCACTGAGTCACACACTTCCTCCATTGACTTAAATGATGGCAGCACAGGATAGTCCAGATAACTAAACCAGTTGTATGTTGTGTCTACAAGCGGGGAGGGGTGAAGGATATGGGGGGGGCACCTTCGAAAATGATAAAAAACTTAAGAAGATCAGACTCAGCATGAGGCCGCGTCCGTGACCCCGTCGCCCCGCAGCCTTGAACCTCCCTTGACGGGTTTTCCCCCCTGGCGGCACAGTGACACAGCTCAGCCACCAGGAGGCACTTCGGCAGGGAAGAGGGATCAGACGGCACCCCCAACTTGACACTACACTGCCAGACAAAGCGGATCTGCCTGCGTGTGCCAAAATGTTGGAGCTGATTGAAGCCTACAGCTTGTATAGTTACGGTGATATTGTGAAATGAGTAAAGCACGAAAATACAAATGAATCAAAATTTTGACAATAACACAGATATGGGGGTTTAAGCTAAACTCTATGCGTATTGAGGGCAGGGGCCCGGAGCCAATCAGAGGCAGGGGCCCGGAGCCAATCGAGGCAGGGGGTCCATGCACTTCGAAGGTAAAGTTCACCGTGGTTCTTTATCTAATCTGGCCCGCAAAACAAAACAGGGAGGCCTTCTGCGTCCGGTAGGACAGAGGAACAATGAGGCCGGATGCGGGGCACTCCGAGCACACACACCAAAAAAGCACACACTTAAGATTACCCTGCAGCATTGTTGCCCATTTCTGCTCTGGCCCCCAGCCAGCAGCAACCTTCAGCTTAACGTGCCCCCCAACCCCTAACTGTGATCCGTCCCATGCGACCCTTGCTCTGGCTGTGGTACCAACTGGGCCTTTTTGGACCGCAGAGACAGGTGAGGACCAAAACCCCTCCCTCCGCTCCCCCCGGCCCTTTGGGGGGGGGGGGGGCTTTCTTATTGCCGACAGGACAACGACAGGCAGGATGTAGGAAGGGTAACCGTGAGTGGGCAAAACGGCGCCTATCACACTCGTACTCGTATCTGTTACCCATGAAGTTGACACCTCCCTGGACCTTTATGAGCGATATCGCTAACGCAACACGGCGAACCGGCGCTACCCCACAACTCGCCTCTCTGTTTACCACCATATTTCCAGCCTGTTGCCAAGACAACCTCATGGCTTCTGCTCCCGGGCAGGGCTGGGGTGTCCCGCAGATACTGCGTTAATATCTGTCTGCCAGCTTTACAGTGTATCCAGTGTCATTTTACACATTTACAAACATAAATTTTATAAGCAGCTTCCAATGTGGAACAACAATTTATAAAAATCCTTAAACTGAATGCATTTGTCAATTTCAACGGTAAATTTGAATAAAGTATTAAGTATAATATTATGCTCCCAATACCTTTGGCAAAAAAACAGTAGTACAATATACAGTGAATGTATATAGGGAGCGATAAGTTCAAATCTATTTCAAATTTGATTAAATTGTATATATTTAGTATGTACAAGACAGTATAGTTCCGTTAGTTTGGTACATTTTTAAAGCCAAATTTCAAATATTTTAAGAGTTTAATAGACTTACTGCACTCCTTAGCCACAATCATCTTAATCGGCCCTAGCCTAAACACACGTGCAGCCTACAGGGTACCTGTCTGCAGGGACACGTCGCGCCGCTCCCCGTCAGTCCGGGACACGATCCTCAGGCGGTACAGGGTCCCCGGCTCCAGCTCCGTAATCTCACACTCGTACGCGGTGCTCTGGCCTCCGTCTCGGACGCAGTCCGTTATTCCGGAGCCGCTGTCCAGGGAAACCACCGCAAAAGCGCAGCCCTGTCCGGGGCTGCTCCATCGCAGCCGGAGCGACGCGCTGCCGGCGCTGGCCTCGGTCAGGGTCACCGCGCATCTCACAGCCGCCGCGGTGCTCCGCTGAAACAAGCAGCAAACGGCGCTCAGGCTACAGCGAGCAGGCGCTGGCGAGCGGCTGTCCCCGGACGCCCGGGACTGCATTACTGTCTGCAGACAAGAACAAGTCGGCGTTCCTCGGAAACTCACCTGGAAAAACCTGGATGCTACTAAAAGTACTAAACAGACCGCCTTAATTCTCAGCATTACGATTGTATTAAACAATTCCTCTATATGAGTACAGCGAATCAAATGCTTATCCCATGGGAAAAAGGTACATGTATGGAAAAACAATCATTTACGTAAAAAACTACGTGACTTTTCCCGTTTGTCTTTTCAGGACGTCTAAGTCTGCGTCCATTGCCGTGTTTCTGAAACTTTCTGTGCCCCCCACGCTTTTATCCCGGGCCGATCGGATGCCCCCTCTCCTCACAGACAGTCAGTAGACCCCGGCGACAGGTCCATCCAAACTGCGGGTCTACACCTGCGACCCAGCGACATAACTCATTTGTATGAAAAATGAAATCTCCATTATCCGGGTTAAAAAATGTTTCAAGATCAGATTTCTTCACTTCCTTGAATAGAAATGTTCTTTTTTCTTTTGAAAAGAATGACAGATTTAGTAACCAGCATCTAGACTCCATCAGTTTCCAGTAGATCAAATGTTCCTTTTACAGAGTGGTTCTTTGGGGGTCTAGCTTCAAACTTTCACTGGTGACCGGGACCCCGCACCCCACCCTCCTTCCTTCCCGTGTGTGCCCTCCCTGGAAAAGCGGGGCTTGCTTTCTCCGCAGATCACTGTACACTGTACAGCAGTCTCTGCCCGGGGATCATTGCATTTGAGCTGCCTCCAAAGATCAATCACCTTTCGTGAAATGAACGCGACAAATCATAATGATAAATCTGACTCCAAACAATACTGAGATAAAGAAAACGTGCACACAGAGAAGGATTTAACAGCTCCTACACACGAGAACGCAGGATGTCGTTTAAGGAGACACTGTCCTTTAAACGCCATTTAAACGCTTGACATACTGCTGAACATTGTTTGAACATTGAAAATCAGGGGGGTGACTTCGTATTTGGAATCCGGCGCAAAAAAATGAAAATTCTTTGCTGTACTCCTATCGGATTTTAACTGAAATCGTGAACTATATGGTCCTACGTAGATTTACATCGTGCAACTATATTATGATATATACGTAAATACAATTACATATATAGTAGAACTGTAACTCAAATATACAACTGTAGCGTCAACCATTTAATTTAATATACCGATTTTACATTGTAATATATTAAAAAGATACACAGATATAAATATGCAGAAATATTTTGATACTAAAGGATCATCTTTGTAATTGCAAGACCCCCCTGCAGCGCCACCTACTGTGTGATGAGCACACCTGCTTACAGCTAATGAAGTCATTCATTCACTGGGAGCATTTCAGTCTGCTGGATGACAGCAATGCAAACCTGTCAAGTCTCACGCATTTCGTGGGAGTCTCACACATTTCGCGGGAGTCTCACACATTTCGCGGGAATCTCACACATTTCGTGGGAGTCTCACACATTTCACGGTAGTCTTTCACATTTCGTGGGAGTCTCACGCATTTCGTGGTAGTCTTGCACATTTCATGGGAGTCACACGGACTTGGAATGATTCTCCACTCACTCACTCACTCACTCACTCTGCATTCTCACAAGGCCATTGTTGTCTCACACATGCATGTTTAAGTTTCACCCTAAATTAAGTTTTGCCATTTTTGTGCATTTTCTATCATGGCTACATGTCACAGTTAGAGTCATCCTCTGGTTAAACTTTAAAAAATCGGCTGTAAGGCATCAGCTACAAGCCCCGCCAAAACCTGGGGAATCACAGAGCCACCCAGACGACAGACGGACACTACAGAATAGGCTGCCGACTCCTATATCCCCATCTCAGATTGAATTATTGACTGTCAATGATCAAACTCCCAGAGAGAAATAATACCTACAGGCAGTGCTGGTCGGGGTCCATGCGGCACACCAGTCCCCCCCACCCCCCACCCCCCCCAGCACTGCATCTGCAGTGAAGCTTGCAGGGAGGGGTTGGCACCGCTAGAATATGGCAGCCTGTGTCACGTAAGGGGCCCTGCCAACAGGTATGTTTGTCTAAGCAGACTTCACTGGGAAACCGTTTTTGGGTAATGAAGTTGTTTAACGTGACTTTTTCAGTGGAGTGTATAAGCAGTCCTCAGGAACACCCGACTTACGGGCAATGCCTACTTACGAACGGGCCGCCATAAAACAGATTATATTCATAATTTGACTTAAATACAATGCTTAGTAATAACTTTGTGACACTGGTGAAAACATTGCATGGCTTCAGCATTCGGCTGGCTCGAGGTACACGTACAGAATAGTACCGTATGTAGTTATTTTTATTAATACTGTATAATACTTATTGTGCATTCTTGCCTTTAAAACCAAGAATGGAAGAGCTCCTCCTTACTTGGCAGCATTGATCAAGAATCGTGTCACTCCTCGTCCTTTCAGAGCATCAAGCACTGCTCGTCTCGAACCGCCAACACTTGAAAGAGGACGACGTGCATCAAGACTTTTTGTAATGTTGGTTCCTCAGTGGTGGAACGAGCTTCCTCTTGCTGTGAGAACGGCTGAGTCCTTTCCTGTCTTCAAGTGTCGTCTGAAGACACACCTCTTCACGGAGTACCTTGGAGACTGATACCACCCTTACTGTCCGCTCTCTCCATTTAAAAAAAAATCCACTAACAGTCTTTTCCTTTTCCTGTTCACTCTTTCCTAACAATTTTTATACAACGTTCTTAGCGGTAAATTGATCTTGACAGCTGTTGATTTTACGTCTAGCTTATAAATTGAAGAACAGTCATAGACTACTAGCGCTTGTTGTAAGTCGCTCTGGAAAAGAGCGTCTGCTAAACGCGGTAAATGTAAATGTGTACTGTATTTTTTTTCCAACTTGTCTACAAATTTGACTTAAAGACAGACTTAGGGGGAAGATCTCGTCAGTAACCCAAGAACTGCGTGTATCTTCATGGGCACATTAAGCTCTCTTACCTCTTGGGTGGCAGTGGTCGTAGGACCTGCTGTAGTCAGTACAGCAGCTGCAGTGGCCACAACAGAAGTTTCAGTACAAGCTGCAGCAGGAGCTGCAGTAACGGTCTGGGACGCAGCGCCGGTGGAGCCTGATGTGGGAGCCGGTGTCTGGGGGAAGCGAGATATGTTCGAGGTAGAACCTGCTGTCATAGACTCGGTGGCACTGGGACTGAGCCCGGTGATGCTGGTTCTTCTGGTCCGGCTCCGGAAGTCATTGGCCTGCATCGCTGCAGTGCTCTGCCCTCTGCTTGGGGATCTTCTGGCCCCAGAGGTCCGGGGCCGGACCAGCAGGCCTGCCGTCACGGCAGTGGGGGGGTCAGCAGTGATGGGGCTGGATCGGCTGGGTGGATGTGAAGCTGTGGTTGATGTTGCAGTGGGATCTGGGTAAAGAGAAGAACAGAGTGAATTAGATCTCGAATCGGATTTTTAAACCTGTCAAACTACTGGTTTCAACTCACTCAGCTTGCTGAGTCTCAGTGAAACTGCAGCCAAAAACACATGAAACAAAACATCAATTTGACTTCAGACATGTGAGAGAACCTCTACAAAGACAGAGAGGGGGACACAGGATTTGGGAGGGTTGCCCCTCCGAGAACAACATGCTGCAATGATGGGCCAGCGGGGCTCGCGCGCGGATGTGCGTGTCATTAGTGTGACAAATGTCCCCATCCACATGGTCCCCTGAAAGTCACCCTGCATCCTCCGAACCACAAGCATCCTGTAAATGTCAAGGACTGTTGTTTCTCTTGGGGGGGGGCAGTAATGAAGAAAAGAATATCCTCAATAAATTAATAAGAAAAAGAATTTCACAAGCGCTACAATATCTGCAAATCACCTTAATTACTATGATTAATCATTATTATAGTTGTTTAATAAATAGGCAGCTATTCCCTCAAATATTTTTTCTTTCTTTTGGGGGGGTGATGTAGAAGTGATACCAGAAACACAGGAGGATCAGGAAGAAGATCATTTTCACTCCGGCTTTGGGACTCTGGGAGTCGGGGCTTAGGGGCGGACTCTGGGCACGCCGGGCCGGGTCCACGGCCAGCTGGCTCCGGCCACAACCAAGGAGGTTTCCGCAATGTCACTAGCGTGAAAAGCGACATCCTCACCCAGGCTGACGCACACACAGTGCAGCTCGACATCATAGTCAGGACTGGTACTCGCAATCAATTCCTGCTTATTTTGTCAAATAGTATGATCATCTACAAAGTTAAAGACACATCAATTTTTAATCCAAAATTACTGAGCACTTAAAAATCAACACAGGAGACCGCAGCCTTCACATCGGCGCCCACTCACCGCACAGAGGCATCTTAACCATCTTCCCTCCCGAGTCCTTTTCATACTTTGCCCAGGCTGAATTCTTCGGGTCAGTCCTAAGCACCACTCGCTGGCCTTGTTTCTTCAGGTACAGTGGCCAGTCCGCCAATCCGAAGGTCCCCCCCACGTCGTGACACCTCCAGGCGGGCGCGCTCACGCAGGCAGCTGTGCCCGCGAGGCGCGTGTGTCGCGGGATGGCGCTGGACGCGTTCGCCCACATGCACCGGGACGAAAGGACGTGAACGAGCTTCATGTCACCCGTCCAGCGCCACTGCTGGTCGGGGCTGCTGGGGTTGCATTTCCCGACGAAGACCGCTGTGTTTTTCGTATACAGACATAGTTCATTGGCCATGTGAGCAATAAGGAATCCGTCTAAAAAAGTTTAAAAAAAAAACAAAAAAAACAACCTAAATTCAGGTTATTGACATCATAAAATCAGGGCGTATAAATATTTAAAATCCTGGATACCGTAAATGTATCGCCCGATGCTTTAGGCCTAAGGGTTAGTTTGCAGTCAAAACAGTAGGTAGGCTACAATACACTTTTAGATTTAGAGCCGTGTATTATTAGTTTATGCTTAAAACTTATTATTACAAGTGTCACGAGATTGTTTCAGCTCCACCTTTAGAAAATGGAAATTTTAATCGTTTTAAAACTGCAACATTTTTTTATTCCGCATTTACAAATACTTATTATACCGAAGTTGTAGACCATGGTGTTTACAACCGGTGTTATACACGTCAGGAGATTTTTGCTACATTATTTTCTCGTAAGGCTGCTCACTTTGGCCCCAGTTAATTGACCGTACAACCTAAAGATTAACGCGAAGGTGCTGATGTCACTCGTACATCCATATTTACATAAAGCCCAAAGTCTGAAAGACGCACGTCACCCTTGATAATAAAGACGAAGCCGCCGTTCGTCACTCACCTGTTGCTGTAAAACTCAGAAAAATGAAAATCGCCGTCGGTAAAGTGTCCATTTTAGCGGCAGGCTTTGCGCGTCCGCTGGATGCGGGCGAGCGGAGCGCAGAGGAAGCGCCAGTGACGGGAGCTTCCTTCTCCTCTATTGTTTTTGGGGGATCATGGACCACTTGGTGCGACTCTTTCAAATGAAATGCCCAAGTACACGGCAGATGTTCGTCGGGCCACGCAGCTGTGATCTCAGCAGCCGGCGCCGCATCCTCAGGATGCGCAGGGCGTGATCAGTCGGCCTCGCTGTCCACGCCGCTTACAGAAAGGCATCATTTACAAGCTGCTGACTACTAAAGTCTCAGCTTCATAAACTGTATTTAACGCACGAAGACGTAAACCCTGGGAGAGACGGGCAACACGCGCAGAAAGACGCATTCAGCTCTTAAGGGCGTCACGGGTCTTCTGCACGAATGCAAATTTGCCTGTAGTACACGTAATACGCTTTAACGACATAAGATATAGTCATTATTTACCAAAACAAACTTTCCATGTCCAGAATTCAAAATAAAAAGTTTAGAACCAACAGAATTGAACAGTACGGTATATTACAAAAAAACGTTATATTTGCACCTTATTAAATCAGGAGATGACATTCCCTGACACTATCACCTCCATTGTGAAACATACTAATATACAAATACTCTATGTTACAACTATATATTATATAAAGGTTTTTCAAGAACATACAGAATATTCATTTATCATAGATAATGGCATAAGGACGACCTGCTGCAAAACCCTGACTCTTAGCAGGGCCCCGACCGGCCCTGACTATTACCAGGGCCCCGACCGGCCCTGACTCTTACCAGGGCCCCGACCGGGGCTCTGACTCATGATAGGCCATCGACCGGCCCTGACTCTTAGCAGGGCCCCGACCGGCCCTGACTCTTAGCAGGGCCCCAACCGACCCTGACTCTTGGCAGGGCCCCGACCGGGGCTCTGACTCATGGTAGGCCATCGACCGACCCTGACTCTTAGCAGGGTCCCGACCAGCCCTGACTCTTAGCAGGGCCCTGACCGGGGCTCTGACTCATGGTAGGCCATCGACCGACCCAGACTCTTACCAGGGCCCCGACCAGCCCTGACTCTTAGCAGGCCCTCGACCGGCCCGGACTCTTAGCAGGGCCCCGACCGGTCCTGACTCTTAGCAGGCCCTCGACCGGCCCTGAATCTTAGCAGACCCTCGACTGGCCCTGACGCTTGGCAGGGCCCCGACTGGCCCAGGCTCTTAGCAGGCCCTCAACCAGCCTTGACTCTTGGCAGGCCCTCGACTGGCACTGACTCTTGGCAGGCCCTTGACAGGCCCTGACTCTTAGCAGCCACATCACAATGTAAGATTCACTTCCCTGCACATGTCTACCATTTTTTGCAGCTCAGCTGCTGTCCCATGCCTCACAATGACACAGCTTTATTGTAGATACAACATGAGAACCAACAACATTGGTGGAAGCCACGCCTTTGCGTTACAGCAACCATAATCTTCATCATAATCTCTTCAGTAGGGCCTGTCTGCTCCCAGCATCCCCGCTCCCCGCCGCATCCTCGGCCCGTCTGCTCCCAGCATCCCCGCTCCCCGCCGCATCCTCGGCCTGTCTGCTCCCAGCATGTTGGGCATTTATCCCTGTTTATTTGATGTTATGTTGGATGGTTACTGTTACATCCCTAGCATGGTAATGACTTGAATGTGCTCCTATCTAAGTGGAAGTTGGAGTTCATACTCAGAAGCATCTGATGAGGTACAGCCATGAACCCTACTCCCCCCCACTGCACCACTTTGTCCTCCGCCTATTGTGAGCTATTTTTAGGTCTTTGGGCCACCCTTCCCACTTATCACATGGTGAGACCTCTCCAGCCCACTGGGCACCTCGTCAGTCATCTTTTCTTGTGTATCTGTAAGTTTCGTATCCATGGCGACAGCCCTGGCAAGGGCAGCATTGACGAACTGCTATTGTCTTTCTTTACTTTTGTGCTTATGCCAAAACACACAAGCCGGGTGGATCGGCCACGGGGGGGCAGACATGCCGCTGCAGGCTGCTTCCTCGGGGTGGGTCCATGTGCGTAACCATCCCCCTGGTCAGAGCGACTCCCCGTGGGCTGTACACTAGTTTAAAAAACTACTTCCTGGCTGTGAGGCCCTGTTTCCAGACGAAGGTGACTCTAGACTCGCTTCCCATGTTCATTATGTCATTTCCAAGTGTTTTTGAGCTGCCGTTTTGTCAGGGGGTTTCGGGAAGTCAGTGATAGACACGTTCATCCTCAGCGTCTGCGCATTCTGACCAGCTCTATCAGATCCAGCCTGTTCTCATCATATTCCCAGAGACTGAGGACCAAAAGCCACATAACACTGTTCATTTTGCTGCCACCATTTTACCTCCTTTGCTGATACTGAAATGATTGTGTTCATTCTGTCCCCCATTTTATTAAACCTATTCTCACCCCCATTTTATCCCTGCATCATGTGGTTAGGTTCACCAGTCTCACAGCTCCTGGGTTGTGGGTTCGAATCCCACCTCTGGTCTCTGTCTTGGGAGGTTGCACGTTCTGGTTCCCTCCTACCGTTATGGAGTTAAGCTGATAGCAATGGATCTCCTGCCCAACAGGTACCCCACTTTAGTACCTCATACTGCCCGAGAGGCGCTCCAGAACCCCCAGGACCCTGCTGAGGAGAAATACCACACCATCTTTATTTATAAAAGCACTTTAAAACAACCATAGCTGACACAAAGTGCTGTACATTGGGAAAAAACTAATCCAAGGTCAGATAACTAAAATAAAACTAAGTCCTGCTGGGGCCAAAAGCCAAAGCATAAAAGTGAGTTTTAAGACGAGTTTTGAAGGTGGACAGTGAAGGGGTCTCTCCAACGTGCGAGGGCAAGTCATTCCATAATTTGGGAGCAACGACAGAGAAAGCCCCATCTCCTGTGAGCTTCTTCCTGTATCTCAGTACTTCCAGGAGCAGCTGACCAGCTGACCTGAGAGACTGAGCAGGAGTGTAGGAGTGGAGGAGCTCAGAGAGGTAAGGCGGTGCAGGATTGTGAAGAGATTTAAAAACAAACATAAGAATCTTAAAGTGGACTCTATTATATACAGGCAGCCAGATGGAAGACAAGATGACTTACGTACTGTTGGAATCAGTGCATTTTAATAAGTTGCATGGTCTCATCATGGTAACCTAAACATGGCAGATCAGTCTGTAAGAAGGTCAGGTGAGTTCAGCTTTAGACCAAAAGCTGCAAACAAAAACAATACCACCGAAAAGCTGTTTACAGGATGTGAGTAATGACTCCACTAATTGTTACAACTTAAATAAAAGGGACTTGTTTGTATTTTGAGGAAGTTATAGTCTGTGGTATGTCTGTCACCATAGTTACATAGTCACACCATTTTCCACACGTATTGTTTACGTTAAAAAGGGTACAGAATTTTTCCAAACCTGGAATTCTGCAATAATCCCGTCTGAGAAAATTAACTTTTAGCGAACTAGTGAGATTGCTAGTGGTACGATCTTTGCACTTGATATTAATTGTGATTTTAACTAAACAGAATAAAGGATAGATCCAAAGAAATTGCATATCTTACACTGACAGCGCATCACTGTAAGCAGTCTTGGTGCTGCGAGCACTGGGTCCACATGACACCTTGCCTGGCAAACCCGACTCGGGCCACTGAGGGACCGGAGTGTGCTTTGTGGCACTGAAATGGCCTCTCACATGCCGCCTGGATGGCATCCCACTGGTATTTTTAACTCCTCTATCAGCTGCCCTTCAGCGGGTTCATGGTCAGGAAGCTACGCCCTCTGCAGGAAAACATGGCACATGACCCCAATCAACGGGGCCACCATGCCCCCACTCCCACCTCTGTAATATTTCAAGGGAGAGGAAAAATATACAAATGGGGATGGAGTAGAGGGGTAGAAAGTCAGGGACAGCAAGAGTGAGTGTAGCGGGACGCTGCTGACCCCACCGAAAGCACACTAGCCACACCATCTGGACCCAGTATTTCCACCAGTATGCTTCATACTTCTGTGCTGGTACCAGTACTATTAGGGGCAGGCTGTTTCCCAGCTAACAGAGAACATTCCCAGAACTTTATTTAAAGGTCTTTGGCAGAGAGCGTTCTTACTGTAACATTAGTGGAATGTTATTTCAACAAGAGTTTTTGCATTTTTAGTTTTTTCTTTAATTTTTAGATTTTTATTAAATTGAGTTTTCCCTTATGGGGACCAGGAAACTGGCCCCTCTCAGACAGGTTTAGCTTCCCTCCACTTCCTGTCCCTCAGAACCCCCCCTACTGGACTGGGCAAATGCACACGGCACAAATTGTGCTAAAGGGACTGCAAAATGTACATCATTAAGGTACAAATTTGGTGCCTAAAGATGTCTTCATCCATGTCTGACAGCAAGGACCAGAGCAACAAACCCTTGAGTATGTTGATTTCTTTTGGAGTGGGGGGGTGGGGGAAGTGGCTCACCCAGGCCCCCCTGGAGCGGAGTCCTCCAGCAATCAGCACGCCGAGTGAACCAGGAAACAGCCCACTTCCTGGGCAGGGAGACTATTTCCTGGCCCAGACCTGCCTGGGACACAGTGTCACCCTGCGGGGACCTGGAGGCAGAGGGAGGCTGTCGGGGGGGGAATTTGCCTTGGGACAGACCTAGCATTGAAGTTGGCCAATAGCAAGGACTGGAAGAAGATTTCACATCTTAGACGTTTGACCCTCTTCTGCTGTTAATCCACTACAATGCAGAACGAAGCCAACAGGATTGAATCCTGGGAAATGATGTTCCTCCCACTCGTTTCTCAGCCGTGGTCACATGACTGTGGAGGAGAATGAAAAGCCAACAGGATTGAATCCTGGGAAATGATGCTCCTCCCACTCGTTTCTCAGCCCTGGTCACATGACTGTGGAGGAGAATGAATTATTTGTAGCAGCCAACCTCTCTAATGGGTGGCTGTTTGTTCATGCACCACCTAGAACTTACAGAGGTTCTCCACCACAGCCTGCAGAATTTTCCAGAAGGAGAGCCATCCCTCATGCCTGACTGAGGGTTCCGGGAGAGGATAGGGCCATAGCCTAGTAAAAACGCTGTTTTTAAGAGCGGAATGGTGCCAAGCTGATGATACAATTATAGTTTGCTGTAGATGCCAGGAAGTTCAATCAGTCTGCATCCCCCATATCTGAACAAGTGTTCCCACGTTAGAGTCCCGTTACGTAACAAACAGCACAAAATGCTCTCGGGATGAATCCTGGCATCAACCACTACACTGAATTCTGGGACTGTCCTCTGCTAGTGGAATCAGCCCCTACTCACAGCTGCGAGGATGCTACGGTGCGGGGCACGCCCGTCAGGGGTCCGCTCCACACCCACTCACTTTTCCATGGCTGCTTGACCTGACCTGACGCCCAGCTGGTGGAGGCCACAGTGGTGCAGAGAAACTCGCTTTAGCGCCAGTGGTCTGCACCATCAAGCCCAGGGCAGTCCAGGGGGACCCACCAAGACCAAAGCCCTGTTCTCACACATGGCACAAAATCCGGGCAAATCAAGCCTCAAAGGCACAGTCCGCAACACTCAATAAAACTCCAGACATACGCAGGACATTAATGTCCTTCTGCAGTGGAGTCTAAAATGCCCAAAAGATGCCATATTAATAGTCTTAGCATCAAAATGCATTATGCGGCTGTCCCAGCTGTGGATGGATGGTGGGGGAGCCTGTCATCGGATCCAAATCGGGTTTGATTTACAGATGCGAGTCATACAGTGCAGGCCTGGGCAGTACTGGCTGTCAGCACGCATCGGCATGAGCAGTGACACCTTGTGGTCAATTACGGCTTCCCTGTGAGCCGCGACCCCCTCTGGGATTTCCCAAACCTCTTGCTAAAGGCAAGATTCCCGGCGGCCGCGTATGCCTCAGTCCACATGTGACTCCGCCCACCTGGCTCCACATGCACAGTCCAATCCAAGCCAACCGTTTGCTTAAAAGGGGCAAAAAAAAAAAAAAAACAGAACTGATGTCACCTGTCCCAACACTGGTATTTAACCCATCGACATCAAAGACTACAAATGAATTTGCATTAAAATCAGGGCGGTGGAAATTAATTGAGGCCATCAGAGGTGACCTATAACCTCATGGCATCATTTCAGAGCAAACAATGACCAGCCTAGTTTGACTGATGGGGTGGGGATGTATACAATGTGATTAGACTAGTGTATGTTTTTAAGACCAGGAAAGCAGGAAGACCAGGAAAGACTCAAGGCTCAGCATGGTCAATTCTCACTCTCACTGTGATTGTATACTGGGATACACATTCGTGCACGCACACACACACACCTTTACCACACTGCGCCTTTCATTCGGTGCCAGAGCACGGAGGCTGACGTCCCGGAAAGGCCACATCTCCCACCACCAGCTTCCTGTGGGTTTGGAAACATTCTTGGCTGGAAGCAGCGGTGACCTGCCTGTAAAACGATGGCGATTCCATTCAGCACATCTGAAGGATGGAGTGAATGTGTGGGGTGAAAGGTCAAAAGGTCAAAACCGGTGGCTGCAGGCAGACAAACTGTACAAGGTGGGAAAGCTTCTGTTTCCTACAAATCCTGAGAGGTCTCCATGCTGGGGTGGGGGGGCTGACGGCCAAGCAAACAGCTTACTATATTTACTCAGTAGGCAATTTAATCCAGAGCAACTTACATTTTTGAGAAAACAGGGTCTGACAGTCTCTGGAGTAATTTGGGTTACTGGCTTTGCTCAAGGGTGATGACATCACTGAGCAGACCCAGGGATTTCGACCAGTAACCTTCTGATCACCAGCACGGGTGATGACATCACTGAGCAGACCCAGGGATTTCGACCAGTAACCTTCTGATCACCAGCACGGGTGATGACATCATTGAGCAGACCCAGGGATTTCGACCAGTAACCTTCTGATCACCAGCACGGTGTCCTAACTCACTAATCGTGTGGTGCCAATAAAGGAAAACACGGTAACACTGTACATTAAGTGCACTTTCATAATGCATTCATAGAACATTCATAAGCAGCATGCAAGTGTACCTTAACATCCGAACATTCCTTAACAGCTGTAATATACATTATATAATAATAACAAACATTATAATTGTATAACCATGTAATGTTTGTTATTAATGTATATTACAGCTATTAAAGGATGTTAGTATCTTAAGGTACACTTGCATCTACCGCATTCAGGAGACACTCTTTTCCAGAGCGACTTACAACAGTTACTTACTTACTTGCGACTTACTTGCATGCTGCTTGCATGTGTATGTTGAGCAGGTTATAGGAACAATAATAATCGCCAAACTACTCGCTCAAAACAACAAGGCCAAAAACACCCAACACACCGATATTTTCCGGGGTTTTTACAGGTTTTTTCTCTCGCCGTGAACAATGACATGGCGGTCACGTGACTGATGTTTCGAAACATTTCGTAAACTCCGTATCGAAGACCGGAAGTTTCGGACGTCTTCGGAACGGATCGATCCTGGGTGCCGAAATCGCCGTCTCTGGTCCTACGGAGGTGCACGGGACGAGGAGACGGAGGCGGGATCGGGGAGGCGGGATCGGGGAGGAGGTCGGTCGGGCGAGGCAGGCAGGGAAACAGGGAGAGACAAGAGTGCTTGGTAACGTTTCTGGTCATTGGCCAATACTTCTTCTTTACAATGCTTAAGAAGCAGATCTAATTAGAAGAGATTGGTTCTCCGGTGTTATCTAGCAGCAGAGAGGCTTCAGCGGGATCTTGACTTAATTAGCGACTGGGCTGATACCTGGCAGATGAAATTTAACATAGATAAATGTAAGGTAATCCA
>JAODKC010000064.1:33849590-33866509 GCA_026777985.1 Mormyrops attenuatus
CTAACACCTGCTGGTATCCACAGTCACGCAAATCAGAGCGCTAACACCTGCTGGTATCCACAGTCACGCAAATCAGAGGGCTAACACCTGCTGGTATCCACAGTCACGCAAATCAGAGCGCTAACACCTGCTGGTATCCACAGTCACGCAAATCAGAATGGTAAGACTTTACTCGACGGGCTAAATGTTATCCAAAGCATTTACTATATTACTTACTATATCTGTTAATTCTGTTAACCTTTACGAACTACTGCAGGAACTGCTGAAGGAACAAGTAATGAATAACATAAGCGAAATACTGATCTTATGTTTGTTCATCATTAACGAATCATGAAGCATCTTTTATCTCAAGAAGTAACTATATTTGTTCAGGATTTGTTGATCAGTAGTAACTTAGTTAATACTAAGTATTTATAGCCTGTCAAGTAAAGTGATACCAAAGAGCCTATAATAAAAAACCAGTTGCATACAGCACTTCTGTAAGTTATATATGACTATAAAACGCTCCTTTGTTGCTGAGTCGACCTGCCAGCATCTGTAATATTTCCTGGTAAGCCGAACCTGACCTGCGGGTCGACCCGCGCGTCACTACTGCTCAGACAGATGCTAATGTGGATGTTTCTTTAGCAAGTGTCCTGCTAGAATTCCCCTTACTTATAATTTCTCATCGAAATGTCGTGCCTTTGTAAGTTTCTATGTGCTTCTATGAGCTTTATTGTCATGCACACTGACTAATAAAAAAAGACTTTGACTTTAAGAATCACAGTCAGCTCAGGGATCACCTACTGAATACTGGCATTGTCAAATTTCAGTGGGCAGCCCATATTATTATTATTATTATTATTATTATTATTATTATTATTATTAATTTTCTCCCAATGGCATTTTGGTTTCACATGTCACATGTTTTTGTTATTCTTGGGGGTTGGGTCCTGTATAGAAGATGATGTTCCTGCAGGAACTGCTTCTTCTTGTACCTCAGCCTGGTCCTCACCCCCCCAAGCATGCTTTGTCGAACCCTTGGGACATAAAGTTGTTACTGTGAGATGAGCTCAGCAGGGGGCAGCCACCCCCTGGATTGTGCTGTGAGGCCTCGCACATTCGGCCTTCCAGTTTCCACTCATCTTCAGCGAGCGCTTATCTCATTAGGTTTGATCTGTGTTGCATGTCACAGAAATGCACACACACACACACACACACACACACACACACACAGGACACACCCTGCATAGCCAGTACATGCAAGCGCATCGTATGCAGCACTTAGGACATCTGGCTCAGACTTTTTTGGAATGGTTCTTCTCAGTGTTTGGATCTTGCTTTGGGCTCTGTCGTTTCTCCTCAAGCACCTTCAAGAGGGACAGAAGGCTTTTGTTCCCTGATGCTCAGAAGCGCCGGTGACATGGAATATGCTCCTGTACTCTGGTATTCCCTCCTCCAAGGTGCCACACTACAAACCAATTCCATGTTTGATCTCTTTGACGCAACATCAAAGCCTTTTAAGTGATTTCTAAATGGGCAGAGAAAGTAAATTAAGGAATTTGATTTTCTAAGAAAACAAATCAAAACTTAATTATAAAATTCCAGAGTGGGAGCAAAGTGTTTATACAGCTGCTGCATAATAATAAGCATTGAATTCAGCAGGGATGTGGAGGGAAGCAAAAAGGAACAATGACACTCAGAGCTGAAGAAATAAATGTAATATCGACAACTACAGCTGTTCCTGAAGATGACCCACTAGGCAGCTTGTCAGCTCCTGATCACCCGCCTGTGAGAAGGATCCCTGTAATAGTGTGCTGTGAAGATGCTGTGAAGATGCTGGGAAGATGCTGTGAAGATGCTGGGAAGATGCTGTGAAGATGCTGGGAAGATGTTTTGATGAAGGCCATTTGTTATAGACTGAACACTGGCTGAAAACACACCGATTTGTGGTGACGTTTTTGGCTGCTGAGGGAGAGACGGTTGGGACCAGTGTTTGTCTTCTGACTAATCCCCTATGGGGTCTGCTCTGCTTAATGGGCTGAATGGCTTGCAGACACCTCTATGAGGCACTGCAGCTCCTGAGTGAAGGGACTGAGAGGTGTCCCTCTCCTGTTCCTCTCCTGTCCCTCTCCTCTTTCTCTCCTGTCCCTCTCCTGTTCCTCTCTTGTCCCTCTCCTGTCCCTCTCCTGTTCCTCTCCTGTTTCTCTCCTGTCCCTCTCCTGTTCCTCTCCTGTCCCTCTCCTGTTCCTCCCCTGTCAATCTCCTGTTTCTCTCTTATCCCTCTCCTGTTCCTCCCCTGTCCCTCTCCTGTTTCTCTCTTGTCCCTCTCCTGTTCCTCTCCTGTCACTCTCCTGTTCCTCTCCTGGCCTTCTCCTGTCCCTCTCCTGTTCCTCACCTGTCACTCTCCTGTTCCTCTCTTGTCCTTCTCCTGTCCCTCTCCTGTCACTCTCCTGTTCCTCTCCTGTCCCTCTCCTCTTTCTCTCCTGTCACTCTCCTGTCTCTCTCCTGTTCCTCTCTTGTCCCTCTCCTGTTCCTTCCTTGTTCCCCTCCTGTTTCTCTCCTGTCCCTCTCCTGTTTCTCTCCTGTCCCTCTCCTGTTCCTCCCCTGTCAATCTCCTGTTCCTCCCCTGTCCCTCTCCTGTCCCTCTCCTGTTTCTCTCTTGTCCCTCTCCAGTTCCTCTCCTGTTCCTCTCCTGTCACTCTCCTGTTCCTCTCCTGTCCTTCTCCTGTCCCTCTCCTGTTCCTCACCTGTCCCTCTCCTGTTCCTTTCATGTCCCTCTCCTGTTCCTTTCATGTCCCTCTCCTGTTCCTCCCCTGTCACTCTCCTGTTCCTCTCTTGTCCTTCTCCTGTTCCTCTCCTGTTCCTCCCCTGTCACTCTCCTGTTCCTCTCCTGTTCCTCTACTGTTCCTCTCCAGTCCCTTCCCGGCTGGATGACTCATGACCAGCATGTATCTGTTCCCATGGGTTTGCTATCAGCTGATTGCTCTATACACTGAATCAAGCAATGTGGGGCATGGAGCTGCCCAATGGGACAGAGACAAACCCACCCAGCACACAGTACCACAGTACCGTGTAGCTTTCAGTTTGTTAGAGAATGAGCCTGGAAAGCGAGTAACCCTGGGGCTGCGAGGTTTCTGTGTTGCAGATTTTTTTTCCACCAGTTAAATTGGAAACAGTCTGGAGGTTGACATGTGCTAAAGCAGGTATGGAGAAAGGCCAGATTTAAGTGATTAAAGTGATTTGCTCTTGTGAAAACATCAGCACTTCAGTATCTAACCTCAGAGGAATATTCTTTGGTGGTTTGTTCCCAAGGCAATAATTGTCTTAATTGTCTTAATTAAAAACAGCTTAATGGACTGCATGTATTGCGTATAACTGAAAGGGCATTACAGAATCTGTTGACGATATAGTATGTTATAGTTGTGCTTATATACTGAGTATAGGAGCCTTGGAAAATAGTCACAACTTCTTGGTGGAAAAAAACTCCTTATGTGGACAAGAGTGGCCACTTATGTCTCTCTCTATCTCATTAAAAACCCAGGAGATGACAACCATCTCTGAGTAGCTCTTTTCTATTGTGCTGACTCGTCATCACAACCACCTGATTCTCTCCACCCCCGGGGAGTGTTACCACCTAAATCGGCATTCATTTTCCGGTTGGAAAATTGGCTCTCGTTTAGTTAGACTGAAGCTGACCGTGGCGTGAGTAGCAGCTGACCGCGTGAACCTTCAGCAGGTGCCCTACGGGTGAGTTACTCAGAGCTTCTATTCTGGCCCTGACGCAGAGTGCTTTCCCGTGACAGCGCACACAGAGCTCTGGAGTTAACTGGGTTTTAATAGCTGTTGTTTTCATTAATGTCTCTTAATCATGCACAGTGTTTCCTGTCTTCATGACAGGTTGGGGAAAAGCAAACACATGAAAGACTTCTGAGAAATATCGTGGAGGATATTAATCATCCACACAAGGACTCAGCGTGATAATTACCACGGCAGATGCAGCTGCTGACGAGTGAATGACCGTAGGTCTCGTGCAGTTCCACTTGGTTAGGTCCAGCTGCACCTAATAGCAGGTAGCCAATGGGAGTGCATTACTCTTCTTCTGACCTCCTAAACCCAGCAGTAAGTCTGAAGGTGATAAGATGATATGACTGTTGGAAGGATTCAATATAACTTGCTCACTCATCCATTTTGGAAGTAGTTCCCATCAGTCCACCACATACCATCTTTAATTTGATTTTATCATCTAATGTGCGCTTTCCTTTGCTGGACTCTCAACTCCAGTCCCATACCAAAATATTTTCCTGAATCTATCAACCTTGTTTGTGGTAGTTACATTTCACAAGGTCCCTGGAACCTGGTACATCTCCCAGCATCCTCTGAAGTCTCACACACGGGCTTCATAGATAAACCTTTCCAGACGCATTCTCTCCTTGGTCACATTTTGAAAGGAATCTCATTAAATGTTGACTTTAGCTTTAACAGCTTAGCTGCTGTAGCGCTCGGTTAGTGTCTGATAACTAGGTCAGATGGTGTAATTGCTATGTCTGTCTTAGAAGATGGTTCCTCTCTGTTGAATCTTCTATGGATTGGAAATCTTACATCTTGTTTGAGTTGAGTTGAAGAGCCATGGAAAAGTCATCTCGGTTATCTGAGAGAGGCCTTCTGACGTGTGACAAGCTGGGTTACAGCCCTTCAGTGGGCTGGGGTCTTAAATCTACTCTCTTTCTCCCTGGAGGGGGGTTGTCTCAAATGGTTTGATGTTGTTATGTTTCAAACATGGTTTCCGGTGCCCTCGCTGGCAGTGTCTGTAAAACTATTTATTGGAGCAAGGGGAGAGACCCATGGTGCATTAGCAGAATGTCAGACACCCCTCTCTTCTGAAAATCACGTCCAGTATGTCACATGGTTCAGGTCAGTCCTGTTTGGGCATCCTGGTGCTGGGACCTATCCTTAATGACTTGTCCCAAGCCATAGTCATCAATTAAAAGGGAAATTAGGGTGTTATTAATTGCCCAAAATTTTGTAGGAATTGTTACTTTAGTTGCGGTATCTTTGCATGTTCCCAGTGATTAGTGCGTCAGCTGCACAGTCTAGCCTATATTACTCTCTCTGCACGCCCTGGAAAGCCTAGCGAGTGTTTACTGGCTGGTCGAATCTGCTTTTCCTTGCCTCAAAATGCCCTAATATTGTGTGTGTGTGTGTTTGTGTGTCTGTATCTGTGTGTTTGTGTGTGTCTGTATCTGTGTGTTTGTGTGTGTCTGTCTGTGTGTGTGTCTGTATCTGTGTGTTTGTGTGTGTCTGTGCCTATGTGTCTGTGTCTGTCCTTGTGTCTGTGCCTGTTTGTGTGTCTGTGTGTGTGTGTGTGCATGTGCGTGTGTGCATGTGCCTGTGTGTCTTTGTGCGTGCGTGTGTGCCTGTGCGTGCGTGTGTGTCTGTGCGCGCGTGTGTCTGTGCGCGCGTGTGTGTCTGTGCGCGCGTGTGTGTCTGTGCGTGTGCGTGTCTGTGCGTGTCTGTGCGCGCGTGTGCGTGTCTGTGCGCGCGTGTGCGTGTCTGCGCGTGTGTGTGTCTGCGCGCGTGTGTGTGTCTGCGCTTGCGTGTGTGTGCCTGTGCGCGCGTGTGTGTCTGTGTTCTTGCCAGATGTTACTCGTTGCAACTAAATGCTAAAAAGCACAACAGATGTGGGCTAATAGTGATGCAGTGAAACCTGACACTTTAGGCTGTTTGAGCTGTAGCTTCAGTGACATTTAAAGCGTTTTGGCTGATATCCTCTCTGTAGTTAATGCCCCACAGCAACATGTAGCACTTTAACATGTCGTATTACCAGCATCTCACCAGCTCAGTCCTAAAACACTGGTCATGTATTTATAAAAGGAGAACATTTGGGCTTCCTGTTGGTGCACTGTGTTGGTTTTTATCTCTGCTCCTCACACAGATGTAGTGCCTGTTGGCTTTCATACCTGTCGCACTTTATGTGTCTGAAGTCCCACCGAACAGGGTCTAGACTTGCCTATAACCAGGACCCGTGGACCTGATCGGTCCAGCCCAGATCATTGTACGATAAAGTGATGCGGCATCATGATGTAACGTGCAATCTCTCTCAAAACTCATATTATGTTCTGCTGTGGCGTAGATCTGGCTGTGAAGAGTAGGATGTGTTCCTACCTATTGTGGGGGTACTGTGTGTGTTCAGGGGGGCTGGGGGTCCATGGCTAAGTCACTTCCTACCAATGCTGAAACCAAACCTTAACCTGGTGGCCCCGAACGTCACGCCACCAGTTCCCGACCCATCTCTCCGAGCTAAAACAACAACTGCAGCAGCAGTGTCCATTCCAGTGATGAGAATGTTGACAAAACTGACGGCCTGACAAAGGGGTTTTTGCATGATAACAAAAAAAATACGATGATGATGATGGAATCAAACGTGTTTATATCTGTCAGACGAATAATAAAATAAAAGCCAGATTTGGTCACCACTGCATCCTTATTTGATAAAAATGTAGACTGTATGTCCCCTAGTGCTCTGGTACTTTCTGGTACTTCTAATATGCAGCTACATGAGATTTTGTGTTGCTAACTAGTTACTAGCTAATCCAATTTACAATTCAACAGTTAATAGATTAAGATATGCAAAACTAGAATTTATTACATTACATTACTAACTACATATCAAATATTGAGACAAAAAGCTCTAAAAATTTTTGTGACAATAAACCATTGAATAGCAATCTCCTCAACATTGTAAACAATTTAGCTTTGCAGTGACAGGCTTCATAAAATTTACTACTTTCTAAGTAATTCGCCTTTTATAGTGGGGCTATCCATGGCCTCCGCCATGATTGTTGTAATGATGCACCCAACTTGGGAACTCGGGGCTTAAAGAAAATCCCAAGTTTCCCACTGGTAAAAACGACTTTGTAGTGGCGTTCGTGTGCTCTCATCTGCTATTTATGATTTTTCCGACATGACTGGAAGGCAGAGTCAGTTACATTGAATGCATCAATGAATACCTTTTTTG
Source organism: Mormyrops attenuatus (assembly GCA_026777985.1). Lineage (NCBI taxonomy): Eukaryota > Metazoa > Chordata > Actinopteri > Osteoglossiformes > Mormyridae > Mormyrops > Mormyrops attenuatus. The sequence goes on from JAODKC010000064.1 coordinate 33,856,588, forward strand.
CATGCGTCTCCATATTTCTGCAACGGAAAATTTGATTGATAACCGATTATACTTCAGTTTAATGTCGCCGGTGCTGGCGGTGAAACTTGCCAGTGGGATAACGTTACATTGTCTTTTTATTCTGTGGAAAATCTAAGATCGATTTGCTGGCCAGATCTAATAATGAGTTATAAACATGTCATGGGCCGTATAAATAAAATAGTTTTTAACCCATACGGGACACGATAACTAACAAACTTATGACTAACAAAACGACTTGTTCATTCTCCATTAATTTTGGGTGGTGGTGTAATTTTTTATGAAATTTTACATGAGGTTTAACCTATAAGCTTTTTGTGTCTCCCATGTTTATTAAGCGTACAGGTCAGCTAGGTTGCTAAAGCGGCTAATGATGATAAGGCATTGCATTTCCTCCGTATCGCATTTCCCCCGTATCGCATTTCCCCTGCAGTCTCATCAGTCACACATTACAAAGACACCTTAGAAATGGGACGGCCTCGTCGCGTCGCTGTGACACATTCGGCCTTCGAATGCGGCCTTAGAAAGATGTAGCCGCTGAATTTGAACACAGCCGCACAATAGTATCTACTGACCACTGTGAGTGCGACTACTACTACTAAAACTGTTTGAAAAAGGCAGCTAATATTTGGCTAATCTTCAGTAATGTCCAATTTTGACAAGATTGCTTTTCCCTAAAAAAAACGGTACGTATGTTGCTGATGTTACAGTAATTAGTACAGTAATAGTAGTAGTAGTAATAATAATAATTATTGTTATCAAATAAAACTATCACAATTATCATAGTGATCATTTTCATCATGCATTGAAATAATGCCTGAAACTAGAAAGTATTTTTGTCATTTTGACTAAGACAAAAACCAACTTAAAAATGGGTGTCAAAATGAACACTGGGTTCCAGTGGAGTAGGAGATACTGGGATATCTCCCTGTCGTCTGGTATAACTAGCCGAGATTTAAAAGCAGTGTCACGTATCACATCTGCTTCTCTTTCTTCTCCGTAATAGTTTTATGTGCGTTTTATGTGTTTCCCATCACAAGCTCGCAGAGAACGCAGGATCACAGGATTTTTGCTCACGTGCGGTTACTGTGCGTCCACTTCGCTTGGGGTTTGTTCGGGTGCCGCCTCTCAAGTGTTTTGTGTCTCTGGGTCGAATTATTGAAAATAATGTTAACATTTACACATTTAGCATTTAACATCTTGATGCCTTCTGCACTGCAGAAGTTCCTGAGAACGTTCCTGCAGGATGAGTAATAGCATTTTTAAACTTAGCATTTTGCCTCGGGATTTCAGAGGAACATACAAAGCAGCAAACGCTTGTAAACGATCAGAATAATTAGGTAACGACACAACTGTTGATGGCTGCAAAGAAATTATTCCACTCCGGCATAGTAACAGGAGAGACCTTTGTTGTTGCTGCTTCAAACAGATGACTTGTTGAGGTTTTTTTTTTTTGTAAATAGAAGTCAGATTAAGTGTTAGATCTGGAGAAGGGGTTACATCTGGAAGGTAACTTTGAAAGCACTTTGCTATGCAGTTAGTTGGAGCACGCAGAGAAATTGGAGGGACGGTTTTTCGGAAGCTGGAATGCTGTTGTTCAAAGTCCAGGCCTGATTCCGTGGCTGTTGAACATCGAAGCGTCTTTGTTTAAGGTCGTGCTGCAGTGACATACGACATGAATGACAAAGTATCCCAGAAATGGCCCAGACCTTCCTTCACCTGATTCTCCTCTGTGTTTTCCCGGCTCCTTGCTCTGGATGTTGATGGTCTGTTCATCTTCTTGTGTGGGTTGAAGGAGCTTTTTGTCATAACCGAGGTTATGGTCCAATGACCTGAAAGTTTCCCATTTAAGATAAGGCAGGGAGCCTTAAACCTCAGCACAGCGCTAGCCTTGAATTGTTCCAGTTAGACATTATTATCTGCTATTAGCAGCAACATCTTAGAATTTATAATGGGTGTGGAGGGTTAGAAATTGTTCTGAGCTGACTCGGAAGGGAAATACGACATGCACCTAAATTTTTGAGGAAGTCTGATAGTCTTCACAAATGAAAAACAAACTGGCAGATGGCTCTAGCAAGCTGAGGTGTCATCAGAACATGGAGTTGACTGGCAATGTTTTGTCGCTGTAGTGTTCTGTGAAGTGGCACTTTCACAATCAGTCAGGTTCATCTCCAATGGTCTATCTCCAGAATTTGCCCACTGAATGCTGGGACCTCTGCTGTTTCGACTCAATGGCTTCAATTATATTAATATATGAGTACATTGCTGGAGGAATTGGCAAGTGGGATGCTAGCAGGAGGCGTGCTGTGCTGTCTGTTTCTCTGCCTGCATGGATCGGGGAAGGCAGGCTTTGGCCCTCCAAGCTGACCACCCTCCCTCTGCTTCCCCCCACAGGGACCTCAGCATGAACGGCCTCACGCTGCTCCGGGCAGGAGCCTTTGGTCACCTCCGTTTCCTGGAAGAGCTGTGAGTATAGGGTGGCAGCGGTGAGACATGGCCGCATGGGTGTGTGGCATTACAGTAAGAGCAGCAGGCTGGGGCAGGAGGGCCGTCGAGCTCCGGGATGGCCTGCCCGTGCTCCTAGACAAGCTGGCCAGGTGGGCAGGAGACAGAGGCAGTCAAATGCTCATTTCAGACCTCTCGTGTAGTTTTGTTTCCGCAAAAAAAGAACGTCGTGCTACTTTGCAGGAGCTGTTAAATATAACCGGGTATAAAACTGTAAATTATTGGGATAACACTCCCAGTAGACGTCCCAGCATGTTCATGGATGATGGGTCCGGCTCTGATGAGCGGGACCCAGAGGACTCCCATGGTTTCCTCTTGGGGTGGATTGTGGGAAACTCTAGGAGATGAATCCACATTCTTAACATGATCTTGGAGTGGTTGCTGAATCTGGACCAGGAGGAACCAGAGCTGAAGGTCCTGCTATTACTCCCAATTCCAGTGACCATGGTAACTATTTGACAGTAAAGGTTAAGGGAGGAGGGTGTGTGGGTTCAGATTGGGGGGGGGGGGAGGTAAGATGAGACCTTCAAGCCATTTGCTTTTTTATATTGCATATTGCTTTAATATTGTGGGTCAGTTTTGAGGCGGGTCTTCGGCCCACTCTTCTTGGTTCTGCAAGTGGCAGAACACTGGAAACCAGTATAGTGCCCAACATGTCTGTCCCTGAGTGCTGCTGGGAATTCAGGACCACAGGTGGTGACACAGAGCATGTTTGCTGGTGGCATCATGCTTGTGAGCTTCCCCGTCACACTCACAAAATCAGTATATTCCGGTATATTTTCCCAGGGAATATTTGGGGGTTTATAACTGAAGACTTGTGAGCGGTCCTGTTGGGATTATTGTTGTCCCTGGAGCAGATTGGCTCCTTCATCGATACTGGGTCCACTGGATGTATGAGCGTATGCACTATGGTGCTCCAGGAGGCTGGATGGGAATGAAGGAGATGAATATAAGGTCAACACGTGCAAGAGCTCACGTGCAGCCAGCCAGTGACGGCCTGCAGAGGCTCCAAGGATCCAGGGAAGTGAAACGTGAAGATTGATCAAAGCTCATCTCTGGCTTGGACAGTGTGCATGGTTGGGGTCACATTAGGAGTGCCGATGTCTTCGTGCCTCGTGGGGGAGTTCTCTGGAGTCGTGCAGAAAAGTGAATGCCCATGTATAACTTCTACGTCCTACATAGTTAAAATTGTCCAGGAGCTCAATCTCAGGCCAGCTTTTCTTTTTCAGTTGACAGAGTTTTATGATCGCGCTTGTAAAACCAGGCCGTTAAATTTCCCCAACAAGTTCCCCTCCTAACTATGTGGTTTCATAAACCCTTTTTATTTACTTGATCTCCTCAAAGGTGAGTGGAGGGGCAGAGGGCAGCCCAACATAAAGGTCTAGATATCATGGCCTCGGCTGAAAGGCACAGATGTTTGGGATGGGACATCATTTGCTTTTGCTGACCAACAAACAAAACAGGGGTGACCTAACTGCTGTCTATTGGGATTTACAGCCTGTTACAGCAAAGACAATCATTTCATCAGTTCACCTTGGACTGGATTCAGGATTTTCTAAAATATTTTCTGTTACCAAATCATCTTGAGGCTTCCTCTCGATAACATCAACGAACCGTGCCGTTTTCCGCTGAATTAGTCAAAACAAAGACATGCCTTTAGCAGAATGTGGATTTCTCAATGACTTAATGTTGTGACCGTTTACATGTGTCTGGTGGGCACACGGCCGTGTGTATAGCACTAATCTGTTACTCGGCGCATATGCCGATGCATTTGAAGCGTAGGCATCCGACCTCCAGATGTAAGCGTTTATGGCCAATATAAAAAGATGAGGAAACTGAACTTGCATCTGTCGAAATCTCTCTGGCATAATAAGAGCAGCATCTCTCGATTTCTGAAAATATTGTGGAATTTTGTGAGCACTTGCTGCCCCCTGCACGCCCCCCCGTTTGTCACAGGGTCTGGGTTTCCGAAACCTTTTTTTCATGGCTCTGCCTGGATGACATTTACCACCAATACGGTACAAATGGCGCCCGTTTGTAATGCACTTACAGTGCTGAAGTGCATTATTGATACTTGCTAGTTCGTGACCCACGGCCCGGACCTGTTTGGCAGGACCATGAAGAATTTAGCACGGCCGTGTGTTTCGGTGAGGCTTGGGGTCTCTCTGAGGCCAGTGCAGCTTCTTGGCTCCGCAGAGAGCTGGTCCTACCTGTCGACTCATGCTGCTTAAGATGCCGTTCACGCAGGCGGGCTAACGCGGACATCATTTGGCTGAGTTTCCTGAAGCTACAGTGCTTTTCCAGACTGGACACATAAACGTGTTGGGCATTACGGGGGTTAGAAGGCCTCAGTGTGGCTGAAGATCCTGTGGAGTCTTTGCTGGTGCTCATCTCCAGTCCCAATGTCCCAGTGCTCATGTGATGCAGGCATAAATCGCTGACTGTCCACCTGCAAAAACTGAGGGATGTCTGGGACGTAATGGCCTTGGAATCCAGCTCCGGACCCCTGACTGAACTGCGGAAGGACAGAGAGAAGCCCGGACACCCCAGAAGGAGTCTCTCCTTGCTATTATCTTCGGAAGACAATGAACGATTCAAAAGTTGTATCCCGTACTTAATTCCGGAGCATATTTATTGAGGAAATTAGATTTCATTTGCTTTCTTACCCCAATACATTTATTTACATAAGAGCTGTAATCTTTAAATCTTAAGCTGCTTATTTGCTATTTATATGTAAATAGCAATTTAATATGTACTGCTGTTGCCTGGGAGCTCAGCTGCCTTGGCTGTGCACTGTGCTGACTGCCCAGTGTCCCACAGAAGGGAGGTCTGTTTATCTATTGTTCATTGTGAACAACGTGTTCGCCTCGCTTGTTTGCCCTGGGAGGAGGAAGAGAGAGCATTTTTGAGTATTCTCTCATGTGTTGGCACCTACCATTCAGCATTATCTGAATCGCTTCTCTTCACAGTTTAATTAACTCCACATGGCATGAAAACCAACTCGATTGTGTGTGAGTGTGTGTTGTTCTTTTTCCTGCTGCCCCTACAGGCGACTTGCGGGGAATGACCTGAGCCACATTCCTGCCGGAGTCTTCTCTGGCCTTATCAGCCTCAAAGTGCTGTAAGTACGTTGCCCCAACCGCGGCCTCCCTTTAAGAACGATACCCACCAGGTGAGTGTCAGAGGCAGTGTCAGGGGAGAGAGCCATGACCATCCTTCTGCAGGGTAAATCCAGGGGACTCTGCAATGGGATAAAGGGGAATAATTAACATAAGGTTGCAGATTAACTTATTATTTTGTGCATATTTGTCCATTTTCTGACTGTGTGACCTGGTGACAGGGTAGCCATAAAGCCATTCCTGAAATTGTTTATGTTTTCTGTAAATATGAATCAGTCACGTTGTTTGGCCATGCACCTTCACACTAACAGGGAATTCTTCTTGGCATTCTGCTTGCAGTGACATATTTGCTGTTGTGTATTGTATACTTGTATGTTTTTTTGTAAAACCATTACTTTTCTTCTTGTTCTTAAGCGATTGGGCTGTACACACTTTGGGATGAGCTGGACATGGGAGGTTGTAACTTTTCCCCCCTCTGGGCTCCCATACAGGATGCTGCAGAACAACCAACTCTGGCAGGTCCCCAGTGAGTCGCTGCGGCCGCTACGGAACCTGCAGTCCCTGTGAGTGTGAGAGGGAGCCGTGTGAGGCGGCCCCGGCCAACGTGGCCCTCACATGGCCTGACGGCTGGCATTGTGTTTTACCTGCCTGGGGCTTTCTGAGTAGCCTGTCTCTTTAATTAACATATGAAGAATGGATGTATGGTTGGAATACAGGATTAAATGGAGGTTGGCTGTGTTACAGATCACTCATTGAGAAGTTAAGGTAGAGTGGGTGAGTGAATTCTGAACGTTTATCTGTCCCCAGTGGATGTTTTGGAGGTTAGATCACCTAAGGTGTCCTTAGGTGAACAGATACAGGGCCGGCGCCTGGTTGGGGCATTTGCCGCGGGCACCAGACCACTAGGGGCGCACTGGGAGGGTGCAGTAGTATTGCGTAATTGCCTTGCGCTGCCATTTGCTTAATGCGTTGTCAGTCATGGTACTGACAACGCATTAATGTGCAACGCATGGAGCCTAGAGAAGCATAAAAAACATGTATCTTTGACTGTAATTAACCATGAGCTTGTGACTGAATATATGTGTGTACGGGCTTCCTGTTATGGTGATGAACATTATGTACTGTAACACACAGCATGGGTGTCCCAAAACAGGCTCCAGACGATTGACCCAGAACGCAGTTACTGACAGCAAATATTTTCCGTATGGTAACACCGTCCGCTATCTGTTCGGCATGCCTCTGGAGGGAGCCGTTGCAATGTGTCCTTTGGTGCCTTGGGGATGGGGATGCTTGTTAAAGCAGATCAACATCAGTGATGCAGAGTCAGAAATCTGGCTGTTTGGAAAGTCGCTCTCGCCCCTCTTCCCATCCTCCCTGATACATGCAGATAGCGCGTCTACAGGAGTGGCTGACAGGCGCGAAAGGCTTCAGGCTCTTAAGTCAAAGTTTGCCAGCTCAAGTCCCAGCAGGGATCCCCGTTATGGTGAGGTTTTCAGCCCTGATATATCCGATTAAACTGTCTTGCCGTTAAAAGTTGCTTCGCATAAAAGGGTCCTTCAGGCAGGGAGACGGAGGACCATGAAGGAAGGCATGCATGCCGGCATACAGCCTCCCTTTGTCTGACGCTGCCCTCTGGGGCCTGAATCAGCACTGCTGACGTCGGCCGCGCTTCCTCACTCCCGCTCCATCACGCCATGGCATTCCGAGGGCCCAGTCCCCCAACGCGCCTGGCCAGTGGCACGGTATGGACGCGTGGCCCAAGGTAAACAGCGATCGGCGCTGTTTATGGATCCCAGCCGCTGAGTCGCCATGGTGAGCATGGCTAGCGCTCCACGCCAGGACCCCAGAGTCTGTCCTGCCGCATGCCCAAAACAAATGTCAGCACTTGGGGGGGAGGGGGGGCGGAAATCACTACCATGCCGCTGAGGAATGCGAGGACCTCCCAGCTTCACTGCTCCCTCCTGGGACGAACCACTGAGATGTTCATCAGCCCCCCCACCGCTGATGGACCACTGCAGGACCCTCACTTTGTTTATTAAACAGAAATGTAAACAAAGCAAGCGATGCAAATGGCTGAGTAATGAAAGTATTTCACTGCACATGTAGCAGTAAGCCAAGAATATGATGCAGCCCTAGTCCCCTCCCCCCCCCCCCAACCAGCAGACAGAAGCTGGTTTGCAGGGTGCAAGCTGCTGGATCCTAGCCCCTTCTCTGGGGTGCGGGGGGCATCAGGGTAGGGTATAAACTGCAGCAAAGACCCGCAGGATGTGGGGAGGGAGGTCTCCAGCCCACCATCACTCACCCCTTGACACAGCTGGAATTGGCCCAGATGCTGATATTGGCAGGTTCCAGCCTGAAAGACGGATCTTGGGACTCTGAGGCAGGGGAGAAACAGACACAGAGGCAAGTCAGTAGTAGGGATGAGAATTTCTTTTACAGCATTTAAAACCTTGACAGTTTTCCGAGCTTGTCTCCTGTCTGCTATCAGACCTCTAACTGTCCCACTGCAAGTGCCAGACATTTCAAATGATTTGCCGCAGTAGCACGGATTCACTGGGAACGGAAGTTTGCAGAAGGAAGATGCGTTCAAAAGTGGGAACTAGGACAGGTACAAGAAGTTGTGGAACAGGTTTAGTAAGGAGGTGAGAAATGCTAAGCGACTGTACTCTGAGAAACTCCAACACCAGTTCTCAGCCAACGACTCCACGTCTGTCTGGAAAGGGCTCAGACAGATTACCAACTACAAACCCACAGCCCCCCACTCTGTCAATGACCTGCGCCTTGCAAATCAACTGAACGACTTCTACTGCCTCTTTGAAAGACAACTGGACAGTTCACACATCATCCCCCGCAGCTCCGCACGCCGACTACTGTACAGACCACCTCCCACACACCAACTGCTGGTGTGGCATCTTCGAACCTCACACCTCATCTCTTCATATTCAAGAGAGGGACGTTAACAAGGTCTTCAAGAGCCTAACCCCCCGCAAAGCTGCAGGTCCAGACTCCATCTCTCCGTTCACCTTGAAACACTGCGCTGACCAGCTGACTCCTGTGTTCACTGAAATCTTCAACACCTCACTGGAGTCTTGCCATGTGCCAGCATGCTTCAAGACCTCCACCATCATCCCTGTGCGCAAAAATCCTAAGATCACAGGACTAAATGAATACAGACCCGTTGCTTTGACGCCTGTAGTTATGAAGTCCTTTGAGCGCTTCGTACTCCGCCACCTCACAGCCACCACTGATCACCTGTTGGACCCCATGCAGTTTGCCTACAGAGCCAACAGATCTGTAGATGATGCCGTCAACATGGCCCTTCGCTTCATCCTCCAGCACCTTGACTCCCCAGGAACATACGTAAGAATCCTTTTCGTGGATTTCAGCTCCGCCTTCAACACCATCATCCCGGCCCTCCTGCACGACAAGCTCTCCTACCTGCACATACCCGACTCCACCTGCAGATGGATCACAGACTTCCTGACCAACAGGAAACAACATGTGAAGATGTGAAGGCAGGGGCTGTGCTGCGGACCCATTGCTTTGATGCCTGTAGTTATGAAGTCCTTTGTGCGCCTCGTACTCCGCCACCTCAAAGCCACCAAATCATGTTTAATCTATGCCAATGTTAATAGAATTGCTGCTATAGGTTTTTATTTTTATTGATTATCTTATAATTTTTATTTATTTTATATTATTTTAGATTCTATTTTATTTCCTTTTATTTCAAGTACTATTGTTCTATAGTTCTATCTAAATCTCTTCTATCATCGGTACGTAACTTTCTGAAATCTCCGCAAGGCTGCGTCCTTTCTCCCTGACCATCAGCACTGGATCTCCGCGAGGCCGCGTCCTTTCTCCCTGACCATCAGCGCCGGATCTCCGCAAGGCTGCGTCCTTTCTCCCTGACCATCAGCACAGTGGAAGACAGTGGAGATGACTGTGGACTTCAGGAAAGCTCTGCCCCACCTCCACCCATCTTCCTGCTCGGCTCACCAGTCACCGCTGTGGAGTCTTTCCGCTTCCTGGGCACCACGATCAGCAAGGACCTCAAGTGGGAGATGAACATCTGCTTTCTCACCAAAAAAGCTCAACAGAGGATGTTCTTCCTGAGGCAGCTGAAGATGTTCAGTCCGCCAAAGACTATGATGGTGCACTTCTACACTGCCATCACTGAGTCCATCCTTACCACCTCCATCACCATCTGGTACCCTGCTGTCACTGCCAAGGACAAGAGCAGACTGCGGCGCATCATTCACTCCGCCGGGAAGACGATCGGC
>JAODKC010000064.1:33869378-33882137 GCA_026777985.1 Mormyrops attenuatus
TGGGGCGGCCTCGTTCACAGCGAGACAGTGAGGAAGGGAAACAGTGGACTGTGAGGCGGCCTTGTTCACAGCGAGGTAGTGAGGCAGGGAAGCAGTGGACTGTGAGGCGGCCTTGTCCACAGAGAGACTGTGAGGCAGGGAAGCAGTAGACTATGAGGCGGCCTTGTCCACAGCAAGGTGGTGAGGCAGGAAAACAGTGGACTGTGAGGCGGCTTTGTTCACAGCCAGACAGTGAGGCAGGGAAGCAGTACACTGTGGGGCGGCCTCGTTCACAGCGAGACAGTGAGGAAGGGAAACAGTGGACTGTGAGGCGGCCTTGTTCACAGCGAGGTGGTGAGGCAGGGAAGCAGTAGACTGTGAGGCGGCCTTGTCCACAGCAAGGTGGTGAGGCAGTGAAGCAGTGGACTGTGAGGCCGCCTTGTTCAAAGTGAGACAGTGAGGCAGGGAAGCAATAAACTGTGAAGCGGGCTTGTCCACAGTAAACTGAAAGGCAGGGAAGCAACGAGGTGGCCTTATCCACAGCGAGGCTGAAAGGCAGGGAAGCAGTGGATTGTGAGGCGGCCTCATCCACAGCGAGGCATCAGGTAGGGAAGCAGTGAGGCGGGCTTGTTCACAGCAAGACGTAAGGCAGGGAAGCAGTGAAGTGGGCTTGTCCACAGTGAGGTGGTGAGGCAGGGAAGCAGTTGACTGTGAGGTGGCTTCATCCACAGTGAGGCAGAAAGGCAAAGGATCAGTTGTAGCATCTGGGGGTGTCTGTTAGTATGTCTCTAATGCGGGGGAGACACACACCCTGATGAAGGTGCCGTGTTTCCCCCTCCTCCAGCCGCCTGGACGCCAACCGCATCGTCAGTGTGCCGCCGAGCTCCTTTGATGGCCTGCTGTCCCTGCGGCACCTTTGGCTGGATGACAACGCCCTGACGGAGGTGCCCGTCCCAGCCCTGGCAGGACTCTCCTCTCTGCAAGCCATGACTCTCGCCCTCAACAGGATCAGCCACATCCCCGACGGCGCCTTTGCTAACCTCACAAGCCTGGTGGTCCTGTGAGTGCTGCCGCCGCCGCCGCCGACCTCCCTCTCTGCCGCTAGCCTTTATACGGACACTGAACCCTGAACAGCCTCTTGTTTTTCACATAGTTTTATTAGCGAGGAAAGGCAGTTAAATGTGAGTTTGAAGCCACATGCCATCGAAGTGTGAAAAAAGGGACCCTGTGCGGTTGCTGGTGCCTTTGTACTGTGAGGGGTGGATGCTTGTGGTGGGAGTGACACTTCTGGATGTTTCCGGAGCAGGAAGTCAGCACCCACCACCCATTTCCAATCAGCAGACCGTCAAAGTGCCCCCCCACGCACATCTTTACTTATACGAATGTTTATGTGTACTCCTGAAGTCTAGCAGGTTGCTGTAGATCATGGTTGTTAAAATTCTTTGGCCCACTGGGCTGTCATGGATAAGAAATGCTGCTTTATTTTTAAACACTCTTATAGTCTATAAACTGCCAAATCTGGTGGGTCGCAGTCTTTAAAAGCTTGCAGCTGTTGCTCAATCAGGAAGGCCCATCCTGGGGAATGCTCTGTTCCACTGAATGTTCCTTCATGTTCCTCTGCAGACACCTCCATAACAACAGAATCCACACCCTTGGGAAGAAGTGCTTTGATGGTCTTCAGAATCTGGAGACCTTGTACGTTGGACTGTAATTTGGGTTTGAGTTCTCCTAACCATGCCACGTGGGGAGCGAGATGGTGGTATGGAATGTTCTCTCAAAAGGTCATATCATTTGTCTGTACGACTGATCAATACAAACCATAATTAGTCTAAATAAATTTGTATGGTCCATGGAAGCATACTTAGAAGATTCTCCTGATGTGACTGCATGGTGTTTTCAGAAGCATTTTATTAAATCCTTCACATGACATGTTCTTTTTCTAAAAAATCACTCGTACATTGTTCAAATTAACCCAGGACCCCAAAGTATTTGGTAAAAGTTGGTCCACATCACTGCCTGTAAGTAAGTTATCATCACTGTCATGACCAACGTGGCATGTTTCTTGATTTTTTGAACTACAGCCAGACTTCATCCAGATACCATTTCATTGTTACCTCCGTGTCTTTTAATATCTGTCTGTCCAAAATGTTACTTGACAGACCTTGAGACATGTTTTCAGCTTTAGGGAAACCAGGGAAGTTCACATAGCCAGGATTCTGGGAGCCAACGCTGAAAAAAACCAAATCGTATCGGTTACTCCGCAGACTTTAACTTTCGTTATGTTAACCACCGTTTGGTGACACTTGCGGAGGTTTTAACAACGAAGACGTGAGACAGTGAACAGAGGGAGCCGTGCAAAAATGAAAACCAGGTGAGGGTCCGAGAGCGGCCCCGTGCATGAGCAGAAGGGTGGCCCCTCAAGGGCCACAAATGGAACACACACACAAGACACAGACTCTGTTTCCATGTAGATGCAGGATGTCCAGTAAACCCTACCAAGCCTCATTTAGCATTTTTAATTATTTCTCAAAACTGTAATGGAAGAGCGGTTAACGATGCGTATCGATCAAAGGGATTGTTGTGTAAGAGCTTCATGTTTTAAATCGCATTCACTTTGTTAAGCATTTTTAAGAGCTCTGTGATGTATGCATTTCTGTGTCATCCTGAAAAATGTGTACGAATGTGGACTGCTTTGTCAATGTGTCTGACAAACTAAAGCCTGCATGATTTTTAACACCAGTTTTTGCTGAGAGTGACTTAATGTTCAAGAGCCACCTAATATTTTCAATGTGCTGCAGGGACTTGAACTATAACGGCTTGGTGGACTTCCCTGTTGCCGTCAGAGCCCTCACCAACCTGAAGGAGCTGTGAGTAGCCACAGTGCACCATAACCACCGTGTCACTTCTTGCAGTCCAGCAGATGTCACTCACCCTGATGCTCTTTTCCAGGACATTTCACAGCAACAACATCCAGTCCATTCCTGAGCAGGCCTTCATTGGGAATCCTTCACTGTTGACAATGTAGGTCTCCCTGTTTCTGCAGTAACAAATGTCAAACCATGTGTGACGGTCACATCTGCAAGATGACACATTAGATTCACATTCTCCTCTCTGGAGATTTCGTCCAGTCATAATCAGGAATCAGAAGCTTGGATGTGATGCATGCATCTTGCCTTCATAAACTTGTCACCTGAGGAGAACCTCAACTTTATCTGTGTCAATCATAGGTTTCATCTCAATGAATGGTACCAGAAGCTTCCACTTCCTGTTCACCCTCACTTGGCTATTTTCTAGAACATTCACTTTTGTAATCCATGGTTCAGATAACAAAATTACAAGCTGTCAGCTCGTAAATGGCTTTCCTCCCAAACATAATGGCTTAGCCTAATGAAGAGACATGGCGGCGTTCCATCGGAGCTTAGACGGGGCTCAGAAGGACCTTTTATAGCACACAAGGCTGCTTTACGCACCGCTGGAAGGCTTTCTGCTTTCTGTCTTTATAGGCCCTTCGCAGGCTGTTACCTCTTTGGAACCAATGTTGGACAGAGCAGGGCTTTCATCATTTGGTACCGTATTGTACTCCGGCATCTTTAACACTATAAATTGAAAGCCAGCGACCGGCTGCATTAACCCAGAGTCTCCGGCTCTGAATCAGAGCTGCTGTTAGTGGGCTGGTGTGTAGCTTTGTGTACTGCGACGCCATGTCAGTGATCAGAAGGTCACCAGTTCCAATCCCAAGGTTGGCGGAATGTCCCTGAGCAAGGCCCCTGTGCTCCAGTTTCAGTCTCCAAACAAAAATGTAAATCACTTAGGATAAAAGTGCCTTTTTAAAATATAAATGATCTCTTTACTTTGCACAGTTACTTCTATAACAACCCCATCCAGTCCGTTGGCAAGTCGGCCTTCCAGCTCCTTCCAGAGTTGCGCACACTGTGAGTTCACCTAACGACACGATGTCGTCAGCTGTTCGTGACGTCAACTCGATGACGTCAGGTTCACGCCCTTACCTGCTCCATATTGCCCCCAGATCTCTGAACGGGGCCACGGAAATCACAGAGTTCCCGGACCTCACCGGTACCACGAGTCTGGAGAGCCTGTGAGTCGTGGCCGGCATATGCTGTGTATCGCAGCCATCATAAAGTTCACAAGCTCTGATGCTGCATGAACAAGCGTACCAGACCAGGCCATTCTTAAGCATTCCACAATGTGACACATACAATTTAATTGGAGGCGATACAGTTTCTCCCCTTAGACCTAATTACTCTGAAGTGTGATTGATGACTTCGTTTCCCAGCCCTCAAACCGCAACAATTAACTAGCTGTACTTCAAAATTTCAGTTGAGCATAAATTACTCAGAAGACCACAACTGTTTCCATGGTTCTAATGACTTGACTTTTAAACCGAGCAGAACCATCACTGGTGCACGGATCTCCTCTCTCCCGAGCACCTTGTGTAACCAGTTACCCAAACTCAAAGTTCTGTGAGTGCCATGCTGATGCATTCTAATTTTTGTATACTTTCAATTTGCAAATACTTTATACTCACGGTGAAAGATGTCCTGGTTTATAATTGAAAGCTGTGCCTCCAGGGATCTTTCTTACAACTTGATCCAGCACCTCCCCAGCTTCAGCGGCTGTGGAAACATCCAGAAAATGTAAGGGCAACTTTGTCAAGAGACACACAAGACTGAGTGGTCATGTGTCCTGAACTACTTCCCGTGCAAAGTTCTTGTCCTCTCATGGAATACCTCTGCTTCTCTTTATTCCCACAGAAACCTCCATCACAACAAAATCCAAGAAGTTCTTTCAGGAACTTTCCAGGGTCTTCCGGCACTGAGATCTGTGTGAGTGTCCTCCCACTGCAGCTGCGACTCTGACCACTAAGGCCACTGTTTAATGAAGTTTAGTACCTTAAAGTAACTGGGACATCTTGAACAGACATTTTCAAGGGATGGCTTCCTTGATGTTGGTTTGCATATATTAATCACTGGCTAAGTTGGTTAAGAGGCATTAATTAAGATTGGTGAAGGTGTGTACATTTAAAACGTATAGTAGCGCATCAAACTGACCGTGTGAATGTCCCAAGAGTTCCAGAAAGATAGACTAAGCGTGGTCATCCAGGGTGAGCGTGAATACAGCCTTATAGAAACACAAGATGATTACTCTGGTCATATGTTTGTGGAATTAACCCACCAAGGAACGTCTACACATTTCCCAGGTGAGGTGTTTAGCGTCCTGTGTGAGCCTGAGGCGATCAAGCCAACAAGCTGATAAAGGTTTCCGGGAGCACTGCCATCAACCTGTCATCATTTGTTTGTTTGTTTGTTTATCTGTTTGTTTGTTTATCTACAAAACGCAACACCGTATTATCCATTACTGTGCTGTCCACTGTACAATACCATTCATCACTCTAAAACCCCTGGTGCAATAATGTTTATTACCGAATTCCATGAAATACTCTCCCTGACATTCTCTGCGCATGTAACAGTTTTTTCTCTTTCATTATTTATTGTCCTTCCGCCACACCAAAGGCTTGCAATGTGAAGATTCTTCATATCATCACGTCGTAGTACATCACAAAAATACAAAATAGCAATGACAGTAATGAAAGACGATAAAAAAAAAAATGAAGGAACGATAAAAAACAAGCATCGACCATACAAACACCCATATCATTATTTACATAGTTCATATGTTCACAGATATTCATTAATTCACAAAGCAAGTGTGGCAGTTATGGGCAAATTCTGTGAGTGAAGCAGAGAGATGTCATTAATGTTCGCCATGTATTTGGCTGGGAAGATTATTTTTCCACCCAATATTGTGTCAGCAAAGAGTTAGAGCGGATTTAACTTTTTTCTCCTGCTAAGTTAGTGTGACACAGTGCAGGTAGTGTGACACAGTTTATGATGTGCGCTGACATGCGGTCACACAGGGTGGGGGGGGGCTTCCGATTGGCCAGCCACGGCAGGGCTATTAAACATGCTGTCACACTTGGCTCAGCCAAACACCCTTGATCTTGAAGCGGTTGACTCAGATGGGGAAAGGCCGGGAATATCCAGTTACCCACGGTGTGGACTCAGCTACATGGAAAAAAACCCCATAATCCCTCTGTTCAGGGGGATGCTGAATTACCACACACATCTGCTGTGAACCTATTCCTCAGGAGTTTGGTGGTCAATTCTGCAGTACTTAGACTGGCGGGTCACAAAGTTAGGCCTTCAAGATGAATTTTCACTTTTCTTCTGCTGTTTCAGTTCACCCCAGGCACTATGCACCAGTTCATCCTTTGAGATCCCTGACTTCAGAGCTGGGAAACAGACATCAGACATCTACCCAAACAAATATTGTTTCACTGAAACTGTAATCACATCATTGGTCATATTTAAATGTGAAGTCTGTTTTATTTAGTTATGCCTATCACATAAAGTTTTTGAAAATGTCTTTTTTCCTTACCTGTGGATTTAATGTGAATTCAAATCTGCAAGGGTCATTTGTCTGGATGTTGCCTTCACCGGCTTAACATATTGGAGGGGGGAAAGGATATTTGTCACGTTGTGCACGGGGAAGCAGGAGCAGAGAGCCGGGGATCGGGGAAAGCAGGGTTTATTTACAGGGCGAACACGAAGACAAGCAGCAAACGAGGACGTAACAATGCAATGACCGGACTGGAGAAACGAACGTAACGCGGACTTAAATACAAGGCACTAATGACAGTAACAGGAAACAGCTGGTAAACACGAGGAATCCACACGAAGGTAACGAGTAGGTGGGGTCGACGAGGGGGCGGGACGAGCAGGGCAGGACAGGACCCCCCCCCCCAAAGGCGCGCACTCTGGGCGCGCCTAAGGGGAGCCAGGGGGCAGCACGAGGGACACGGGGCAGAACAGGACAGCACCTGGGGAGACAAAAGTAAAACACATCAGCGGGCCACAGGGAACAACACAGACACACAAAACAGGCACAGGGAGACCAACTCAGACAACAAGCGACAAACCATAGGAAATACAGACAGACACAGGGGTATCAAAAAAGGGAATACGGAACCCAAGGAGGGGGACAACGACGGGACAACACCAGGGAACACAGCCACGGGGGACCCAAAGGGACCAGGGGGCACGAAGGGACCAGGAGGTACATGGGACCAAGGAGCAAACACAGGTGGCACGAAGGGACCAGAAGACACCAAGGGACAGGGAGGAAACACAGGGGGCCTAAAAGCAGGAGGCACGGAGGCAAAGGGCTGGGGGAAACGGGGAGCCGGAGCGGATCCCGGCAGGCGAGGCCGGAAGCCGCAGGGGCAGCAGGCGACCGCGAGGCCGGAGCAGGAGGGACCGATGGTGAGCGTGAGGAGGGAGCAGGAGGGACTGACGAGGGGGGCGAGGAGGACGGTGGAGGGAATGACGTAGGGGCGGAGGAGGAAGGCGAAGGGGACACAAGCGGAGGGGAGGAAGGAGCAGCAGCTGTGGCAGGCGAAGGTACCACCACCGGCCAAGGCGCCGGCGACTGACGAGTCAGGGCCGGGGGACCCGCAGGCGACCGACTAGGCGTCGGAGGCGGGACCGGAGCCAGCCGATGAGGCACCGCCGGCGGGACCGACGGTGAGCCCCGAGCCGAAGCCCGGGGGACCAGGCGAACAGGTGACCAGGGTGGGCGAGACCCCACCCTGGCGCAGGTGCCCCCTCCCTTTTCGGGAGACCGAGAGGCGGGACCACGGCCGGGGCCTGTCACGTTGGGGTGACTGTCGGGGGATTGCTGGGGCACCAAGGGAGCCCCTGGGAGAGCCACGGGGGCGGTCACGAGGAGAACCACAGGGGCGGTCAGAAGGATCCCTGAGGGGTCCCACTCCAGCTCCTCCTCCACTATGGAGGGAGAAGCGTCGATCCCGTAGTCCGGGACCTCCTCGGGGGCAGGGGCCGCTGGGGGCGGCGAAACTGCGGGCACAGGGAGCACTGGGGGTGCCGTTGCCACGGGCGCAGGGGCCTTGGGCACCAGAGCAGGAACCTCAGGGACCTCGGGCGCTGGAGCAGGAACCTCGGGAGCGGGGACCACGGGTGCCGGAGCAGGAACCTCGGGAGTGGGGACCACGGGCGCCAAAGCAGGAACCTCGGGAGCGGGGACCACGGGGGCACTAGGATCATAGGGGACCGCCAGGGGCGCTATCACGGGCACTGGGACCTCCAGGGGCGGTGAAGCTGGCGCTGGGGGCGACGCTGTCGCAGACACAGGGAGCACCGGGGATGAAGATGTCGGCGCCGGGACCACAGGGGGCGGCGATGCTGGCGCTGGGACCGACGCTGCGACCGCCGCTGCGGGTACAGGAACAACGGGGGACTCTGGAGGGGCCTCAGGAACCACGGGGGACTCTGGAGGGGCCTCAGGAACCACGGGGGACATCGCGGGCACTGGGAGCTCTGGGGGCGAGGACGTCGCGGGCACTGGGAGCTCTGGGGACGAGGACGTCGCGGGAAGGGAGGCCGCGGGCAGCGCGGCGGCAGCCGGCGGGGAGGCCGCGGGCAGAGCAGCGGCGACAGGCGGGGAAGCCGCAGGCAGAGCGGCGGCGACAGGCGGGACAGGGCAGGCGGTGGTCTCGGGCGAGGCCGCGGGCAGGACGGCTGCGGCAGCAGGCAGGGACGCCGCGGGCCGAGCGGGCTCCGGGATCACCGGGGGCGAAGACGCAGGCACTAGGAGCACTGGGGCCGGTGCTGCGGGCACTGGGATCTCTGGCGGCGAGGACGCGGGCACTGGGACCTCTGGCGGCGAGGACGTGGGCACTGGGACCTCGGGCGGCGAGGACGCTGCGGGCGTCACTGGTACAGGAACCACAGGGAACTGGGCAGGAGCTGGAGCCACGGGGAGGAGAGTAGTACCCTCTAGAGGTGGTGTAGGCATCGAGCCCGGACCCAAGGAGGGAGGCACAGGAATCTCCAGGGGCGCAGCCAGAACAGGCTGCGTCGGCGTCTCTAGGAGTGCAGCCTCCCCTTCTGGCACCAAACCCATGGGAGATGCTGCGGAAACCACCGGCAAAGGCTGCGCCTCGGGGGTGGATGCCGCAGAAACCTTGGGTGCCACAGCAGCTCCTCCCGAGGGAGCCTGCTTCTTTTCCCACTGGAGCAGCTGCCTCAGAGTCTCCTCCGATCTCTCCAGCTTCTGCGGTGGAGAACATGGGGTAACTGCGGCAAACTCCCCTTTCAACTTTTCCAGGAGCAGGGTCGCTTCAGGGGAGGTTTGCACCTCTGGCTTCCCCATTAATCGCCAATAAAGTCCCTGGAGGATGAAGAAGCGGCGGGCCAGGGCCTCGGGCACGGGCGAAGCTACAGACAAGTTCGTCTCAGGTACCAGAACCACAAAGGGTGGAGGCAGCGACCCCTTCTCGAGAGACTTGGTGACCTGAGGAATCCCCTCCTCTGCAGCTCTGATACTTTTATGGGCCGAGTGTGTGCCAACGACGGAAAGGGCTGCGGGGACTGGGGCGAGGGGCAGCGAGCCTGTCTGAAGGCTTACCTCTGGGACAGGCACAGTGGGACCAGGTGCTTCGTAAGCTGGTGAGCTGAGGCTGCCCGCTGGTGACCGGGGCTCAACAAACACCGCGGGGCCAGACGCGACGGAGTGCACGCTTTTGTGGGCCACCGGGAAGCAACTGGGACCTGCGTCAGATACTTCCGCAGGCAGAAAGGTGTCTGGCGAAGCTGCGGGCAGAGACGGGGGTGTCAGCCGGGCCGTGTCCAAAGAGACGTTGGGCAGCCGCGGCGAAGCAGGAGATCCCAGGAGAGCGACGGACACGCCCCCTCGTTTGCGCCCCTTCCGCTTTTTCCGCAACTTCGGGGGAGACGGGTAATTGGGGCTGCCCGGACGGCGGGAGAGGGGGTCCTCCACAGTCCTGGGTTACCTCTCTCCACATTGCTGCCGCTACTCTTGTCCTGAGCTGTAGCAGGTTCGCTCGTACCTCTGCTACGAGGTATGAGTCACTGGGCGGAGAAATCCGCTCTAAGAGCTCCCTTGCCCGTACAGCGAGGGAGTGAGCCGCTGGGTCTTCCTTTACTTTGGGCTGAACAACCCAGTAGATCGTCTCGTCGATCAGTAGCAAGTATTTGGCTTCCGTGAGGGGAGGCGTTTTTGTAAAGAGTCCGGTCATTCTGTCACGTTGTGCACGGGGAAGCAGGAGCAGAGAGCCGGGGATCAGGGAAAGCAGGGTTTATTTACAGGGCGAACATGAAGACAAGCAGCAAACGAGGACGTAACAATGCAATGACTGGACTGGGGAAACGAACATAACGCGGACTTAAATACAAGGCACTAATGACAGTAACAGGAAACAGCTGGTAAACACGAGGAATCCACACGAGGGTAACGAGTAGGTGGGGTCGACGAGGGGGCGGGACGAGCAGGGCAGGACAATATTTAAAAAAAAAAAAAAATATCCCATTCATTCAGATATGGCAGATCTAGGAAAAAACACAAAATGACCAGGTCACGTTCTCTGACAGCCGTCAGATATCCCACAAAATGACCAGGTCACGTTCTCTGACAGCCGTGAGATATCTCACAAAATGACCAGGTGACGTTCTCTGACAGCCGTCAGATATCCCACAAAATGACCAGGTCACGTTCTCTGACAGCCATCATATATCTCCGGTTCTGTATCCTGATAGAAGTTTGGCTACATGGCGATGAGTAGGACACACTTTCAGAGGAACGCGAGTTGCATGGCTGGAAACTATCATCTGAGGAAGAGGCACCATGTCTTTCCACGTCAGACCGTAAAAGAGGCTTTTATGGACACGTTTGCCATTCTCTCTCTCTCTCTCTCTGTCTCTCTGTCTGTGTCTTTGCAGCAGCCTTTTTCTGCACTTCTCTCTGATGTCACTACACTGACCGCTGAGCGCCACCGTTTATTTAAAACTGACCGTCGGCCGTAAAAATCTCAACGGAGGCATGTTGCGGCTCCCTCCCAGTATGTCTAGAGAGAGGCCTTGTGTGTGTGCATGTATGTCAGAGTCTCTTACGAAATCCTCGCCTCTCTCTGCTTCCAGATCCTAAGACACCGCCTCTTCCCCTTGTTCTTACAGCGACCTGGCCTGGAACAGAGTCTGCACTGTGGAATCCCATGCCTTCTCCAACCTCCCGCTGCTGGCCAGGCTGTGAGCATCCTGCTGCCTCCGCCCGCCGCTCCGTTTGGTCGCTGCTCTCGCCGAGCTCTTTGCTCAGGACCTGTCTTTCCACCCCCTCTCAGGGACCTGACCTCCAATCTGCTGTCGTCCCTCCCTGCCACCGGTCTCCAGAGCCTCACGCACCTCAAGCTGGCGGGAAATGTCAGGATGAAAGAGCTGCTGATTGCAGAGGACTTCCCAGTGCTCAGGTAGGGAGATCTGTAGCCAAGATGCTACCTTGTCGCCTTACAGCTCTATTGGAACAGCAGCCTCTACATTAGGGTACTTGGCCAATTTTATTCTAAACTGTTCAGGTTAAGAACTTACCACGTACAGTATGTGTGAAATAGAAACCTTCTGCTGGTATGTTAAGTACTAAGGTTGTGCTTCGAGGTGCATGAACCTCCCAGTCCTCCAGGGTCTTGGACCAATAACCATCTGTTGGAACCATATATACCAGGTATGCCACAGCATGGGACTCAAATCAACAACATGTCCTTATTGATAACCACTATGTTGGTTGCTGCCTTGACATCTTAATCATAGGAAGGTAATTCACTGCTGTTTGCCTTTGAGGCCGTTGACAAGCTCAGAGCCCCAATTTGACACAGTTACTTGGCAGATGTTGTGAGAAACGGATCCATTGTTGCCACAGGCTGTTCATTGACCCAGTTCACCTTTGGGTTCTCCAGGGTGATGGAGATGCCATATGCATTTCAGTGCTGCGCTTTCGTGGCCTGCGAGACGTCACCGAAGCCCTGGGCCACGGAGGAGAGCAGTGGCATCGAGGAGCTGCGTGGCAGGCGAGGTGGGGAGCTCCTGCCCAGGCCAGGTGTGGTCTGCTTCTGCAGAAAAGCCCTGAGTGCTGCTCAGGATCTTGCAGTCACGCACAAAGCACTTTTCACTGACGTGTGAAAGAGTGCAGGGCTTCAGATGGTGACTAAAATGGTTGCCAATGCGACTAGATTTCTTATTTTGCACGACTTTTTTTATTGTCAATCTGCCTCTCCTCGTTTTCACTCGCCACCGCCACGTTGCCTCAGTCTGCCTGGCACTACAGTATGAAGTTTATACGGTGTGCATCGTCTCCTATTGATACAGCGCGGCCTGGTGGAGGCAGGAAAATGGTGAAGATCCAAGATAAAGGGGTTTATTAAAACAAAACTGATCACACTAATAAAAACCTACAGGATCCCGAACAGCTTAGGGGGCAAAAGTTGCAACACACAGTAGCACAAACCTAATGACTGACTGGAGAACAGACCAGGGCAGCATAATAGGCAAATACACATAAAAAACAAGAGCAAACAAGAAACAGGTGTAAGACAGTGTAAGATATAATCAATTAACCAATCAACTGAGGCACAAGAACAAGGAGGATCAGGTGTAAGCAGTAACACTACATACTGTAAACACAGAAGTAATAGACAGACAACACTAATTAGGAACACCAATCAAACACTAGGAATTACTACAGAAGGAAACTCCTCCCCCTGACTCTCAGAGTGTAGTCCTCCCCCTGACTCTCAGAGTGTAACCCTACGCCTGACTCTGAGTGTAGTCCTCCCCCTGACTCTCAGAGTGTAACCCTACGCCTGACTCTCAGAGTGTAACCCTACGCCTGACTCTC
>JAODKC010000064.1:33904425-33917960 GCA_026777985.1 Mormyrops attenuatus
CCCCCCCCCCCCCCCCCCCCCCCCCCCCCCCCCCCCCCCCCCCCCCGCGGCCAGGAAGAGGATTGAGAACCACTGGGGTACAATAAATGTGTGTTTCCTGGGATTTGAACCCACAACCTTTTCCTAACCATTGTTAGTTAACACTTTGGTCTTCTTGTTGAACTACAAACTCACGGTGTACTAAATCTCATTGTGGGTGTCTGAGGTGAGTTTGTGAATGCAGAATCCATTCCTTTCCCTGCTTATTTGGCGCTCTGTTATTCAGCGTAATGATTTTGCGTCCATGTCGTGCATGACTCGTTAAATACATTCGTCATTGGGAAACGGCCGTAGCTTCTGTAGTTTCCGCTCGGCGGTATTCACAAGTGGGACTCCTCTGTGGGCTGTTAGGGATGACTGAGGCAGCGGAGATGGAAGACCAGCAAACGGGCGACGGCGGCAGCCAGACCGGAGTCGCTCCCCGGAGAGGAGTCCGGATCGTGGACGACGAGCCTCGGGGGGGCGTGGCCTTGGGGGGGGCGTGCTGTCCCTCCGGCTAACCTTCGCATCCGTGCCTGCCGGCAAACCCGCAGCACAACTGTCTCTGAGAATTTTCCTATCGACTGCCAAACGTTTAACACACAGGCCACGCCTGGTTAACGTGCCTAATAATATTCCAGTAGAGACAGTTCTCCGCTGATGTACATAATGCGTTCTACTAAGCCTTACGTATGTCACATTTTCTGTAATTCAGATTTACCTTACTATGTCATTCAAGAAAACAAACAACTCAAGTCAAAATTACTAGTAAATGAACAGATAAAGTATAAATTTACTTATGAATGTATGTCGCCATTTTGTGTTTGAGCTTGTGTGACCTGTATGTACTCTGTCGTCCATGTGTTTTTTGTACAAGTCTGGATCCACTTAAGTGGAGAGCTGCCTGTATTTTGCATACCGTAACGCTGCTGAGAGCAAAATGATGAACCGAGGGGGGATCTGATTCCCTTCCCTCATCCCTTGGTGTCTCCTCTGATTTAACCAAAAAATTACAGAAGGCCTTGCGGAGATGCGCTCCGCCCAAACGCGTTTGCACACAGGAAGTGTTTCCTCACCAACACATTGCATCTGCATGTAGAGCTGAATTCTGTAAAGCAGTTCATTTTGCTTTCTTTTGAAAAACTGAAATGTGTAATTTAATAACATGTATATCTTATATAGAAACTTATGAGAGTTTTTATATTTTTGTGGTGCCTTCTGGAAGGCCTACAGGGGGCGGTGTTCTGCTTTTAATCAGGCATTTCTATGTTTCCAGTCTTATTTTACCTGTCACTCTCAGCGCTTTTGTACCGTTATACTTGTACTTCCTGTCTTCTGAGTTGGTAAACGAACTGGAAGAACTCTGTGCCACGTGTAATGATTTTATCTGCCTTTTCCACCTTTTCTCAGGGTGGGCCAATAACATTTGAATGAATCACAGCTGCCAATGGAAATGTACCTATAATTTTTGGAATTGTAATTTTTTAACTGCTAGCATTGGGAGTGTTTTGTAATAGACTGATTATAATGATTTACAATGCAGAGATGTCAGATGTTGTCATTGGCTACATACATACTGTGTAGTTTATTTTGGTTTGCGTATATATTTCCTTATATATTCCTTCCTATGTCATTTGCATATATTTGGCAGCCTTATAGCCTAAAGACTGGTCTTATCCAGTACCTGCCAGACAGCATAGGACACAGATATACAGGACAGGAACACCCTGGGCAGGATGCCAAACAAGCGATTTGAAACACTTCATATGATCCAAGACATTGAAATGTTCTGTGTCAGAGGTCGAATGACCATGAACATACAATAAATAAGCTTCCTAATAACGATGATTTGGAAAATTTGTCTAATATAAAACAAGAAATAAAATGTTAATCGTACTTATACTAGAAATAAAATGTATACAAAAATGATGTCTTGGAAGCATGTAAACCTCTATAAGAGTCTGCTAGATAAAGTCATTAAAGCCCTTGGAAACTCATTTTTGTTGAAGCTGTGGTTTAAGAGGGACATTGCTCTCCAGTGAAGATACTTTGAATGTTTTATTTAGTAAACACTTTTATCCAATACAGTGTAGACTTTTGAGAAAGCAGGCGCTGGAGCAGCTGCACATTACTCAAAGACCTAACGGGGAAATCACTGCTTGCCCTGGGATCTGAACTGGCAACCATCTGACCGCAGGCACAGGGTTCTAACCCGCAGAACCGCACACAAATTCTGTGTATGATTCTATTCTCAAGATGCTCCAGCCAAATACACAGAATGCAGTGGGAGGGTCCGGAGGCCCGAGAAGCCCTGTGTCCACAAACAGAGCTGCCAAACTTTTTGATGTAGATGAATCTGTTATTCCTCGGATTTCTCAACACACGTAAAAGTAGGAACACACCATCCATCCATCCATCCTTCCATTTTCTATAGCTGCTGGTCCTCTGCAGGGTCGTGGGGTTCCAAAGCCTATTCTGGAAGCTACGGGTGCAAGGCAGGGAACACCAAAACTGGACAAGGGAAGACTGGAAAAACATTACCCAGTCAGATGAGTCTCAATTTCCGCTGCGACACTGAGATGATAGGATCTGAATTTGGCATAAACTACATGAAAGCATGGATCTATCTTGTCTTACATCAACAATTCAGGCTGCTGCTGGTGGCGTAAATGTGTGGGGGGTATTTTCTTGGCATACTTTTGGCCCTTTAGTACTAACTGAGCATCGTTTAATGCCACGACCTGCCTGAGTATTGTTGCTGACCATGTCCATCCCTTAATGACCACAGTGTACTTGGCTTCTAATGGCTACTTCCAGCAGGTTAACCCCCCCCCCCCCAGAGTCTCTGAAGAATGTTTCAAACACCTTGTTTAATCTATGCCATGAAGAATCTCATTTCTGGAGGCAAAAGGGGGTCTAACCTGGTACTAGCAAGATGTACCCCATAATTTGTCTAGTGAATATATTTCTCAGTGAATGTTTGTACAACAGGTTATTCTTAATGGTTTAAACTCAAATAAATTCACAAATAAATTCACAAACCTAACAAAAATGGAACGATTCATTCTTCACTCATACTCCTCAGTCTTCCTTCCTCTGCTCATATGAATGCAGGCTTTTGTCCCAGCAAATGGCTTCAATAGAAACTAATCAGCAAATCGCACTACAAAAACATCTCCCTTTTTACCCATTTAAAATGAATGCCTACTTTCATAAACACAAGTGTGTGGCTTTCCATAACAGAGATGACCCAAACTAACATCACAAATTTATTTCTCACATTTAGACGAAAACAAAGCCCCCTTTATTCCGTGATGCGGACTGGAATAAATTGGCACTTAGAGGAAGGATGTGTCCACACGTGACATTCCTCTTCACTCAGTGTTTACATCTTCCAGTTGGGGTGCCCAGCCTCAGAGTTTGGGCGTTGAGCAAAGGCCCTTAATCTCCCCAAAAATTCTCCAAGGTTCGGGACAAAGGCTTGACCCTGAGCTCCCACCCCAAGCTTTGCTCTCACCTTTATATACGTGTGTGTTTGTGTGTCACAAAGGTGTGCGTGATGGAATATGTGATCATGAAAATGTACCAATGTACTTGTACTCATACTTACACAAATGGCATATTTTATCTAAAGCCTTGCATTAAAGGCTGCTGACAGGATTTGAGAAAGACAATACTCAAGGTATTACAGGTGGCTGTGGATAAAGGAATCTGCTTAAACAATACAATAATCCACCCTGACGCACCTTATGCATACCAAGCATTCACACACAGACCTCGGGGCATAGGAGTGTCCGTAGAAGGTATTGTGTTACGCATCTGCAACACGACTGCTGTTCGTCTGCTTCCGGCTTCATAATCTCTCCTGTGACAGTCGGTGTGGCACGTGCTGAGTGACTTTGACGGGGATGATGAGGTTAGCTGGCGTACTTCAGTCGATGTCTGCGCAGCCGCTTTCTCAGATTGCCACCGAGTGAGATGCAGATTCTAGATGACAGCTGGTTACTCGGCGTAAGAGCTGCTTGCTGGTGTCTTTCAGGACTATAAACCAGCTCAAGTATAATCTGTTAACCTGTTGAAAATTTCCCACTGAGCTGAAATGTTCGCTTTGTGTAAACTATCATGTTGATGCTTTATACGTTTTTCAAAGTGCCATTTCAAAATGATTGGTTAGTAACTGTGAAGGTGATCGCTGGCAGCCCGTGTGCATCACTGCCAACAATAAGGTCAGCTTTCTGCACCTTTAACCAACAGGTAACTAACTTGACACACCGCCTAATGCTTATTGCTCTGGAGGGACGTGAAGCGATTTTGGTGAAAAGGGCATATCTGACAGGGGAATAAGTAACCTGTAATGATATTTTAGTATAACAGGAAAAACACATCAATGGAAGGGAACCTGAATTATACTTCACTGCCTCGTTTCAACTGGTTTGACCTTTCAGAAATGACGTCACTCTCTTCTGAAATTAGAACATGTCGGTGCATAAATTAGTCTTTATCTAGGCCCATAAAACTTTATTACACAATGAGAAAACCCATCAAGACACACCGTCGGGTCACTAAATACAAATGCACGTCTACGAGCTTGATGTCTTGTATCAGGTGTCATGGGCCCCCAGGTTAAAACGCTGGAGGTAAATGTAATATTGAATCTTTTTATAACTGCAGGTCCATCGCAGGTTATTCTAATAAGACATACTGGCTAGTGAGCAGCTAGAATATAAAACAAATTACTGCTTGGGATATTCATGTTTAAAATAATAATAACGATTTTACAAACGATCGTATTGACTGACTGGATCAAACAGGATTCGCAAAAGTACATTCTTTTATTTGCAATACAAACTCATAAGCAACACGTTCACCGAGTCCAAGCTAAAGTACGCGAAACAGACCAGCTTTATTCATTGATGACGTCTGTATTTACTCGGACACGAGCCCCTGGGCGGGGCTAAGAGCCGATCATCTGCTCATGCGCGCCGACTGCCACGCGGAAGCTGACTCGTCACTGTTGTGGCGCGTGATCGCTGCTACGTCATCGTAAACAGCAGCAGGCGATATGGCGGCGGCCGTCAAGGTACAGCTGGAAAAAAACACGCGAAAAGTGACATTTACTGGATAGTAAAAGCGCATTACGTCTCATTTCCTAAACGGGTTGTATCTGCATATGATAGGCGCGCGTAGCGGCGTTATTTCACTCAGCGAATGCTACAGTTTTAGGCGTTTTTAACGCCCGTCTGTGTGTGTGTGCGCGATATATTCAGCTTTTCCCAGACATGACCTGTAACACTCACCCAGTCAGTTAACCAGGTTAACGTCAATCAGCTGCTGGTGAAACTGGCTGCCAACCGCAGACCTTATTATGTGTTTAAGAGCAGAACAGCGACGAGCGGCGGCCGCCAGCGAGGCGCTGGCCGTGACGATGCCGGTCTGGGTCGCCGTCCCTCCTGGGTCGTGGGGGGAACGTCGCCTGACTAGCTGACTAGTCCTCCTAACTTTAGTATACGGGTGTCCTCGGAAGTGACCGCGTGTATGTCGCAATTTCACTGCTATATTCGGGCCTTGGGATTCATTTCGAAACCCTGCGTAGCATCTGTGACCCCATGAGACCCGGACTCCTGAGAATTGCAGCGGGTCACGCATCCTTCGGATTATTTTAACGATTTACAGACAGCAGCTAAAACGTCCCTGCCGTTTAGAAATCGCGAAGAGACGACGGACGCGGTGGCAGCCAAATCATAATAATGTCTGAATATATGAAGTATACAGGAAACATTTTGCTTAAACTTCCGTAATGCACAGGTCTCAATTCTTCTCTTTTTCTGTGTCACTTCTCACCACATTTTACACACAAATGATGACTTTTTGTCATTGGTGGTATTTTATGACTTTTCCTGTCACACAGGTCATATTTGAGCAGGATGGGATTTTTATACATCAAAGCACGGAGAGCTCTGAGTTTCAGGATTCCCTTACGTCCGGGTTTCTCCGCATCTTGGATAAGGTAGACCTTGAATTCTCTCCCAGTTCAGGAGAAAACGTGTGTGCGGCAGAATCAGAAGTTGCTATTGCTTCAGAAAAAGGTGTGCACTAAAAATGCAGTCTTTCTGCAAAGGCATTCAGTGCATTTTCTCTCTGTACAGGATGGTGAAATACTGGTTGAATATAAACCTTTGGAGGACTCGTCTAACATGCTGTGTGCTGGCAAGGTTTGATATACACACTTCCTTTAATATTTATTATAGGAGAAACTTTTCCCCATTCGCTATGAGTTACGGAGTGTGATTTCTGTGTTTGCTTTTGGGAGCTGAACTTTTCTTGAGTTGTGTCTACAGATCTTCTGGGTGCCACCAGATGTCTCTAGGTTTTGCTAAATGGTGTCCGCTTCCCCGTGAGCTGATATTTACTGGAGGAATTAAAAAAGGGCTTTACAGCCAGAAAAAACTGAATCGATTTGTCTGTCGCTGATTTGACCATGCACACAATTTCTGAGGCAGGCTTGCATTTATGGGATGCGGTTCTCCTCCGAGTACTTTGCTGAGAACACTGATGGCTTCGACCTGCAGGATTCCAGCTCGGTGGTGCAGTGGGCGCAGTGTCCCGGAGACAGACGCCACCGATCTGTGGAGCAGCAGCTGAGCTATGAGACTGAATGGGACATGGTGAATGCAGTCTCCTTCAAAAAGAAGCTCTCTGTCAACGGGGAAGGTGAGTGCCGGGGCTGTTCTCCAAACTTATGAAACATGGGACGTCTTCTGAAGACACCGGACCTCGGGAAAGGATGATTCTGGCGATTGTGGTTCACAGAGATAGACTGTCGTGATTGATTGGCTGCTGGTCCTGATGACCGCCTTCCAGGATGTCGGAGAGGTTTCTGGGTTTAGAGATCAGCCTGCTGGTTTCCTGTCTGTGGATCACCTTTTTGCCACCCTTAACAATCTGAAAATCCTGGAAATAAAATGTTTTTGAGGCATTTGTGCCACGGTCCTACAGAGCAGCCTATAGCCAGGTGCGGGTCATTTGGTGGAAAAGTAAGGAACTCGTGTGTCACAGGTGCGGGTAAAACCAGCTACAAAGCACTACCGCAATGGATGTTAGCTACCGTGGTGAGTTCAGAATCACGGGGGCAGGGAGTGTAGCGATTAAGGGCTTGGGCTGGTGACCTGAAGCTCCAAGGGACAGCCAGACAAATACGCAGCTGTGTGGCTGAGAATCGGACTGGAACATCACAGATAGAGGAGTACAAGTACATTGGAATTCTTACACGGTTCCCTCGATCAATATTTAAAAACAACAAGCAAGATTATTCAGGTTTTATTCTAAAATTAAATTATTAAATATTTTAAAAGATAAACAAGGTGCTTAAATGATAGATAAATAAGATGGCTTGTGTCTCCGAGTTAGTCGGTGAGGGGTCGATTTAAGAGTCTGAGTCCAGTTTGACTAAGTTTGCAAGTCTCTTTTGATTAACGCAATGGTTCTCAATCCTGTTCCTGGTGCCCCACCTGCCCGAATGTTTTCGTTCCAACCCTTCCTTGATCAGGCTTATATGGTCCTTAATAGGCTAAAGCTGATTACAGACCGAACGCGGCATGCGCTGTGTGCGCCCCATTCAAAAAAACAGCGGTGTCCGCTGAACGCGCTGTGCTCACCGCGGGGCTCCTGCGCAAAGAGTAGGTGTGGTTTTCAAAACTCTCTCCTGTCATTTCGGCTCGCGGTCAGTAGTGACGATATATATTTCACATGCAAAAAGATGGTACGCTTGTGTGATATAGCTCTGGGAACTCAGACACGGACAATATGTTTCTCCTCCATTTCGATTTCTGTGCCCGGTTCGGTGCCTTCTTTCTATTGATCGTGTGACAATGCGTCACAGCGCGCAGCGGTCAGAGTTCAACAAAGTTCATCTTTGACCACAGTGCTCGCACAAGCTCCCCAAGCGGCGCGCGGCACAGAGCGCAGCGTAGCGCGCGCCGCGTTCGGTCTGAAACCAGCTTTAGCGTATTAAGGACCATCTGAGCCTGATTGAGATAGGGTTGGAATGAACACATTTTTGGCAGGTGGGGCGCCAGGACAGGATTGAGAACCACTGGATTTACCTATCAGCTAAACCACTAAAAGTAAGTGAGGAACGATGTCAGGTGAGAGAACAGCTTGTAAGTTTTGTAATGACCACAAAACACTTGAATTTTCAGTCTTTTGGTCCTGACTTTTGTATTTCAGGTAAATTCAGGTATTTCCTTCCCGAGGCTAATCTAATCCAGGCTTCCACGCATCTCTTCGCCTCGAATGTCAACATGTCCGTGTCCTCCGTTTGAGTTGTGGCGCATATTATAGCACTGACACATGGCTAATTGATGCGCAAAAAGACTAATTGCTTCGGTTTGTCCTCTGTAAAAACAGGCTGCAATCAATCTCAGATGGACGGCATGTATTAATCAGCCTCCGTGCCACACGTTTTCTCCGAATGTTTAAATGTCAGGCTGGATGAATTAAAGAGACTCCTGCTTTTTTGTACATACATTAGAAATGACATTTAAGGGGCCCAGTGTGTCACTTCGTGTTAGGAAATCCTCTGAAATGTGCCACCACACCTCTGTCCTCAGTGAGGGTGCTCAACGCTGGCGCTCCAGGGTCGTACGCGCCATGTCTCGGCTCATCAGTCGATGGATCAGTCTGAAACCTCTTTGTGTTCACTACTTTATCGGGTGCCAAATGAGTTCCTGGCGGCTGCGGAACTGCCATCCCTGTTTCCCAGCTTGTTTGGATGACGGCCCATCGTGTAGTTCCTCTCCCAGAGATAGCAGGACACAGGCTTCCAGCAAGATCAGGTGCTGCAGTGATAAAGATCCAGGGAGGAAATTGTTAGCAGTCGCCTGCAGGGGGTGCTAATTTTAAATGATATTTATGGGTCCAGCTCTCCAGAATTTAAATGAGTTAAGGGTAGATACACTCTTTATCAGGGATCTGAATGGATGGGCTCTCTCTGTCCCGTGCCAGCACACTGCGGCCCTGCACCAGAGCGGACCAGGGGGGCCTTCCTTTTCAACGTGAGTGACCTCAAGACCATCAAGGTCAAGACGGAGGGGTGGTCCCGCCTGATCTTCTGCCTTAAGGAGGATGTCACCCTGCCTGACCTCCACTTCCACCAGGGTGGCAGTGATGCCTTCCTAGACTCCCTCCGTGGATTCCTGCTGCTCACCCAGTATGTGTCCAAAGCCGCTTCCCAGGGAATCTTATCCAATCTTATCCCGAGGTTTCCAGATGAACACTTCGGAATGAGGGAGTGTAGTTATAAAAAAGAGTCCCTTTATCTCCTCCCTGTTCTGCTGTTTCCATGCATGGCCCGGAAAGCACCCTCTGGAGTTGACGTGTGAGATGACATCACACTGTCGCGTGGCCAATCGAGGGGAGTTTCTAACTGTGGCTGTCTTAAGTACAGGGTCAGATTTCTTGTACAGAATCTTACAGGCTTTATTTAAGTGCCCAGCAATGGACTGGCGTCCCATTCTGGCGGTTGTTCTGCCTAGTGCCTTGTGTTTTCTGGGATAGGCTGCAGCACCCTGTGGCCCTGTTTTGGGTAGGTTCTTGGAAGATGGATGGATGGATGGATGAATAGGTGATGTAGGTATGAAAAAGATCAGAATCGGTGCTTCGCTTAAAGCGTGCTGTTTTTTTCCTCCAGTAGAGGGCACCTCTACCTTTTGTAACCTCATATTACTTTATCATGCTGTTTTAATCATGGTGAGCAGTTGTCCTTTCGGCATATGTATTTGAACATTGTAATTGCCGACTTGGTCTTTTTATAGTTTTCAGTATTCAGGATGAAGTCATTATGGGTATATTATATGTGGCCATTTACGATATCACAAGCAGTGTGTGATTGGGCACTGATCTGTGCTCACTGCGCCCTGAGAGACAGAGTGAAACCGCTGATCCCGATGCATCTGTGCTGATCCCACGTGTTAATCGGCATTATTTTTATTTTACGCTGTGATATTTGTTTTTGAGCCCGGCTGCTTGCCGTAGCACATGGCTGCTCAGTACGTGCTGCTCTGTTTAAGGGTCACTCCGAGGCCTGGGCCCATGCTGGCGTGTAGCAAGACATCATTATTGCGCACTTGTCGATTATTTCCTGCCGGGGGCTGGGTTATTGCAGATCACTTTTGTAATTAAAACAGTTACACGAGGGGCACTCTCTCTTTCGGGAAGTCCCTGGCACTGCAGGAATGTGAACATGCAGGCCGCTCCTGTCCAGTCGGAGCTCATCTACCCGACTAACTTCTCAGAAATTCCACAGGCCGTGTTTATCGGGTTGTCAAGTACAAAGATTGCGCTTGGAATTCAAAAACTGTTCCCTGTGCTTTCGTCTCCTGGCTCTTAATGTGGCCAAAAAAAATCAATCCCGATTTATTTAGATCACACGATTTTCTCATTCCTGACATCTGTCAAGCACGTAAGTTAATGGAAATGGTGTCTGTTCTTTAGCATTGACTCCCGCTGCTCTGCTGCTGGGTCTGACTGGCTTAGAGTGCTGATGCACATTCGGAGGGACATACAGTGTTTTACTTTTTGTTTTTGAGAATCCTGGAAGCCAGCAGGGCTACAGAACAGATGGACATGAGTCCAGGCCGCCTGTCTCAGTGCAGCTCCACAAGGTGGCCGATGTCGAGCCAGATAGCCGTGTGACATGGAGCAGTTTAATTGTTTGTTGTTTTAATACTGAGTTACCATGGAAATCCCAGTACGTGTGACCTTTTGCAGGGTGAGCCGTTCTAACCGTTCCTTCTCCATCTGGCCCCAGATCTCCCGGCGATCAGTCTGTCCTGGTGGTCAGCAGCCAGAGTAAAGCAGTGTCACAATCCTTCGAGAACCTGCTGGACGACGCCACATTTGGGCTTGTGCAGGTGAGCGTCGCTCTCAGAGGCCGGTCTGCTGCAGCTTCTGGTGTCCGCTGCTTAAAATATCGCTTTCCTGATGCAGACGGAGTCTCCTCATATTTCCATGCATTAATGGGAAAGCGTTTCAGCCAAATCAGATTTAAAAACAAGCTTAATTGCACTTTTCCCCCTCATTGATCATTGATAACAAAATAGCTAAAATTCACATGAAATGAATGTTCATAAAACCACTTTCAAAGGATAGTCAAACAGCAGCCTGTATAGATCGCATACAGGGTGGGTTTCACTTCAATTTACCTCCATTTTAAAACCCCATTTTAATTCAGTCCCATCCTGTTGCCCAGAAATTTAAGAACGACCCTTACACAACGACGCTGGGGGGCTTCTCCAAGGTGACCAACTATATCTTCGATGCCTTCCGTGTACCGGAAACGGCACAGCGGCAGCGGCCGGCCGAGGAGGTGGCCGATCTCATCAGCGAGGCCATCCCTGGGCTGGAGGTCAATCAGCAAGAGGAGCCAGGCTTCGAGGTTATCACCAGAGTGAGTGCGCCCATGCACACTAGGTGGCAGTACAGAGGTTCAGTGCGGCACATTATAAATGGAGCGCATCACAGTGTGAGCGTAACAGAGTACGTCTCAATGTGGGAGTGTAAAAGCTTAGTAAATCTCTCCAGTGCTCCACCTTTAAATGTGCAGGTGCCACATTTCACTCACGTAAGGGATCATCTCAAAGGTGCATCCATGGGAAAAAAGCAGCATTTAATTATAAAGCTAATTAACAGCCTTTAAATTATATAGTGCATTGGTTAATTAGTTCAAGCTCTGTTGGGTGGATTTAAGTACAGCTCTTACATTGTGGCGGCAGAGGCGTGGCCCAGAGCCACGAGTCTTTAGTCTGCGAGAAGGATATTCGGTTCTTGCTGATCAGGTGGTGACATTCTGAAGGAGAGATGCTCCCTGGCCATCTGTTACTTAGTCAGCTAGTGTCAGGTTTGCAGCTCGCTTATCAGTGGTCACTTCACCAGTATCTTGAATTTTAAGTGTGTACATAGCTGAGGCATTCATAGGCTGTTGCAGGTGAGGGCTTTAATGCCAGCGTGGCACAGAGGGGACTGTCATGCGTGATGGCTGGGTTAAACAAACAGGGCGGTTACAGTCAATGATGGATGCCAGAATGGAAGACTGACAGGGCCGACCGGGAGCCGTCGGGGTTCACGGTCTGACTGAAAACCACTCTCCCACAGTGACTCTACTCTCGGGAACTGCAAGTCAGATTGCAAGTCACATTTTTGGTGAAGGGGATATTACGGGAGCGTTGGTGAGCCCAGAGCATGCTGGGCCCTGGCCTTGGCGCTGGGGATTGAGGCAGCGACGCGACATGCGGCATGTTTCTTGGCGTTTACGTGGCTCCAAGTTCAAGAGGGAAGAGCAGCATTTCTGCGGGAGCCCTAACTGGCAGTCTGCTTTCATCAGTGGAAAGGGCTCCACTTGTGTACTTGACCCAGTTTGAAGGACCTTCCTACTATGTACTTGTAGGGGCACTGATGTCTGACAGTGTAACCTCTGCAGTTTAGCGTTAGCAGTCATGCTAAATAGCTGCGTTCTGGTTACATATGGCAGATGTTCTGCTAGGTATCCGATGGATACTCATATGGCCGTGCGTCGTGTGGTGAGCCTGCTGGTACCCGAGCACGTTCATCTCTATTTGTAATTAAAAAGGGAAAACAAGCCTTTTGTGGGTCTCACTTACAAGAATAATTATTAGCTACGCTCTTATCTCAGAATGGAGTTTAATTAATGCTGCTGGTCTCCGCTTATTATTTTACCCTCTAACCCTCGCTCTAAATGAGAAGAGTAGCACTCTGTGCAGACGTGAGCAGGGGACATATTTGGGATGAGACGTGGAGATCGAGCGAACGTGTTGTCACGTACTTGGCGCCGGGAAGAGCAAGGTGGAGCATCCAGGATGCAGCGCGGAGGAGGGCTTTGAACCTGTGTATCGATTTGCACATTTTATCAGTCCCCTGGAGCGTGTGCTCCTGCAGAATCAGCTCCACTCTCCAGGTTTCTGTGGGGTCGAGTCCCCTAGGGTGAGCTCAGAGGATTTGCCGGCTCCGTGGCCGGAAGGCTCTCCCCTGGAGCGCCCAGTCCGCGCTAACGAGCAATCTGCATATTCCAGATTGATCTGGGCCCCAGACCGGCCGTGTGGAGGGGGGAGCCGGTGTCGGCTGAAGCCTGGGCGGAGCACATGGACGCCGAGGGGAGAGTGCAGAGTGTGGCCCAGCTGAAGGAGGCCGTCTTCAAAGGGGTAACAGCACATGCTTCCTGTCCTGTCAGGCCTGCGGGGCCCTCACTAAAGAGCTGCTTTGGGTAGAAGCAGACTACCTGTAAAATACCTTAATTTG
This sequence comes from Mormyrops attenuatus, assembly GCA_026777985.1. NCBI lineage: Eukaryota > Metazoa > Chordata > Actinopteri > Osteoglossiformes > Mormyridae > Mormyrops > Mormyrops attenuatus. The sequence continues at coordinate 33,917,755 of JAODKC010000064.1, forward strand.
CCCATTTGCTGTTATCTTGCTGAGTATGTTTTTTGCAATAAATGTCATTTTGGGGTTCCAGATTGTAGCAGGGAGAATGTCATTTTGGGGTTAAAGATTGTAGCAGGGAGAATGTCATTTTGGGGTTCCAGATTGTAGCAGGGAGAATGTCATTTTGGGGTTCCAGATTGTAGCAGGGAGAATGTCATTTTGGGGTTCCAGATTGT
>JAODKC010000064.1:33921763-33936433 GCA_026777985.1 Mormyrops attenuatus
CCCCCCCCCCCCCCCCCCCCCCCCCCCCCCCCCCCCCCCCCCCCCCCCCCCCCCCCCCCCCCCCCCCCCAACCAGGGAAGGAAGGTGAGAACCAGGCTGCTGCTTACGGCGTAGTAAGGCTTGAGGAAATGTGCTTCCGATGGCCATGCGACAGCCGATTAGTGGGCCCGGCCAGATGCGATTTCTCAAATCGTGACAGTTATTAATAAGGGGGTGTGAATGATGAAGGTGCTGGGGGGGCAGCGTGTTCAATCCTTCGCGCGTTTATCACGTTCTTTACGTGGCGCCTTTCCCAGCGAGCCAGCTAATCCCGTGTTCTCCTCTGTCACTTTAAATTCCGCGTCTGCCGTAAGATTAATGTGGCTCTGCCGGGTTCGACAGCGTCCGCGGGCCCCGGCTGGGATTGCTCATGCTGCCCATGTTTGCTCGGGGACAGTGACAAACGACGTGCAGAGCCGTGGTAATTACTTCCACGTTTTCATAAAGCGCTTCCTGATAAGGTGGCTTCACTTTCCCGTGTTTCCCAGATAAACAATGGGGAAATGCGTATTAGGGCAATAAAAACGGAAATCCAATAAAATGCAAATGTTATTGTATTATTTATGGCTTTAATTTAGGCCGCGACGGAAAGCTTTCCGAGAGTCGCGCAGGAAAACACTGTCACTGATTTTGTTTTTGTTGTTGTGGTAGTGACGGCCTTTGCAGCATTAATTACTGACCAGCTCCTCACCTCCACACCCCCAATAAGCAGATATACTTTCCTGAGGTATCATCCTGTTTAAATGTGTTCTAATAAGTTTTTCTCCTTACAGATGAGACCTTTGGGGGTGGGGTGGGGCGGAGACAGGGATTCTAAATCATAATCACAGGGATCTGGTTGGGGGTGGGGGGTTCTGTCTCGGTCCGGTTGAGCCCCTCATGACCTAGATCTCTCTCCAAAGAACCCTAGGGTGGGGGTGCAGGGGTTCTGTCTTGGTCCGGCTGAGCACCTCGTGATTCTGTCTCTCCACAGAATCCCAGGATTCTGGTTACCTGTACTTCTGCTTCCGCTGGTTGCTGATCCGCTTCAAGCGCGAGCTCAGCTTCCAGGGCGTCCTCCGGCTGTGGGAGGTGAGCCCCCGCCCCCCGCGGGGCTTCCGCCGACCTTAAGCTTCTGACCACTGCTTTACATTACGTCTGCTTCAGCGTTATTTACACGCGGGCCATGGTTCCTTTTTTGCACTTTCCCAGTTTTATCCAGCGGTTTGTCGGCCAGAGGCATCTGCTGTGCTACAGTTATTATGGTCAATTCTCATCTGTTAATGTAGAATAACTATGTGTGTGTGTGTGTGTGTGTGTGTGTGTGTGTGTGATGGAACCCTGCAGGTCATGTGGACCGGACTACCGTGCCAGAATTTTCATCTGCTGGTCTGTTGTGCTATTTTGGACTCGGAAAAGAGGAAGATCATGGAGGAGAATTATGGATTCAATGAAATCCTGAAGGTAAGCATGGTGGTTTCGCACCATCCCTCCAGGGGGCGATATTGCGCCCGGTGAGGAGGCCCCCCTGGGACGTGGATGCATGCCTGTCTTCAGCATTCACCTCCCCTATGCTTCCAGTCAGTATGGGCCCTGTTTTCTGAGGAGTGATGGTAAGGTGAAGGTGGGAGGGTAAGGCAGGCTATTGATGCAAACTCAGCATGGGAACGGAAACTGAGAGCAGTTCAGGCCCTTCTGGGCGGCTCTGGTGTTTCCACCTGTACTGCAGGAGCACTTCCTTCGGGGAATTAAGGGCCCTAACCGGCCTTCCACTGCACCTGTCTTTAATTGCCTTTGCTTGGAGATGCCGGCCTGCCTTTGCATGCTGGGCGCGTTTCTCGGCGAGGCTAAAATCAGAGGCTAACCGGCCCGCTGCTAGGCCCGTTTCCATGTACTTACCATGCGTGGGGGTTACAGCTTGAAACCGAAGGTGAGCGACGTCCGGAAAAACAGGGGGGTGGGGGGGGGGTCTGTCAGCAATTTTACGGTGTAGAGGGACATGGACGAGTTCTTTGGGGGGGCTGTTCACATCGCTTTTAGTTCTACTGATGATATCATTTAAAGTGTCTTACAGGATCTGCTCAGTTCCACATTGGAGCGGGAGGTTGGGGGGGGCGCGGTGCCCTTTTACTTACTTTAGTGTGTAGAAGGAATGTCCCCCTAATGTGTGTCTCCTTTTGAACAGCACATAAACGAACTGTCAATGAAGCTGGACGTGGAGGAGATCCTCCAGAAAGCAGAAGCCATCTACAGGCAGATAGAGAGCTGCAAGGTGTGTGATCCGAACAGGAGGGGTGCTCTGTGTGTGCGTGCGCGCGTGCGTGTCTGTGTGTGTGTGCGTACATGCGTGCGTGCCTGTCTGTGTGTATGTGCGTGCGTGCATGTCTGTGTGTGTGTGTGCGTGCGTGCATCTTTGTGTGTGTGTGCGTGCATGTCTGTGTGTATGAGCGTGCGTGAGTGACCGTGTGTCTATGTGTGTGAGTGTGTCTCTGTGTGCGTGTGTGAGTGACCGTGTGTGTCTGTGTGTGTGTGTGCGCGTCTCTTTGTCTGGGTGTGTCTGTGTGTGTGCTGTGAGTGTTGTGTGAGCCCATTATCTGTATCTGCCTCCATTTCCATACCCTCAGGATTTGCCGAGTTCCGTGGGAGAGATCCTGGGATTCCCCGCCGACAGTGAACAGTCCAAACTGGACGGCAGCGAGTTTGGGCTTCTCGACTCCCCGCAGCCGCCCCGGCGCTGGCACACGCAGGATTTAGGGGAGGACTTCATTCCCAATGGCAATGGACATTTGAGGGAAACACATGATGTTTACAAATTAGCCTACATCTTGTAGTGAGGGAGCCTCTCAGCCGCGGAGGCTTTGATATGTTAATCCTGTCAACAGGCAGTGTTGGGTTTCAGTTTCATATTGGTTAAAGTTTTCGGATGTTGAGTTGGGGGGGGGGGAGAGAGACAGGGATCCTAAATCTTAAATATTTTTGTAATTCCTTGTATGACATTATTTTTCTCTTTATAATCATTCCCCCTCGGGAGCTGAAGGTATTTTATCATTGGCCAAGTTGCTTTTCTTTTCCCTCATTGATGAATGAATTATGTTGCTGACTGAGACTGTGGTCCCTGTGTGGATGATGAATGTATGATGTTGCTGACTGAGACTGTGGTCCCTGTGTGGATGATGAATGAATTATGTTGCTGACTGAGACTGTGGTCCCTGTGTGGATGATGAATGAATTATGTTGCTGACTGAGACTGTGGTTCCTGTGTGGATGATGAATGAATTATGTTGCTGACTGAGACTGTGGTCCCTGTGTGGAAGGCCGATGCATATCGTGCGTCTCTTTTTTTGTGAAGCTGTTGTATGTCTGATTGCTTGAATCATGATGGCGTATCGCGATGCAGTGGCAGCTGTCCACTACTGGCTACTGTCGTGTGTCTCTGTCTGGGACCGGGGGGTACCAGGAGCCCCCAGAACTACGGGACAGATGGGAAGTACTCAAACTCTGCCTTACTCAGTACCATGTCGCCCTTGGTTTCAGTTAAACGCAAAGGCTCGGACCTTCTGAGCGTGACGTTTCTCATTTTGGCTGTCTGACCACCACACGTGGCCCCAGTTCTGCAGAAGTTATGCAAACATCGAAGGAGACCCGTTTGTGGGTGCTGTGCTGTCCTGCGGGTGGCGCCATCTTGCTGAGCAGATGCTGAGAGAGCTTTGAGGGACATGTTATCACTTCCTCTCTCCACGCAGGGACTGGTGGGTTATCTCAAAAGTGAACTGGCCGGTGGCTCGACCAGGGGGTGAACTGTGTTGGTTGCTAAGATATTTTAGCTAGATTTACACCTGAATCTGAACCGGCTTGGATGGTGTGGTGTCTGGTCACCTTTAGTCGTAGCACAATTACAACACCAACATTAAATGACAGACTGAATCCTCCCGTCCCTGTTTGATCCCCCGTTAGATCTCTGAACAAAGGACTCGTATATGGAAAGAAAAATCAAGGATAATAAGTGACCTTCGCATCGATGTTTGGTTTTGCGTGGGAACGTAGTCAGCTGTGCTCCGGTAGCTTTTGCCTTCTCCAGTTTCAGTTTGTCCTCCTCAGAAGCGGCAAGGTGACCCCCCCCACCCAAGCCAGCGCACTGCTGTGTGGACAGGAGGCTCCGGAATGTTCTGCGGGAGCCGGGTTTGCTCTGCTACCTGTGGTCGCGGTCCGGTACAGCCTCAGCAGCGCTCGAAACCCGGGGTGACTTCACAGCATTTCCGTGTGCTACATGTTTGTATATTCTTGATGATTGCAATGTTCTGGTTTGATATTATCTTTGATAAATAACTATGCTTGAAACTCAGCTGCTTGTTTTACTTTCTCCAATTGCGGAATCTCGCTGATATCGTTTTCATCACTGGAATTGTTTTTTTTTCTTTAGTGGTTTAATGTTATCACCTTGTGCAGGAAGACATCCAGGACAACGAACCTCTGTTTAGTTTGGGTACTTAATTGCTGCTTTCCTTACTAAATGCGCCGCACGTCCCAGAGGCGAATTGTATGTGAAATGGTAAATGTGGACACTTATGAAGTTTGGTTCTCCTGGAAGAGCCGTGACACAGGGCAGGCAGAGGGCCCCACGGTGACAGTATTGTTGTGGGATCCTCTCCGTGTCTGCGGAAGCTTTTTTGTACGCCGCGTAGACAGCAAAGAGGGGAGACACCCCCGCTCCACCCCGCAGGATGGTGACATTTCACGGTGACCTTTTGGAAGCTGACTGCCACAGCGATGCCTTGCAGGGTGACATTCTGTCTGCAGGGCCCACACAGCTCCGCAGGGATGTCGGTCATGGAAAGCTATGAGTAACATTCTTCTCTTTTTTATTTTTCTCAGTAATATTTATTGCTCAGTGATATATGAATGCATAATTTTTTTAAGGATGCATCTGTAGAGAGTGTAATATACTATATGCAGGCAGCTCTCAACTGACGTAAATGATCTCTTCCCTTACATAAGTTACTTTTTACGTCAGCCGGATTTACCTTCCAGTAGCGTTCAAGACACATTATAGGAAAAAAGCACATATGATTGTATAAACAATTTTTTATATATGTACTTATGTACGCAATATATACGTGTATTTGTCCAGTTTGTTACGTGCAAGTCGTGAGCTGCCTGTGTGTGTGTGTGTGTACGTGTACACACATGTCTTACATGCATCATGAGTACTCTGATCAAAGAGGGCAGGTAAAATAGCAGATATGTGTGAAGTGGACGGGTCCCATTGGCCGTCTCCAAGAGCCCCATTGAGTACCATGACTCTGGCTGTCCTCAAACAGCTGTTTTTCAGGTTGAGTACTTTAATGAAGTTCTGGGGCCTTTTGTCACTCGGCCAGTCCTCAGATGTTCCTCTGCCGATGGATCGTCATCTCTCCCCACCTGGGCTGCTGTCACCAAGTCGCTCATGGCGGAGTCTGCAGCCATACACGGAGATCGCCCCAGAGATGCTATTCCCGCTATCAAGGGGTCGTTTTGTTTTTAATATGAGTTATTGGTATTTAAGATAAAGAGAAATAAACCTGAAACCTGGTCAGTTACGTGTCGACGCCGTAGTACTTTGAGAATCTGCTGGGAAACAGCCAGCCAGAACTAGCGCTCTGTCTCACAATGATCGTTGCCAATCAGCTTGGCAGGAGGCTCTCGAATTCGTGCCCCCCCCTTTCTGGGCCTCTTCTCGGAGTTTGTTATGCCAAACAGCTTGGGGGGGGGGCATTAATGCATCGCCGATTGTTCCATCCAGGGGCAGCATGGCCTTATTCTTTCACCAGAGGGAGGGTGCTGCTGGGGGCGGGTTCTGCCATGATGGGTTTTAAGATGTGTTTATGTTGGGGGGGGGGCTGTAGTTATGGGTCGGCCCTAATGATCCCTCACATTGCAAACGCTTTGCTAGTTTGCCTTCAGTGCTGTTATGGGAGTTCATGAGCTCGTTCCTGGCTAAATAAAACATTCCTCCACATGGTTAATGGTGCTCTGATAATGTTTTTGCTGTGCTAATGCTTTTGATTCCAACTCCGATGGACCTGTGTAGCATGCGTCCTAAATGGAAACCTGCTGTGAGGTAAGTCTGAGATCAAAGCAAGAGCGAGGAATACTCATGTCACAAAGAAACGTTCATGACTGAGACACGCCATCTGTACACCTGAATGACACGGGCGGGTGGCGCTCCGACCTGCTCCGCTGCGGACTCACTTCTGGGTCATGAGTCCTGTGTCTGTAGCTTATCGCAGAAGAGAAGATCGTCCTGACAAACTCCAGAGCTGATTTTCAAGGATTCCACCTCTACAGCCAGTATGACCTATACTGTATGAGACCCTTTTGAACAGAGGTGGTGCAGAGGTCTCCGGGTGTCCTGTTGGCTTTACTTAGTACATTTTATTCTCTTTATGCATATCGTTTTGTATCTTACTGTTCTTTATGCATGCTTGACTTCCACGGAGGTGAAATCCAAAACTGCAAAGAAGTTGACAAAGCTGAATCACATGAGGATCCCAGGCCCCAGACTCGAAGCATCTGCACTGCGTTGCTGGAAGCGCTTTCGGTTGCTCCGGGCAGAAGCCCTCGTTTGTGTGCCTCCAAGGACTGTGTGAGCCCTCAGCCCCTCCGCCCATCTGACCACCTCCTGGGCTCGGACACTGTGGGCCGTGAGATTCTCTTGTCATGGATGTGAACGTGCTCGCATGCCCTGCTTCCTGCTGCCTCTTTTCTTGCCGCACAGGGACCTCCTGTCCTGCGGATGGCGCTGTGATGCATGATGGTGTCTGACATCTCATAGAGGCCAACCAAATGAGCCTCCCAGGGCCAAGTGTATGGAAAAACTTGCCATTTGCTCAATCAAGTACATCCCCAGTATTCCCGTACCAGAATACTTACACAGAGATTGAGCAAATTTAATTGGTCAAGGGAAGAGATGGGGGTGGAGTTTCACTTCAGGCCCCATCAGGCAGTGCTGAGCGTCTGAATTCCTAAAAGGTCATCAGGTAATCACCTCCAGTCTTTCCAAGCTGGTTTGGTGCCTCAGTGTTATCAGACACTTTAAGTCACTGGTTAGATTGATGCTGCTGTGGTGTGCAGTTTCCGGAAGGAGAAGGAAGAACCTTTGAGTCTGGTGGTTGGGTGGCGTCTCACGTAGAAGAACGTCTTAGGGCTCTGAAGGCACTTTGGCGAGGGCTATGGAAATGCAGCTGGAGGAATGGTTAACCCCTGAATTATTCAGGAAGGGGTTGCCGCATGTGATGTATGCAGGCTTGCAGAGCTGGCGGGGTGTAGCGCATTTGATGGGTAGGGGGTTGATGCACTGCTTTTTTGTGAAGGTGCATCCTGCAAGATCTCAGCTCAGTTTCCATGGGGACATGGGGGGCCTCGCATTCATTATTAATCAGCCGTCTTAAAGACAGTGAACAAGTTTAAAAGTCGTCAGCTCATGACAACATTCACAGCGACCCGCCGAGGACTTAAAGCAGTAAGACATGCCATGGCTTTGGGTGGCATTTTTGCTTCTGGTGTTACTGTGAGGTAGCTCTTTTTGAGATGTAACCCTGTTTTCAGATGACACCCTGGAGTCTGAGGACCTGCAGAACTCACCAGTGAACCCAGAACCCTGTGAAGTATCCCGACTGAGTGAGTCTCCTTATGAGACAGTGACTCCTGCTCCCATGTGCGCTGGTGTGCCTGGCTCACTGCACTCTCCCTTAGCCTGGCGCTGAGTGAGGCAAAGCCCGCGGTCAATGGGATTGTCCTCTGCTTTTCACTTCCAACCCCATGACAATTAATCACCAGTGGTAAGTGGGTAAAACCAGTGACTGACTGCACAAGAATGCCGCCCACTTATGCCTGCTTTCTCCCACTGGAGCATCAAAACCTTGGCCTTGAAGGCTTCACCAAAGCCCATCCATCAAATGCACTGGATCTCTCATGGCTCCTTAAACTACTGCTTCTGAAACTTGTTTTTTTCAGCAGCTGCCCCCTCCAGCTATTGCTGTGTTATTGGTGGCAATCTCCTAGCAAATTTTATTGCCCCGAAAGGGGTTGCAAGATTTGACCGATGTTTTTTGGGGGGTCTCCAGGCAGGAAGTTTTAAAACCTTGAGCAATAAATAACTATAATATCCCTGAACACCACACCCCCAGTAAGGATTACTAATCTTAGTCAGCGTTGAACTGTACTAGACTTAAGTTTTAATTAACTACTTTTCTTCTCTCATTTCACGACTTGGGACCAGATGTTGGCTTTGATGCAGAGTAACACGGCCTCACATGGAAACGAGTCTAACACGAGGCAGGAGGAGCCTGGATTGTGAGCCTGAGACCCAGAAACAGATGGAGCCTTCTCAAGTTCTTCATTAACAAGTGCAAAGACCAAGTACCTCTGATATAGCTATCATCTCATGAGGTAGGCCTTCTTCCTCTAATTAAGCGTCTCTGTGTCTGTTTGGTGCTTATCCTTCTCCTGAATGACTCAAAGTGGGCCAGTTAGAGGGAGAGTGTGAGGTACAGACGTCAGATGTGCCATTTTTAAAGCCCACTTCTTGGTGCTGAGTGCAGCCAGATCCCCGCACACAGAGCCTCAGAGGCACAGCCTGTTGAATTGGAACCAAGGTGGTAATAAGGAGGCGGTATGCAGTTTGGCAGCGGGCGGAAAGTGCCTCAGTGACCCGCCCGCTCGTGCCAAAGTGAGTGTGTCTCATCTCTGTGTGAGTCAGACACTTCATAAAGCAGAGCGGAGTGACTGGACAGGAATTTAAGAACACATGTACACAGTAATAGCTCAGCCGGGAACAAGGGGAGCACATGTACGCGGTTATAGCTCAGCCAGGAACGAGGGGAGCACATGTACGCAGTTATAGCTCAGCCGGGAATGAGGGAAGCACATGTACGCGGTTATAGCTCAGCCGGGAAGGAGGGGAGCACATGTATGTGGTTATAGCTCAGCCGGGAACGAGGGGAGCACATGTACGCGGTTATACCTCAGCCAGGAACGAGGGGAGCACATGTACGCGGTTATAGCTCGGCCGGGAATGAGGGGAGCACATGTATGCGGACACAGCTCCGCCGGGAACGAGGGGAGCACATGTACACAGTTATAGCTCAGCCGGGAATGAGGGGAGTACATGTACGCGGTTATAGCTCAGCCGGTAACGAGGGGAGCACATGTACGCAGTTATAGCTTGGCCGGGAACGAGGGGAGCACATGTATGCGGATACAGCTCGGCCGGGAATGAGGGGAGCACATGTACGCAGTTATAGCTCAGCTGGGAACGAGGGGAGTACATGTACGCGGTTATAGCTCGGCAGGGAACGAGGGGAGCACATGTACGCGGATACAGCTCGACCGGGAACGAGGGGAGCACATGTACGCGGTTATAGCTCAGCCGGGAACGAGGGGAGCACATGTGTGCAGTTATAGCTCAGCCGGGAACGAGGGGAGCACATGTACGCGGTTATAGCTCGGCCGGGAACGAGGGGAGCACATGTGTGCAGTTATAGCTCAGCCGGTAACGAGGGGAGCACATGTACGCGGTTATAGCTTGGCCGGGAACGAGGGGAGCACATGTATGCGGTTATAGCTCAGCCGGGAACGAGAGGAGCACATGTACGTGGTTATAGCTCTGCCGGGAATGAGGGGAGCACATGTACGCGGATACAGCTCAGCCACGAACGAGGGGAGCACATGTACGCAGTTATAGCTCAGCTGGGAATGAGGGGAGCACATGTACGTGGTTATAGCTCGGCCGGGACGAGGGGAGCACATGTACGCAGTTACAGCTCAGCCGGGAACGAGGGGAGCACATGTACACGGTTATAGCTCGGCCGCGAACGAGGGGAGCACATGTATACAGTTATAGCTCAGCTGGGAACAAGGGGAGCACATGTACGCGGTTATAGCTCGGCCTGGACGAGGGGAGCACATTTACGCGGATACAGCTCGGCCAGGAACGAGGGGAGCACATGTACGCAGTTATAGCTCACCCGGGAACAAGGGGAGCACATGTACGGGGTTATAGCTCAGCCGGGAATGAGGGGAGCACATGTAGGTGGTGACAGATCGGGAGGTGTATGAGAATCAGGCATACAAGCGGAATACCGATGTAGATGATGGTAACTTATTGTGGTGGAAAAATATGAAACACATAGACCAGTAGCACATTTTATTGTTCATGGTCATTCTCCTGCTGCAGAAGAGAGTAAAGCCTGTCTAATCTGAAGGATCACAGCTACGCATCTTAAATAACAGGATCGATTTTTAGCATTTGTAAACCGCAATATGTATTCTGTGACGTGATAGCTCCACTGGAATGATAGGTTGCACTAGCTGTGTAATTCATTGTTCACAGCAAGACCATAGTTTAAGGCAGCCATTGTGAGCTTGAAATGTGAGGACTGGTGTCTGACCTTAGGTCACCCTGCAGCTAGACAAGGGAAGGCGTTTGGCAGCAGGGACGAGCGAGCACCAATTAAAACACACTTGTCTGGCTTCTGCAGCATCCTACCTCACAAGGTCACAGTCAGGTTCAGCCATCGTGTTGCAGAGTTCCACCACATGGCAACAATGCTCACACCATGGATGTATTTTATAATGCACACCTGCAGGTTCAACGGGGTTTAATTCACTTTGTATAACGCTGACAAACTATAAAGTACAACAAAAAAATTACTTGAATAGCCGAACCGATCTCATAATACTTTGGGGTTATTTATTATGGAATCGTATGTGTTCAGTTCTGTATGGTAGGAGATCCGCATTTATAACTGAGGAAAAGAATACACAAATCTGAATTTATTTGTCGGACTACTTTACATTAACAAGATTAAAATTTCACTCCTGACAGATATTGCACAAATTGTGTTTGAGTTCAGCGCGGCTGGGTTTCTCTACTGAATTAGAGTGCTCTTGAGGTATACATGCAATCCCTGTTAATTCATTTGTAAGCTGTCCTCTGCGGTCAGCTGCAGTGGCATCTTCTAAACGAGAGGGTGCTTGTTTTTGTATAAATAAACCAAGGCTTATCTATTCTAGACAAAGTTTGTGGGCCTGCCAGAGCCGTTTCAGCGCCGAAATGTTTAGGTTCCCTTCTCTCGGTAAGGTCCTTGTTTGCTCCACTACCCCTGAGATATAAGACAGGTTTGTCGACCCGCTGTACAGGTGATCTATCAGTGTGCAGCTGTTGACAGAGGCAGCCAATCAGGGACGAATGTGTGGGGAAGAAAAATCTGTAATGATTAATCTAAGACGTAGGGCTGCTGACATGGACATAGATTTGATCTCGACTATCAGGAGGAGTGTCTCATTCTTCTCTTTTAGAGAATAATGTATTCGCTCCCACGAGAAGAGAATAAATGATTTGGAGAAGAAGCAGAATTAAAAGCAAGAGGCAGGGACAGAAGCAGGGTGAGGTTCTGCCAGGTCTGCCTCAGGACCAGCCCCACGTTCCTGCTCTCACCTTCTCCAGCTCTGCCCCCTCCCTGCCTGGCTTTTAAGATACTTGACACTGCGTTTGTCCTCCATTTCTCTATCTTGCTGTATGTTTCTCCATGTTTCTGACATCTTCCTTGGCATCTCTGCCATCTGCCATCTACAAATTATATATGACTCTACTTTATCCCTTTAGCATTTTAATCTTCTGCCGATTTGGACGGCTGGAGTATTTGCCTGATGTTTGTCAGGAGAGCAACGTCAGAACTGATCCTGAGACATATATCAGCAACTTTCAGTCTTTTAATACTTTGAGTGTAGTTTCTTTTTAAAGCTTTCTGATCTTTTCAATTACATATTTTAGGCAGTTAAGAATGGTTATAATCATGATAATGTGATATTTATGCTTTGCCAATTAGATCATTATTGCATCACATTACTATTATTTAAGGTTGTTTAATGCAAAATGCCTTCATGTATCCTCACTAATCTCTTGCCTTTAAACTCCTGTAACTGGGATCATTGACATTTAGACCACATTTCTACATCAGACACCCTCCCAGCCTTACTCTCTTCCCTAAACCAGGCCTCTTCAGTCTGCATTACCTTTTTAACGATCTAATCACTGTAAATGCCACACACGGCACTGTGCTTGGATGACACCAGCTGCTGCCATGGCTGCAATCTCTAGCTTTCACCTCTGTCACCCATCACACAGTACGGGTATCATCGACAGTGCGGGGACCACTGGGGGCCACCCTGGATCCCTGTTAACAGATCCCTTGGGCACCATCACATCTGGTCCCTCGTCTGGCTACCACGTTGACGGTTCACCCAGCCATCATTTTCTGGGCAGTGGGGGGAGGGGGGAGGTACCATTGAGGTCGTGTGTCTGGTGTCCCTTGTAGCCAGAGAGCATCCAGATGCTGCGTATTAGACCTGGGGAGACATGTAGCTGATTTATTGATTTATTGCTGCCTAATGACCACAGAAATACCTTAATGCCACCCGGTGGTACTAAGCCACATAGCGCTTTGCACAGGTAACTATTATAAGATCCCATTACATACATACCCTGTGTAATGGCTTGTTTATTCACCTGTCATATAAATTCCAGATGTTTTATAAGTGTTTTGAAGTGCAGGTGGAGTCTTGAATGGCTGGATACAATGCAAGCCGAAAGGAAAGGATGTTAATTGGATGTGAGGTGAAAGGAAAGGCTGATGATTGGAGGAGAGGTGAGGGGCATGCTGATGATTTGAGAGGACGTGAGAGGGAAGGCTGATGATTGGAGGAGAGGTGAGACTGATGATTGGAGGGAGGGGAAGCACACAGGGATGTGGGATCTCCCCTCTCTCTTCCTCCTGCCTGCTCCCCTTCTTCTCATGCACTCTCTCCTAGTCCTCCTCCTGCCTGCTCCCTCCTTCTCCTGTCTGCTCCCCTTCTCCTCATCCCCACTCTTCTCCTCCTGCCAGCACCCTCCTCCTCCTGCCTGCTCCCCTTCTCCTCATCCCCACTCTCCTCCTCCTGCCAGCTCCCTCCTTCTCCTGCCTGCTTCCCTTCTCCTCATCCCCACTCTCCTCCTTCTGCCTACTCCCCTTCTCCTCATCCCCACTCTCCTCCTCCTGCCAGCTCCCTCCTCCTCCTGCCTGCTCCCCTTCTCCTCATCCCCACTCTCCTCCTCCTGCCTGCTCCCCTTCTCCTGATCCCCACTCTCCTCCTCCTGCCTGCTCTCTGCACTGGCTCTGCTGCCATAGTCCACGCTTTTCCTGAGGTCGAGTCTCCAGTTCCCTGCAGCTAAATTCCTGATGGTAGGGGGGAGGCTGAATATGAACCTTTGCTGCTGTAGGTAGGGAAATGGGCACTTAGGGACTGGGGGGGCGAGGGTCTGAAACTGAGACTGAAGCATCGTTTAATGTGTGCCTATGGCCGAGGGCCATATTTCAGCCTTGGCATGAGAGTGCACACTCACACCCAAAAGCAGACAAATACGGGCACACTGTCACATGATCTTTTCTAGAATGTTGTCCAGCCTCCTGGGACCTGTCATGGGAAGAACACACGGTATCCTTCTTTGGGATGTCACGGTCTGTGTTCAGGGTTTGCTGTCGTAACGTGGAGCAACGTGTTCCAGTGCAGAATCCAGTGGGGTGGAAGTGGCACGTTGGTAGCCCAACTTGCAAATTGGTGTGTGGGGTGCAAAGACTGTACCCCCGCTGGTCGAAAAACACAGTGCTGATGTGCCCTTTTTACAGGAGCGTCACTGCCGAAAGTGACTGTCTCTGCAGGGATTTTTGGCAGAAAGTGTGGCTGTTCTACGACTAGCAGAGTCCTAGCGGGAGACATGTGACGTGTGCTGGCAGACAGCATGAGCCTTTAAGGGCCTGGCACTGATGACTCTCCCATGACCCGCTTATGACATCACCCTGACCCGGAAGCCTCAGGAAAACACGCTGCTTCTGAATTTTGCCTCCGAGTTGATCTTGGTGTACCGTTATGTTAATTAAGTGATTTCTATGTGTTAGATTTGTCCAGTAAAGTGGAAGAAGTTTCAAAAATGATTATGTGTTTTTGCACTTAATTATTCTTGTGATTAGTGGAAGGAAATTCAAGAGCACTAAGGCTGGGTGTTGAGCAAGTCGCCCTGTTCCGCCGTGTATGGAGTCCCCCGAGAACGAAGACGGGACGGACGGACTGTGAAATGACATGCCCAGCGCCGGCATCCGGAAATTTCTCTCTCACGTCACATTACTCCGGTTAAAGACCCGTCTCCGCATCTGAGCGCCCACTGACGCGGAAGGAGGCGGAGCCTTGCAGAGGGAACGGACAGCACCTACCTCCCCGGTGACCTTTGGGAACCGGGCCGTGAGCATCTAGCCAATCGTACTGCACTTTAGGTGTGAAATCTTCTTTAGGCTTTTTTTGTGTATACAGACGCTCCTCTACTCACGAACGAGATATGTTCCGAACGGCCGCTCACAACTTGAAATGTTTGTAAGTTGTTATTCAAAATCATTTTAAGGTCATACGCAAGTACTAAGAACTAGGATGCTGGTAGTATGCACGCTACGCTGCTGCACGGCGGGAGTAGCGGCCAGAAGTCGTGCTAGGCGGAACAGGAGTGCAGAAAAAAAATTGATGTTGCGGACAGGAAACGGGAGCCCAGTGAACACAATTTGGACTTACAGTCCTCTTCGTTCATAT
>JAODKC010000064.1:33949157-33967032 GCA_026777985.1 Mormyrops attenuatus
AATCAACTTCGCCAAGAGAAAGTATGAAAAACATTATTCTGTTTAGCTGGAACGATTTAAGAGCAATTAAAAGCAATCCAAGATGCTGTACCAGATCAGTTTAAGATGTAAATGTTCAAGTATTTATGTATATTGACTGGTTTATTGATGGCTTTTCAGAAGGGGCCGGGCGCCGAACGTGTATGTCGTTATGGAAAAAAAATCATAGGTTGTAAAGTTTAGAGAACTCAATACTGCAGCTAAGAGCTACATTATCCAGTGCCGTATCCCGCTCGCAGTCTGCCAGCAATTTATCTTAAAGTTGTTTAGTTAATGAGAGATGCGATCAACATTTGCTTGGAAATGTTTTTATGCTGTTCATTTTTTTTGCTGTCTACAAGAGATTTCGCACATCCCCCGGACACCGGCGCGTTATTTTTGTTTTGACATTTACTGAATCACTGAAAGTGTCATTAAACCACTGGGGGAGACTCGTAGAAAGTGCCCGTCCGCTGGTTCACGCATCGCTTTTGTTTGCCACTGGATACGTCATGATCCCTTAAAGTAGGCTGGGGTTTGTGGACCGTGGGCTCGTCACACGCACGGAGCTTCAGTCAGTGCGGAGCGGCCGCGATATGCGGGAGAGGCGCCTCTGCAGCGGCGGCAGCGGACCGGGCTGCTTTTCCTGCCCATCCTCCTCGGCTCCTAGACCGGGATCGTAAGCTGGCGACCACGAGATAACGGGACCCCGAATACCAGCAAAATTCGCACTAACTGTAAGTGACTTACGTTCGCTGCGTCAATGGAGTCCCTCAGATACTTTTCTCGTTTTGTGCCGTCCTGCATTGTTTTATGTATGCAATACACAACTGTGTGTTTAATGCCTGCTGTCAGAAATTGCTACCGGAGACATTACTCCTGCAATTAATAGTTCGCCGCCGCTTTTGTCCCGAACGCCGTTTTCTGCTGAGTATGACTTTGGAGAACAAGCGCGCCAAGGGCTTATCTTTCACGGCGATGGGGACGGAGGACGACTCGCTGAGGAACGGGAGAAGACTGTCGGATCAATGGGCGGACCGACCCCGGGCGACCGAGCGCCGCGTCACCGTGCACCAGAGGATGGTGCTGGCTTTTGCCGTCTCTCTGCTCAGCCTCATTCTCGTCACTGTCATCGCCGTGCTGCTCAGCGTCAAGTTTGAGGACTGCTCGGGGGAGATCACCCCGCGGGCTCCTAATACTTCTACCACCAAGTCCAACCAGTCCCGGGACCCTCAGGTCAACCAGAGAGATGAGGAGGTCCAGCCGTGGCGGCAGCTGAGGCTACCTGGCTCTTTGAGACCACGGCACTACGACCTGAGGCTCTCGGTCTACATGGACAACTTCACCTTCTCCGGGGAAGTTCACATTGAGTTGGAGTGCGTGAACTCCACCAAGTTCATCGTGCTGCATGTGGACGGGCTGCATGTGGAGAAGGTGGCCGTGTACTCGGACAGCAAGAGGCCGGGCGTCCTGCGCGTCCACCGCCAGTTTCACTACCCGTCCAGGCAGCTGTATGTCATTGCTCTGTACAGGGAGTTAAAACCGCTCAGAATCTACAAGATGAACATCACGTTCGAAGCGCAGATCGAAAATGAGCTGCTGGGCTTTTTCCGAAGCTCTTACGTTTTGCACGGAGAAAGAAGGTAAGGCAGAAATTTACAACTTTGTTTATTCTGTTTGTTGTGGTAAGACATGTAAGTATAATCCTAAATTGCAGGTTACTAAGCGTTGTCAATATACTAAGATCAAACGAAAAGTAAACTATTAAATAAGTAAAATAGGCTACTTTTATTTAAAGGGACTTTCGTAATGAATACAGGCTCTGATTCTGGCAAAGATTATCATAGAGATAATTGCATCGATTTACACAACACGTGTAAAATCATATGGTAAAATAGTAACGTCGTGCGTGTTCAGCGGGTAACGATCCAGCCTATAGCTCCCGCTGGAACCCGAAGCCCGGCGATCTGAAGTCGGGATACCGGCAGGAAGCGGAGCCGCCGCTTCAGTAGCCTAATGCCAGCGCGCCGGTATCGCCCTAATGGGACGGTATTGGAAATCGTTCCTAATTTTATTACGCATGTTTGAATACAATTAGTGTATCTGGGAGGTGAAAGACCGCTGTGACCACGCTGTCGAGAGAGACTCACTCCGCCAGAATATGCGTGTGTGTCAGTCTGTAAGATGGGTATCGCCTGTTTAGTGACCCAGTCAGAGAGGCATCGATAAAACCCACGCGTTACTTCACTGGCCGTATGGTGCGAAACCTGTCTGCGATGCGTTTGCGTTTTACTGACCAGGGGCGTTTATTCCCATTGAAACGATCAGGGGCTATAAGTGAAGTTTACACGGGCTTGACTTTTTGTTTTTATAGGGAGATTGGCATCGGGGCTAAAATACTCGGGTTTAAGGATTAATAGGCTTAGGATACTCGGGGATATAACCCCGTACGATCGGACCTAACGACGCCCATGATACTGCCTAATATTCTGAAGCAATACCGGTCTGCTAGGCAAGCTTCACCGCCGGCGCCCCCCGTCCGAGGCAAAGTGAAATTCGCTGGTAAGTCGGCGCCCCCGAAGAATTTGGCGCCCTAAGTGAGCATCGCCGATGGCGCCCCCATCCGAGGCAAAGTGAAATTCGCTGGTAAATCGACGCCCCCTAAGAATTTGGCGCCCTAAGTGAGCTTCACCGCCGGCGCCCTCCGTCCGAGCCAAAGTGAAATTCGCTGGTAAGTCGGCGCCCCTAAGAATCTGGCGCCCTAGATAGCCGCCCATAGGATTGACCGGCCCCTTTCGGAAAAACTAGCAGTGATCTGACGTGCGATTCTTATCTGTTTGTGCGGTTAAATGTATCCTAATGTGTTTGTCCTGCTTGGCATCCTTCCATAAGGCAGCATTAATGTGGAGCCCTCGGTACTGCTGCTGGTGCGTTTGCCCCGAGCCCCGGGCGCTTTATTCCCTAACTGCGAGC
Organism: Mormyrops attenuatus; assembly: GCA_026777985.1. NCBI lineage: Eukaryota > Metazoa > Chordata > Actinopteri > Osteoglossiformes > Mormyridae > Mormyrops > Mormyrops attenuatus. Next base: position 33,952,149 of record JAODKC010000064.1, read on the forward strand.
TCCCAGCGTCTCCTCCAGTTTTCATGTTTCACAATCATCCCTCGATCCTGAAAAAAAAAAAACTTTAGAAGCAGAAATCCAAACGCCCCTGGCACGCCTTCTTCAGAAAATGATGAATGTACAGCTTCATGTACAATTTAATTTAAATTACAAAACAGCACTTTGACATTAAGACGATTAATCTCTGTATATTAAGTAGCCATTGTATTTGTATGATTTTTAAGAATTCTGTATAAATCCAGATTGTCTAAGTTAATATTTCTCTCTAAACCGTCGGAATTTCTTATTAGGTTTTAAGATACACAATACGCAGCTAAATCTATTATTCCTCTAGTTGAACGAAGTTAAACTTTCACACTGCATTAGTTACCGACGCAGGGAGACGGCACTGGACTGTGCTGGCCTCTTCCCTACGGCCAAGGGACGGTAAAGAGAATTTAATTTATTTATTTTTACACATGGCCAGCGAAGACGTTATGACAACCTTACAGATCGCGCTAGGATTAAAGGTAGAAGTGTACATACATATTTTGTTGATTGTTCTTTGTCAGGTGACACTGAGTGCCTCGATAGGCGCCTCTAAATGAGATGCATCTGTTTATTATTATTATTATTATTATTATTATTATTGTTGTTGTTGTTGTTGTTATTATTAATAATAATGATGATAATAATGCTCCGGCCTCCGGCGTCCCGGTTCGCAGGTTTCTCGCAGTAACGCAGTTCTCGCCGACTCACGCCAGAAAAGCCTTCCCCTGTTTCGATGAGCCCATCTATAAAGCCACCTTCAAAGTGAGCCTGAAGCACGAAGGCGCCTACGTGTCCCTCTCCAACATGCCGGTGGAGATGTCCGTGCCGGACGAGGACGGCTGGGTGACCAACTATTTCTCCAGGACCCCCCGGATGTCCACCTATTACCTGGCATGGGCAGTGTGCAACTTCACCTACAAGGAGACCTTCACCAAAAGCGGAGTGCTGGTAAGCGGATTCGTGGTCCCTCAAGTTGAAGGAGACGATCAATTATGTAGGATGCTGGGCGTCTTTATCGTAATATCTGTTTGCGCATTGGCATGTATTTCACACTGACAAGGCATTTCAGATCAGCCTGGCTCTAAATGAGTTAATGAATTTTAAGGTGACCATATTTTACTTTGCAAAAACGCGGAAACCGGGAAGCGTAAATAGAGCGCAGATATGCTCACAGCAAATGTCAATATGCAAACAATAACAAAACGAAATCCCAGACATTTTTAGGCATTTAGGTCCCAAAAAAGAGGACAAGTCTGGGAAGAAGAGAGCGTATGCTCTGCCCGGCTAATAGGGAGCGTTCCAGAACTTTAGGTCATGTTATTTAAAGTTACTGTAACATTACTGGAACGTTATTTCCACATTTTACATGTTAACAAAGGTTCTGTCAGTATTAGCACATTATTTTTAATGATTAATGTGGAAATATTGTTTTATAATAAACCTATTACTTTATAAAAGTGCAATATGTGTGTACTGCAATCGTACCATCCGGCCTTGAACCCGTAACCTTAGTGACACCTTCGTTTGTGTTTATATTATTATCCTGAGCTGTAGTAGCAGCTGTAGTAGTGACATAACGTGACAGTGTTACCCGCTGCTGTACCATGCGCTTCGTTTGTGTTTACATTATCCTGAGCTGTAGTAGTAGCTGTAGTAGTGACATAACGTTACAGTGTTACCTGCTGCTATACCATGCCGTTCGTTTGTGTTTAGTCCATAAAGGAAATGATTCCATTACTGCATTACTTTTTATACACAGTAACTTTGATAGCGGTTTTATTTTCATAGTGTTAAAATGTTTAAATTAGTGATGCCGTTGGTGTTATGACCACATAACACGCCATGGTTCACATTTGAAACCTTGACATCTTTTTTCCCCTGACAAATTTCACTAAGCACATTAACACCTGTTACCCCTGAACACAGTCTTGTCAGTGGCAGTGTCGATAGCGTCGATGGTGTCGGTGGCGGCGTCAATAGCGTTGATGGTGTCGGTGGCGGCGTCGATGGTGTCGGTGGCAGCGCCAGTGGAGTACTAGTGGGTTAAACAGCCACATGGCCCTGGGCCAGACTTCTGCTACACATTGGGACAGCAGTCCTTCAAGTCTTTCCTACAGTGATGCAGCAGCCTGTTCTGGTTCAGTACTCCGTGTGCTGGGCTGGGTCCCCTTCACACACCTCATGTTCTCTGTACACCTGCCCCATGGACTCGGTCTGGCATGTCAGAACAGCGCATAACTTCAGGCCTTGGCGGCGGTCAGCCGTGTTGCGGGCATCGCTCGAACACCCGCATCTCCTCGCTTGGACGCTCACCCCCAACGTCCCCTCAGAACGCATGACCGCTCAGCCAGTCGGTGAGCAGAACAGCTCATTGACCTTGAAAAAGCTGCCTTCTGACTGCTGGGTTACGCCACCGAACTTCGTCAGTCAGATAACTAGCGGGGCTGGCATATCGCCGGCAATCAGCCCTTTAAATAATCCTACAGTTTCTCTTGTACCCTACACAGCAGGCATATAGCCACAAAATTACGGGTTTCAGCCCCCCCAGTCAGCAAAACCTGCCTTAAAGTTTATTTCTGGCTATGGGCTAGCCCCACCCTCGGGCCTCCCACATCCCAGCCAGGCTCTCTGACCCCCTTTCCATGTTTGATGGCGCCTCATTAATCTCCTGTTGTTAATATGCTCACAGCTTCCTTTCTTTGCAATCTACTACCCTTGTCAGATTTTTAAGACGCACTGGGCCTTTCAAATATCCAAAAATCATTAGGTGTGTCATATTTTTCCTATTGCTTTGCAGCTCTTTATTCCACATCATGTTTACCAGCAGATGAATGAATCCTTTGCCCATTGTAGCTGTGATAAAAGTGTGAGAGTCATTCTGAAGGCTGTTGCCTGGCTGACTGGATGGACATTAATCCGCTGTCATGTGATCACTCAGGCCTATATATGGCACGGTGAGAATTTGAATGGATGGATGTGCTGCTGCGTGATGGGGCCACGTTTGTTGGGGTCCGCAAAGGTCTCTGCGCAGCCCGTACCGCAGACGGGGCCGAATGAGCCGTTTCCATGACGATCAAAGTGACGGAGCACTGGGGAGAGTGCTGCTTAAAAAGCCCAATCAGGCGAGATGTGGAAGGATGAATAAATAAGTGCAAATAAACGGACAGTAACACTCCTCTCTCCCTGTTTCTGCTCCCTCACGCTCTCCCTGAAGATCCGCCTGTACGCTAGACCCAACGCCATCAATAAGGGTTCCGGCGACTACGCCCTGAACATCACCAAGAAGCTTCTCCAGTTCTATGAAGACTACTTCAAAGTGAAGTACTCTCTGCCAAAGCTAGGTAAGCGCCCCGGCTTTGTGCCGCGGCCCCGGCTCCTTCCGGTTGAAGCAGACGTCAATCTGGAGGAGGGATGGGGCCAGATCTGAGCAGGGCCGCGTAAGCTTCCTGAATGATGTTTTCCGCTATGGCGATCGTTAGCGGTGCGCTGCCTGCCCTCTCAGTCGGCGGCGACGCCTGGGGACACCTGATGTGCGAAAGAGGGGCCGGAAGGTGCCGGAATGGGTGAAACGGCTCTGGTTTGTAAACTGCTTGTGTTTTGTTGACTGGTTGGAGCCAGTCTCCCTCTGGCTTCCTGTGAGCCCGACATCGCGGGAGATCGCTGGTGACCGTGGCCTCTTCTTTTTTTACGTAAATCTGATGGTTTTAATGTTTTGGGCTCTGTAATGTTAGGTTATGTAATTTGTCCGCTTTTGGGGATTATCATTGCACTTTGTAATTCAGCATCTCAGGGTTTAATCCCTTATCCTAGGAATAAAGCAGCAATGATGTTGTAGGATATGAACCAACAACCTTCAACTTTACAAGCCAGTACACTACTGTAAGTGACATCGGGACTTATTCAGTTCAAATGCAGTGCGGTGCATTGTTCCTGTACATGCAAAATCAAAGGGCTTGTAAAGGTGAGATTTTCTCTGACTGATGGAACATCATTAGGTGTTCATTGGAACCAGACCTAAAATACTGTCAGTATGTTGTTTGCTCATCGGCAGATTCTAGTCGGGCAGCTATCTGCTCGCACTGCGCCCGAAGAGTTCCCGTCTCACGGGCACTAGCTGTAGTGCGGCCCAGTGAAGACGCCACTTTACTCGTTTTTCTTATCTACACTTTTCGATAGTCCGAGTCCATATCGTGGAATTAAATCAACAGCTTCAATTACATGGTGCTGGATTTTATCAAGCGACTGCCGAGTCTCCAGACTCATGCCCCACCTATAAGCTGCCGCTGCTTCCCCATCGCATGCAGCTATAAAGCAAGAAAATAAATAAAGAAATACATAGTTGAGAGAAGGTTACTCGGGTCGTAAGTTGTTATAAGCAGCAACGGCGCCTGTCACCTTTCAAACCACGCGTTTGCGTGGGGCCGCAAGGTTTGGGCGCCCCCTGCTGGCCTCTGAACTCGCCCCTGGGTATAGATGATGAAAACATCTTTCTTTCTTAATGTGCGGGCTTCTTAATGGACTGAACACAGGTTTCATTGTTCCAATGGCGATAAACTCATCTTGGGGCCTTAAATAAATGAGTGCATGAGACCCACTAAGGCGAGAGGATGGAGCGAATCCTGTCGAGTCTCGGGCATCCAGGCAGAGAGCGATTGCTGTGCACGTCCTTGCTAGAGAAGTGGTTCGGACATAATTTTTTACTCTGATTATATAACGGCGCCATCTGGGTCCAAGGTAGAGGCGGTTACAAGCCCCAAGGACCACAAGTGAAATGCAGAGCGGTGGAGACGAGTTGCCGATAGCAACGGCGAGCGGATGCCATGATGGCTGGGTCCTAGAGAAGAGCAAAGGTAATTCCTCCATTACGTTCTTTCACCCTTAAAAACGGGTGGACACACATCCAATTGGTACATTTTTAAAGCCCAAGATTGAGTATTCAGCTGAGGCCATAAAAAAGAGAAACTGGCTTATAAAGAAGGAGAGATGTATCTTAAACCATCACTACATGCAGGCAAATGTCCTCTTTTCATCTCGTGACTTTTTTTCCTGATGACAGTTTTCCATACACATTTTAACATTTATAAAAACCAGCTTATAGATAACCTTCTCTGTTTATTTTAATGTGAATTATTCATAGTTTATAGCCTTTATAAGAAACCATATGATTTTTGGGACAATGAATGCCAGACAAATAAACCGTGTGTTCAGGCTTGGCGAGCAGGTGGGAGCCTTTCCAACGTCTAGCAGTGGAAATGGGACGATGAGAATCGGGTCATTGTGGAGGTATTTGGGAATGACGGTCAGATCGCCGTCTGTCAGCTGAGATGCGGCACTTGTCGCCTCCCCCTGTTTCGCCTGAGCTGCTTGCTGGCGTTTCTGCTTTGGGGTTATTTTGGGTGGGATCGTTTTACTGTGAGAACCTTAAGTTAGGAGGGTGAGAAAAACAACAACAATGAATTAAGTTAACAACCTTTAACGAACAAAAAATACAGCTTCATTTCACAGCAGATTAGGTCCCTGCCTGTGACGGGAAGGTCACCGGTACAAATCCTCTGCTCCCTTGAGCCCTTGAACAAGGTCCTGTGCTCTGTGGTGCCTTTGAACAAGGTCCTGCGCTCTGTGGGGCCCTTGGACAAGGTCCTGCGCTCTGTGGGGCCCTTGGACAAGGTCCTGCGCTCTGTGTGGCCCTTGAACAAGGTCCTGCGCTCTGTGGGGCCCTTGGACAAGGTCCTGCGCTCTGTGTGGCCCTTGGACAAGGTCCTGCGCTCTGTGGGGCCCTTGGACAAGGTCCTGCGCTCTGTGGGGCCCTTGAACAAGGTCCCTTGCTCTGTGGGGCCCTTGAACAAGGTCCTGCACTCTGTGGGGCCCTTGGAAAAGGTCCTGTGCTCTGTGGGGCCCTTGAACAAGGTCCTCTGCTCTCTTGGGCCCTTCAGCAAAGTCCTTTGCTCTGTGGGGCCCTTGAACAAGGTCCTGTGCTCTCTTTGGCCCTTGAACAAGGTCCCTTGCTCTGTGGGGCCCTTGAACAAGGTCCTCCGCTCTCTTGGGCCCTTGAACAAGGTCCTGTGCTCTCTTGGGCCTTTGAACAAGGTCCCTTGCTCTGTGGGGCCCTTGAACAAGGTCCCTTGCTCTGTGGGGCCCTTGAACAAGGTCCTCTGCTCTCTTGGGCCCTTCAGCAAAGTCATTTGCTCTGTGGGGCCCTTGAACAAGGTCCTGTGCTCTCTTGGGCCCTTGAACAAGGTCCCTTGCTCTGTGGGGCCCTTGAACAAGGTCCCTTGCTCTGTGGGGCCCTTGAACAAGGCCCTGTGCTCTATGGGGCCCTTCAACAAGGTCCTTAACCCCTGATCAATGCCCCAGGAGTGCTGGATGGACGGCTGACCTGGTGCTCTGACCCCAAACTTGTCTTTCACCTTCATATCTGTGTCTGTCTTAAAGAGAAGGACAATAGAAAGGTATTTGTAAAAGCGCATTCCAATGCAGCTGTTCTCATACATGTAGAAACTGCAAAAAAGCTTCATCTCATTTCCAATCCATCACTGAATGGCCCTCGAGCTCCAGGATGATGTCCTTAGGTGTGCCGTCTCCCATCCCCTCAGCAAGTCCAGTGTCCCCCCCTTTCTCTGGAGTGGGGGTATCATCAGCTTATCCATGGTCCAGTAGCCAAAAAGACCTTGTGTGATCTGTCTATCAGCTTTGTGTTCCTACACTGCTGGACTTACCCGCTTAGCGTTTCACGTGAAGTCTTATCTGCCAAGCCTTTCAATGGTTTAATGTCGAGCAGGATCGGCTTCAGGAAAACAGATCCCTTGTGCGCGGTTATGTTGTTGGAGGATAAAGCTGATTTTGATCTCGCTCTTCCTAACTGGGATGCCGAGGAATTGCCACAGGTGATTGTGCAGGTTCTTGTTTGTACTCTCATTTATAACAATTTGTAAAGCTAATTTACTGCCAACCAATAAGAACATAACCGATGCGGAAGAGCATCTTTAGATAAATAAATTATTCATCAACTGAAATCTGCACGGCCTTAATGTGTCAGAGACTGTTTTTTTCAGTCCTGGATATTCCTGAGTAGAGATAAACATAGATGGATTGTCTCACTGCTTTTGATTACAACAAAGAGCCGTGTTCTGTAACAATTTCAGTATCGTGGATCAAGGCGTGCAGTCAGTATGAAGGGATGGATGTGGGTAGGAGAAATCACGGAAATGTGGTGGTGAAGTCGCAAAGAGAGAGGAAGGAGGGTAGTCACAAGCAGACAGATGTACAGCCTACAGGCTATATTAAGGGGCAAGAGGACCTAAAGGAAAGCAAGGATGGCCAGTCCTGATTTCCCGAGAGTGGTTTCAAACCTGGCATGTGAACAATAACTAGAAAGGAAACGACATGGTTCAGAGAAGTAGTGCAAATTTAGTATGTGCTGTCAGGTGGTTCAGTGAGGCTCAGATGTTCAGGAAATACTGGAGAGGATTTGGATGGATGATGAGGATGTTTAGGTCCAGGAGGAGGCAGCACTGAAACAGCTACAGCCCTGAGCGCCTTCTAAAGGCCGCCTGAGGACTTTAGTCAGGTTGATGGGCGTCGAAAGGTTCTGAACACACAATTGTGCTAATAGTGCTGTTTCTTTATATGGGCGCTGAGGGATGTGTGCCAGATGCCTTCAAAGTTGAGAAAAGTACAATAATTATAGTATGATGCTAGAGCTGGAATTAAAAGCCGGAACTGCAGAGCATGGTGACTTTTGGACGAGGGATCGGAGACCGCACTGACAGATGGACTTTTCCAGTTTTGCAGTTGCCAAGCAGAGATAGCGCTCAGCCAAAATGGTGCGAGTTTCTCCAGTGCCGTGAGGTTATATAACACCCCAAGGTCTTCACCGGCCCGCTCTCATTTCCTGGGAGCATAGCGGATGTCACCTGAAGGTTAGCTTCGTAATGAATCATCACGGTATCAGCATGTGGATCGCTGGGTTCCTCTCATTACGAACGCACTAGCGCTGCTTGTCTGACCCGTAATGCAGCGAAGGCCGCTCTGCCTGAGAATCACGGCCCACCTTAATATTCCATTTCCCGTCACAATCTTGTGCCGTCGGACTGAAAAGCATGACCAAGCAAAATGCAGCGATCGGTATCTGACCTCCAATTTTAACGGGTTCCTCAGAGAATCTGGCTCCAGTAACACATCACTGGTCAATAAAGGAACTAAAAGCCTGAATGTTTTTAGTTTAAACTAGTCCTATGTGGGCCTTGTTTAAAAATTAAATAGATGTAGAATTCCAGTCTGGCTTGCGGTTTTCTAATACTCTTCTATAGCATTTTTGTAGTTTGTTTGGTCCACGTAAAGCAGTGAATAAAGTCATTAATTACTACAGATGTCCTCGGTATGGAATCGTACTAGATGATATATTGGATTACTGTTCAATCTAATAGCTATAAGACCACTTACTTAGCACAGATGATGATACAGGAAATATTAGACTGATGGAAATACAAGAGAAGATGGTGTGACCTCAGTTTCCATTAGTGTCACTTTTAACTTTTACTGCGTCTTAATTAGTAGCTAAGCGTTCCTTACAGCAAGCTAGCACTTGGGGTGATATCACCAGATGGCTGAATGACATGAATTCTTGTCTCTGGTAATTAACCTTCATTTTAACGGGACCACATTAGACAGTCCGGCCGTAGGAGATGAAGATGTTCACTGCAGAATGAGCCTGTTTTAAGCAAATTGCTTGTGTGGCGCGTCACAGACGATAAAGCAGCATTAAGTTCAGTGAGGGCTTTCAGCGAGGTTTTCTGGAAAGCGAGTTTTACCTTTATTAACTCAGGAAATGGAAGGACGAAAGTGACAAAAGTAGGTGTCCCAATGCTGACCGTCTGGCTTGAGATTGTCACTGAATACATAACTATTGACTGTGCAGTACCTTTAAAGCAAAGAGAAAATCCAGGTTGCTATTGGCTGCTGATAAAATAATTTCGTAACACCTTACTTGATGGGGCACAAATAATAGAGCATTATACTGTTATACTATCACATTATACTGTCACTTATGTATTAATTAAACCAAAACTAAGTCTTACATACTGATCAAGTAAAGTGTCACCATTCATTTGAGAGAACCAGTCAGCTCGAGGGAATTTTCCGGCTGTCTGTAATGTTTGCACTGGCGGTTGCTTTCTGCTGGGCTGGTTCCACTTGCAGTGATGTATCACGAGAACTTCAGTGGAATTAGATTGCATAGAGGTCAACATTCCTCCATGCATCTCCACAGATGTGGTTAGTTTTGGTTCCCCACATTGCTCACCAAAAACGTCCCATAAAACCCTCAGGGCCTCTTGGAGAAATTCTTCCACATGCATGGAAGAGCTCTGTGAAATTGAGCAGTCTACAGTAATCGGGTCTCTCTCCTGATCACCACAGAGCTCATTCTGCATCTTCTGTGAAAGTCAGCAGTCTACAGTGATCGGGTCTCTCTCCTGATCAACACGGAGCTCATTCTGCATCTTCTATGAGAGCTGAGAGAGAGCCAAGGACTCTTGGCAGAGGGCTGATACTCATCAGCCCAGCGATTAGCCAGGAGATTAAAAAAAAAGGAAATGCCATTTCCCCTGGTGACATCAACTGCTCGGTGACACCGGCTTTGGATTGAATCAGTTGTATTATAATGCCCCCCCACAGTGGCTAATCCTCTCAATTACCTCCACTGAGCTTAGCTCGAGATAAACAATTGAGCCCTTGGTGGGCATCATGTCAGCCTCGGGTCGAAATCTGCGGTTTCAACCAGTTGAATATGGCCAGAATGGCGGAGGTGACTGGAAGTGACAGACGTGTTTGGACACGTACGGGACTTACAGGCCAGATGCTCCAGTGGGGAGCATGGTGGCCAAGCACATTGAGTTGTAAACTTAACTAAAGGCCTCTGGGTCCAAGCCCCAGGATATGAGCTCGATTGATGAATAAACGTGTAAAGAGTACCCAGTAGGATGTCGTGCTGCGTCCGGTGAATGCAGGCCCTGGTATACCGCTGTTGTTCTGGGGTGTTCGGCCCATTTCGGATGGCGCCAGCTTCTGGAACTGGCCCGTCCGTGGCCCGCCGTCCAACGCAAGCTCGCCAGTGATACGCCTTTGACGTGACATTTCATGTTATTTCTGTGAAGGACATTTCATTTACTTAATCCTGCACTCTGGAGTCTTTTAAAGCTTAGTAATTCTGGCCCAGCTCGCGCTTTAAATCAGCCCCATTTTTCTAACCGTAATGCCATCCAGTCCAGTGGGCTTGTCAGAGCTCTGCCAGAGCACCATAAATCTTGCCGAATGCCTCAGCTATAGCTGCTTGTTCGGGGGGCTTTCGAGTATAAAAAAAGAGGCGCCAGTCCCATTTATAAACATTACTGGTCTCCTCCATGGTTGGTGTCCAGCTCAGATCGAACCCAGGGTTTATCTGCTTTTTTTTTGGCTGTTGGATCGGCAGGGGGGACAGGGGGCACGGAAGGGGTTAGCGCCCCCTGTCTGAGCTATGGGTGATCTGCACCCCAGGAAGTCTGGCCCATCTCTCACATACAGGTGCGGCTTCAGCATTAGAGAGAGGAAAGGAGCACGCGCTGATACAGCACGCTGCCGCACCTATCACACCACAAACCACCTCAGGGGTGACAATTTCTAAACGCATTTGCATGGAGACTGATAAAGAAAGTAGTCTCTGCTGACCTTGTGGTCAGGATTGTGTTGATCTGAAGTGTAGACGTCTCCCTCATAGTCTGCGGAACACAGGAAATTGCCAGGACCACCTGAGTGAGACAATTCAATCAAGGGCACTTTAAGTTATCTGCACTCAGCCATGCGGCGGGCGATACCTCAGCACCACACTAGTCCAAATGGACCAGTGGGAGTTTTTTTCCAGTGGCTGGAGTGCCAATCCTGCCACCAACCCCCAAGTTTCCCCTCAAAGTTGGAAGACCTCCTTATAGGGCTGGATGTAGATTAACATCATACCCGGGATGAAGCAATTGCAGGTTAAGGGCCTTCCTCAGTGTAGTAGGATCACTGCTGGCATTCAAGGGATTCAAGCTGACAACATTCCGATTTCCGGAACATATCTGTAGCCTCAGAGCCGCCACTCTGCCCCAGCAGCACCATTAATAAAAGGAAATTAGCTTAGCAAAGACTGTCAGTGAAATGTCTGTTGTTTACATAGCGATTTAATCTGGCTTTAACCAGCCTCCTGAGCAGCGGCCTGTAATCTCTGCTGTGGTGCCGTGATGCCTTTTATTATGACGGCCTCAGCTTAGCCGCCACTAAGACTCCTCTGCGTGAATGGCTCAGTGATCATGTTCCTGCAGCCAGGGACACCTGGGACACGCGTTCCCACACGGCTGCTGAGATCGGGCTGGCCTGTACCTCTCTGGGTCCCTGTACCGTGGGAGTGGAGCATTGTAGGCCATGGTACTGCATGAACAAACAATGTGGCTGCCTGCACCAGGAATATGGACCTGCTTGGAAAAATCCATCGTGGGGGACCCACCTTCCTCAAATTCAGTAAAATTTACTGGGTAGGGGGGCAATGCTCAGGGGTGATTTTTATCTGTGTATGGCTTTGTGCTGTGAACTCGCCTGGACCTGGTCTCACTCTCTGCCATGCTCTGAACCTTAAAACAGGCTTCTTCAAAGCTTCTGCTTGGTAAATAGGGTTCACCGGGTTTTTTAATTGCTCACGGTGAGGAAAACACTGGATTCTCCTTGCTAGTCACCTTTCAGCCACAGGGTCTCTGTTTATCTGCAGACAGCAGTGTGGCATTAGTGCATCTGTCCTTCTGACAGGTGAACTGAACCTGCAACAGTGTAGGAGGCGACATCCAACTAAACCTGCAGACAGGACAGACACACAGATCTGTGGGACGGAGGTTTGAATGACAAGCCCAAAAAATATATATGGTTCATCGGTAGTTGCAGCAGCGAATCCACAGGAATTTAAACGCGGAATGTTCTAAGGTTGCCGTGGGACGCTCCTGGACAGGTTCCTGGGCTGGCTGAGCGCTGACCCATACAAACACACATCCCTGTCCCGGTCCAAATCCTTCTAAGGCCGCGGCCGACATCTGCAGAGACGATGTCCCAGATGCTGAAACCTCGAGACGCGCCGATGGCCGCAGCTTGGGATTGTAATTAACGCCTCACAGAGACCTGAGTGTGGAGAAGAGACGCAGTCCGTCTGCCTTGGTGGCCACTTCTCTGACTGATGAGGATCCACAAGCCCCTTTCACAGAAAACAACAAGTATTTACAGACAAGAAGAGAAAAGGAGACCCTTTTCTGTCCCGGTATGGAGCTGAAAATAAGCCCGTCAGTGTTTTCTTTCAGCTCTGCCAACTCCCCCTTTTTCTTTTCAGAAGTGAACAGTAACCATCGCTTTCAGCCACAGAGCTGCTATTTATTAGCTTGTTGTGCCGTCACTGGCCTGTCGCGCCGGGAGGCTCTCTCTGCAGCCGCGCCGTTAGCCCTCCATGCCACATGGCCCGTTCATCACTCAACACATCTAATCTGACGGACGGCTAACAATAACTTCTGCGCTCCGCGGCTCCAGTTGCTTACAAGGTGATTTTTTATGAAACCTAATCAGTCGATAACTTTGGAATGAACGCGTTATAACACTGGAATCTTGGACTCGTCATTCCGTGATTAATGATCCTTTGCCTGCCAGAGAAATGATTGTTTACCTGAGCGCTGGGGGTGGGGGGACGCTGCCTGTCTGGGGATGGGGGCTCGTGTACTTTCATTCTTTTCTCTCTTCCTCACCTTATTCTTGTTCTCCCTCAGTATAGAACACCTGGACCCTTTATGCCCCAGCATGTACTTAAAGTCCTGTCATGATGGATTTCCCCTATTTCCTTTCTCAGTTTCTTTGTATTCCCCCCCCCCCCCCCCACTGGATGTCTTTTGTTCCTTTCCCCCTCTCCCCCAGCCCCCCCCGGGTCCCACATGCCAGGGTTTCATCCTGTCTAGCACCTGTGTCACTCGGCCGTGGTGGATGGCCCTCTGTAAGACAGCCAGCGTGCCCTGCAGCGGGTGGGCGGGTGTGGGTGCTAAGAACGGGGAAGGGGGGGCATAGCAGAATTTTACTAAATTTGCAAATCCATTGGTCGCAACTACACACATACCACATCTGTCTAGATGACGTTCAGGATTGGTCACAGCTGTGAGTGCTGGTATCAGTGCCTGGTGGGTGATTCCAGTAGCCCTGCCTGTAGCCGAGGGGGGAGCGGGTGGATTCTGGGAATATTTTGGCATAGTTTGACCTGTCTGTCCCGACTTTGAGCCCCCATACCGGCGTGGCTTGGTACCCGGGCCTTCTGACAGATGGGTACTGCTCACCACACGCTGCCGGAAGATTGATCATGTGACCTCTGACAGGCGGGTGACAGGAGGTACTGCTCACCACACGCTGCTCGAAGGCTGATCATGTGACTTCTGACAGGCGGGTGACAGGAGGTACTGCTCCCCACATGATGCCGGAAGGCTGATCATGTGATCTCTGACCCTAAATGGTCTAGTACTGGGATTTTCTTAAACCCTTCCTTAATCCAAAGACCCTCAAATATTCTTCACATGAGTTGGATGATGACGCCGATATATACATTCCTCTGGACTAGTGATATTATAGTTTTGATTTTTAGTTTAGTTTCTATTTTTATCATTTTGAATTTTCATTTGAAATCCAGAGTTTTAGTTATCAGCGTGGTTTTATTACTTTTTCTAAATTATCTATTTAATTTTATCTTTTAGTTTAAGTTTTAGAAGCCTGAAAATTGTAAAGTCATTTTTTGAGTCTGATCTTTCGAAAACCCTACATAAATGCAGTGCATATTAATGTCCTCAAAACTGACATGCTCCAGGTATTTAATTAAAGATAAACAAATCATTACTTTAGTTAAACAGTAATGTAAAGGATTTGATGTATGTTTTTTTTCCATTTTGCTTAGTGTCGGAAACAATATTTACAGTTTTAATTTAGTTCTAGTTTTCTATTTTTTGTATCTTAGTTGGATTCAGTTTGCAATTTTTTTTCTTATAGCTAAAGATATTAGCCGGGGCCCGGGGTCCCGTCAGCTGCTTTAGGGACCCCCACAGGGCTCATAGACCCCAGGTTGAAAACTGGTCTCTTACAGGCCTCATCCAGTATAAGTGCATAGAAGTCACAGGTATGTCCTCCGCTGTATTTCCCCGTTTCACTGGAGCTGAGCAGATTGATTTGTGATTTGCATTTAGTTTATTTAGTCCATGCTGTCCTCCAGAGGGACATACAGGGTCGCACAGTCCCATGTGCAACTGGAGGTTAATGGCCCAGCAGGGACGTCACTGTACTGACCTTAGGATTTGAACCAGTGACCTCCTGGCCATCCTCGGCTGCTGAGCCACAACTGCCCCTCCAAAATCAAAGTCTGTTCAGTTTTCATTGGGTGTGTCACAGTAGAATGGAGAAAGCCAGTAAAGAATTAGTACAGTCCAAGAAACGTCAGATATTTCTGTCCAGAAGCATTTTGCTGTCTGCTTGCTCGCAGCCGGTGTTCCCCGCCTCGTCATTGTCGTGATAAGTCATATTTTTCCTGTGACTCAGTGCCTTCCGGGATTGATTCCAAGCTTTGTAGTCTGTCTCTTCTATTTTTTTCTCTCAAACTCATGAAATTCCCAAAAGCAAGAGTATCAGATAACAAGGAATCAACATGTCTTTCTGCATGTTTCCTGAATGTTCCCGGCGGTGGTCTTCTGACTATGGTTTATGTTTTGGGCTCTGTGGGGAGATGGGGTTAGTTGCCAGGCTGCTGTGAATAGCAGAGCAGGCTGTGGGGGTGTGGGTAGGTGCA
>JAODKC010000064.1:33991928-34008877 GCA_026777985.1 Mormyrops attenuatus
AAATGTTGATAAAATGTTATTTCTAATAGTTTAAAAAAAATTATTTGATTTCTTGGAAATCATCTCGCGACCCCCCCCCCAATGTCTCACGACCCCCCAGAGGGTCGCGACCCCTACTTTGGGAACCACTGGTCTATTCTACCAATCTGTGGTGGGCATTGCCCATGTCAATGGTACACACCATCGGTCGGCTTGTCAGGATCCCCCCAGGTTGGGGATCAGTGCGGGCAGAGACGACAGGCAAGGTAAGCTGAGTTATTAGGGAAGCATGTTTCTGGTCCATGGTTTTATTCAGTTTTGTATTGTATTGTGTCTGGAAAGTTCTCTCCAGGTTTCAGCCTGCTGGGTTGTTTGCCTTTTTTGGGCAGCGGGTGTGTTAATAAATTGTATGATTCAGATTCTGCCGGTGCTGCACATTGTCTGGCCCAAACGGCGCAGATTGGCGGACGTCCTTCTGAGCAGAGCTGCAGCGTGGGCGGCGCCCTCCTAACAGGTCTCCCTCTCTGTTTCCCAGGGGGCCGCCTTGATCCGCATGCTGGCCAATGTGCTGGGCCAGCCCGTCTTCCAGAGGGCACTGAATGTAGGTAAAGGGCACACACTGCTGCCATAGCGATGAGATCTCACTCACACATCCCAGTGCTTTATGGAGGTTGAACTTACAGTGTGCGGGTGCCTGAGCATGAACAGCAGGCTTCAGCAATGAGCGAGACTGTGGCTGCTCCCTCGGCCAGGTTTCCGGAGAAACATCATCCTCACACAGCTTTAAATGTTTCAGAGTAACCGTGGAATGTCTCGTTGGGGTCAAATCAAGCACAAGTGTTCAGACGGCAAGTGGCTCCGTCTGACTGGGCACACCTTCAAAGAAGAAATACAATAGAAAAAACATCCAATAGAAGCCTGAATGATTCTGACCTAAATTATCTTTCTGGGCCACTGTTTGGAAATTTAAGAGTGCATTTTACATCCTACAGTGAGCCGTGTTTATACATAGAAATAAATGCCGCAGGACTGAAATGTATCATCATTTGGTATCTGATGCATTACCACTGGATTTTAATACCCCGGTAAACCGAATATTCAGTGGTCTCCTCAATTACAAAGAAGTGTTTTTAACCCTGCAAAAACATGCTAGGTTTGGATTTTTTTCCCTGTTGAATGAACAGGGATACAAGGCCAGTCTATGCATTTATGCAAATGTACATTTTATCTGTCGGCCTGACCTGCTGGTTCATGCTCTGACGCTGTCGCACAGAATAGGTACAAACCGATGAGGGATACCCATTTTGTATACTCATGCATCCACGTCGACCTCCAGAGTGGTGCACATTTAACGAAAGCCTGACATTTTCAGCTGAAGCTCTAGGGGACCAGAACTCTTCCTCGGATCACAGCTCAGATTCCTGCCCCTCTGTCTTTGCCAGGTCAGGCAGAACTAGGCTTACTGTCACAAATAAATATTCCTCTCTTTCATACTTTTACATTTTATGCCTATATATAAGGTACTTGATCACATAGGTACATTTAACAAACCTCTACAAACACTTGTTAGAAGCACAAAAATCTTGCATTCATGTGTAATCCTGAGGTTGTTGGGTCAGTTTGACCTTCTCGCTATACAAGAATGACGTCCTGGTCCAAATCTGTGCTATTAGCGTTTCAGTTACCTTCTTAACAGTGAGTCTGAAAGTTTTTAGCTCAGCTGAAGAATAAGTTATTCTCCAAATGGTGGGTTATGTTGTTGCACTGTTCATGGCTTGTCTTTGAACAAGTGTGGTAGCTTTTGTGGGGAAAGAAGACTCACACAGAGAGGTCAACACTGTATTTGTAATATTTTTGTGTCATTCTTGTACAATATTTCTGAAAATGCATCTGCACTTAGGAGTGTACATCTAGGTTTGGGATGATTCATATGGGCTGCTGTAAATGATTAATCCAGCCAGGTGCCAGCAGGGGGCAGTGTGACCATAGGGGGCAGTGTGAGCACCTCCTGTGCACAGATCCCCCCCGGTGCCAAAAGAAATGCTTATATGCATGCACCTGCATGCCGGACTGTCCACAGGGCTGTGTCCTGGCTGCGGCCCCGGGGTCAGGGCCCCTGTCTGTGTTTATGGCTTCCTCGCACACAGACGTGCCCACCCACAGGCAGGCGTGCTCCTCACACGATGCCTCCAGATTTTAAAGAGGTTCACATTGTCACTACGCACCACATAGCACTCCCCTGCCTAGATGCCCCACAACAACCACAAATGATCGGTCACATCTCAGTGCCCTTGGTTCGGGGTGGGGAGGTGGAGGGGGGGGGGCTTGTCTAAGTCCTTGTGGAGATCTGGGCGGGTCCCGCAATTCCCACCCCCAGCAAGCGGACCATGTAGGGTGCCATGCATTGTCGAAGTTAGGGAATGTTTCTCAATATGCGTCCTCGACGGTATGGTGATTAATGCCAGTTGTGTTCTTGTGTACCTGCTTTACGTCATCTTCCATTACCGAAGACCAGTTCCAGTACCAGGAGACCAATCCCATGATTCATTGCACCCCAAGTTCACTCTTGGAAGGCAAGTTAGCCAGACTGGTCTTGTCAAGACCACAAATACGGTCTTTGCATTTCTGGTCTTGAGAAACGTCGCTGCTGATTGATTAGTGTGTAACACCTCCTGTTTGTAGAATAAATACCCTACTGCTGTGGATAAACAGCCCCCATCTGGGCGAGAGAGGGCAGTCAGCCTGTTGGAAGTAGGTCTGGATTAATGAATTAAAGAAATAATCAGAATTAATCATCGCATCTGAAAGAGGTTTTATGCAGCTTCACTATAGAGATTTCGATAGAAATATGAGAGATATACGCACTGTACAGCCTTTGACCAAAGGTGAATAAGCTTTAGAGTTTAAAATAATACATTCAAAGAGATTTTCCCATTTAAATCCATAGGCAGCTGTGAAGCCTATTGACTTTGCCGTTATTTCCCCATTAAGCTCGGTTTCTATGTGCTATCAGTCAGGGAGATACCAGCAGGAGATACCAGCAGTCCTGCCCGTGCCGCTAATCGCACCGGACAGATCGACCACGCCTAGGCTAAAATAGCAGAAGGCTAAGAGAGCTCATGTTTATGAATATGCGTGTGATAAATGCAGCAGTCTTCTCCCACGTGCCAGCTCTGGACGGACCAGTACCGAACAGTACTGAACAGCATCCCAGAGCCTAAGCCTGAGTCTTAAACTCCTCAGAATTAATAACACGGTGCTTTCTCTGACTTTCCAGCCTGCTGTCTTAGGCAGAATAGCTAAACACTGTCAGCTCTCATTACGTGGAGTCAGCGGACAGAGACGGAAAAACAGATTAGCTGTAATCTGTCTGTAAATATGGAGATGGTGTGGATGCTCTCCTTTGAGGAAAATGTCTAAATAGCCCCCGTGTTTCTTTGGTAAGTCATTTAGAACTGCAGATTGCTTACAGCTCCTTGTAAATCAGTTTGGAAACAACCTCGGTGATACACGGACAAAAATATGAATTATTTATATGGAACCAGACTGTAGTAGATTGCAGAAGCCTTATATTAATGTGTAAATTATGAAGTCACTCTGCCTGAATTCATGTTCATCTGAAGAAAATCACAGAGAGACAGAGGAGAAATATGTATTTTTATTCTTCCACTGCATTTTGAATGAATTTGCTCTGTGACTTGATCCCTGGGTTTATTGGGAAGACTATGAGCTGACTGTAACTTGGAATGGAACAAGACGATAAGTGCAAGGGGTGGGGTCACGCATGCATGCATGGATGATTCATGATTTTTAAAATCAAAATAAGTCTATGATGTACCACAGGTCTGTCAGGAAATGGACCTGCAAGCGTTAGTGCCTGAATGGTGTTGCAAGAAAGCTTCTATTCTGATCTAGAGTTAAGCATTGTAATGTGTTACTTTGATCTATAAATTCATACTGCTTTGCACATAGGGTGTCATTAGTAACACAGTGAACACAGTTTAAATGGAGCAGAATTGGAGCGACACTCACACTTGATACCTTTAGTCTATGGCCTTTGGTAACCAAGTTCCTAGAATCCTTGGGCTCCAAGTGTCACCGGAACATTCCAGGGCACATTTCTTATCCCATATGCTTAAAATTGATCTTATGGGGACCTGATAATCCCTAAATGATATCGCAAGTTAAAATATTTATTTTCCTAATTTAATTTCAGGATTGCATTTGGAAGATATCCTCACAGTGATTCCTTACTTAGGGAGGCACTGACACCATGCAACACGGTCATTAATTACGCATCAAAACATACAAGCTGTGAGTCGTTGAATATCTATATTATTTAAATATGTGTAGTCTGACTATATGCGCACAAAGCGGAAAATTGGACCCATTCCATGCAGCAGCGTTCAGGCTAGAAAAGGGCGTGGGTGCCCCACCCGTCGAGATGTGGAGGACAGCAGGCTCTCCCGGGATCTGAGCGAGAACCAAGCCAGGCTGCTGCCATCTTCTGGCACCCGTCTGGTCCACTTCCAGGTCCCGCGTGTTGCCATTCCAATCATCTCAGGCTGTAGGCTGATGATCTTGGAGTCAGGAGCCACATGTTCAGGCAGTGGAAACCAAGACCAAAAGGCACACTTCCCGATCCAAACAATCCCTGCAAATGATCTTAAGTTCAGTGTCAGTTTCACAGTGACATGGCTAAGATATCTTTTGCCAGAATTTGCTATTTTTTTCCATGGTTAAATACAGTGGATCAATTGGTAGCACAGCCAATGAAACAACCACTTTTTGAAGGGGGGGCTGTTGATGCTGTTAGTAGTTGCTTATTAATATGAACCAACTGTTCCCAGCAGCATCACTTCTTACATACAGTTTAAATCATGCTGTCTCAGATAATGTAGGTTACTTAAAAAATTACATCATAGCAGTACATGACGTGAGGTGATCTGCCCTTAGAGGGATTTCTTCCATAATCAGTGAACATAATTGCAGGGGGATGTGAGAAGATGATATGCCTACATTTCAGAAGTTATCAGCGTGTTTGGAGGGATGCGTTCTGAGTTTTGGATTAAGGGAGTACAAGTGGCATATGGGAACTCATTAATACCAAAGAGGATGGGTCCTGCCGGCCCTGACAGCAATCATATACCGTGAATATCTGCACCGCTGACAGTGTTCCAGCTAATCGTTTACTGGAAACTACTGGTTTCACAGTTGGTTTTCTCAGTTCGAATTTCTCATACACTTTTTGGAGGGAAGTATGGGTGTACTGACTGAAGAAGTATCACGCTCGTATTCAAAGTGGCTCAGCACAGCAGAACTCGGAACACTTTATCGCCAGTATGTGCAAACATACCAGAATTGGCTGTGGTTTTCTGCCAAACATAACCGACTTGGACATGTAAATCAAGGTGTTTTTTTTTTTGTAACACTACGTTAACTCTTCACTTGCATCTTACATATAGTTTATCATTTGTTTGTGTGTATTTGCATAGAAAAGTATTTAAGAGTATTATAAAATATGAGGTGCGTGTTTTAATTAGTCTCCCTTGGTTTCAGGACTACTTGAGGACCCACATGTATGGGAACGCTGGGCGAGATGACCTGTGGAACAAGTTCTCTGAGGTAAGTCTGCATCTCTGTGATGACCCATGAGGCAGACTGTCACTGATGGTCTCTGTCAGTATACTGATGTGGTTTTAATGTGGGTATCTAAGGGGATGGGCGGCGTCGAGGAACTGCCAGGTGCAGCACACTCCTCCGAATAAATTTCTTTTTTATAGAACTTATTTTTTTTTGCATGGTTGATTTCAATGAAAGGAGGAGTGAATAGATGGGATAGGGATAGGCTACATCTGGGAACCAATAAATTTATTAATGAGAAATGGGAAAAGGCTGCCAGTGTTGTGACAGCTCACGGTCATCCCACTGACGCTGCAGTTCGGAGCTGCTTTCTTCCTATCAGAAGCTGATCGAATTGTGAAGTATTTGTTAATTTCTGAGTAATTGCTTTAGCCTAAGTGTCAGGAGCTAACTGGACAAACGAAACGCAAATAGGCTCGGACCATGTGCCCTTCTCTGCTGAGCCTCATCGACGGCCTTGGCTTCACTGCATACTCGTAGTCTGAATGGTCTCTGCAGGCTGTTGCCTGTCATCCATGAACATGGAACGCCTCATAATGAAAAATAAAACGAAGCCACATTTACCATTTGTACAAGAACAGGTACCTTGAAATGTGTTTTTTCACCCATCATGCTCTCCTGCTCACCCATCATGCTCTCTTGCTCACCCATCATGCTCTCCTTATGGAGGTGAGAGAGGAGCTTGGGGTCTGAGCACAAGGTCAGGCTTTTATCCAGCACCCCTGGGGAGCATTTTAAGGGGGTGGCTCCTCCTCTAATCACAGGCCTAACGTGGAGAGCCACACACCGCCCCCCACATGAAGGGTAGACTGTGTTCCCCCATTCATATTCGCTTTCTGCTGATGTGCGTACTGTGCTCCTGGCCAGACCCTGCTGCAGGATTCTAGAATGTGCCGATGTGCCGATGTGTAGAGGAGGTGTTACGGCCCCTAGGGTGGAAGCATGTAAGCCTAGAGAATCACGTGTTGCACCGGAGAGCCATTCCAGTCGCCATTACTCCTCACGTCGTCTCCTGCCTGAGAGTGACCAATAAAGACAGGAAACGGCCAGTAAAACCACGTGACGCACAGAGTGGAAATGGATTTGGCAAAACCAGGAGGGGGAATCGAAATTGGAATTTTGACATGAGCTGGGTGAAAACACACGTAGGAAAAACAAGTCGCTTTGAGGTTGAGGAGTGGAATAACACCCCCACGCCCCCACAGCCTTTGGGAAAAATGTGTATAATTATCGAAGACAGCACTTTGAGTTCATGCCTACCTGTGTGAACGGGTTCACCAATTCACATGTGCATTTTTTGAGCCCCAGAATAAGTGTGAACATTAATAAAATGTAATTGTATCCAGCAGCAACAACACGCTGGAGTTCAGGCAGTATTCACACTCGCTTCTTCTGGTGATGCAGCCGGCACTCTTGACATTATTAGCTCTGCTTAACACTCATGCCAGTTGTTTCTCTCTGCTCAGATTAACACGACCAGAGTGGGTTATAATTGATTGTGTCCCCCTGTTAGAACAGTCATGAGAAAGAAAACACTCCGGCTTTCTCATATCGTTAGGAGACTGTGAATGAGTCAGACCCTAGCAGGCTGCTTGCTGGAAAAGCCTTTCCAAGCTCTTTTAGGCGGTTCATTATCATCCCGCAGCATACAGATCACATGAGTCATGGTCGATGTTGCATTTACCTTGATTTATCTGGGTTGTCATCTCATTACACGCCCCTCGTGATTCTACACTGTTCATTTTTTAGGTGTTTTCAGCTGCACTCTGTGTCTCAGAGGGTTCAGACGCTGTGTCTGTGATCAGGAGGTTGCTGGTTTAAACCCCAGGGTTGCCAGAGTGATGTCACTCTTGGCCCCCTGATCGAGGTCCTTAACCCAACTGCTGACCGACCCTGCTTTCTCAAAAAAATTCTCTGTTACTTTGGATAAAAGCATTTGCTAAATAAATCAAATGTAAATGTGTTTTTTTGAGAAATAAGGTAGAAATATACTCCCTTTATCAATGCATGACTTCTGGCTCTCATGCTCTTGGATGAAAGTTCCTTTAGCAGTTTTATAAGAAGCTGAAAAACCTGCTCAGTAGGAAGTGAATTTTTACAGGCCATGTTCCCCGGGAGTCAGCCTCATCTCCTGTGACTAAACATTGGTCCTACTTACAGGAGCTCTTTGGTAATAGGGGTTAAATTCCAGCCCACTCTCCTTATTTACTCAGAAATAGTAATGATTCACCTATTCACTCAGAAATAGTAATGATTCACATATTCACTCAGAACTAGTAATGATTCACCTATTCACTCAGAAATAGTAATGATTCACATATTTACTCAGAAATAGTAATGATTCACCTATTCACTCAGAACTAGCAATGATTCACCTATTCAACTCAGAAATAGCAATGATTCACATATTCACTCAGAACTAGTAATGATTCACCTATTCACTCAGAAATAGTAATGATTCACCTATTCACTCAGAAATAGTAATGATTCACCTATTCACTCAGAACTAGCAATGATTCATCTATTCACGCAGAAATAGTAATGATTCACATATTCACTCAGAAATAGTAATGATTCACCTATTCACTCAGAAGTAGTAATGATTCACCTATTCACTCAGTAATAGTAATGATTCACCTATTGACCATCGTAAGAACCTGTGACCCATTGAAGGCAGGAAATCAAATCCATCTTGATACAATGACGTTGCTCATTAGATTGTACCAACAGAGAACTTGGGAAGCTACTCGGGAAGGAGCTTTTTGGGTCTGAAAAGGTGCAGTTGGTTGAGCCATGCCACATGACTGTATCACTAGAAGTGGCTTACTGGACTGTGTTCTACTCCCTGTCCCATAAGGCGATGCAGAAGGAGGGGAAGCACATCAACATCAAGGAGGTGATGGATGGCTGGACACTGCAGATGGGCTACCCCGTGGTAACCATTAGCAGAAATGAGAGTCTGGACCACAGCGTGACCATCAGCCAGGAGCACTTCCTCTACCACACCGACACCAAGAGAGGGGACATGAGGCTCTTCAACACCAGGTATCTTCATTCCCAGTCGCTGCCTTGATCATATGAGGCTGGATATCGTGACCTACAGTAGCAATCAGTACTTTGCCAGTGCAGGAATACGAGGAACTGAAGTAATAAAAGCACATCGTTTAGCATCTGTTTAATTTTTACAGCAAAGTTTGGCCGTTTTTGGTCGGTCACTCTACCTTCCAACCTGTTGTCACGTATGTTTTTAAATTTCCTACCACTTAAGTTTATTTTTAGAGTTGCTGTGCTTTTATATATGTTCAGCTCTCCTGCGTTGGTCTCTGTTGTCTGAATGTGTTTGAAAGATACAAAATCTTTATTGGCCATGTGCAACAGGTGCACTGGAATGCTTAATCAGCCTCACTCGTTCAACCTCACTCGTTCAGCTTCACTCGCGCAGCTTCACTTGGTCAGCCTCACTCGTTCAGCTTCAGTCGCGCAGCTTCACTCGGTCAGCCTCACTTGTGCAGCTTCACTCGGTCGGCCTCACTCTGGCAGCCTCACTTGTGCAGCTTCACTCTGTCAGCCTCACTAGGTCAGCCTCACTCGTGCAGCTTCACTCTGTCAGCCTCACTAGGTCAGCCTCACTCGGGCAGCTTCACTCGGTCAGCCTCACTCGGGCAGCCTCACTCGCGCAGCTTCACTCGCGCAACTTCACTCGGTCAGCCTCACTCGTGCAGTTTCACTTGGTCAGCCTCACTCAGGCAGCCTCACTCGTGCAGTATCACTTGGTCAGCCTCACTCGTGCAGTTTCAGTCGGGCAGCCTCACTCGTGCAGTTTCACTCGGTAAGCCTCACTCGGGCAGCCTCACTCGGTCAGCCTCACTCAGGCAGCCTCACTCATGCAGCTTCACTCGGTCAGCCTCACTTGTGCAGCTTCACTCGGTCAGCCTCATTCGGTCAGCCTCACATGGGCAGCCTCACTCGGGCAGTTTCACTCGGTAAGCCTCACTCATGCAGTTTCACTTGGTCAGCCTCACTCGTGCAATTTCACTCGGTCAGCCTCACTCAGGCAGCCTCACTCGTGCAGCTTCACTCGGTCAGCCTCACTCGGTCAGCCTCACTCAGGCAGCCTCACTTGTGCAGCTTCACTCGGTCAGCCTCACTCGTGCAGCTTCACTCGGTCAGCCTCACTCGTGCAGCCTCACTCGGTCAGCCTCATTCGGTCAGCCTCACATGGGCAGCCTCACTCAGGCAGCCTCACTCGGTCAGCCTCACATGGGCAGCCTCACTCGAGTAGCCTCACTCGGTCAGCTTCACTTGGGCAGCTTCATTCTGTCACGAAAAATACAAAGAGGTGTAAAACAATACAGAGAGTGCAACCAATACAAACAGTGTAAAATAATATAGACAGTGCAAAACAATACAACATGGTGCATAACAAGATAAGATGGTGCATCACAATACAGACATTGCAATACAATACAACACAATACAAGTGCAAAATACAGATGTTGCAGAAAAGCTCAGTTAGTGGAAAACAATATAGATTATGGATATGATTGTTACAGGAAATATGGGTTTTTGACATTGAAATGGCTCGGGGATGGAAGCGCGAAGCTTTGAAACAGGCAGTCAAAGGGTAGCGGATGACTCAGCCACCGCATACCTGTCACCCTGTGTCTCATCATGGACAGCTCTGCTGACCTGCAGATTCCGCCACTAAATATCAAAATAAAAGGACTGCATAGGGCCCTTGTTGAAGGCCGGCTCTCATTAGCAGCCCTGCAGAGGCATTTTAGTGCCAGCCCAGACCGCGCCGACGGGATGCGCAGGGACACAACACAAACACACCGCGCTACCCAAAGGAAACATTCTGTGCCGAGCGCGGAAAAAGAGGGCCATGTCATTGTTAGATCTGAGACCGGAGGGTCATTGGAGTCCATTAGATGTCAGGTTACCGTTCTTTAAGTGTTCAGCTGGTGCCTTTCGTAGCTTCCACATCCTGACGTAAGACTATTTTAGTACATATTGTTCAATTTATTGACTTGTATTATCTGTTTATTTAAATACTGCTGTTGCTCAGAATCTGATGTTTGAGGTTTATGTATATGCCCATATGTTTGTTTTTGGGCCAGTTTGATTGGATAAAAGGGGCCAAGCAGGACGTAGGGTGTTTTATTTACTTTGTAAGGATGCTGAAGGATGAATCTGCCTCCATCCACCGCTAATTATTTGGAAGATGCTCCATCCGCCTTCAGGTGAAGCTACATCTTACAAAGGAAATTATTCACCTTACTGGGGCAAAATTTTTAACCTGCTAATGTTTAATGAAGGGTCCCTTCAGCGCATCTCTGAAGAGTGGTGACAGTGTGTCTGCCTGTCCGTGCGTTATTGATGCATTTACCGCGGTGCACATGCAGTGAATAAATGCTCTCTACCTTTAACAACTCTGCCAGGCAGCCAGTATTCATCAGAGAGGTGTCAGGAGAGACCGGAGTAGTGTGCGAAATACCCGTCAATATTCGGGGGGGTCCCCATCTCCCTATTGTTGCACAATACCGATCTTGAGACCCCCTTAAAATTTTGCTTTTGAGGCTTTCGGAGGGTCTCATGGGTTAATCGGGGGTGTCGGACCCCCCCGGACCCCCCCAGACCCCCCTGCGTTTCGCACACTGGACCGGAGCATTTTAGTCAGAGGTGGTTTGCGGCTCAGTGGGTTTGGACACTGTGCCTGTGATTGGAAGTTCACCAGTAGCACCGTGATTTCACCATCGGGCCCTTGAGCAAGGTCCTCAAATGCCTAATTACTCAGGGGCCGACTGACCCTGCTTTCTCAATCGATAGAGGCATCTACTAAATGAATGAATGTAAAGTAGAAATGTAAACACAAAGACTTCCACAGGAATGAAGCAGAGAGATCTGCTGAGCTGAAGAAGATGCTATCTTTCAGATTAATAAACAGTAAAATACTGGACAAGGCTAACTGCCACCGACGGGGTGAACACGCTGCCCCAGACGGCCAGATCCTCGCTCTCCTGTACCTGCTAAATAAACCAAGTATAATACCAAAGCCACTTTTCAGAAAGTAGGGCAACGTGGCTGCGGATCTCTGCGGAAGTGTGGAAGCCCTTGTTAGCAAGATGACAGCTGTGTAAGCCTGCTAGCATCAGCGTAGTTTTGTAAGAGCTCAGACCAGGAGAGCCGTACGGTGCTCTGTTAGCAATGGTGTGGATGTTAGCAGATTGGCTTCAGTCACTCCGCAAATCCAGGACGTCTGTACCATTGCTGGTGTCCTCAGTATATCTACAACACTTTTTCGGCATTATGAAATCACTTTAATGGTTTTAAACAAGTTATAAGGCTGTTTCACTAATGGTGAAATGGTGGGGAAATGTCTCTGGAGTCAAAAGCCACAAATCGAGCACTAAATATGCTAGAACATTTATTATATATTAACACTGACTTCAGGGAAAGAGATGTGAGTAAGACAGAGATTAACATTAAAAATGCCTTTTTACTTAATTGGATCCAATTAAACTGATTTATGCAGACATTTACTCCTTCAAACTAGAGGAAAATTGTATGAGACCGTATTGTGATGAATGTGGTTAATTTACCGCAGAAATACAAATCTAGAAGGGAAAAAAACTAGATAGTAGGATGGTGTTTAAAGCAGAGAGTGTATTACGTGTTTCATCTATCATAGAAAATGGGAAATTTGCCATTCAATTAATCCCCATAACCTCTAACCCAACACATTCCTCCACTGACACATCCAAGAAATCTCTGCATCTCCTGATGACACGAGTCTATGCACACATGACAATAACAGGCAGGTAGAAACCGACATCCCCCCCGCTTCTGGGGGTCTGCTCAAAGCTCGTAGATTGGTGGCGTTATTTAGAGGGCGATGACAGAAATCGGCATCCATGCCCCGCCACTAGCGCCAGAGCAACTGGCATGGAAGTCACATGACTCGCCATCTGCCGAGACCAGAACCCAAAGGAGATGATCGATTTTCCATTACTGGAGAAGCAGAAATGGGAAACAAGGAGGAATTCAGGGCTGACTAAAGCGTCTTCTCATCACGTGGTTGTTTTTCTGCATGCTTCGATTTACAGAGAATGCTAAAGAGTTTCTGGAAAAAATGGTAACACTTTAAGCTGCCATCTATAATGCTCTATAGATACCTTCATAATGTATTATAATTGTCAGCATAAGCATTAAGGATGCTGTGTACTGCATTATGAAGGCATCTATTGCGCAGCATAGATGAGAGCTTCATAAAGCATTTATAATGCATAATAAACATGGTTATTATGTGGTATGCCTTTTTATAAATATGGATAGCCAAATTTATAATGCTTTATGAATGCATTATAATGTGTTATGAATGTGTTCATAGATGCTTAACCTACAGACAAGGCATTCATATAAAGTACTACCAAAATAAAAACACCATGCTCCGCCTTCTCAGACGGTTAATAGCCATGGTTCATGTGTGTGTGCCCTGTGATGGGTTGGCACCCCGTCCTGGGATATTCCCTGCTTCAGACCCCAGTGACCCTGCATGAGCCAAGCGGGTACACATAATGGATGGATGGTTTGTTGACAGTGCAACACATTCTAAATAATAAAGATTGGGTAAGAACTCAGATGGTTTAGGTCCCTTATATTGTGGGCCGACCATGGGTGTAACACAAATGTTTTGGACAATCGAAGGTCAGTGTCCTTACCGACTCAGTCTCCCGTGTCTGTCTGGCATTTGTTATAAACCAAGGTCCTTATTTATGCACATCCATTAATTATCTGCAGAAACAGGTGCTGTAATACATGCGGAATACAGATTTCTGATCTCAGCATTTAAGGAAAGCACCCACAACTGCCAAAGGCGATTGACTCTCACCATTAACTGATAGTCTGCTCCCTGCTTGTCTTGGTGGAATTTGATTACTATTACGAATTGCTTATGATTTTGCGTAAGCAAGGCTGCACATTCATTCAGTTTCAGCTGGCAAAGACACGATTAGCCTGGGCTCGCCGACCCCAGTGAGCACGACCCCTGTGCTAATGACAGTCCCTCATGGGATCTGGCAGGGGAAGCGTGATAGCTGTCAGCGCCGGCCAAGCATCAGAGTTGCCGGGTCCTCGTTGCTGCCGGTGTCACCTCTTGCTTGGATGCATGTCTGGGAGGGAGGCGCAGTCAGCCAAAGGGAGGAGCTCCATTAACGTTTTTTCGGCTAACAAAGGCTCAGGAATCGATAGCTGTGAATGTATAGGGAAGCCTCCCGGTCGTAAGCGGACACTCTCTTGGCTGTCTTGTTTTATTCTAGGTGTTCTGTCACGCATCGTCTCTTTGATTATCCCAACTGCTGAAATAAACTGACTTCTATTTTTTAATTTTTCTCCCCCCCCCCCCCCCACATCACAGCTTCCAGTGGCAAATCCCGTTAACCCTTTCCGTGGGCAACTCAACTCATGTATCCTCAGAGTCAGTCATTTGGGTGTCTGACAGTTCAGGTGAGTAGGAGACGATTACAGACAAGATTACCTCTTTTTGTCATCTTAAAAAAAATGCCAAGGCTATTAGGAAATCGCCTTCACAGTAGACACACGTGTTTTTGACTGGAATAAAAGGCTTATGTTGATGCCACTCTTGAAAACTGGCTGACTTTGTGATCTTTGACAACTAAAATCAACTTTCAGCTTTCACAAGTGAAATCTACTTTTTCAGTGCCCCTTTAAATATATAGTCTGATTCCTTTCCTCGCTCCTGACCATCAGTCTATGAATCAAGCTGTAGCATTTTATGTCCAGGTGCACGCGGTTCAATTAAGACCAATTCCTGGGAGAACATCACCCCTGACCACAGGTGCCCACTTCCCTTAATGTTTTTTTTTTGGGTTCCTGGAGAATAGGATCAAATATCATGGAAAATGTAGTGTTATTCAATCTCATAAAAAAAAAAGTGTGATTTTTCAAAATTGTGCTATCAAAATCCTGATTTTTGTTATATTTATTACACATGTTTATTTAGCAAATGACAGTGTCAAAACCAAAACAGGAAAAAAGTGAGATGCATTACAAGGAAGGACAGAAGATTGCTGCACAAAAACATTGTGAGGCTTTACGCAGTGATTTACTGCTTAGCTAGGTGTGTTTTTTCTGAATAGATGAGGGCTTTCAGCTTCAATCAGCCCAGCCTCCTGCTGACTTAAGTATACCTGAGTATATGTATTAGAATGATCTGAGCCGGTGACACATCATAGCTCCATTTACAGCATTTTGAAATGGGACCTGTTCTCTAAGGGATTATTATATATTTTCCCAGCCTTACACCTTTAATTTAAATGTGCTGCTAGGGTGTATTTGTAACTGTGGACTTCCTAGTGGCAACTTTAATAGTCATTGAGGCATTTTACCAAGTTATGGGTAAAGAGCGTATCCATGAGCTTATACATGAGCGTATCCAAGTGCGTATCCGTGAGCGTATCCGTGAGCGTATCCAAGAGCGTATCCGTGAGCGTATCCATGAGCTTATACGTGGGCGTATCCGTGGGCGTATCCAAGAGCGCATCCATGAGCGTATACAAGAGTGTATCCATGAACGTATCTGTGAGTGAAACTGTTTCCCAAAGCAAAGAAATACGAGGAATCGCGGTTATATGGCAGCGATGGGTTCTCGGCTCTGAGCACTTGCACTTATAATAACGGTGAATTACTAAAGGCTCTACCTGTACTAAGGGTTCTACCTGTAATGGTGGTGAGGGAACACCTTTTGTGGTGCCAGGTGGCGTCGTTCATCTGAACAGGTCTCTCCATTCCAGAGCTGCACAGAATCAGCCTGCTGGGAGAGGGCACCTGGCTGCTGGGAAACATCAACCAGACCGGCTACTTCAGGGTCAACTACGACCTTCAGAACTGGAAGCTGCTGCTGGAGCAGCTGATGAGGAACCCTGAGGTAGGGTTAGCCTCAGACCCCCTGCCCTCGCCTGGCCCCCTCCCGTGTGGGACTTTGTTTTATACCCTTTCTTCCCTCTGCTACCAGATCATCTCCGTGGGGAACAGAGCTGGCCTCATCGATGATGTTTTTAATCTTGCCAGGTAGGTGGATCTTCTCTGAATGTTCTCAAAGCCTTTCTGGTGTCTTGCATGACCATTCACTGATTAAAAGCTCGAGTGGGTTCTTCTCATCATCGCTCTTCCTGTACAGGCCCTTTTTCATGGGAAGCTTGTGAGAAATCAGGAGGATCGGTTCCTTTTTACAGCAGTTAATACCTATTTTGTAAAGTTTGAAACATTAGTTTCTTGTCTCTAAAGGTTACGGAAATCCTTAGCTGCCGAGTCTGATGGATTTTCTGTCAGGCTGATGTTTTCTGGAAGATTCAGGGAGTCTTGCTGCTGTGAAATGGCTTTTTCATGGATTTTGTCATAACATAACATAGATTTCTCATTTGTGATTTGGTTGGCTGGTATCCGTATAAATGTTGCCGCTCTCACTTTGTAGTTCGGCTGTCTCTGTTTTGAACAGTCGTAAACACAAACGTGGCCATTACGTTTGACGCCCTCGTGAAACAGTTAAACTCACATCATCTCACGCTGTCGTATCTATACACATGACGGGGGTCGTGTGACACCATATCTGTACACCATATCGTGGAGCTAATGAGTCAAAGTGGCACGCACTCATCCCGTTGAGCAAATGCATGAGAACAACTGTAATTGTGAGATATGTTGATTGGCTGCCAGCATTTGCAAACCTAATGTGTGGTTAAAGAGGACAGCGGTTCATTACAGCGGCCATAGACAGATTTAATTATAATTGTACAGAAAAGGTCAGACCTGGAACTGGTGTCAGTCTGGAAGAAACATCCTGTACTAGTCGAGCTGCAAAATTAAATGTTAGATTGTGTCGCACCTTCAAATGCCCCCCCTTCCCAAAAGTGGAGGCATTTGACACCACTTTAAGAAAGTGAGTGCCGCTAGTGAGCTGATCGGCCCCTTCGGGGGGGGTGGCATATTTTATTTATGCTAATATGATGCGGGTTTGTGGATGCAAAGTGATGTCACACTCTCCTCTGACAAACGGGGTGCGCCTCTGTGCACTGGAGAACGTAGAAACACTCTATATTCATTAATAAATAAAAAGATCAATTCAGCATCATCTAGTAACCGCTGAAGATGGAGAAAGACAGTCCTGTGTGTGTGTGTGTGTGTGTGTGTGTGTGTGTGTGTGTGTGTGTGTGTGTGTGTGTCTGTGTGTCCATGTGTGTGCGTGTGTGTGTGTGTGTGTGTGTGTCTGGTTTAGGTTTAAGTTACATTATGGGGACCAAATGATATTA
>JAODKC010000064.1:34040429-34053240 GCA_026777985.1 Mormyrops attenuatus
CTATTAGTTAGGTTCTCCCCAAACGAGCTTGATGGGCCGAATGGCCTCCTCTCGTTTGGAAATTTCTTATGTTCTTAACACCTCCTTTGGAATCTGGATTCTCATTGGTGGGAATCCCACAGTAGCAAGCAGCTTTTAAATACAAGGACATATCTATTCCCAGGTGTAAATTCTACAAATAATCAAGGAGTAACTTCACCTAGGTCTCAAGTATAGTTTGAAGTAGTAGCATCTGTGCAAATTAAAACCATTTCCTAGACGGCACATCCTCACTGAATGAAAACTATTTTTTTATTTATTTTTTTTTACATTATCTTCGCCATTGCTTGAAATTACTCCTGGGCAGGACTGGAATTTTCCAGTGAAATTGCAATTTCTTGCAAATCAGTTGCAACAGAATGAACCATGGAAAAAACTGTGCCTGGCCTGCTTTTTACTGGCTATATCTGGTCGTGCAGCATTACATTACGTTGGCGCTCCCATATACAAGTACAGAGTTATGAACTCAAATGTTCTGAGCTGTTTAATACTTCCGAGTTGTGTTTAATAGTTCTAATAACTAATATTAGATGTTTAGTACTTACTGATGTGTGTAAGTTTGTGTAAATCTCTGAGACAGTATTAATTTGTTTATTTATTCATTTTTGCCTAGCATATTCCATAAACACGTTTGCTTAAACTCAGTCATCTCACTAATAATTGCCTGTAAATGCTAATATGTTTATGAAAAGGAAAGGAAATTAAATGTAAAATAATCCACTGCTGCACACAAGCAAATGGGGAGGTTATGCTGAAATTATGAATTGTTTTGACAATGTGAGATGCCCGCAGGCAGGTGGAAAGGAAAGGTTCTAGATCAAGAAACCAAAGTTATAGAATAGATTGAAATTACACAGAAAGGGGACCACAGGCCAGGATGTGACTGATTTTCTTCCCAGCAATTGCCCCTCAGATCCATTGTGGGGGGAATACTTCAAGTTTGGCGTCACCCAGTCAGAGAGTAGATAGTGACGGGCATTTCCACCCGGGCGTGCTGTTTCACTCATTAAGTTATGCAAACGTGTGCAGAGCAGCGTGAATGGCAGATAGCGATAGGAGTCCGCGGGAAGGGGAGTCGCTTCCTGAGAGCGAATCTAATTAAGCATTAGTGATAGTGCCCCCTCCCCCCCCCCGCTAATTAGCCTCTCCTGATTTCATTTTCTAAACCATCCTTTGTTTCCGGAGTTCAGAGGTTAATCGATGGGAACAGTCTGAGGATCTTTCCTTTCCAGCACCACCGAAGCTAATTGGTGGAACATTTCACATACAAATTCACAGAACCGCTTTACAGCGGATCAAAGGGAGAGGCTTTAGTTTTAATAAAGCCTAACCTCATTAAATGGGACATTCAGACCCTGTAATATTTCACCTTAATTTATTTTATTGTGCATTTATGCCTCGTTCAGTATTATTAGCCACGATAATAATATACATCTTAGACTTTAGAGGGAAGCAGACGTCGTTACCTCTGGTTCACGTCATCACTCGCTGAATTCATGCCCAGCCAGACCACATAAAACCCCATAGTGACAGAAACCAATCCAATCAGCCAAATCTCTACATGTTTCACGCCAGTGCTGTACGTATTTTCATATTCCATCTACATATGTTATACGTATTTATATGGAAATCGTTGTGTGCGGTACTGTGTATTGTCGATTTTGGTTGTGTACTGCGCAGTCTGGCATTACAAGCACTTCCGGGATAATGGAAACGTTATGATTGACCTTTGTAAGGTACTGAACTTGCTTCTTTTGCGAACTGGGTTGTTTCTTCATGTTTCCAGTTTCTGGAATATACCCTAAATACTCACCCTGCATAGTTACATTTTGCTCTGGGCTGTTCCTGACCTCTGACCTACGATTCGTGCCTGTATCCTGAAGTACAGTTCATTGAATCTGCTTCCTGATTCCTATGCTTTATATCCAGACTTCTTTCATTACAGGAGAATTCTGTGCAGTAGTGTTCTGTACTGTTAATTGTAACTTTATGAAATTGTGAAATGAGGACTTTATGAAATTGTGAAATTAGTTTTTTTCCATAATTATTCATGGTTGACGCATTTTGAAACATGATCCAGATCCACTAACCCTAAATTTTGGTTTACCTAACAGCACTAGATATTTTGGTAGAAATTCCATCAAGCAATTACCAAAGCAATCCAGTGCACATAAATCAGAATCCTTTTTTTATTATTCCTGAGGAAGTTGTTTAAATTAGTTATGACCCCGACGTGATTTGAACACGCAACCTTCTGATCTGGAGTCAGACGCGCTACCATTGCGCCACGAGGTCTCCACAATGTCTCAACCAACTTAGATCGACAAGGTACAATATTGATTATATGTAGATCAGGAAATTGGATGTTTCAAATATAAAATGCGGTCAAGAATGAGATTGGCCACAGGTCAATTGTTAGAAGCACAGTTATGTCCCTGTCAATCCCAAGGCGTAGTCAGATTTAGAACAGAAGGAGAAAAGGGGAATAAGACGCAAAGAACAATGACAAGTGTCATAGCTTTATGTTCAGATATATTGTTGTAATTCAAGGGAGACACAAGAACAGCAGAGTAAACTTCATGAGCGGTACTGACCAAAATAATAAGTTATGAGCTAACTGCATGAAGCCCTACTAAGCCTGGCCCTAAAGTAATACACACGCTAACCTCACCCCCTAACTATCCGGAAAACAGGGACAAAACAATATACTGTACGTGCAAAAGCAAATGGTGGCCACTCCTAACAGCCCTTACATGGAATATTTGCATATTACTTACAGCAAGCAATCAAGCCAAAATCGAAATCCAAGAGAAGTAATCAACCGCCAGAAGTGAGGTCACAATACACAGAACATCAAATCACAATTAATCACAAAGAGAGTCAAATCAAGAGCAGCGAAAGCTCCGGACTGGGCTCGATGGGCCGCTTTTATTCTGCTGCAGGATGAAGAGCGGGGAACAGGAGCGAGTGATCATACTGGTTTTTCAATTCCAGCACAGTGTGCAGATGGAAACACAGAAAACCTGGAATGGGAATTGCTGGAATCTGAAACAGAGACAGAGAGACGCAGACCATAACAGCATTTATATCCGTTTAGCTAAAGGACTTGTTGTTACAGTCCCTAAGATAATCAGCACTTTCTTGATGTTTTGTTTATATCTAGGTAAATGTATTATTTATATTTGGGTATTTTGTAGAAACATCTAGCAACTCCCTGTGAAAATGGAGCACATTGTTATCTCCTAGCATATACAATAACTCCTGCGGTTTAGCCAACCTGTGTGCTGTCTGGAGTCCAGAAAAACTTCCAGTAAAAGATGAAGTCACAAATAGCAGAAATCAAGTAAAATCTTGCTCGACACTGCGATCGCGCCCGTTAGTGGTGAGCAGCACTGACAAGGAGCCCTGCTGTGCGTAGACGCTGTGCCGCCTTTCCACGTGCTTCACGTTCCGCTTTATTCCAGGGGTGTTCTTTGGAAGGTCCATTGTGTGATTCTGTGAAAAGCCTCCTTAGATTACAATCAGGCCCAATAAGTGCAAACAAACCCGTCTCACGACCTGAGGCTGTTTCCCCAGTAGGTCCTCGGACAAGAATGAGTGATTAAAGTTGTACCAGGTCTTCCCGCATGATTGGCGCACCAAAATAATGTCTGCAGATATAGCTCTTCTTCCTCGAGGCGTTTTTCGTAATGATGTCCTGATGGGCTTAGAAACAGAGATCCCTAATGTTTACACTCTGCTTCTTCTGTTTGCAGATTTGGCTGAAGTACTTAAAAAGTAATAATGGAAAAGCCAGGGGTTTGTACAGAAAGTTAAAAGAATCACTTGTCATGTGAGTACATTTTTACTGTTAAAATGTACAGCAAGCTATAGCATCTGAGATGCTGAGTGGCTCAATGGTTGGTAACATATGTTGGTAACAGTCTACGTAAATCTGGGCCCATATTCACAAAGCGTCTTAAGGCTAAATGTATCTCCTAACTTGGGGATTTAGGAGAAACCCCTAAAAATAATGGGTGTGCCAGTCCTAAATGTGGTCCGAAAATGTAAAGTGCGTTATACATAAAATGTATTATTATTATTATTATTATTATTATTATTATTATTATTATTATTATTATATTGATCACGTCTGTCTGGGTGAAACTGATCGCTGTAAGCAGATGATCATTATAACCTATTTCTTTTCTTTTTCTTTATGTCTCTGGCAGATTACTGACATTTGTATATTTATTACATGAATATAACGTAATAAAACAGACAGTGTTGCTATTTACTGAATGTTATTGATTCTTTCAAAATACAGTACATCTGTTTCAGACGCTTTTCAAATTACAGAACTGCACAAATTAAATCACTGAATTGTGTATAATTCAAATATGCTATAATACAGTTACTCTACATAAAATATAGCTTATTGTGGTTTCGCTGCTGCATCTCGGTGGCTTGTTTTTGGCGGTTTATCATAAGCTTTGATGAGTCTGTATTGGTAATTGAGAGAAAATTACTTTCTTTCCCCGTCATGATTTCCGTACACACAGCATTAGCCTACGGTAGCTAGCCAGAAGAAAATGGGTTACCGCAAGGCGAAGTAGGGCGATCAAAGTAAATATACAAAAAAAATATACACTGTAGTTTTAACTTTTTCCATATGTTATGTTTGAAAATATCAATAATGAACACTGCAAGTGGACTACTTGAGTACTAAAAGTGAATTATTTTAACAGTATTTGTAGAGGAATATTCATCTGTCCCAAGTTTTCTGATCCATGTAAGCGGTTGATCTCCATAACGATGATCGCACGATCACAGCATTGGTCCGTTGTGCAAAAAGACACTGGGCCAGATTTGGTTCACGGATTTCTTAGTATTTGGCCTGGATGCAGTTCAGACTCATCTTGCTCGGTGGGTAAAGCAATTTGTTGCAGGTGCCCTGCAAAACTTCAACCTGAATGATCTAAATAAATACTAAATAAAATCTACTAACCAGGCATAAATGGTTTTGAACCACTAAATTACCATCTCACTATTGTGGACTATTGTTTAATGATACAACGCTAATTAATACAAACGCTACTTCATTAGAATCACTACAGTAAAGCCATTTGCTTCTAAGGAAGTGAATAATTGAGTCTAAATTATTGGAAAATTAATAGCAATAAACCCAGGTGTTGGTGCTTACAAATATCCATGCAGATGTTTAAAATTAAATTAAGGTAATAAAACTACATTCAAATGGTTGCATTTATTCATGCTAATTTATGTCAATTTGCACTAAGCATAAATCTAAATAGATAATTCCTGTAACACAGAAGGTTTAGTGTATATTCGAATATTCATCATTACCATATGTATTAGTGTTAATAACATTCCAGTTTAGGTTTTTATCTAAATCCCCAGAACCCTGAACATGCGGATAACAGCTGACAACTCAGTGCTAACTGCTAACTGAGAGGTCCTGCTCCAGTCCTTGCTCAAATCCGAGCCACCTTTCTGTTTTCCTGGAGCTACACGCTGCCCTAATCCGGACTGTAACACTTATTACACTTTGACAGGACCAAAGATTCCAGTGAGATTAATGGAAACTCGTTTTGCAGGATTTTATGCTTGGGAAACGTCAGAGTGCTTAAGCGAGGTGTCCTCTCAGACTGCCTGATTTGTCAGGGATACATCTGGACTGACACGGGATGAAAAATTATGCAATTCAAGCACAAAAACAAACGCAGTAGATGACAAAACGAGATGGCCAGCATTGTGTCTCTCTGCAGCCTGCCGACATTTTACCATGGCGTCTTGACATGTTGGTGGAACGCAGACGTATGGGTAACATCAGGCTGCTCGGGGTGTCCAGGTGAACCTGTGACTAGATCCTCACAGAGGATTTAACTACGCTCAGAAAACAGAGGGCACATGGGTGGCTTTGGGTGAAAACACCTGTCTGGCGTGTAAAAGTGATTAAACACACAGCAGGGGTACAGCTGTCTGTAGCCAGCAATATTCATATTACGTGACATAGACTGTACATTGAATATATTGGTGTGCTAGATATGCAGGAGATCATTCTAAAATTGATATCAACAATTTCTGCAGTGAGGAGTATTTTCTTAATGGCAAAACAAGTTATGTAACACTTTGTATTGCTCTAGTTACTAAAGTTTTTTCTTGAAATTGGCTAGTAAAAAATAAAATCTATCCTTCTCTGTAAATTCAACATATGCTGCAGGAGAAGATACATTTTGACCGTAAGTGAAAAAATGAGTCACAGGCTGTCAGGAATGAAAGTTGTGCTCAATCACCCTCTTCTGAAGACGCTACTCCTTCCAAGCTCACAGTGCTCATGCTCTGGAAAGCTCATAACCTTGAATTATGGGTATTTTTTGGCTAATCAGTATAAAGTTAATTGCGACTTCAGTACAGTGGTGCCTCATTTTCTCTACGGGGGGGAAAGGAGACTTTTCTCATTCTTTGTGACCCTAAGATGGAGCTGGTAAACATATCTGAAGAGGCCTCAAGTTTTTGTCGGCTGTATGAGTTCTTTTTGGTTTTTTCTAAAGCTTTTTCATTTTTAAAATGATCCATCCATAAACAGTGGGTGATGTTTCTCAGATGTCACTGGGCTTAAATCCAAAGCGGTTCTGTAACTTTTATGCAGAATCCGTACATAGCGGTTTGGCAGAAATCGCTCTGCTGCCGGACATGATTAATAGACTGAAGTTTTGTTTTCAGAGCTTGGTGCATTTTCACAAACAAATCCCTCAGTTCACACCAGCTTTATGGAGATAGACGCCCTACAGTCTCATAAACACTCAGCAGAATAGTGGTTATTTTACATTGTAATGTGCTCCCCTGACTGCTACATAATAACATTGTTTTCAAACAACTTGCTAAGTAGGAAAGAAGCAGTGCATCATGGGATGCATTAGGTCTCTCACTTAGATACCTAAAAGTAACTCTACCTTTAGATGAAAGGAATGGGCTCGTCTTCCTCACAAAACTACGAAGACACCTGCAGCTTAAATCTTTAGGGAAGGTCTGTAGAGGACTTCTCTATTCATATTTACATATTTTATGCCTGTAGATGAGTTCTCCATTCACATGCACCTTTTCTAGGTCTGTATACATAGAGGAGATCTCCATTCATATTTGCTTGTTCTAGGCCCATACAAGGGTTCTCCATTCACTCATATGAAGTTGTGGTCAAAGATGACTCATCATCTCATCATGCACTGGCTGAAGCATCACGGGAAACCTTTTCACTGTGACATCTTAGCCAGTACAGTAGCACCAGCATGTTGCTATTTATAGTCAGAAAACGGCATGCTGCTACATGATGGCTCCTTTGGCTTTTCTGGACACGTTGATGGTTCTCAGCAATGGCTTTGTTTCTGAGCTTGTCATGACATGGAAATCAGGGGCCTTGAGAACAACCGTGGTAGAGTGGTGGGGTGGTGACGGCGTTTGGGTCTAACCGACAGCTAGATGGTCAGACTTTAAACCGCTGCGCCACCCAAAATAGACCTGAAATTGCAGGAAAGCCTTCGGAAAACTGCTGGAGGTAAAAATATACATTACAGGTGTCAGATTCCAGTCCTGGGGGGCCGGAGCCCTGCACATTTTTGGGTTACCCCTCATTTAACACACCTGATTCAACTTCTTGTGCTAATTACCACATAGCTGTTGAGCTGATTCATTTGTGGTGGAACAGGGAAAGAACTAAGCTACACAGGGCTCCGGCCCTCCAGGACTGCAGTTTGACACCCCTGATATACATCAACACCTCAAATGTCCACTTGGAGCCATTTTATTTATCCAGCACAGAAGATAGAAACTTAACCAAACAGGTGGAATGTAGGTCATAGACGTCACCTTGGTTAAGTTCCGAAGACTTAATCTTAATTCTTTAATAAAGAGAAGCAGCCAGAT
This sequence comes from Mormyrops attenuatus, assembly GCA_026777985.1. Taxonomy (NCBI): domain Eukaryota; kingdom Metazoa; phylum Chordata; class Actinopteri; order Osteoglossiformes; family Mormyridae; genus Mormyrops; species Mormyrops attenuatus. The sequence goes on from JAODKC010000064.1 coordinate 34,048,392, forward strand.
GTAAATATCAGACATTTTTTATTCAACGGCCCTTCGCGTTGATTGCCACGTCCTTTCTGTCCAATTTCTTTCTACTGATTTTTTAAATATATAATGCTAAGCACCCATTAGGACTGAGAATGTAGCATTTCAGTGCACAGCTAATAAGCATGTATTTTTCACTGGAATCTGCTGCTTGTCTTTTTGTTCAGACCTCAGAGGTTCAGCCAGGTGCATTGGCGTGTCGGTGAGTGGAAGGCAGCAGGCAAAGCGCAGACACGCTTTGTGATGCCATCGCGGTCCAGGCTCTCTCTCATTACGGCTCAGTCCTTGACAGTTGCCAGGGGACCGTCGTCTCGTTAATGATGCATTGATCTTCTGCGCTGTCGTGGCTTGAATTACTGATAGGCCCGGACGCTGGGCAAGAAGTCTAAGTTTAGAAAAAGAGCCCACTGTTTGCTCCGTTACCTCAGTCCTATGGTGCTTTATGTCCACGATCCACAGCTTTCTGCAGCGCACTGTCCTGTTTACGCGCTGTTTTCCAGGTCATTACAGCCAAAGCATTTTTACCGTGTACAGCTGAACTCAATTATTGCTACATCACGCGGATGCTGAAGAGAGATGCTCTTTAAGATGATGCGCCAGCCATCGACAGATAGACAGACAGAGAGATGATATTAACCTTAGACGACTTAGTTTAAATCCATGAGGGGAAATTAAGGTGCGAACAGCAGTTACATTAAGCATCCAATCCACCCAAATGTCCTCTAGATTATTATCAGAGGACATCCTGGAGCCACCAGTAACACTGCCCCCCCTCCCCGGGCCTGCGTCTCCATTTGCCTTTCCACTCCTCTCCATCCGTTTAAATCTGCCATTTTATCTAGAGGCAGGGGAGCACTGGCCTGCTTATGCACCCCGGCGACTGCCCGACAGCTGCCCCCGGCTGTTTACCCTTCACGGTCTTCTCCGTCCGCTCATTAACAGGCAGTCACGGCGTACTTAACACTTTACTCGGGAAGCCCTTATGTGTTTGTACGTTTAATCACGGAGCCTGAATCCACCTCTTCACTCGGGCTTGCCGGCGGCTTCCAGCGCTGTTTTTAATCGGCTGTGCGGCATAAGTGCAATTAATTCCGAGAGTACAGAAACTTCTTAATATATGTCAATGTTAGGCGTCCTCTGGATTTATTTTCTTTTTTATATTACCGTTAACTTAAGTTTTCTTTTCTCGCGCTATATAGATCTTTTGCAACCAACTAGTACTAATGTATTTACGAAGTCCCTAAGAGGTCAGGGTGGGAAAATATTTTTTGAAATAGTTTTGCGATCCCTTGCAATAATTTTGCGTTCCCTACCAGTGCTCTACACTTCCCCACTATTTGCTGCAACCTGACGGCAAGGATAGACCTAAATAATACAGACATGTCCAGTTAGGTATGCTTTAATTAAGCATTAAACTGCAGGGGACAGTGCACACCATGTAAGCGAGAATACCAGGGAGGTTTACCCGAAAGTGGGTTCGGGTTTTAACCATATGACACCGCGGAAGGTTACAGATTTATATTTAGTTATATTCAGTAACATCTTTCAACAAAAGCGAGCAACATTCCTTGGTTTTCCAGATTTCTCTACCGGCTAATTTTAATTAACATTTCAGTGTTTGTGTATGCACTCGATCAGTATCAATACCCTGGCTGTCTTGTTTATAAAGTCACTGGCGGAGAATGGAGACAGTGCAATTATTAATAAATACGCATATAACACAATATGAAAGTTACATGGTGTGCACTGTTGCCCGTAGTTTAATGCCTAAAGCTCACTTCACTGGAAATGTCTGTATCGTTCAGGTTTATACCTATTAGTCCATTAATTCTATCTTTTTGCACTTTAAACGGAAATTATTGGAAAAGTTTAGCGAGGGATCGCAAAACTGTAGAAAACAATCCTACCCTGACCTCCGTACTTTTCCTTCCCTGTTATTTCACCTAAACGGAGACGAGAGACTGCAATGTCGTAATGTGGTATAATGGGTGAAGTGCCGCGGCCCTGACCTCGAATGGCGCCATTCTGAAATGTTCCCCGACGTTCGCATGCATGGCTAATCACTCAAATTTGCGGAGCTCGACTCTCGAAAAAAAACCTAATTGAATTAACCTCAGAAATAACAAGGCAGTTCATCTGAAGAGATCTGAATTACAACAAGTATCATAAATTGGACCTTGACTGACTTCGTTAGTTTCAGGATTAGCCTGACGTATCTGTATGTAGATCCCACAGCAAGTCCAAAGGCCATCACTGTCCTGCCTGCTTTTAACCCCTTCCCTGTGTTTCTGATCTACTCCCCAACTCCTGAATAGTTACAATAGACGATTTTCAGCTTTTGCCACGAAACCAAGCAGAGCGGCTGACCGACCCGACTGCATGGTCGCACATTTTTATTTCCATCACCTGACTATGTTCTTAGTACTCTGCTAACTTTGGTGCATCATTAGTCAAAGAGAATGTCAAGGAGTGTGCACTCATTGGGAAGGAAGTGTGTGATGGGCTGGCCTCAGTTCTGGAGGATAGAATTATGTTGTGTGTGTGTACGTGTGTGTGTGTGTGTGTGTGTGCTGTATCTATTATATTGTGGGGACCAAATTAGGGCCCTAATCCTGTTACTTTCTCAGTCAAAGACATGATCTCACTATAAACACAACAATGCTGTTACTAAAATACACACGGATCATCTCGACTGCTCAAAGATAAAGATTGTTTTTAAGAACTAGGGAAGACCCAGCACTTTTGTGCAAACTGGGGTTTTTAGTGTGACTTTTATATACATCAGAGTTGTGCCTTAGAGCTGTAAGCCACAGAAGTGGAGAGTTGAACAGCCAGGCTCCGTTGTTTAAGTTTTCATGTTAAAATTCTGTTCAACAACTGAACCTGTCTGACTTAATGCTGGGGAAGCAGGCAATTGTGTTTTTGGGCTTGAGGAAAGTGATCTAAAAATGTTCTGGAAGATACCATCAGTAAAATGGCAAAATCTTATTAATCCTTCTGTGCTGTGATGCCAAAAGCCCGATTTTGTTTAATTTTAACTCGAGGTCAGTTACAGGTCCTTTATATCCAGGAAAATCCATAATAATTGGTTGATTAAATAGATAATTGGAATCTGCTGAGATGACCATCTTTTTGTTTGAGCAAAGCGTTATATTTGATTTGCCCTGGGCCGATCTTTCTTCTTATAATCAAAGTTAAATTTCCTTGAAAGGTTAATCTCATGCTGCCGCTGCTGTCTTTCTGGCAGGAACGACAAAGATGTGCATGGGGACAGTTTGTGAAACGCGGTAAATGTTTATGGTAAAAACAGTTTTAATTTGTTTTAATTACATTTAAACATCTATATGATAAGTGGCTACTTTGTGACTGTATGTACTCAGAACTCGAATATTTTCACAGAAAATGATTTATGAATGTCTTTTTAGGCTTAATTTCATATATATTTGAAAAACTGCATATGACTGATGGGACACTCAGAGGCGAACACCATGATTTTCTGGGTTGGGGGGTCAAACCGTGCCTTTTTGTAGAGTTTGAGGGTTCCTCAGGTGTGTTTGTGGTTTATTTAATCAGGCTGGTATCACTTCTCATTTATCTTTAACAATTATATCGTGATAGCAAGATGGAGGACAATCCACTTGCAGCTTACCAATACAAGGATCTTTATTATACAGTGAACTCAAAGAAACAAGAAACAAAGGGGACCAAGTGGGGTCTAAGCAAAGGCAGGTTGGCACAACTAGAACTAACTCAGACTTAAACTAAATTTGGGGAAGCACAACCAGCCAGACTAAGAATGGGGTTTACAGCGGGGAACATGCAAAAGAAGACACAGGCAAGCACAAGTTCGTTATCAGGTAATACAAACAGGTAACACGGTCAATGACTGACATAGGAACAGGGCATGGGTATATACTGAGAACGAGGTCATCAACAAGGGACAGGTATGGGCTATTACTAATTAAACACACTAGGGACTAGGAGCTACGGGGAACAGGTGAGGGCCCTTGACAAACACTATGGACTCAAACACTAGGAGATACTGGGAACATAAGTACATAACTAGGTAAAGGCAGGCATAACCAAGAACAAAGTTACAAAAACAAGAAGCAATAGAGAAAAACATGAACACAAGAACATAACTGGCACAGGGCAGCAGACAACTAAAATGTCCAACATAGTTGAAGCTGGTCTCTAGCCAGCCTTCAGTGGTTAGGGATGCATAGTTCTCAGCCACACACACAGGTGTTAAGGTTGTAATAGGGACTGTGAGAGGAGCTAGACATAGGGAAACAGAGAGAACAGGATGGCCAGTGACACCTGCTGGCCAAACAGAGTAGTGACAGACAGAATGGGATGAGGCAGTGACTGATCCTGACAGACATTCATTCTTTTCTGAGACCTGACTGAGTTGCTGGGCAGGAGATTCTATCCTGAGTGCTCAATCTCAGCCAGTGAAATGAATCACTGATCCATTGCAGCGGTTGTGGTCCTGGGGGGGCGTTCATGCCAGTGGAATGGTTTCTAACAGCCAAGTGGCTGAATGCCCAGAGAAAAGGAAAATATAATGAGACAGTTAGCACCATGTCAATAAAGAACTCAAAAAAGGTTCAATGGCAGAAATAAACCTTGATGTTACGGTCACAGAGCATCTCAGTGCTATAACCGGCGTTTATCAGTAAATCCATCTTATCCCCAGCACAGACATAAGCAGACAGACTCAATGACCTACCCCCATCTTCCCCTGTTGGGGGGGGGGGGGGGGGGGGGGGGGGGGGGGGGGGGGGGGGGGGGGGGGGGGGGGGGGGGGGGGGGGCGGGGGGGG
>JAODKC010000064.1:34053340-34064878 GCA_026777985.1 Mormyrops attenuatus
ACACACGCATGAGAGCTAAGACCTCCGACTTCCTCAAAGTGCTGAACCGTGCCCGCCCTGATGCCGAGAAAAAGGAAGCCTCCCTCTCCAGCCCTGTTAGCATTCCCTGCACTCCCTCCCGGCTGTTAAAGTCCAATACTCACTCCTCATTTGTTTCATTCTCTGCTCATTGTAAATCAGACGCCTCGTGGATGGATCTAACGAGACGGGGAAGATGGTCCTAATAGATGAGCCCGAAAGGTCCGTGGGTACACTGTGGCATGCCCCCAAAATGCCCGCAGGCCAGATCGGCACCAAGCGTGAGCATTGTTTAAAATCAGCTCACTTGAAAAACAAAGAAATAAAACATTTATGCCATCCTTTACCAGAGACTTAATTCTCCCTCCCTCCATCCATCCATCTTGTCCAGAAGGAGCTTGGAGCCTATCCCAGGTATCCCAAGACATGAGGCTGGGGCACACTCTGGACAGGATACCAGTTTCCTACCTTTGTTCTTAATTAAATGATGGGTTTAAACAAACAGCTGGAATACAGATGTAACACGTTTGAGAATTTAAGGTAATTTACCAAGCAGTCATTGTCATCTGATTAATGTGCGTTTTGCTGCATCTGGTTTTTCTTGCTGTTATGATTCTCACGTCATAATACCTGCACTCTTGGTTCTGTCGGATCTTCATAGAGACTGTAGCTTACAGATATTCTGGTAAATGACCCCCCAGGGTCTATGCCGAATGTCAATAGCGGGGGTGAGGGACCTTAAAGAGGACGAGCCTTCTCAGGGCACTTACGGAGATTCAGTCTTTGCAGGGTTAACAGTGCAAGGTGATTTTGATATCACGTCGCATTAGGCTGAACATATTTTCTTTCCACTGCTCAAATCCTTATATCACACCTCATTTCCACTTTGCAAACACTTCATTTTTGCATTAGTGGGGTGTGTCAGAGAAGCTTGCATAGGGAACACACAGCTCACCCAGAGGACTTTAGAATTCAGCTGATGGAAAATTTGACTTTGATGTAGCATAAGATCCGTGGGCCAACATGCATATTTCCTAGTCCTTAGCTAGGATAAATTTGACTGATAGCGGGTGAATTATCCAGCTAATGACTCATGTGGAGAGAGGGCGTCATGTCATCTCCTATGCTGAGCTTGTTTAATGACTCCAAACAAGAAACAGGAAGCTTGTGGTAATCTACAGTTATGATCTACATTATTAGGAGCCATGTGACATTGCCTAGAATATTCTGGAAGGTTCTTCAAAGGTCCTTGCAACACAGTCTCACCTCTACAGGTCAAAGGTGATACTTGTTGAGTTTTCTTCATTAGATCAGAGGAATATTCTCATTTGAAGGGGCAAACCTTCTTATAGCACCTTCTCAACTGTCCAGTAGGGCACCTTTGAAAGAAAAAGAGAGCTTGAATCCATTGTATCAGCAGTGGCATTGAAGAGAAGCCCTGCACCATGATGCAATTTGGCCAAAACAAGGAAATGCATGGATTCGTGCAAAGTAACTCTCTCTATGCACTGGAACCTTTTGTGACTCTTGCTGTTTTGCTGTCAGCAGAATCTTTTGACATCCCAATCCTGGTTCCTCCACATTTGTTCTCCGCATCCTCTCAGATCTTGAGGTTCTCTGTGCTGTTCCATCCAAATGGCGATTCTGCATTTTAATAATAAGCCAATCTTGAAAGTTAAGTTTCAGAGAGTGAACTCCCAGTGCTTTTAAAATATTCCTTTAAATGTAATTGTCCCCTTGTTGATTTTAATACAGAATTTGTATTTCATGACTAACTGTAATAAGACAACTGACAAAAACCACTAGCCATCTATAGAGACTTCAGTCGCAATATGACCGGACACACTTCCCTTAGTATGAGGCGCTGAGGTGTGGCAGCCTTTTCCCGTTACAGCTTCAGCAATCGATTCTTACGTCTGCTTTGTGTTCAGGTCCTATGCAGATCTTTTGCATCCTGCCAGAAGACCTGAAGGCAGTATCTTTAGTGTGGAAAAGTAATTTGTGAAAAGGATTTACCATCGTGTGGTTCAATGTTTCATATCAATTTCACATGTCAAGATGAACCTTCTTTCAATACTTTCAAGAAAATGCTTCCGATTAGCCGCTTGAAGGGGTTCTGACCAGAAGAAGCTCTTTGCGATCAGAAGATGAGGAATGTTCATCAGTTAATTTCTAACAAATTACTCCTATTTGCATAGGAGAGCTCTTGATGTCACCCCACAAGGTGACAAAACTCTGCTAAGTGATACTGAAATGAAAAGTTATGCTTATGAAAGTTGTTATGCTTCTGAAAATTATGCTTTATAATTCATTATTCTTACCTATATACATTTTTTTGGAAGCTGCTCTTATCCAAAATTACTTTCAATGAACAAAGTGAACCCTGGGTAATTCAAAAGTATGTGAATGAAGAACAGGGTAGGAATCGGTTGAAGAAGTCAATACCAGACTATACTTGCTACTGAAAGAGAGGCAATATGCGGAACACACAGAACTGAATAGTCTATAGTTACAGCTCTGGATGATTTGTTTGTCAATAGCTAATCAATCTGTGAATACCGAATTAATCTGAACAGGTAATCTTTATTTAGCAGTAGAAGATTCCTGGGTCTGTCGACTTTGAAAGCCTCATCCAGCACAGTGATGATGTGCGTCAAGACTAGGTGGGGGCGCCATGGAGCGGAACAGGAGAAGCTAAGCTGTGGAAATGGAGGTGATGACAGAGGCCTTGGCTGCCAATTCGGCCGCCCAAAGCCGTCTGCAGCCAGAATAAGCTGGGTCAGCAGTCTGCGGCCTTAATACCACACACATGGAAGCAAATGGGCAGATTGTTGCAAGACAGAAAATAACAATTGAGGTAATAACTAGGAAAATCTGACTTCAGGCAATCCTGTAGAGATACACAAAGGAACTGTCCATCAATCTTCTATACCACTTATATGGCGCAGAATTGAGATGATCCTGGTGTCTATCATAGGGCAGAAGGTAGGAGAAATATGGGGAACAAGCACAATCACACACTCACCAACACACTCGACTATGTTTATGGACCCGAGTACCCAGAGGAAAGCTAGGTAACCATGGGAAGGGCAAAAAAGCGAGAGGTAACAGTGCTCCACCCTGAGCCAGAGGAAAATGGGACCAGCTGTAGAAACTCAGAGTAGATTTCTATAGTGAGTGAACCATTTACAGGCCCCTGGGGGGACTTTTTTGGGAAAGACAGGCACATTTCTTCCTTACCAAGGGAATGCAGATATTGGCCCATGAGAAAAAAAAAACAGATAGAATACAGACAGTTTCCTCACTTGTTTGAGCAATTAAATTAGTGGTAGAAAACAAATTGTTTTAATAGTCCAATTACAGATTTACACACAGAAGAACCATTCAGGAGGGGAAATCCCCATATAGCGGATGCTGCCTGCATTACCTAGCAACACGGGCTTTTGCATCTTTCAGTATTTAGTATTTCAGTATTTGCTGTGCTGATACCCACCATTTCATAGGACAGGCTGTCATTTTCCAATATTGATGCTACATCGAACAGAAAGGATTGTACTGTAGATCAAGGGGAGTGTGGAAATTTCTGGAACGTTTCAGAGTGTCAAGCACCTGTTATAAGCACCTGTTATAATTTTGAATTTCAGAATTTAGTGATTAATTGTCATTGTTGACACAACGAAATGTGTCCTCTACATTCAACCCATATGGGTCAATGTGATAATTCATAATTCAGCGCTTGGGGAGCAGTGCATGAGGGTGGTACCTTGCTCAGGGTACCTCAGTGGTGTTTGGCTGGTTGGGGATTCAAACCTGCAATCTTTGAATTACAAGCATGCATCCCTAACCATTAAGCCACCACTGCCCAGTACATAGTACACTGGTACACGTTATAGATAGATCTTACCATCCCTAGCACACTCCAAGACTTCATCTTGGTGTAATTTAGACAGTAGTAAAATACAAATGTCAGGATCTGTCCCAGCCTTGCCTGTCATTTATCTGTTTGGCCAGCTGGTGTCACTGGCCATCCTGTTCTGTGTTCCCCTAGTGCCCCTTGGTTTTGGCTGTAGTGTGTTTTACTGATCCATGAGCTGCTATATGGCTGAATGGGCTGAGAATACAGCTAACAAATGCGCATTCCTGTGTCGTCGGTTTGGGGCTGGCTCCTGCGTCAACTATGATGGATTTTGTGACTAGTTTTCTATTCCCCATGTTAAGTGTTTTCTTGTGTTCTAGTCCCTGGTTTTCCCTACCTGTGTTCAGCTTTGTAGTTGTATTGTACTACCTGTATCTCTGTGTCGCCCTAATCTCTAGTGTTTGGATTATCCTCACCTATCCCTTGTTGTACTTAGCCTCTTGATGTGTGATTGACTTGTTATAACCCTCTCCTTTCCATTGTTTTGTGTATTTAAGTGCCTGCCTTTACTATGTTCCCCTGTCAGTCATTGTATTTGTTCCTGTGTTGCTCCATGCCTTAGTTCTTGCTCCTGTGTTGTTCCCTACCTTAGTTCTTCTTCCTCTGTTGCTCCCTGCCTTAGTTCTTGCTCCTGTATTGTTCCCTGCCTTACTTCTTCTTCCTCTGTTGCTCCCTGCCTTAGTTCTTGCTCCTGTATTGTTCCCTGCCTTACTTCTTGCTCCTGTGTTGCTCCCTTCCTTAGTTCTTGTTCCTTTGTTGCTCCCTTCCTTAGTTCTTGTTCCTGTGTTGCTCCTTTCCTTAGTTCTTGTTCCTTTGTTGCTCCCTTCCTTAGTTCTTGTTCCCGTGTTTCTCCCTTCCTTAGTTCTTGTTCCTGTGTTTCTCCCTTCCTTAGTTCTTGTTCCTTTGTTGCTCCCTTCCGTAGTTCTTGTTCCTGTGTTTCTCCTTCCTTAGTTCTTGTTCCTGTGTTTCTCCCTTCCTTAGTTCTTGTTCCTTTGTTGCTCCCTTCCTTAGTTCTTGTTCCTGTGTTGTTCCCTGCCTTAGTTCTTGTTGTCTACCTGCTGACTCCTAATAGCCCTTTGTTTCTGGTTTCTTGGAGAGTTTGGTTTCTTGTGTGTGTTTTTTTTGCTAAATAAAGTACCTTGTTTTGTTTGAGCCACAATGTAGATTGCCCCTTCCTCCTTCACCGTGCCTGTCTGTAAAGAAGTGCCTTTTCATCATCTGACAGAACCAGCACAGGCAACATGGAAATGGTCAGTTTCCAGTCTTGCTTATATAAGTGCTCATCCGCTCAAGACCATAGTTTGGGCCCAGTGCCCAAGGAGGGTAATGATGAGTAAGGCTCAGTCTGGTACGGAAAGGGGAAATTAGCCACGTGTAACACACTGTGCTGCTCTGTCTACACACAAGCCTTGTTGCACAATGGCATCTCTGTAGTCATACAAGAACGCCCAAGAGTATCTGCAGCCACCCAGTGATGGAATTATGCTTCCCTGCTAATGTTCACTAAAATCCTACATAATAAACACAACCTGGGAGGAAGATTGTGGTTATTTATAGACCTGTGACACGAATGGGCAGTAAGACGAAGAGTCTGGCATAATAATCGATTGGTAGTTAACATTATGTGAAAATGCTCATGTAAGATTTAGTATTGCGCTTGGAAAGAAGTTGCAAGTTTTATAGTTTTATTCACTCAAGTCTGTATTGATTACATGGTAGGACTGGGCATGCATGGTAGGATGTAAAACACCGCTGACATTGCGGAATAGACCTTTGCTAATCTGGTTCACTTGCCACCGGTTCCCTGTGTAGATGCTTCTTGATTTGTTCTGCTGTTTTTAAGCCTCAGTAACTCAAATCCCGACACTGTCCCAAGACTCATGCTTCTGCGTTTTACCTTACCTGCTGAAAGCATATTTATTTTTCACTTTTACTTTGTGTCATTTTCTCTGTCCCTGCTTGATCCCCATTTCTCCAAAAAAGAAAAATCCATTCTCCTGGAACACCTGTGACCAGCTGCCCCATTCCCACATTACAAGATTTGCAGATATCCCATCCACTGACATTTTCACAACCACCTTGTCTCCACACAGGCTCACAGTGGATTTTGACTCCCCTTAACATCCATCCTGTACTGTTTTTCTTGTTCATGCTGCAGGTTAATTTGCTCTTGTCTATACATGTTAAGTGGAGAGAGGTGTCTTTTTAGGCATCTTTTAGAGCCCACATAAAATGAGCATAGAAATTGCAAAAAATACCCCTGACCGTAAATGGCAAGGCGACAGCTATTTTCCCCCTCAGTGAATATCTATCAAATTTAGCTGCTATAATGAAACAGCCACTGACTCCGATTTGTTGAATTATACACTTTGAAATGTTACTTCAGTAAGGATTGAAAGAACAGCGCCTCAGGACCATGGACAGCAACTAAAGAAATTCAGGAACAAACACTAGGGGGTGCTAGATGGTCCATGTGAAAATTTGGGTAAAACAAATCTATAAACAAAAAATATATGACTTAAGAAACATAATCAAACACACCATCCATCCATCTTTGAACAGCTTATCCTGGTTAGGTCTGCAAGGGGGACTGAAGTCTATTGCAGGCAGTATATTCCAATATTATTAAAGCACTAATATACTTGTTTCTTATTTGTTGTTACTTATTTTCTTCAGCACAGAAAAGTTTAGCATTCAAAGAGAAACATGCAAACATAATAAAAGCCCAGGCTACAAAAAGAAATGCTAATTAGGAAAAGGGACTTTTATTATATGGATAGAAGTATCCCTCAAAGTATCCTGCACACTTCAAAGCCACCTTTTGGGAATGTATCTAATGACCGGGATTGATGTGCCCGTCAGCTTTCATTTCCATTATCATCGCTTCAGAGTTTTTATGCGACTTGGAGACTGTAACCGTAAGAGGATCACATCCATACACCAGCTTGTATCAGGAGGAACAAGATTACGGCTTTAAACAATTTGGAACACTGTTGTCTTGACAGGACTCTCCATAGTTTACATGGTAATGAGGTAAACAAATGTGCACACGCCAATTTTCACGCTATCTGCCTTGAACGACTGCGCCCTCTACAGGCTGCTCTCTCTGACTGTTGTGTCCTGATGGCTCATTACTCGAGGCTCTGAGCCTACATTTGTGTTTGTAAGCTACAGTGCAGTTCTAGTGCTATTTTTTTCTCCCAGGTTTCAACAGTTAACACTATTGCAAGTGTCTGCGTATTTGAGGTAGCGTTCCACATAGTAAGAGCACAAAGATTACAGCTGCCTTTGAGTACCTGACAACAGTAACTGAGTAGAAAAATGGGATTTAAACATGTTTTAATACTGTACCACTTGGATTGGATTTAGCAAAATAAAAAACAGGTGTTTCTCAAAAGAATATCTTCATTAGGAGGTGTTGTGTAGAGGTTGTGTATTTGTCATTTAAGCGGGTGATTTAATAAAGACTTTGAATTATGGGCTAAATTTGGATTTTAAATGTAGGCCTTTTAATTATGGTGATTATGTGTCACTCGCAAGTCTTATTACCCTGGCGCTGACCCGCCCATCGCAGAGGACAAGTGTTCCACAGCAGAGTAATCCCCACAATGCACCACATCATCATGATGGGCTTGTTTGGGGTTAGAATGGGAGACTGACAGCCTGCATCACTGGACAGATGAAAAGTCGTCTCCCTTGTTGGGCCGTGACTGTTAGTATCTGTATCTTTTGCAGGAGAGGAAGGCTTTGGAAGGGTTAATGTGACTCAGGTGTTTAAGGTATAATTAAGGTAACAGAGCAACAATAAAAAGCACATCTCACAATTCAGATTAAATAGTTTGTAGTAGATTTTATTGGGGCAAAAGACCCATGAGAACGAAAGCTTAGAGTTTCCCAAGTAAAAAGACAGGACATTAAATGACAGTGAAAGGGGGGAAACGGGGTGGAGAAACAGCTCTAAATAATATCCTCGAAATGATAAGAACAGCAGTATTCTTATGTGTAACATCACAGAGACACTGACCTGTGAACAGCCTGGATGGGTGTTATATATATATATATATATATATTAGGGCTGTCAAAATTAATGGGTTAACGCGGATTAATCCATCATCATGATTAATCTGATTAAAATTTTTAACGCAATTAATCCATCTGCAGCGCAGAATGGCTCAAAATCCCTGGAATGTCTCTGCCAACTCATTTCGGGCAGTTTTGGCGCGTTCCATTTGCGCTCGGAACTCGTATTCCGAGTCGGATTCCGAGTTTTGAAGCCAGAAGTGACGACATGCGCGCTCCCATTTCTCGGAGATCCGAGAAATATCTCGGAGCAGCTCAGAGGATCCCGAGTTCAGAATCCAAGATGGCTGCGCCCATTATCAACAGAAGGGAAAGTTGTAGTGTTATACTGTTTAAGCACTACTTGTCATTTGTGGCTCATTAAATCGGTTGCACACACTATAACGTCCAACTTATCTGTGGACGTGTTGCTACGGAGTTTTATACGTAAAGCACCGCGCGTAATGTGTTATCAACTGATATTGCTAACAATGGCAATTAACTGGGCTAGAATTGGATTTCATGATTAGTCGGATTATTTGGTTAGTTTGGGCTAATTGTAAGTGAACCTTAAATCCGCAAAATGAAATGCGATTAATATAGATTAAAAACGAATGATTTTTAATCATGATTAATCGAAAGTAATCCACAGCAACCCTGTGATTAATCTGATTAAGAATTGTAATCATTTGACAGCACTAATATATATATATATATATATATATATATGATCCAAGGGTTATATGATACATAGTTGAATTCCCTGCTTTGGTGTGTCAGCAAATTAAGGTACTCAGCTAACAGGCTGATGGCACAGAGATTAAATCGAGGCTCACTGGAATAACACACGGCATTGTGGAGTCGAGGAGATTTATTAAATCGCAAATCCTTGTTATATTCTGATTTGCGGTTGTGGTGTCCAACTGCATCTGGGCTGAGCTTTAACGCAGCAAACTGTGGACTTTGCCCTATCATGGATATTGTGTGTTTATTTACGGAAACGGGGCCATAATTTAAATGTTACTGTTTCAGCCCCCAAGGGGTATTTCTGGAATGTCTGTGTTTTGTGGGTTTATAAGGGTTTGAAATGGCACAGGGAAGCTGTTCATACTTTTCATTTCCATTTTATATTAAGCCCAATGTGACACTATGGCCAAACAGTGATTTTGTTTATCCTGATAAATATGAAAATGAAAAAAATATGGCAGAATAAGTTTTAAACATAGTGCTGTAAATGAACTGAGTATGGCTTCTGCTTTACATTGTTATTTAGGTTTTATATTTTCCGGTAGGTGGAAGACCTTATATCAGATAGCATGAATGTAGATAGCGTGAATGTGTCAGATAGCGTGAATGTATCAGATAGCGTGAATGTGTCAGATAGCATGAATATAGATAGCGTGAATGTGTCAGATAGCGTGAATGTATCAGATAGCATGAATGTAGATAGCGTGAATGTGTCAGATGGCATAAATGTATCAGATAGTATGAATGTAGATAGCATGAATGTGTCAGATGGCATGAATGTATCAGATAGTATGAATGTAGATAGCATGAATGTGTCAGATAGCGTGAATGTATCAGATAGCATGAATGTGTCAGATAGCATGAATATAGATAGGGTGAATGTGTCAGATAGCGTGAATGTATCCGATAGCGTGAATGTAGATAGCGTGAATGTGTCAGATAGCGTGAATGTATTAGACAGCGTGAATGTATCAGATAGCGTAAATGTATCAGATAGCGTGAATGTATCAGATAGCATGAATGTAGATAGCGTGAATGTGTCAGATAGCGTGAATGTATTAGATAGCGTGAATGTATGAGATAGCGTGAATGTATGAGATGGCGTGAATGTGTCAGATAGCATGAATGTATCAGATAGCGTGAATGTGTCAGATAGCATGAATGTAGATAGCGTGAATGTGTCAGATAGCGTGAATGTATTAGATAGCGTAAATGTATGAGATAGCATGAATGTAGATAGCGTGAATGTGTCAGATAGTGTGAATGTGTCAGGAAGCGTGAATGTATCAGATAACGTGAATGTATCAGATAGCGTGAATGTGTCAGATAGCGTGAATGTATCAGATAGCGTGAATGTGTCAGATAGCGTGAATGTGTCAGATAGCGTGAATGTGTCAGATAGCGTTAATGTATCAGATAGCGTGAATGTATCAGATAGCGTGAATGTATCAGATAGCGTTAATGTATCAGATAGCGTGAATGTAGAGCCCAAATATTATAGGGCTGAGCGGCAACACAGAATGGGATTTAACTTTTACTTCTTCCCGCAATACTATTATTGTGTAAAATGCAAGGCCATCATTATAATATATATTTGGGGGTGACATGTCCCCGCAATATTCAGATGTGCTCACAATGTCCCCCCCCAATATATTTTATAATTATGGCCTTGGTTCCCCCCCAGTGTTGACTCCATGGCTGCAGCTTTGGAAAAGTGTGTCAATTGCTATCTTAGTCTGAGGAATGATATCAGTTACCCATTCATTGTTTTGTGAATATCCATTGGGGTAATATGTGAAACAAACAGGAATAGCAAATGTTATTATTTTGATTTTTTTTAAATAAACATTTTAACATTTCAGAGCCAAAGAACATCATGCTTCTGAATTTTTTTAAAGGTCAGGTGAAGACTCCCATAAATCCTTTTGTAGGCTTCACATCACATTAATTAAAAAATGACTGTACTGCCTCGTCCTTAATTAGTTACGCCAATATCCCAACAAAGTGGAAAAAGGCCAGTGAACATGTGCAATCCCCAAATCAATCTTGAATATTATTTAATGTATGAACTCAAGAACATAACATTGAAAACAGAAAGTACAGGTGGCAAACAGTGCACAGATCTAATCACAGATTGTAAAATTTTAATTAGGAACCATTACACATGGTATTAAAAATGATATCCTTCCACCATGTGCCAGGGCTCCTTCATTTCCGCTTCTTGTCCTAAATAAGTAAATAAGCCCCGCCCCTTCTGTACTATCCGGGCTTTTCTAATCAAATAATAATCAAAACATATTTGGATAACTTTCCTAGAAAAGAATATTAATCAGTTTATAACATTTGTCAGTGTGACAAACCTACATTTAGCTTGGTATAAGGAAAATGAATTTGAATAATCATACATAATGATAATAAAAAAATAGTTCCAAACAGCATGTTTCTGATTTTATTTGAATTGAATATAGTTTGAGTTTAAATAATCATAGAGGCATATCAAATAAAAGGAAGTATTGCTTTTTTATTTTGCAGCAAAACAGAAATTACTGGTGTTGGGATGAATTTCCTGTTCAGAACAAAGCATGCTTCACTGGGCCATGCTTCACTGGGCCATGCTTAATAGGGCCATGCTTCATTGGGCCATGCTTAATAGGGCCATGCTTCATTGGGCCATGCTTCACTGGGCCATGCTTAATAGGGCCATGCTTCACAGGGCCATGCTTAATAGGGCCATGCTTCATAGGGCCATGCTTCACTGGGCCATGCTTCATAGGGCCATGCTTCACTGGGCCATGCTT
>JAODKC010000064.1:34080111-34098732 GCA_026777985.1 Mormyrops attenuatus
TTTTTATTCTGCCGTATTTGCTATAGCTGCAGTTCCGGTTTTTGCCAGCAGGCTGTGCACAACTAGTGTTTCGAAACATTGTTTGTTTCGAATGTTCCGAAATTGTTTTGATGATTCGAAATTGCCATCTCTAGAAAACACTACAAGCAAAAGGACCACGAGGGGTCAAAAGAAAAAAGGGGATAAATAAGTAATGATCATAAGGGGCAGGCAACAAATAACAGAACTTCTGACGTACATACATCTAATAACAGAACTTCTGACGTACATACATCTAACAACAAAACTACAACAAACAATGAACCACTGGGGACTAAACTCAGGCAGGAACTTAAATACAAAAACTTAACGGGGTAATGACAAGCAGGAGTGAGACAGACAATTAATCAATCAGGGAGGGTGCAGGACAACGAGCAATCAGGAAAACACACAGGGGCAGGCAACAGGTGAAGCTAATAAACTCAAGGGAACTAAACAGGGAAACTAAGAACTAACCAAGGAACAGGGAAACAGAATCTAACACTGGGGGATTACAGATTGGTAAAAACACAAGTAGGGACACAAGGAACAAAACCAAAAACAAATACAAATCACCAGACACAAGGACTAGAAAAACTCATACAAATGAAACACTAGGGAACTAAATACAAACACAGAGGAGGTGGGATTCAAACACGTGATGAAACAGATTTGTAGGTAGCTACATGTTCAACACGTTAAGCCATGCGGTTGGTAGGAAACAGGGAAAACACAAAGACTTACAGGATGGCCAGCGATGCCTGCTAGCCAAACGGGGAAGAGACACAAAAGACTGAGACAACAGGAGCTGACCCTGACAGTCCCTGAATTCAGACACAGCATAAGTCTGGAGTAGGTACTAAAAAGGATTCAGGAACTGCCTCAGAGGATCTACAATTGACCTGAGTCCCTGAAGTGTGAACACAACATAAGTCCCCAGTTACAGAAAAAGGCTCTGATTCCAGAAAAAAAGTGCCGGTGGTGTGAAAACACTGACCAGAGGTGTCATATCCTGACATATATAACTATCTCTGTGTCTGTGTAGCTCAGCAATTACACCACCAAACTGCTAGGGGATACATTTAGACGTTGCAGGTATTGTCTTCATAATCTGCGACATCTTCAATTGTTGAATCGTGCAATTGAAACAGAAAGAAACATTTAACAAAGTTCCATTTTTTTCAGTCTTGTAAAGTATGAATAAACTTAATGGAAGTAAATGAAATTGCCACTGACATCCTGAGTGTTTTGCAGACCTGTTGCTATGATACTAAGGGTGGGTTATTTAATGCTAGATATAAAATAGCGGCTTGACATTGTTCTACATTTTAGAATAATTATAAAGACATCAATATTGTTAAATAACATATATGGAATTATGCCCTGACCAAAAACACATTAAACAAATAAATTCATTTGTTGGAGATGGCAACTCTGTGAGTTGGGACTCAGAAAGTTCTCGGTTCAAATCCCATGGCCCTTAACTGAAATTGCTCCAGGGACTGGCTTCATTTTACAGTCTGGCATCATGACATCCTGTCATCCACGCTCAGATAACACCTAACTGACTGCTTTGGTTTATCTCTTGAATGGTAAGTTTATGAACACCCACTTTTAACATTACAATTGATTATCAAAATTAAATGTTCAATATCAACAGAATCAATGTTTCATTACTGATCCGTGCACCCTTAGTTATCTATGGAGTTAACTATAAAAGACAAATGTTATATAATGTTACTGGGGTTTGGTATGGATAAACAGTTCTAAAATATCAAGACAAGAGCATATATAATGTTTGCTGTTAACAGTTTGATTATTGGTTCTGGGACTTTGAGGGAAGAAAAGAATCCGTAAGTCTGTTTGAGAATGCTGTTTGAGATTCAAATGACTCAAATTTGTTTTTCTCATTTTCAAATATATGACAGTAAGATTGATATGAAATAATGGCATTCTGATATATTTGTTTGTCCTGATGACAGTGTCCTCAAGTTGCAGGATGAAATGGAAAACAAGACTCTAGAGTCTGTATTCAAGCAGTTTTAGGTGTGTGACATACACTATATGGGCAAAAGTATTGGGACACCTGGCCTTTACACCCACAGGAACTATTATGACATCCCATTCTAAATCCATAGGCATCAACAGGGAGTTGATCCCCCCTTTGCAGCTATAACAGCTGCCACTCTTCTGGGAAGGCTTTCCACAAGGTTTTGGAGTGTGTATGTGAGAATTTTTGCCCATTCATACAGAATTCAGAAGAGCGTTTGTGAGATCAAGCACTGATGTTGGATGTGAAGGCCTGGCTCTCAATCTTTGTTCTAGTTCATCCCAAAGGTGTTCGATGGGGTTGAGGTCAGGGCTCTGTGCAGGCCAGTCAAGTTCTCTCACACCAAAGTCGCGGTCATGTTGGAACAGAAAAGGGCCTTCCACAAACTGTTCCCACAAAGTTGTAAGCATATTATTGTCCAAAATGTCTTGAAGCATTAAGAGTTCTCTTCCCTGGAACTAAGGGGCCTAGCCCAACCCCTGAAAAACAACCCCATACCATTATCAATACTCCACCAGACTTTACAGTTGGCACAATGCAGTCAGACAGGTAACATTCTCCTGGCGTCTGTTAAACCCAGACTCATCCATCAGACTGCCAGATAGAGAAGCATGATTCGTCACTCCACAGAACATTTCCACTGCTCCAGAGTCCAGTGGGAGTATACTTTACACCACTGCATCCGACGCTTGGCATTGTGCTTGGTGATTTGAGGCTTGCATGCAGCTGCTCAGCCATGGAAACCCATTACATGAATCCCCCAGTGCACAGGTTCTGTGCTGAGGTTAATGCTAGAGAAAGTTTGTAACTCTGCAGTTATTGAGTCAACAGAGCATTAGCAACTTTTACGCACAATGTACCTCAGCATTCGACAACCATGCTCTGTTACTTTCTTTGGTCTATCACTTTGTGGTTGAGGTTCTTTTGTTCCTAAACACTTCCACTTTGCAATACTGCCACTTACAGTTAACTGTGGAATATTGAAAAGGGAAGAAATTACATGCTGAAAACTGGATCATGCAGCAAGACAATGACCCCAAGTAAACAAGTCATTCTATCAAAGACTGGTTGAAGAAGAATAAAATAAAGGCCTTGGAATGGTCAAGTCACAGACCTGACCATAACCCAAAGCGAATGCTGTGGAAGGACCTGAAGCGTGCAGTTCATTTGAGAAAACCCAGCAACATCCAAGAGCTGAGGCAATTCTGTATGGAGGAATGGGCTAAAATTCCTCCAAGCCGATGTACAGGGCTGATGAAGACCTGAAACAGTTTGCAGTTATTGCTGCAAATGGGATCACAACAAATACTAAAAGCAAAGGTTTCCATACCGTTTCCACTCACAGATTTATGATATTGGATAATTTTCCTCAATAAATGAACGTCTATGTATGCTTACGTGGGCAGTGGTGGTGTAATGGTTACGGAAGCGCACTCATAATTGAAAGATTGCAGGTTTGAATCCCCAACCAGCAAGGCACCACCGAGATATTTTGAGCATGGTACTGACCCCAACCACTGCTCCCCGGGTGCTGAATTAGCTGTCCCCTCCTATGTTACGTTGTCACATGTGGGAACACATTTTGTTGTTGTGTGCTGTGGTGTGTCAACTAATCACTAGATTCGAATATTTTTGTCTTATTTGTTCAATTGTTTTCCCTTAACCTACTTTTAGGACTTGTGCGAAGATCTGATGACGTTTTACTTGTTTGACAAAATCTGTTCATATGAAATGTCTCAGCTAATAGTGGCACTTTATGCAAAAGTCACATGTCCATCAGGAAATGGAGGAGTCATCACCCACTGATCCTAATAAACCAAATGAACTGCAGATCAGTTAAATAAACACTAGAGGGCAGTGTTGGCAGAAATTGCAATGGTTACATGGAATACACATTTAATAAAATCATATTTTTAATTTATAACAGCTACACTGCAATTTAACCATTGTTAAGCTAAGTTTAAGTAGTATTTTTTGGGATGGGGGGGTCCCCTCCATTTCTCCTGCCCCTGCTCCTGACACATTGTATATAAGTGTCATTCTCCATTAGGAGGTGGATACCATGTCACAGAGGTTGCAGGGCTTAAAACACAGATAAAATATTACACACAGCTCAAAGCCTCAGCATGTACATTCATACAGATGAGGCATGATTAAATAACACATTTTTCTCATGATTTGGTTGCTTTTTCTATTCTTTTTCCATGTTTTATAGTTGCTCTACAGCTGTAAAACAGCTCGTCACACAACCAACATTAAGAGTCCGAGAAACCACTATTAATATAAAACAGTATTTTTAAAAGGTATAACTTATGAAATTGTCTGTGAAAAGAGTCCAGTTTTTGCTATATCCTTCATTAACATTGTACTACACTTAAAATATGTAATTTATTTTAAAAACACAGAGATTTTGATCTTTGGTGTTACTGTGACTCATACATAGTGGTTCGTGGTCTTTTAAACTGCTTCCTTGGGTCAGGGGTCACCATAGAGAAGGAATCTCAATGAATGCTCATTTTATTGAATAGATTTATTGTTAATTTCGTTTCTCAGGCATCACAGACGCAAGCACAGGTAAAACTACCTGCTCAGCATTTCTGCCTGACGCACCTCCGACGGTGCCACTTGGCTGGCTGCGGGGTCATCAGCCGGGAGCCACCCTTCACAGATGTTTCGCTCCTTTAATCCCGGAACATCTCGGGGTGGTGGAGCAGCGAAAGAGACGTCTCCCTAATGCTCCCTGCAGCCTGCCCTAAGATCCCTCTCTCCCCCACGCCTTGTCCTTCCTTCGGAGCCAGAGCCAGAAGCTCCCTTGCTCTGCCTCATGAGCTAGGTCTTGCATTGCTCCCCTCTTCCTGTGGCCTGTGAAACCTAAGGTTTTCAGAAGCCGCTGCAAGGATGTTCCAACAAACCCCCTGCACCCGACTTCCACCGGGAATGTAAGAGCCCTCCAGCCGGCTTGAGAGCATGCAGCAGCCAAGTCTGCATACCTCTCTTTCTTCCTCTCATATGCCGCTTCGATCTCTTCCTCCCATGATTTCGGCCGGAAATTTCAGCTGGCGACCTAGATCAGCTGCCAGCTGCCACTCTCCCCCAAGAGGGTGAACCCTGCATTGGTGCTGTGCTGTGCTGCTCCCCCTTGCCTAATGAACTGGATCCATCCCTGAGGTGGTGTGATGCTGGCAAGGTTTACCTCCAGCCTCCGTGTCTCCAGCAGCTCAGCCAGCTTGCTCAGGACTTTATCGTGCCGCCATCTATATCTGCCCTGTGCCAGTGCTGCCTTGCAGCTGCAGAGGATGTGCTTGAGGCCTGGGTTTGGGGAGCTGCAGAGGTAACAGGGTTCTTCTGAGCCATACCAGGTGTACAGATTGCGGGGGCTGGGGAGTGTATCATAGGTGGCCCTGATGAGGAAGCTCAGCCTTGCCTGAGGTGTGCTCCACATATCTGCCCAGGTAATGGTTCTGCTGGTTACAGCTTCCCAGGTGGACCATTTGCCTTGCTGTTGCTGGCTCACTGCTGTAACTTTGTAATGCTCCTCATCCATTTTGGTCACCTCGGAGATGATGAGATCTTTCCTCTCCTTCTTGTTGGCTTTAGACCATCTTAGCATCGGTACTCCCCATCCTGATCCAGCTCTGCCAGGCTGCGTAGGGCCCACAATCTCCTGGTGTTTCAGTCTCTCTGTGGCCATATCTACTACTTGTGCCACATTCCACTTTCATCCAGACCGGACCTGTACATCTGCATTTCGAATAGATGGGTCTGACGAGTCTCTTAGCTCGAATAAGAGTCTCACCTTCTCCTTCTTGTAGCCCAGGCTGATTGACTGAAGTGGAAGCTGTAGCATATTTTTGCCATAGAGTGCTGCATTAGAGAGACAGCGGGGGAGGCCGAGCCATTTCCTGATGTAATTGTTGGCCTTTGCTTCCAGTTTTAGGACTGTTGTCATGGTGATCTCACACAGCTTCAGTGGCCACATTATGCGTTGGAACAAGGTGAACTGGTAACACCAAACCTTGAACTTTCCAGGCAGGGAGCACTGATTGATCTTGTGTAGGCCGTCCATAAGTTGTGTTGTGATGGCAAAGGCCATATGCTTATCAGAAAGATCAGCCGTATATAGCCTTCCAAGGCTTCGCACTGGTTCTTCCACTACCAGGGGAATCCTTTCGCCATCCATGGTGAAATGGATGTTATCATTCCTAACCCCCTTCCGTATTGAGAGGCTGCGGGACTTTGTGGGCTTGATTTCCATACAGGCCCATGCTATCAATTCCTCCAGCCTTTTTAGGAGTCTTGCTGTGCACACTGCTGTTTGGAGGAGCATGGTGACGTCGTCCATGTAACTCCGTATGGGTGGGAGTCTTTGGCCTGTTTGGGACTTTGCCCCTCCAACCGTTTGTCTCCCACCTATCAGAATAATCTCAAAAGCAGTCGTAAAGAGGATGGGAGAGATGGAGCATCCCATTGCTATTCCCTTCTCCAGCTGGTGCCAGGTAGTTGTAATTTCTCGGGTTGTATAGCAGACATATAAGCTATTGAAATAATTTGCTATCAGCTTCTGGATGCTTAACTTTTACATAACTTTTACTCATCACTGTAAGGCCTGGGTCATTGATATTTTGTTAAAATAATCCTATATACCTTTATATCACTGATTATAAATAGTTGCAGAAGTTCACCTTACTTCCCTTGGACCGGCAATTAAACAGAGTGTCACTGTTACACTCACTGGTGCTACACTGTATCTGTGACACCAGTGACTAATGTTAATGTCACGAATGATCAGACCACTTAAAAGCTAAATAATATGGAAATTATATATTTCTTAAAATGTCGGCTTCTGGAATGGAAATTGCCCACGTTTTAGCTATTAATTAGGGATTTGTTGCTAAACCCCCTTGTTTTTGTATATTTTTGTACATGTTATAACAAAGTTTTCATTTAAGTTAACAGTCAGCCACTTAACCATGACTTAAACGATATGCATTTGACCAGGGAAACACAGCCATGTGATCCACCCTTTGCCGTAATTCAGGTGTGTCGGGCGTGTTTCAACTCCAGGTCTAAACTGAAAGTGAAAGTATGTCCAGAAAATGCCATTTCGTGCAGTGATATAACTACGTTAATAAAACCGCATATGGGCTGTTTCGCTGAAACGAAAATGTACAGCTGTTGTGTTTTGAATTAAGAGCAAGCAGTCCTCCGAACAGCCGGCTGAGGCTAAACGCCAGAATGGCATTAGAGACGCAAACACCGCCGTAAACCGCTTGCCTGAACCGACCCGCATACGAAAACCACCAGCTTTCCTGAGAGACTATACATGGTGAACTGGGGAATGTACTTAGACTGAGCTAAGTCTATAGTTACAATCACTCCTTTAATTGTAAACTCCTCAACATCAAAGGATGTTGGGTCCTGGAGCATGGCAATGTCCATCAGTTGGTACTCCATGAAGTCCTCACTTACTTGGTCCTGTTGTTTTGGGTCATGAAACGGAAGGAGTTCCTGAAATCTTAAAAAGAGCACAATGTGTACAAGACTGATTAGAATACAGTGAGAGACAGATTTGTTTTGTGATCATGACCATTAAACTTAAAAATAGTATATGACAACCCTTGCCTGTCTACAAAGTATAGGGCATCTTCAACCCCACATTCAGCCCTCAGCTGCACATCAACAAATCTTGCGTGCTTTAGGAGAGCATCTTTCAACGGGAGATTATCCATGGCATACTCCACAGCTCTGACCAGAAAGGCCAGTGCCGCCTGCTGGAATTGTTGAGCCTTCTGTGATGAGACCTCTCCAGCCTCAAGGAGCCTGTTGAGCGTAGCTCTGCTGGTGAATCCCACATTGAGTTTTCCTCCTATTAGAGAGACAGAAGACGTAGAGAAAGCAAGTCAGATACACAGGTATCTCTGGGTTTAACCCATGCTTTTTAAAAAATCCATAGAAAAAGTGTATTTGTTGTCAATTAGCATAGGCTATTGGTTTATCTCCCTATGGGTCTCCAAAGCATTACCTCGCAGTTGGAGTGGGTCCTTGTAGGCGATGTCATGGACTTCTCCCCCTCGTAGTGCTGCTGGTCTCATGTACCTCGAACAGAGTTTCTTGATAATTCCTTCATCTGCAAAATGTCATGTAATAAAAGCAAAAGATAGCTTTAGATAGCTTAATTGTCTTCGACAAAATAACACAACCTATATTTCACAGGGGTGTTGCACTTTAGAAAGGAGACATCAACATAGCCAAACATAGCCCAACCCTCCCATTCACCTCTTCATGCAGCTGGAATATGGATGCCTTTTCTCTCTGGAGAAGGAGGTTCAGTGTAGAGAAAACTGGCAATGTGGCCTGAAGGAACAGGAGGTAGACTTCTGTCAGGGGATTGGAAAATGCCTTTGCCAGCCTTTGGAACCTTGGTTGTTAATCATCTGCAAATAGACAGGTTGTTATTATTATTGGGTGTCTCATATAACTGTCCTGAACTACTGTCAATATGATGTGCGATCTACTTAAAGATCTCAGCCACCTCACAGGAATGTGCAGCAGCATTTCCATGTACTCACTGCCATGGAGTTCACAAAATTCTGGTAAAATATGTAAGAAAAACAAAGGAAATTAATCCTATTTTTCCTCACTTTTGGTGTATAACACTGGAGCTAATTGCATTACAAACCTTTCAAGTAACCTTTACGGTTCGTCCTGCCCTTAAACCAGTATCCAACGTCAACCACAAGGTCCTCAGTGTCAAATCCAGATATCTGCAGAACATGACATGAGCACAAAGAATTTATGTCATTTTACAGCAAATTATTTAATGGAAAGCAAATATGTTGAAACTTACTTCCAAAAGCCTCTGTTCTGCGTGTTTGGCAGTGTTATGGATTATATGGCAGGGGCATCCATGAATGCTGGGATTTTCCTGAAGCATTTTTGCCACAATTGAATTTTTGGCACCTATATTAACTGGGGTATTGTCAACTGACAGGCCAACACAATTTTTCCATGGTATGTTATGCTCTATCAGGACGTCATTGATTTTTTTATATATGACATCAGCTGTGCCACAGCTTCTTCCACTTTTGGTGCACATGTCGAGAAATCTGTGCACAACTTTGGTGGTCTCATTTACCCTGACAGTTAAGGGATTCATCTTCTCTAGTCCTGTAACAATATGGTACATAACTAACTGCAAAGCATGTACTGCATGTGTATTATTTCAGTGTGTGACATGAACATGAGGAAATGGAAACAGGCAATTTAGCTGTCAAAAGTATACCTTTGGTATACATTTGAGCCATCCGTGAGCAGTGTAAAGGGATTTTCCCTCATCTTCATCACCAGCTCGTTCCTATAATGTGCTGCAACTACTTTATTTATGATGCACACCGTTTTTGTACTGGCACTCTTGAAATTTTGTGCTGTGGGAGAGTCTTTGAAGCATTCCATGTACAAGGGGCTGAAATGGTCAGGCAGAGCAAATGGGACATTGTGCTGAACCATTGCTACGGCAACTTTCACCTCGGCTCTCCTTGTCTGCAAAAGAAACAAATGAAATAGATATAGCTATGCTGAATATAAATTTGATGTTAACACTGATTTAACCCATGTCCATATGACCATTAAAATCTATGAATTTCAGTAACAATAAAAATACATTGCAGAGTAGTATTCTGTCCATGTCATGGATGAATGTCTCATGTATGCCATCAACATAGAATTGGTTGTATGATTTAATAGAAATTCAAGTTGGCAATTTTTCCCATTTCATAAATAAATAAATATAAATAAATATAATTATTTACTTATTATATGTATAGTTACTGAATATATTTAGGAGTTGGGGCTCCACCCTGTCAAATATGTACTTACTCTCTTCCCACGTTACCTGAAACATACTGTCCCACTTTCCATAATTAGCTTGGTGAAGTGGGACAGCTGAAAAATAACTCTGTTTAAAAAATTTATTAGAACTTTGTCGATTTAAAGTATTTAATTTACTGCAGTAGTATATCAAAGACATAATTACATAAATTACATGTTTTTCGGGTCATGTGGTTTCTAAACCAGTTCCCGATAACAGCTATTCTAATTGGATCTGCTTTAGCCGAAAAATAAAGAGGATGCCAAATTGGGGCAATGGGGGGGGGGAGAACGGCCAGTGTTACGGGAAATTCAGTTCCCCCATGTTCCCCCCTGTAGCGCGCTGATCGGAATCCTGACCTCACCCGCTACTTTAGCGTTAGACGTCTTTTCTTTTTGTTAGACGGTTTCTCTGTCATTTAAATGTCTTTCTACAAAGCTCTTGAGTTAACCAAGCACAAACATCACATGCCTTTTCGATGTTTCTTTGTTTTTACAGATACTAAATTAAATTATTGAATTTGCTGGATAGAGATATTTCTTAATGAAAATGAGTAATGTACCTGAGTGATTTTCAGACATCTCACTTACATCTTTGCTTCAATATTAGGGGAAACATTATTTCCTGATATCCAGAATATTTGGTTCCCCCCTGTCAAAACAGGCATACATTAACTCTGGGCCTCAGTACTAATAACAGTACTGTATTCAGATGTAATGATGTACCTGAGTGATTTTCAGACAACTTGGCAAATGAAGCATGCATTTCAAGGTCGCATTTGAGGGAGCCTTTGAAGTGGGACGGCCTTTTTGTGTCGCTGTGACACGTTACAGCCTTAGAAGGATGCAGCCCCTGAATTTGGACACAAGCATAATCTTTCGGTCTGTGTTAGATTTTTTAAATAAAAAAACTTCCAAACTACAGACACAGCTCCTCGCTTGGGCACAAGTTCTTCTAGTGAATCTCTGGTCTCACTCTCTTTAGCCCCCGTCTCTGTTTTCTGTTTAATCTATCATAGCTACGGAGCCTCTCTGCTAACCAGCTGCTATGCTGCCTGCCTAGTTAGCAAGCCTTACCTAGTATGCCATTCCGTGGTGTCATGTCGTAAATGTATAATTATTAGTCTTTCAAATTGTTTAAGTGTCACAAATTGCTGTGTGCCGCGGTGTTTTGCCCTGTTAAAGGGGACAAGCTGTGGCTGATATAAACATGAAACATATACTGTAGAGTAACGTGAAACTTTATTGACCAAACAGCTGATTGCCACGCCACAGGAAGCAGGAATTTGTACGATTGTAGGGATTTTGCATGACAGACTCAAGCAAACCCTACAGCAATAAAACCCTAAAGAATATTTCCATATTATATGGATTGCATGTTTTTGTGCTCTATAAAATCACAATAAAAAGACATTCATTCATCAAAACTACTTCAGTTAAAACTTCTTTGTTTAATTATAACCATTTTTGTTTCCTTACAGGAAAGGAGGCAGTGGGAGACTTAGTGAAAGCTACCCGATCAATTTCCAAGGCTGAGGATTTCAGAAATGACATTAAGCTGATAATGACTCCCTATGCTAACTGGGAGGAGTACTTGATACCTGCCCCAGTCTCCATAGCCATTATGGGGGAGCTGGTCTTTATCTCCTCTAATGTAGATTTCTCTATCAACAAAAACCCTCCAAAAGGTGGGTTTCAGTTAATCAAGTACCCAGACTCATTTC
Organism: Mormyrops attenuatus; assembly: GCA_026777985.1. Lineage (NCBI taxonomy): Eukaryota > Metazoa > Chordata > Actinopteri > Osteoglossiformes > Mormyridae > Mormyrops > Mormyrops attenuatus. The sequence goes on from JAODKC010000064.1 coordinate 34,091,770, forward strand.
GTGCCTGTCTTATGCAAGTGGCTAATTCTGGATGGGCGGCATTCAATGAGGCTCACAAGAACATGGACCAGATCCGTCTCCACACTGGCAATGTGCCAGTTTACATCAGGACGTCAGTTCAGATTTTACTACAGGAGAATGATGAGCTGGTCCATCTCCTCCTCCCTGACCAGCTGCAGAACATAGCTACTATATCAGACCGATGTGTACAGTTGGCTGAGGGAACAGAGAAAAAGTTCACTTTTGTTATTAATCTGATCCAAGAACTTTTAGAAGCATGTACAAATGCAAAGAAGGTATATGGTGATGAACTGGAAGAAGTCAAGCGTAAAATTGAGGAGACAAACCAGAGGAAGAGGGATTCAGAGAGAGCCAATGAAAGAGCTAATAAAACACTTGAGGACATAAATAAGCAGCTACAAGAGACAATAAAGACATTTGATAAAGCAATGGATTCACTACCATCTGGGTGGGAAATGATTGGCATGAACTTTGTAGAGGGACTCGCACAGGGTGTAACAACTATTTTAACCTTTGGGACATATTATTTGGCAAGAGGTGGAAAAGATCCAGAAGGCACAGAAGCAAAAATGAAAGATGAAAATTTCATTGCTATGGGTAATGTGCTTTCAAAATCAGGTCAGCTTCTAAGTCTGACTCAGTCGTTGAACAGCTATATCGAAAACAATGAAATTCAACTGTCTAAGATATATAATCAAGAGAAAGAAATAACACAGACATCATACCTGGAGGAACAATATAATGAGTTAAAAACCTCATTGGAACGTGAGAAAGACTGTAAAGCTAAAAAGGAGGCACTCGACATCCTAACAGATGCCATTAAACTGTGTTCTGAGATCACCGAGATCGCACCTGAAGGGAAATGCGATGCTGCAAAGAGAAAAGATCTGACTATGAGAACGCAGAATCTGCTGAAAAGATCTCAGAAATTTGACACTCAGAACAAAGCCTTTACAAACACACCAGTATTTACACCTCAACCCCCACAGCAAGCTAAGGAAAGTGGGAATAAACGGGCAGGTGATATGGAGGCGGAGAATGCTCGTTTCCGCATAGAGCAGAGTCGAGTCCAAATGGACAAGGTGAGAGAGATGCACAGGGAGAGTTTGGAAAACCTGGAGAAAAACCAGAAGGAGCTGGCAGAGATCTTAATCACATTGCGAAAATGTGAAGTAAAAGAGATTGACTTTAACACCACCATTAAAATGCTGGTCAAAGGTCTAGATGCCATGGCAAAAGTGAAGGAGCAGTGGAAGAAGATGGTACGCTTCTTTCAGATTATATCAAACATCGTTAAGGCCTGCCTGGATACATCTCTGAATGATTTTGTGAAACTGTCCGAGAAGGCATTTCAGAAACATCTGTCATATAACACAAAAAAGTTCATGAAAGACCTGATCTACCAGCAGGCCTCTGCTGCATCGAATGTAGCCGGCTTGGTTAACATGATCTCAGAGACCTATGTTGAGATTTCTGACAAACACCTGATGGACAGGATCAGCAGCCTGGGCAGAATCATGGCTCTGGATCCCAGCAGACCAGATTTTATTAGTGAGCGTGAAAAATTTCAAGATGCCTGTGGAAAAGCTCAAGAGGCAATAAAAGATATTATGATAAAGAACAACAAGAAATTTGAGGAAAAGACAAAAGAGAGAACGGAGAAAATCGAAAACAAGCTAAAGCCAATGTTACCCCCAGTATCTGAGGAGAAAATGAATGAGATCAAAGAAATAACAGAATCTGCATTTAAAGAAATGAGTCAGGAGGATGAAGATCAGTTTGCATGAAGGTTCTATTAAAGCATGAATGAGTAAAAAAAAAGCTACAGAACACATACATTTCAGTATTAGAGATACACATATATGAGCACAATATATAGTCTACACAAACAGTCATTAATGCTAGAAAGGTTAGCTATGCTCTTACGATTCATGGAACACTTTATTGGTAGCATTTGCATTTCGAAGGTCAGATATTGTTTAACTGCTTTTGAATTTACTGCTTTGTGAAGTAATATGACTGTAGGGATAAAACAAAACTGTCTGCCAAACTAAACGCATGTATTGCAAGATTTTAACATCTGGAGACAACCTCTTTCCAGTTAAAGTGGCAGGTCTGTGACACCAAGCAAGTTCAACACAGCTTCTCAAGCCCAGGGGTGGAGATTCACTTACAGGAGAGACCTGGAGTCAGAGGACTGATTTCACCATCAAAGCTCAAGGAAGAAGAAGACGAAGACCCAGGGGTCTCACCAAAGTTTATCGCTGGATACATATTTGGAATAAAGTAATCATGTCTGCAGACTTTGAACAAAATCATATATAAATGTACTTTTATTTGCTAAAATACAATTGTTAGTAGTTACCACCATAAAATTGTATTAATGGACATCTTGTAACAGGGGAATGTATTTTAACGATGTAGATCTAGGCGGATCGGGAAGCTTGAGCCACCACAGGGCATCCATTACTGTCTCTGATAATAAAGCACTAGGAACCAGTCACACACTCCTTTCCTGTGTTCTTTTCAGAGTAGTTACTGATTTATTTTGGAGGTAGCTACAGCGGTGGTAGAATTGCAATTTCAGTATAGCAGGGAAAACAGAGTTTGTTCTCAGATTATTATGAAAAGTGCAAACACAATTAGGAAAAGGTGTAAACCAAAGGAACTGCATCCGTCGATGTCTCTAAATAACAAGGCAGCCTAATTTGCACATTGTACAAAAAATATAAAATATATAATCAAAAATACAAAATCATTACAGTTATAATGAACTCAATCTTGCATTCTCTTCTACCGCATATGGTCGCTTATCTGTAGCTGTTACGATATGGCATGGCACAGGTGGGAAAAAAAGGTGACAATCCACCTTATGGCTTCAAGACAACAGAGAGGTACATTGTGGAAACATAAAACACTGGGTAAACTACAAAACAAAAGGTCCACATGGAGTCGAAAGCAAATTAGGGAAACGAACTAACTACAAGAATATCAAAGAGGTAACAATGAGAGGGAAAGAGCCACACAGGGAGCAGAACTAGAAAAACCAAACGGGGCAGCAGCACACAGAAACTTCTCACAGAACAAAATCACAATGACTGGGGAAGTCCACAAAGGCAGGCACTTAAATACACTGATACTGAGGACTAACAAAGGCAGGTGTGAATAATCAGCAACCAATAAAACAACAAAGCAGGGCAGCAGGTGGAATGAACTACAATAAATGAGCACTGGACAAGGGAACTAACAAACAACAAAACTAGGACTAAAACTAGTACTAGCAGAACTTAATAAACCAGAACACAAGGGCCCTAACTGAAAACAGGGAAGCAATAATAACCAATAACAAACACTAGGGGGAAAAAAGAAAACAAACGAAACAGGTGAGGCTGGCCTAAAACCAGAACCAGCTGCACGTTCAACCCATTAAGCTACAATCCAGGGAATCAGGAAAACACAGTAGGGTTAAAAAGGAAGAGACAGAAGTGGCAGATACAATTAGCATAATATTTTCCATGTTGAATATCTTCTTGTAAATGTCCTGTTGGATTTTCCTACCTCGTCAGAATTTCCTACAGCAGCATATATTTATAGAGACACCTATCGGTTTTTGCTACGCTATCAAACAGTTCTACCAGGGGTGTAGCCTAATTCCTGATAGCTTGGCTTAGTTAGCGAAATGTCACTCAATAGTTCACTGTACAAGTGCGACTTGCAAATGATACTCGGTAGCTCTTAAACCATAGGAAGGATATTGATATCAGTATTTAACCTGTTTATATATTAATCATGACACTGTACTGGCCAGATACCACAGGTAGCATGTTCTGATAGCCCAGATACACCCATCAGAACATATTACCATCACTCTTTAACCTGTTTACATTGCCTAACTCTAACCATGTTTTGTTTACCCTTCACAGCTTCAGTTATGGAAAAAAAAACACTGAAGTGTCAGGCAGACCAAGGTATTGTGACAGCAGTGAATTAACACGAGGAGGCTTGGATTTGCACGAAGTTGCTCTTTATGATACTACAAGCAACAATAGAACGGAGACAAACATGGCAGACAAACGGGGGGGGAGGCTAGACACCAGGCGGGAAGGCTGACACACGATAGGTCATTACACAACGCTAGAGAACAAAGCAGGATTACACGTACAACACAGGTAAGGGTACACGTGATATTTGGAAGCCCAAATGTTCATGGTACCACATATATACAGCTACTTACAACAGGACATATACAGTACAAGGGCTATATACATGGCCCGCGAGCATGCTGGGATACGCTAGTCCCACCGGTGCTACAATACTTTTTCTATATTAACTATATTAAAATATACATATATATATATATAAAATACTTGGTGCTCTACTTACCGTGTTCTCACTGAGCTACTTCAGACTAGTCTTTGAGTGGTCTTGCGGTTGTAGCAAAAAATTATGGCCGTGTAGCCACGAATTACAAATATGCCATACGTAGTAGCCTTTAGTAGGACATTTTGATAGGTAGAATGAAATGACTGGCCATATCAAAAAATTGCACGAAGGTGCTCTTTTAATGTGTCAATAACAACAGCGACTCAGAATGGCGGTGAAACACGGGGAAGGTACACTAAGGACAGTAAGGCACACAGGGTGGGTAATTACACCCTGGCTAAGACCCGTCAGGATCAGGCAAGGACCGCGTAAAAACAAGTATCTACGCTAACAACAATTACACACTGGGGCTATTTACAAGTGCTGGCGAGCATGCTGGGAAGCCGTTCAATGTCTCAATCAGCTTAAGCAGCTGGTCTGATTTTGAAAGCACATCCTTCATAGGATGTCCTCACTTTCAGTTTCTGTATGCTGTGAACATGCTTCTTTATTTCTGAGATTTAATGTAATATGTAATTTATCTGCCATGGTTGCTGCCAAGTTTGTCTTGCACAGGACAAGAGAAGACATAATCGCTAAAACACCCTCTGTGACTCCCTCTGCAATTGTCATGCCAATCATATGCCATTCCGATGGCAGTGAATCCATTGCTTTATCAAATTCCTCCTGTGCGTCATCTAACTTTTTGATCATGTTCTCATACATTTTCTTAGCTCTTTCATTGGCTCTCTCTGAATCCTGCTTCCTCATTTCTGTCTCCTCAATTTTATGCTTGACTTTTTCCAGTTCATCACCATATACCCTCTTTGCACCTACACATGCTTCTAAAAGTTCTTGGATCAGATTAATAACAAAGGTGAACTTTTTCTCTGTTCCCTCAGCCAGTTGTACACATTGGTCTGATATAGCAGCTATGTTCTCCAGCTGGTCAGGGAGGAGGAGCTGGACCAGCTCATCATTGTCATGTAGTAATATCTGAACTGACGTCCTGATGTAAGCTGGCACACTGCCAATGTGGAGACGGATCTGGTCCATGTTCTTGTGAGCCTCATTGAATGCCGCCCATCCAGAATTAGCCACTTGCATAAGACAGGCACGGAATGAGTCTGGGTACCTGATTAACTGAAACCCACCTTGTGGAGGGTTTTTGTTGATAGAGAAATCTACATTAGAGGAGATAAAGACCAGCTCCCCCAGAATGGCTATGGAGACCGGGGCAGGTACCAAGTACTCCTCCCAGTTAGCATAGGGTTGCATTAGCATCTTGGTGTCATCTCTGAAATCCTCAGCCTTGGAAATTGATCGGGTAGCTTTCACTAAGTCTCCCATTGTGTCCTTTCCTGTAAGGAAACCGAAATGTGTGCCATGACACACATCAGATTTGAACAAAGAGGTCTATCTGAAATAGTGAACGTTGTTTTCAGATTTAAATATAGAATTTCATAGAATACAGACACTTCTCGTACCTTCTCAAGCCTCTACAAACTAATGTTATACAGACGTGGACAAATTTGTTGGTACCTTTCCCGAAAAAAATACAACTATTTCTGAAATAACTTGAAACTGGCAAAAGTTGAATGGCGTCCCTTATTGTTTATTCCATATTTAACACAAATCAGACTTTGCTTTTGAGTATTGATTTGTTGGCAAGTATTCTGAATGCACATTCAACCACTCTTCTGGCACAGCTTAAACAATAATTAAAGATTCTCCTGCCATGGGATAGAGAACGCCGTGACAATGGCCTCATTATATTTTCAGATAACCCAAATGCCTCATCACCTACAAACAAATAGGTGTATGCTTCACATTGAGAGCCTGGCCAAGGCCTGGGGGAGGAATATCCAGCTGTTCCATTCTAATTTCATTCCTAATGTACTTCTTTGGAAGATGCAGGCATCACTGCAGCTTCCATATGACCCAACATCAACATATGTGAACTTATAGTCGCATCAACAACAGCCAGCAGCACAACTGAAAAATAATACTTGTAATTAAAGAACTTACTGCCGCTGCAAGTGTGGTAGAAAAATTATAAATCCCCTCGTATAATGGCCAGTGAAGCCACTTGAATAAAATAATAAGCCAGTGAATAAAACAGGACCTCTCAGTTGGTGAGCAAAGTTATCTTTTTTATTCGAGCAATCCAGCAAAGTGCGCCCGTCACACTCTGGCACCAGGTACCCCGAGCACAAAGAGCACCCAGTTGATAAACCATAATTCTTAATTCCAGATAAGGACTTCTAAGTCCTGATTGGCCACAAAACACTATCAAACCAAGCTCAAACTTATAACAAACACAATTTTCTTGCTCTATTGGTTCACCCTGGCAGCAAGGTAAAATCCACCCGTTTTGCTCAATTTCAATTTCAATTTCAATGTCTCGACTGCTAGGCTCCTACTTGAGATATGAATATAGATATTGATTATATGACACTGAATCACTGTAAATATTTGGTTGTCCTTTGATTAATGATTAACGTATTGTCATTGAATCACTGCAAATACATGGTTAACATATGATTAATATGATTATCGTAACAATTACTTATACATTTG
>JAODKC010000064.1:34117400-34153695 GCA_026777985.1 Mormyrops attenuatus
GGTCTCAGGAGGAAACGCAGCTTTTTCATATAAAGTTTTTCTTGTTCCCGAATACAAATATTTTTTAAAGTATTTGTCCGAAATGAGTATTCGTAAAAAACACGTTATTTATGCCTTTCCGAATACCGTATCCGGGTTCGGCTCCACCCCTACAACAAACCTACCCCAGAAACATCTGGTCAGTATCTACAGGTCTGCCAAAGAGCCTTTTGACGAAGTACGTCACAGCTTAATACGTTAGCTGCACAAAGGGTGACCATAGAGATCCACAGCGAATCATCAAGACAGCCAAGTATATCACAGGAGCACGACTGTGATCATAATCAACCTCTTTATATTTTTTATATCTTATTCTATATGTAGTTTATTTATCTTGTATATTATTTTACCATCTTTATACATTATTTTGTATATTATATTTGTCACAACATTAGCTTGATGAGTCACTAATGTAATCGTGTGTGTGAATCCTGAATCTAAAGAGTTTATATATCAGAAATGCAGAAAGATAATGTAAAGAGTCAAATACCTGGTATGAAGTTGATTATATATTTGCAGATGCTTGCTTCTTGCCTGATTTTCTGATCGTTAAGTAGCCGCTGCGACGAGCTTTTATTTCCTGCCTTCAGCACCCTGCCCCCGATTTCCCCGCACATGTGTGCTCACACCCACCACGTCTGTGCAGCTTGCTGCTTAACACGCCCACTGTGCCTCACTTAGAAGTCCTGTCATTGTCCCCAAAGGCTGAAGTAAAAAGCACTAGGAACAGAGCCTGATGAACATCCAGGTACTTAAAAGATGGACTTTAATATTAATGTTCTTGTTTTATATGCATGCCACATTTTCCATGTCGTCAGGTAAGCATTTTTATCTGAAAATATGGCAGCCTGTCCGAATCTATCATCCCCTTCTGTCTTTGCGCTTTGTCTTGTTTGGCACTATTTGTTTGTTTGTTTGGATCTTACATAGCTTGCTGCTGAATGCACCAGAATTTCCCCCCTGGATCGGTGAAGTTCACCTTATCCCCACGGCAATGACCGGGAAGGGCAGCAGAAAGATGGATGGTGGGTGGATGGGTGGGGAGGGGCAGGTGGGAAGGAGGTACGAGCCATTTAAACAGGAATGTCAGCACATTTTTATCACAGATACCTAGATCAGATCAGACTTGCCTCCTCAAGAACACTTACAGGACAAAGGCTGATTCTACTCAGCCCAAACTTATCAGCCCATTACTAACAGCTGGTGCTTTGTTCATATTTGTCTGGCTTTGCTCAACACAGGCAGCTCCCATGAAGCAATAGATTCAAAGTACAGTGTAAATATCCATTGGGCATGGAATTATATTATGGTACAATGGAAACTGCTTTTACTGATCATGTCTATCTGGGTGAAACTGACGATTATAAGCGATTTTCCTTTTTCTTTACGACTCAGGCAGATTCCCGTCTAACTGATATTTCTTACATGAATAATCTGCTCCTCTCTGTCCATCCGCCATCTTGCATCGATGCTCTGAGGGTTTTCATCCTACAGAAACTCATCACATTTTATTCCACATGTTTGAAATGATTTTCTTGCATCATACATTCATAGGGCAAATAACCGATATACTTTGTTTCATTGTTCTTTCAAAGTTGTGTAATTTCTGAATCACAATCTACCCCACACATCTCCATGACCCTTTGGGACTTTTCCCTGGGTCCAAAGAGCCGCTTTGCTTCAGCTCGCCCAAGAATGTTGGTGAACATCCCTGAGGTCCTGCCTATTGAAGGTCACATCGTTATACTCTCCGTCAGAGGCAGGAGCGATGGGCTGTGTTTGATTTGCACAAAGTGTAAGGCTTCACTTTCATTTCAAACAACATACTGATTTCATATTTGTGAAGCTTCTGGCATAATTTGATATGAGTCTTTTGCAAGATGGGCTTCCATTTTGCCTTTCTTGCAGAAACCAGTTCTGGTTTAGTGCTTAGATTATGTCAGTGAATTCTGTTGGGGCTTTAGATGTCAATTCAGCAACAATTACAATTACAGGTACAGCAGACATGGCTTACCTCCATTATATATTGCTCGGGGCATGATTGTGCACTGGTCCGCATGCTTGCCTCACACCCCTGGGACTAGGGCACAAGTCTCCACCAGGGTTCCATGAGTTTGCATGTTCTCCCCATGCTGTCAGGAGGCTTCCCCCATGTTCTCCCCATGCTGTCTGGAGGCTTCCCCATGTTCTCCCCATGCTTCCCCCATGTTCTCCCCATGCTGTCAGGAGGCTTCCCCCGTGTTCTCCCCATGCTGTCAGGAGGTTTCCACCGTGTTCTCCCTATGCTGTCACGAGGATCTTTTCATGAGGTTTTCTGGGGGGCATTCATGTGAACAATGAGAATCAAAACTCTGATATATTTTTTTCTCCTGCTTATCTGGCTGAGAACTCGTATGTATATAATAGTCTAATACAGATCTGCTACTAAGTCAAATCAAATGAAATCAAATTTTTCTTTTATTGCAACTTCACTTGCCACCAGTACACAGGTACAATACATGTGAGTGAAATGCTTGCGTGCAAAGCCTCTCGAAGCAGCCGTAGTGTGACATGAATTAACAATCAAAATATAAGTATAAAAATATAAAACATCAAGCTTTTGACTAATTTATGTATGTACAAAAGTAAAAAGCACTAGGAACAGACCCTGATGAACATCCAGGTACTTAAAAGATGACTTTCATATTAATGTTCATGTTTTGTATGCAAGCCACATTGTCCATGTATTTAGGTCAGCATTTTATCTGAAAATATGACAGCCTGTCCGAATATTAACTGCTGTGTGCCCAAGGATTTCTCCCCAGGTTCAATGAAGTTCACCTTCTGCCCGTCACACTGACCGGGAAGGGCAGCAGAAAGATAGATGGATGGGTGGATGGGTGGGGAGGGGCAGGTGGGAAGGAGTTACAAGCCATTTAAACAGGAATGTCAGCACATTTTTGTGACAGATACCTAGTTCAGTTCAGACTTGCCTCCTCAAGAACACTTGCAGGACAAAGGGTGATTCTAATGGATTTTCCCCCAAATTGTTTGCTTCTTCTTCATAAACTCCCCCTAAGCTTTCTTGCAGAAACCAGTCCTGGTTTAGTGCTCAGATTCTGTCAGTGAATTCTGTTGGGGCTTTAGATGTCAATTCAGCAACAATTACAATTACAGGTACAGCAGACATGGCTTATATATATTGCTCGGGGCATGATTGTGCACTGGTCCGCACGCTTGCCTCACACCCCTGAGATTGGGGCTCAAGTCTCCACCAGGGTTCCATGAGTTTGCATGTTCTCCCCATGTTGTCCGGAGGCTTCCCCCACGTACTCCATTACAGAGTCTATGCATGAGGTATTCCGGGGGGGGCAGGATGAGTTTGGTGTCTTTTGGGTAACATCTCCCAGCTGGAGGGCAAGCTGCTAATGGGAATCTGAGGCTAAAGCTGCCCCCTCCCCCATGTGCAGATGTGCTAACTCTGAGAAGGAGAGATGGACAGACCTGGAGAATGGACAGAAGGTGATGGGGGGGTGTCAAGGTGGACTTCAGGGTGGACAGAGAGAGCGCTGACTACTGTGAGGCCTCCCTGCTGTGCTGTTGTGTCAGACCTGGTGAAGAGCAAGACAAGCTAAATAAAGGCACAGATCCAAGGTGGGTAGCTGACTCTGAATTACAACCCCTTAAACACAAACCACAAAAACACAATCAGGATTCTTGGTGTAGCCTGACCCCTGGTGGAAATAAAGGGAAATGCAGAAAGGGCAGCCAATGTATGAGTTTAATTTTGCTTCAGCTGACAACTCAAGTCAGTCACGTTGAGAGTTATTCATGTGAACAATGAGAATCAAAACTCTGATATATTTTCTTCTGCTGCTATCTGGCTGAGAACTCGTATGTATATAATAGTCTAATACAGATCTGCTACTAAGTCAAATCAAATGAAATCAAATCACTTTTATTGCAACTTCACTTGCCACCAGTACACAGGTACAATACATGTGAGTGAAATGCTTGCGTGCAAAGCCTCTCGAAGCAGCCGTAGTGTGACATGAATGAACAATCAAAATATAAGTATAAAAATATAAAACATCAAGCTTTTGACTAATCTATGTATGTACAATAGTGTATGCAGTGAGAATGCAATAAGAATGTACAGTTAATAATGTGCAGAAGAGCGTCATGTGTGACATGTGGTAAGTGGCTGAGTGTCGGTGCCCATAGTTAATGGTCAGAGTTCAGCAGTCTGATGGCCTGGTGGAAGAAACTGTCCCTCAGTCTGCTGGTCCAAGATGAGATGCTGCAGTAATATGGCTGTAGCTCCTTTCAATCTTCTCCATTCTCTCTTTTGCCTTCAAATCTATTTTTTTCTTGTTCATTATCACTAGGTCTCTTATTGCGTCTTGAGCTGCATTACATGCATCTTGTAATTTTCTGCGTTCAGTTTCAAATTCTGGTCTGCTGGGATCCAGAGCCATGAGTTTGTCCAGACTGCTGATCCTGTCCATCAGGTGTTTGTCAGAAATCTCAACGTAAGTCCCTGAGATCATGTTAACCAAACTTGCTACATTCGATGTGTTAAAGGCCAGCTGGTAGATCAGGTCTTTCATGAACTTTTTTGTGTTATATGACAGATGTTTCTGAGATGTCTTCTGAGACTGTTTGATAAAATCAGTCAGAGATCTATTCAGGCAGGTCTTAACGATGTTTGAGATCATCTGAAAGAAGCGTACCATCTTCTCCCACTACTCTTTGACTCTTCCCATGGCATTATTTGACCAGCATTTTAATGGTGATGTTGAAGTCAATGTCTTTTACTTCACAGTTTCTCAGTGTGATTAAGATCTCTGTCATCTCCTTCTGGTTTTTCTCCAGGTTTGCCAAACTCTCTTTTTGCATTTCTCTTGCCTTTTCCAGCTGAGTTTTTGCTTCTTCTATGCTGTAACGGGCGTTCTCCACCGCCATCTGGCCTGCACGTTTTGACCCACCTTCTTTTGCTTGATGCGGCGGTTCAGGTTGAAAAGCTGGAGTGTTTGTGAAGGCCTTGTTATCACAATCTAATTTCCGACTCTGCTTCAACAGCTTCTGCATTCTTCCAATCATTTGTTTTGTCTTGGCAGCATCGCATTTCCCTTCAGGTGCGATCTTGGAGAGCTCAGAGCACAGGTTAATAGCGTCTGTGCAGATCTCAAGTACGGTCTTTTTGGCTTTACAGTCTTTCTCACTCTCCACTGAGGTCTGTATCTGAGTATATTGTGCCCCCACGTACACCGTCTGTGTTTTGTCTTTCTTTTGATCGTATATCTCAGACCATTTAATTTCCTGTTTGTCAATAAAGCTGTTCAGTGTTTGAGCCAGTTTCAGAATCTGCCCTGCTTTGGAAAGTACTTTGCTCATAGCGCCGACGTCGTCATTGTCTGTTTTGTCCTTTGGTGTTTCTGCCAACCTTTGAACTGCATGTGACATTATACCTAATAGACCATCAGTGAGTCCCACTACAAAGTTCATGCCAATCACATCCCACCCAGATGGCAGTGAATCCATTGCTTTATCAAAGTCTTCACGGAACGGAATGAGTCTGGGTACTTGATGTACTGAAAGCCATCTTTCGTAGGGTTTTTGTTGATGGAGAAATCTACATTAGAGGAGATACAGACCAGCTCTCCCAGAATGGCTATGGAGACTGGGGCAGGTACCAAGTACTCCTCCCAGTTAGCATATGGCTGCATTATTATTTTGGTGTCATCTCTGAAATCCTCAGCCCTGGTGATTGATTTGGTAGCTTTCACTAAGTCTCCCATTGTCTTCTTTCCTGTAAGGAAACGGAGACAGGTTCTAGAGATGGTCGATACATATTGGTGTCGGCCAATATTCGTTAAAAATCCAATTATCAGTATTGGTCTGATGTGTTCACATTGGCCGATATTGCCGGCTGATATTTAAACTTTATATTAAAAGTAGGGCTGTGATTTCATGATGTGTGATTTCATAATAAGTTCATAAGTTGAAAATACATTGCAATAATGTTCACCTAAGGTAAAAAAAAAATATTGCTGGTCAGATACATTAAGATACGCTGGCCCTGGAAGCCCAGAGCACATCCCCATTAACACAACACAATAACATTAAGATGCAAAAACATTAAGACAAAAAATAAAGCAAATTTATTTATTTATTTTGCACACAAGCATTTATTGTTCAATAGACCACAATTCAGAACTGCACCAGAAAGCCCCTCTTGAACTGGGAAGTCATCCCCACCCAGTCTCCAAGGGTGGAGCCACAAGGATAAGCTGTGTGCATGCATGTAAACATCATAAGTGGGTTATGGTGTGTAAACACAGTCACAATCAGCTAACACGCACATGGTTATGGTGTGTAAACACAGTCATAATCAGCTAACACGCACATGGTTCTGGTGTGTAAACACAGTCACAGCTAGCACGCACAAAATGGATCTCCTTCACTTCATGACCTGAGAAACTGCATGTTCCGGAGGGCTAGGCGATACAGACCAAAAATCATATCAGTATGTTTAGGCAGAATATCAATACACAATGTTTTCTGTTAAGTGTGTTAAATGTACAGTTTTTTAAAAAAAGCCACACGTGAGATATAACAAACAGTTTTATTATAACAATGTGTGGCCTTCTATCCTTGTTTGCAAATGTACAACTATTCAGTATAGACATTTTCTTTAATCCCCAACACGTCTCAAAATAAAGGCAAATTCAATGTATGCCTGTATCTGTTGCATAGGTCGAATAGGGCAGCCGCAACATAAAAGCGATTCACTCAACTAAGTGTACTGACAGACTCATTGTCTGCTTATGACAGCACTCACAAAAGAAATCACAACAAATTAACAAAACACGACACATTAAGAGATCAACACGTTTAAAATGTGTTTAATTTTTTTGTATTGTAATTTTTGTGTCGTCTTTATGTTCTTGCGTTTTAATGTTTTGGCATTGTGTTAATGTTCTTGTTAACGTTGACATGCTCTGGGCTTTCAGGGCCAACGTATTAATACATTATCGAACAAATAAGTCAGCAGCTTATCATTGCTAAACAAATTAGCTAAATAATGCTCAGCTTCTTCGTTCAAGTGATGTGTCGTTCTAGATGGCTGTATGAAAAGCATAAAGATGTGACCTGTGCCCCCCTACTTTGTGATTTGAATGTAACTATATGAAATGTAACTGACGGTATTAACTGCCTGCAGTAGTAATAGCAGAATGTCAGATGCACTGATTGTATTAGCCAACTATCAGTATCTGCCGATGGTTAAAAATGAGCCGATATTTACTGCCGATAATTCCCTTTAAAATGGTGACTCACACTGCTTTGCACACCCCAAAACTAAACAGTTAAAAATGCCTGCTATGTGGAATTATTTTAATGTTAGTCAAAACGATGTTAGAAACACATTTTGCTAACTTTTAACTGTTTAGTGTGGAAGCATCAAGGCCACTCTTTTTAAGGAGGTGCTTAATGATTTCAGTTTTCAATGACTCTACAAAAACCTCAGTGAGTAAAGTACAAGTAACTAAGTAAAATACAAACTTTCAGACAGCTAAGAACATCTTTAAAAAACATGGTGGATAAAACATCAAGTGGTCAAGTGGAGGACTTTAAGCTCAGCACCGGCTCCTCCAGATGCCTTATTTAAATTAATTACATTTTGCCCATAAAGAAATATAGAAAACTGTGGAGTGCTGCTTGCTTTTCTTGAAGATATTTACCCAGAGGAAACTGAATATCAAACATAAAGCTGACTTTACCACAGTGTTGGATTTAAGGTTTAAACCCGAACCGGCTTTTTGGAGGACCTCCATGGTAACTCGCACTTGCAGAAGTATAGGGATCACATGCGTTTTGCCTTCTATAATTAATAATCTGAAAATTAAATGGTGTGCATTGTCCCCCATAGTGTATTGCATAAAGCACGCTTTAGTGGACTTATCTATGTCATTTAGTTTCAGTGTTATCCGTCCATTTATTCAACCCTTTGTAGCTTATTTGGATCGGACACAATGCAATTAATTATAACTATGTATCGCGAGATAGCGCAAACGCATTGGAAGATGTTGCAAAAGAATTTCAAAACCATCTAAGCTAGTTTTTCTTTTTTTGTATGTTTCCTTTCTTGAAGCCAGTCCTGGTCTAGTGCTCAGTTTCACCAACAAATTGATTTTATGGTGTTAAATCTAAGTGGGGATCAATGATACCATTTTCAGGTTGTTACTCAATATATACTTTGATTTTGAAATGATACTTATTATGTGGAACAAGATTAGTTTCAATGGCATAGGAAGACTGATACTTGGGATTCTCCTTGTGGAAGGTACCGAATACAAATCTGAAACAATTCAGTCCTGCGGCTCATTTTTTGAGGATGTGTCATTGTGGTTATTTAGCCAATTTAATCACAGGGTCTTTGAAGTTTGTCAGCTCATCCATGCCAATGTTGCCTCCGCTGAGAATGAGCACGACGTTCTTCCCGGCCACGTCCGGGATCTTGCCGTTGGCGAGGGCGGCGAAGGAGGCGGCCCCAGAGGGCTCCACCACGAAGCCCGCATGGTACAGATCAGAGACGGCGGCCATGATCTGCTCGTCGCTAACCAGCACGATTTCCTGCACAAACTGCCGACAGAGTCTGTATGGCAAAGCACCTGAGACACATGAACAAACATTACTCATTATAGGTCAATGTAACCAAATACCTACTCATTAGTTCATTGCAATTAAAGAATTCTATAATAATAGAACGCCCATGTTCTTGAAAATATGGCTACAATGTAAAAAAGAAACAGCATATGGTACCTGCAAATGGTGGGGCTAGTCCAGAAGCAATGCTTTGAGTATCCATGGAAACAGGCTTCATCTCAATGAAGCTTCTGAACATGGTACAGGCTGTCAGGTGACATAAACCCAGCAGTACATCAGGCAATAATAAAGGTATAATCCTCATGCCTGCAGAGTTTCCCATGTCTAGCCTCATGTCCCCATAGGTCTGCAGGCTTCCGTTTTACCTGAAGAACTTGGCTTAGTGTTTGATTACTCTGAATTCACTCTTACATTTTTGAATTTTAATTAAACATGAAAAAGCAGCGTGAGAAATGGCATAAAAACACAAGTGCTTTTCTGAAAAAGCAAAATGTATACAGACCAGAGAAAGACTTACTTCACTTGAGTTTTTAAGACTGAACAGCTAGGCAAAAACCTTAGAAACTTGGTTGATCATTCACCTCCCTCGGGCTCCACTCCGTAGATCAGGGTGTTGTTACAGCCCGAGAGCCTGATGGCAGCTGCGACACCAGCCAGTAAGCCTCCACCCCCACAGCAGACCACCACCACGTCCGGGTTTGGCATCTCCTCCAAGATCTCGAAGCCGAGGCTGCAAAGCCCACCAACAATGGACAGGCAGAATAAGGAACCACAGGCGTCCTGCAGGAGGTGTCTTTGATTTGCTCATACATTATGATTGTGGGGGTGCATATCTGTGCCTGGTGGTGGGCTGACAACGTGCATCCTGGAAGTGGTGCCAGGCCCCACGTAAGCCTTACAAGGACAAGCATTTGGAAGAAGGGTGAATGCTATAGTGCAGAAATGATGCCCCAAAAGATACCAACGTATTGGCCTGGTATGGTAGGTTAACCCCGTCGCCTCACACCTCCAGTGTTGGGGCTTTGGTTGTGTGTATGTGTACTTTGCATGTTCTCCCCGTGTGCACGTAAGTTTCCTCCTGCGGTTCAATAAAATGCGTTTAGGTGCCTGTAGTGTGACACAGTGTGCCCTGAGACGAACTGGCATCTCATCCTGGGTGTCCTCCATGCTCCCCACCCCACTCTGGTGGACAGTTGGTTGAAAGATAGATGATTGGATGTTCCAGAGACTATATTTATACAACTCTTCTTATTGGTCCATAAATTGTGGTAATATAAATATATAACACGTCACAGAAATATAATATTTATGCAGATTTTTTTTAATAAGCTTTACCTTGAATGCCCGGCAATGAGGTCAATGTCATCAATCGAATGCAGAAATGTCATCTTCTCTTGCAGGACACACCGGTTGACCACATCCAACAGGTGTGATGAAGGCACACGCTCAACCTCAGCTCCCAGACTCTGCAGGGTGTTACAATGAAGGACACAAATATGAAAGTGTACCTTTGGGCAGTAACATCCACACGCAATTGGAAGGCTTACTTACTTCTATGAGTGTTGCTCTGGACGCGGGAGCTGTTTCAGGCATCACCACTTTGCCCTTACGTCCGTAGTGTTTCAGGGCATAGGCGAATGCCTTCCCATAATTCCCAGCAGACATGGTTACAAAAGGAATTCCTGTAGGTTTTCTGGCAAACTGATTGGCAACTCCTCTTATTTTAAAAGAACCTTGAATCAACAAAAATATGCAATACAGTGCAGATAGGCTGACACTTCCAGAACAAGTACGATTTTTTTCTAGTATGTACCTCATCGTGTAAGAACTGTGCTACACACAGAATTTTATCATTTAAGGTAATGAAACCACTTTCATCTGATGGTCAATATTGTCGGGGTGCGAATCATACAAACCAGTCCTTTGCAAATTTTCCATTTTCATATGAAAGTTGCACAAAGTGTTGAGGGGCAGTATGATCCGGTTCCCAGAAATCATCGGTGTGTTAATCACCCCCAGAGGACTAGACTTCACAGTGTCCCAGGCATCTTTGAGCACCTCCAGTGTGACGCCCTCTACAGGCGTAGTTTCCATTGTTACGCTCACCAAATACGAACTATGTTATAAATAAGCGATTAAGTAAGCAAAATATGTGACTAGAATATTAATGTAATATTTAGCAGTTTTAAATTGTGAAGCTTTAATAAAAAGTAGCTCCCTGATTAGGCTCATTCCCACAATTTTACAAATGCGTAAGAGCTATATATGATTATCAAGCAGACTACGAACCGTTTAAAAAACTGCACGAAAAATCATCTGTCGAGAAAGAAAGTTATTGTAAAGCTCGTCTACACGTATGACTTAGGTGTAACTGTACACAAAATAAGCACTTAACCATGCAACTACAAAAGCTTCTCCATAACGGTAAATAGTATAGGTACCTCTGATAGACCACAAGCGGCGAAGGAGTGTTACAATTAAAGCGGTCCCCGGGGAAACACAATCGGGAACGACTTGCTCCTTGTATGGTTATTAGTGACATATAATTCTTGCGCACAGTAAATAAAACATGGTGGTCTCTTTGAACGGGTTTGAGTAAAAGAAGAGAGTCTTTATGACGTTGGTTAATTTATCTAGGTGAACTTAGGGTCTGTGAAACAGGTACAGCAAATATGGTTTACCTTTGTTCTATATTGTTCCGGAGGCGGCATGGTGGTGCAGTGGTCAGCACTATTGCCTCACATTTCTGGGAGGAGGGTTCAAGTTTCTCCCAATTAAGTAGCAAGTGATCTCCCTTACCCCAATCTACATCACTTCCATGCTGTCACCCGATGATAACGTTTGTGTTTTATCAATATGGGAGATAATGTTTGCACTTTACTCCCATCTAGTGGACAAATGTGTTTTACGTGGATTATGGATGTATGTAATCACAGTTATTTTATAATTAATGAAGCGTAATTCTAAAAGCTCTTTTGGGGATTTTAAATAGCAGCTTTCAGGCTAAGACTCCATGTCCTTCGCCACTATGCTATCTCGGCTGGTTTATACAGTTTCAGACATTCTCATGGTTATCGGTGTAATATTTACACATATTTTTAGAAGTCAGCGGCATTATGGCGTTTTGTTTTGCCTTTTACCAAATATGAAAAGTGACAACATCGCTATTGAATGAATATATGACAGATGGATTATGCACAGGATGACCAGTTAATCCATGTCTGCTGTGAGCTGTTTTGTTTTTTTCCGCCTTATTTATATAGGTCGTAATTTAACATTAAAAGTGAAAAAGTTCTGACATGATTTCTTAGTTTCTTCTTTTACATCATAAAACCCTGCCATTTTATAAGGAGTGTGTAGATTTTTATTTCCACTCTGTATGTTGTTTCGCAGATGTGACGCTAATGAATCATTGGTTACCAGCTCTTTGTTAATCTCTAGGTGTCGCTCTTGAAAAAGATTTCGTCAAACCTGCAAAGACCTAATAAAACTTTGTTGCTGGAGTAAAAGTGTTTCATTTTATTGTAACTTTTTATTCTAGCTTATACAAGTAAAATAACCTGTCGGATATTAAAAATAATTATGTCGGGATATTTGTAAATCTTCATAAATGCGAATAAAAAAAAACGATTTCACTTTAGACACTTTAGAACGTATTAAAAAGTCTTTGCAAGGTTTTTAGGAGATAACAGGTGTCATTCGTTTTGAAAATGGCTTCAAATTTATTATCTTCGACTGACAGCGACGACAATGCGCCTGTCATTGATTTCAATACCCTTGCATAACCACAACTATATATTTTTAATGTTGAATTTCTTAAAAAAACACAGGGCTCTATGATTATAGGTATTTATCCCGTGCAGTAACCGGGGTGGGGGCATAGCGCACCTCCACATACCATCTTCACAGCGTGCATGTGTGTGACAGTAAGGAGTCATCCCAGCAGATGGGCTTATATTGCTCCCGGAGGGGATCACGCCGCACTTTTATGCTAATACCTCCTGAAGGAGGGGAGCTGCGTAGCCATTTTGTAGTCATTTAAAACTTAACGTGGAATATAATGACGCCCCGGTCCGTGGATGCAACGCCTAGGTGGTCTTCTTAACTTTGCAGACTTTCACGTGGATTACAAAAGAAAGTCGGAGTGCGAGGACAAAAATGGCGAATGCCTTTTTCGGGGGGTCTGGTGAAATTATGTGGATGATCTGAGTTTTTGAAACTATGGAGATGCCAATAAACTGGATCTGGGGGTACTTTCTGCTCCAAGTCCCGATGCTGGCATCTTTACATCCACAAGCTTTATCTCCCGGAGCCGCTTGGACAAATACATCTGTTGGTCCCGGTTGGATTTATGAAAGCGACAGGACTTTGACGCCTAAGTTTGTGTGGAGTTTATTAGAGATGGAGGGGCGGCTCGCAGTCTTGGCGCTGCCCCGTAAGGTGCGCTGCGCACCTCTGCACTGGAACCCAGCGCCGCTCTTTTCCAGGATCAAAAAACCGGAAAAAATCATTTTAACGCATTTTCTTCCGTTTCTGCATGGAGAGGACTGCTTCATCAAATATAAAAGAAAGAGCAGAGCAGGAAAGCTCGTTACGTACATTAATTACCTTTCCAGGATAGAGGCAGATTCCTTCTTTTCTGCAGGTAAGTTGACGTTAAATGTCAAGGACCTTTTATTTGTACTGTTTGGAAATTTACAGCTGTACAATTTGTCCTGCACGGGAACAAGCTTGCAGGTGTTTTTGAGTAACGGGAGCGTAACGAGCGGGTGGGAGCAGGAGCGCAGCCGCCCAGCGGCTCCAGGCGCGGAGGCGTCTTTGCTTTGCATGCTGCCGACATCGCAAGAGGACGCCGCGTCTGTGCGTGTCAAGCTGAGGTTTATCACAACACGCACAGACGGAGCACACTCGGGCAACCATACAGACAAAAGGCGGAGGAGGAACGTTAACACCGCTCCTCAGTTTCAGCTGCCGAACTATCAGGTGTCGGTGGCCGAGAACGAGCCGACTGGGACGCGAGTTTTCACCCTCAAAGCCGTCGATTTAGATGATGGAGAAGCTGGGAGAGTTGAATACAGCATCGAGGCTCTCTTCGACAGCAGGTCCAATGATTATTTTCAAATCGAATCACAGACTGGAAGCATCACAACCATGCAGCCTTTGGACAGGGAGATTAAAGACACTCACGTCTTTAAAGTCACAGCAGCTGATCACGGCGTCCCTCAGAGGTTGGGAACGACCTATCTTACTGTCACTGTGAAGGACACCAATGACCACGAGCCAGTGTTCGAACAGACGGAGTACAGAGTCAGTATTCGGGAAAATGTGGAGGTCGGCTATGAGGTGTTGACCATCAGAGCTACAGATGGGGACGCGCCGTCCAATGCTAATATGATATATAAGATATTGAACGGAGATGGCGTGAACTCAGACTTTGAAATTGACTCTTGGAAAGGATTAGTTAAGATCAAGGTTCGGCCAGACCGAGAAACAATACCCCAGTACCAGTTGATGGTGGAAGCCAACGACCAGGGCAAAGACCCTGGACCCCACAGTGCGACGGCCACAGTGTATATCACAGTGGAAGATGAGAATGATAACTACCCCCAGTTCAGTAAAAAGCGGTACGTTGTTCAGGTGTCAGAAAACATTGCGGTCAATACCGAAGTTGTCTGGGTGGAAGCCACTGACAAGGATGAGGGTAACAATGCCAAGGTGACCTATAGCATCATCAGTGGAAATGTACGGGGCCAGTTTTACATCCACTCGCACACGGGCATCATCGACGTCATAAACCCACTGGATTATGAGACGATCAGGGAGTACAATTTGCGGATTAAGGCACAGGATGGTGGCCGCCCACCTCTGATTAACAGCACTGGAATCGTGGTTGTGCAAGTGGTGGATGTGAATGATAACACCCCCATGTTTGTCAGCACGCCATTCCAAGCCACTGTGCTGGAAAACGTGGCCGTTGGATACTCTGTGATTCACATCCAGGCTATAGATGCAGATTCTGGAGACAACGCTCGCTTGGAATACCAGCTGCTCGACACCACCCCGGGCTTCCCCTTCGCCATTAGCAACAGCACTGGGTGGATCACAGTCAGTATGGAGCTGGACAGGGAGACCACAGAATTTTACACCTTTGGAGTTGAAGTACGGGATCATGGGATCCCTGTGATGTCATCATCAGCCACTGTCAGCATTACTGTACTAGATGTGAATGACAATGTCCCCACCTTCACTGAGAAGCTGTACTCTCTAAAGATAAATGAGGATGCTGTGGTGGGGACCAGTGTGCTCACTGTCACAGCTGTGGACCGAGACATAAACAGTGTGGTGACATATCAGATTGCCAGTGGAAACACGCGTAACCGTTTTGCCATCGCCAGCCAGAGCGGGGGTGGTCTCATTACCCTGGCATTGGCCCTGGACTACAAGCAGGAACGGCAATATGTGCTGACAGTCACCGCCTCAGATGGCACCCGCTACGACGCTGCTCAGGTCTGCATTAATGTCACCGATGCCAATACCCACCGGCCTGTATTCCAGAGTACCAACTACCAGGTTTTAGTCAGTGAAGATAAGCCTGTAGGCTCCACAGTGGTAGTCATCGGTGCCACGGATGAAGACACGGGTGAGAATGCTCACATTACCTATATTATGGAGGACAATGTGCCTCAGTTTAAGATTGACCCAGACACAGGGGCCATCACAACTCAGATGGAGATTGACTATGAGGACCAGGCCTCCTACACACTGGCTATTGTTGCCCATGACAATGGTATCCCTCAGAAGTCTGACACCACCTATGTAGAGATCATCGTCATTGACGCCAATGATAACGCTCCTCAGTTTCTCCGGGACATGTACCAGGGCGTGGTGTTTGAAGACGCTCCAGTTTACACCAGCGTGTTGCAGATTTCAGCTTCGGACAGGGACTCGGGATCCAATGGGAGACTCAGTTACACCTTCCAAGGTGGGGATGATGGGGATGGCGATTTTGTCATTGAGCAGTATTCTGGAATCATCAGAACAGCCAGGAAGTTGGACAGAGAAAATGTACCTGTGTACAGCCTGAAGGCCTATGCTGTAGACAAGGGTATTCCTCCACTGAAAGCAGTGGTGGACATCCAGGTGTCTGTGCTGGACATAAATGACAATGCACCGGTGTTTGAAAAGGATAGGCTAGATATCTTTGTGGAGGAAAACAGTCCCATGAACTCCATTGTAGCACGGATCACCGCTTCAGATCCAGATG
This sequence comes from Mormyrops attenuatus, assembly GCA_026777985.1. NCBI lineage: Eukaryota > Metazoa > Chordata > Actinopteri > Osteoglossiformes > Mormyridae > Mormyrops > Mormyrops attenuatus. The sequence goes on from JAODKC010000064.1 coordinate 34,133,353, forward strand.
AGGGTACCAATGCTCAAATTCTGTATCAGATTGTGGAGGGGAATGTTCCAGAAGTTTTCCAGCTGGATATTTTTACAGGAGACCTGACCGCATTGGTTGACCTAGACTATGAGTCCAAAACGGAATATGTGATTGTTGTCCAGGCCACATCAGCTCCTCTGGTCAGCCGCACCACTGTATATATAAAACTTGTGGATGTAAATGACAACGACCCAGTTCTGAGGGACTTTGAGATCATCTTTAACAACTATGTCACCAACAAGTCCAACAGCTTCCCATCTGGGGTGATTGGGAAGGTTCCTGCACATGACCCTGATGTGTCCGACAAACTCCACTACAGTTTTGTGGACGGGAATGAGCTGAGTCTTCTTATCCTGGACCAGGACACTGGGGCCCTGACGCTCAGCAGGGCCCTGGACAACAACAGACCCTTGGAAGCAGCCATGAAAATGTCAGTCACAGGTAAAGATCCAACTTATTGCTTTCAGTTTTACGGCAGTTTTTTTCCTTATTACAGCTTAGATCTAAGTATCTCATGAGTAAAGTTCTTTTTCTTCCAGAGTTTATTCTTTCTGCTCCAGGGTGAAGCAGAGTCTGGTTCTGTTGCCTTTGAGCTGTTTGGTTGTGGAATCGCATTCTGCTGTTGGCTCCCAACAGGTGTAACAGGCGTGAGCATTTAATGAGAGTGACCAGATAATCCATGTCAGGCAAGACACTTTGAGCTATTTCAAGTTTTACTATTGTAAAATTCAAAGGTTCCTGTGCTTGGCTAAATAGTTCTGTTCTTCTTGTGTTTTGACTGGTATGTTTTCTTGATTGAAAGACACATCCAGCTGTTTCGCATTAACATTAGTGACACATGCATGATTATGGGAGACTGACCAATCAGCACACAGCATGAACAGAGTGCTTAAGTGAAATCCGGGTCCTTTTAATTGAAATGTAGTTTACAAATCCTATGCTAGCTGAAAGTGTCCCCCCTGACATGGATTATCTGGTCACCTTAATTTAATTGTTTCCTGTTCAACTGGACACTGCTAAGATGACACTGGATTTGCCTAATATGGCTTCTGTAACTGTGGAGGGATTGTCTTGATATAGCAACATACTTTGTAGGTCTGATAACGGTAAAATTAAATCTTATTGTTGTCACTATTGTGACAACAGTGCTATGCTCATGGCGTCAGAATTCCGGCAGCCAATGTTAATGGATGACGTTTATATGACAGAAGCTTGTGTTTAGTTGTTATCAGTGGAAATTTAATAACGAATTAATTATACTTAACAACCCAGAAATCTGACAATACTCTTGCTTCCTGATGTATGACTATGCATGTGACAAATAAAGAATCTTGAATCTTGATCTTGATGGTCACCATCCACTGAAGTGAATCCACAGTCTGGCCAGACAAATGCACGCATCACGTCTGATGGAAATTCTAAATAGAATTCCTTGACTTTGATGCTCCTTGACGTTACTGTCGGCTTATTTAGCTTTTTTTTTTGTTCGTTGCAGTTTTTCCATTCATTTGGATGTTTAGTTCTAGGCCCATTTCAAAGGAAGGTTTTGCAGATGCTTTCCGCATGTTTGGCATGAAGCACTCAATGTCTCTGCTATTAACTGGCACAGCAACTGGACACCACAGTGTCACTGGGGTGCTTGTGGTGATTTCAGCCTCCCCTGAAAAAACCCCGTATTCCTTAGAGTAGCACACCCTTGTATGGCTTATAAAACACTGACAGCATGCCCTCCCCCTGGGAGTTTATGTGAGGGCAGGCAGGGAGAGGAGACTGAAGAGAATAAAGCTGCCCTGAAAGGCTGTTAAATTGTTCGTTTGTTTGTCTTAGCGAGAAGCTACTGTCAGAAAATAGAATCACTTTTTTCTTTAGTGTTGGCCATACTGGTTGTGGACCTGACGCCCAGCATCGTGTCACTCTAACTTTTACAACTTAATGATGAGATTAAGGTTCCGTGTCGCAAGGACTGTTCAGGCTACATGATCCTCTTCAGTGTGTGTGATGTGCTTCCTAGTGAAAGCTGCAGGTTTTACCACATGTCCCTCCCTCCCTCCTGTATCTGTCAGATCACTTTTACTGAGAAGCATGTGGGATGTTTCTCAAGCCTCTTTCAAGTTTAGCATTCATATACACAGTGGCAGTTTCAGCTGCATCGCTTGATGTGCGTGATGCTATTTTACTATGAATCTTGGAGCGTTTGAGTTGCCCATGGAGTTTGGAAAACAGCTGTTGTGTTTACATGTTGTCCTGTTGATTGTTTTTAGCCCATAAAGGAATGAAGTCATGCCCCAAATTCATAAGCTTTTTGCTTGACAGGGTCCAGCTTGATGCAGATCCCACTGGAAAGTTTTTGTCAGTGGCACTGAAACAAACCTTACTTGTTTGTTCGTGTCAGTTTGGTTTTATTTGCTACCCTGAGCTTTAATCAGTTTGTAAATATGCAAGGTCACATCAGTGTATTTAGAACTTGGACCGTTCCTATTCAAGATCTGTAAGTGCTTGACATGTAGATGCAAAGTGCAGCTTTTGTGTACAGTGACCAGATGGGACAGCACAGCCTGTACTACAGTAGCTCTAAGAAACATCCCCCTGCAGTTTGAAGCACTGTCAGATACTTCAGGACCCTCCCACATGTCAGCTTGTTGTCTCAGACAGGCCAGACTGGCAGCCCAGACTTTCTTTCTGTGTGAAATGAGAGGGAAAGGAATCCGATTCATGTTCAATCTTGCAGAGTCTTTGCCTTTGTTAAGAGACAGAAGAGGGAGAAGATGGTGTTAATCACTCTTCAAGGAGGGGAGGATTCGGAAAGCAGAGCTCTCTATGAGCCGTCGCATTTTCTGCTTTTCTTTCAGATGTTCAGAGATTATACTGTGAAGGCACGTGCTATCAACATGACGCTGTTGTAAACTTCTATTTGGTATAGTATCAGTGCGAATGAATGGCCATGGTGAGCAGAGCAGGTCACTAAGCGAATGTGCCTTTGATATAGTATCAGTGCGAATGAAAGGCCATGGTGAGCAGAGCAGGTCACTAAGCGAATGTGCCTTTGATATAGTATCAGTGCGAATGAATGGCCATGGTGAGCAGAGCAGGTCACTAAGCGAATGTGCCTTTGATATAGTATCAGTGCGAATGAAAGGCCATGGTGAGCAGAGCAGGTCACTAAGCGAATGTGCCTTTGATATAGTTTGAATGGTATGAATGCTGCTCTCGGCTGGCTGTATAGCTGACCCTGCACTGACCCCCTAAGCTTATATGTGTATATATCTTAAAAAGAAGCCAAGATAAAGTGACACATTCCAGTGAACCTGTTCTCTACTTGTACAGATAGCAGATGAAGCTTTATTTCCGAGTGCTCATGCAGCTTTGCCTCTTTGCACACTAATACTCAGGCAGCCGCCCGCCCCAACACGCCTTGCTGAGAGCGTCACAGGGCCGGTTCAGGAAATTACCATTATTTGCATGTCAGAGATTAAATGAAAGCTGATCTGCAAGTTCACATCACAAGCGTTGTTCAGATCTGTTGTCGTTGGTGATGCCTTTCTGCTGCACGTGGTGGTTGGTGCGGGGCCTCTGAAGGGCTTTGTTCCCAGCCTGGAATTACACAATCAAGTAAAAATTGCAACTGGGATTATCTGTTGAGCTCCATTATTTTCTGACACAAATGAGCTAACAGGGGAAGGCTGAGCTACTTGCCCGTTGTGGGCCACCAACATTATGATCTTCTTGGGTATCTACTGATATCATAGTCTACCAGGTGCATGCACACAAAGTAACTTTGAAATAGACTCATGACATTGTACATTGCCCAAGGACACAGTGGCAGAGAGACAAGCAATTATTGGTTTAATTCGGCTCCATGTATTTAATGCTACCTGCGGGCTGTAGTGGGCAGGGTTTAATCCTTCAGCACACAATGCTCTAGAACCTGCAGGAGAACAGCTCCTTGGGTTGCGTAAAAATTCTGTTCGCACGAGGACGGATCCAGGGCTTTGGTATTGCTGTCATGGGCACAAAAAGTGCCTTTGTGAGGATATCAGGACAGAAAAGATGGCCAATTTCGCCAGCAGCAGAAAAAGGTATGGGTGTCCAGCCATTACGAGGGAGAAGAAGAATGTGAAGGGAGGAGCACTTGAAAAGGCGGTCTTAGCTAGCCAGCGATGATGCTATCACGGTGACTAGCTCTTTTTTCCCCTCTTCTCATATTCACACCGAAAGGCCCGCAAGGCTGATAGGCCTGTAACGCGATACCGGCATTGTTAGCAACACGCTGTCGTTATGAAGAGTGGTTGTATGCAGGTTGTGAAAACGCATGCGTCACCGCAGAAACGTGTTTGTGACGAGCATTAAACCTCATGCTGGATTCCCTCATGAATCTGATGAGCAGACCTTAGATAAGCCTTTAGCAGGGAAGGCTGCTTGTCTTTCAATGGGTCATCCAATGGAAAAGACCTTGTTTGGGTAATTCTACATTCACTTTTACCACATAGCCACAGCTGGCAATCTGCTCTTTCCCTCCCCAAGGTGGTTTTCCCTCTTGGGGGGGTCATTTGAGGGGTCATCCGTAGCATCTTTTCTGGGCTGCTGAGGGATGCACCAAACAATAAATCGGCCTCAGTCCAAGCCTTCATCTGCACCATATGCTTCTGCTGTCATGTCCTTCACCACGTTAGCACCTGTGGGTTTGTAATAGTTCGCAGTGTGGAGTGGAAGAGCACCAGTGAGGGGGCACTTTGCACTGCTCACTCATGTTTTATAGAATGGAGCCATTTGCACACAATTAGCAACTCGACAGCTAAGATGTTGTTTGAGCTGAAACTTTGGCAACCTCCTTCAGCAATGGAGTGCATATACACATGTCAGTGCATATACACTATTGGTAAAGTAGATGGTTATCCTTTCATTTGTGTCCTGTAGCATTTGTAGACTGTGTAGCTGTAATTTTTGCAGTATATATACAGCACACTCTCCCCGTAGCTGTATTTTATGCAGTATATATACAGCACACTCTCCCCGTAGCTGGATTTTATGCAGTATATATACAGCACACGCTCCCCGTAGCTGTATTTTATGCAGTATAAATACAGCACACTCTCCCCGTAGCTGTATTTTATGCAGTATATATACAGCACACTCTCCCCGTAGCTGTATTTTATGCAGCATATATATATCACACGCTCCCCGTAGCTGTATTTTATGCAGTATATATACAGCACATTTACCCCGTAGCTGTATTTTATGCAGTATATATACAGCACACTCTCCCCGTAGCTGTATTTTATGCAGTATATATACAGCATACTTACCCCGTAGCTGTATTTTTTGCAGTATATATACAGCACACTCTCCCCGTAGCTGTATTTTATGCAGCATATATACAGCACACTCTCCCCGTAGCTGTATTTTATGCAGCATATATACAGCACACTCTCCCCGTAGCTGTATTTTATGCAGTATATATACAGCACGTTTACCTCGTAGCTGTATTTTATGCAGTATATATACAGCACACTCTCCCCGTAGCTGTATTTTATGCAGCATATATACAGCACACTCTCCCTGTAGCTGCCCAGTTCTGTGAACTGGCCTCTGAGAGAGCCAGGAATGGCCATTTACTCCATTCTACAGTTATGGCTTCCAGTCTGGGGACCACACACCGTCCTGTGACCCGTAGAGGGGGTCTGGGCTCTCCATCCATCCATCGCAGAGGGAGTTCTGGACTATGAGGTTTTCATTGGATCTCCTGCGCATTTAGCAGACTTCCTCAGTGCTTAAATCTTAGGGCTACACCTGCAAGTCCTTATTCACTGTGCCACTCGGTTCCATATCAGGATAGCTTGGCAGATTTTGTTCCCTGTTGGTAATGGGTTCAGTACCACTTTGGGCCTTTCCTCATCACACTCCTCAGATCCTCAGACATCCACATTGTTTGATTCCCTCCCAATGAGCACCAGCCTGTTGATCAGGCAGCCAGATAATTCATATGTATTTGAAGTCAGATAGTGGCTATGAAGACAGCTACTATTTTCATTTAAGAGAGTAATCCTGAACTTTAATTTGCATTACCTAGATTTTTTAACACATTCGTTAGACTATCAGTTGAAAGATCGGTATGTGTTCTTCATAATGGCGAGCTGATGTGGTGAGGAACTCTCCCGTGTCTGGTAAATCTAACATGTTACTGTCGCCGCTACTGCACTCCATAGAAGTGTGTCTGCATAAAACCGCAATGATCGTGTAAGATGACCCAGCTCTTGAACCCAGCACCACAGTCTGTCCCGGAAGTCTCACCAAACTATAAATCTCACCAAAGGTTTGTCTGTTGTGTTTCCTTTGGACGTAATTCCATCTGTATTCTCCTACTCATGAGGTGTTCTGGGTCCCCCGATATCCCACAGACCTCTACCGAGTGACGGGGGTGGTGTTAATATCCCTGTTTTGCCACTGTGCAGCTAAGTGTATTCCCTGGAGTGTATCCTGTTCGGGGGCCCGACTGGACGGAAGGAGCCAGAAGGCCGCTAAAAATGGACTGTCAGAAGCCACAGAGACCCGTAACCCAATCCGTGGTCCGCCAAGAGGCGGGGCTCAGAGGAGCTGGCGGAGAGAAGGCCGGCCCCCAGGGGCACAGTCCTGTGCTCTGATCCCATGATCCCGTGATCTGGTGAACTACCATTCTTTTCATGTGTCTTACAACGAGAAAGCATCGTTCATTCAGTCATACTGGTAAGCTCTACGGATAATATGTTTTGGTATCTTCATACTGGTTGCTGATCTCTCTGAGCATGTGACTGAACGGCACTGTGGGTCCTGCTACCTCTCTGGGCGCGTCCTCCCTCTGTGCCGTGTTCTGTGCCGCTGCCATGGTTACCCACTGGTTACTGGTAAACAGGGAGCTCAGTTACTATTGGCTCCTTTTAATAAAAAGGAGTGTCGTCAGGGAAACAGGACAACTGTAAAATAGGAGCATGTCCTTTCACCAGGCTTACAAATGCTGGATGTGAAGGGCAGACAGCTTATAAGGGTTTTATTTCAGTGGGGGTGCAGCTAGTGCTACTGCAATGTTGAACTTCAGAAATGTGAACTAATTCAGTTGAAGGAGAAAACGCTCTGTCTCCTTACAGAAAGTGCTTTGACGCCGTCACTGACCAGCACGTTTTTTAGGAGACATACACCAACTGTTTCATTTCACTGTTTTTCCTAAAGCCCTTTTACTTGGGACCGAAATCCAAGGGAAGACATGGTTACATTCTCCCACAGTTCCCATTTCATCACCCTTACCTCCACATGGGACTACTATTTGTCTAAGTCACTTGTGTCCTGACCTGTGTCAACACTTTAATTCAAATACATTGAAAAACACAAAGTTGATGGTGAATTTGTTTTGTGCTAACGCCTGAATTCTTTTCTGAGGGCTTATTTTTACCACCTGTAGGCTCTTTGTTGGTGCTCAAGGTTCAGGAAGGATCCCGGACCACAATGGCGGGGAGCTTGTGATGATCTCATAGTGCCGCTCAGTGATGCGAGGGACATTCCCGCTGGTGGCAGTAGAAAGCCTTTGTTTCTCAGCTGCAGTTACGCCCCCTTTCAGACATGGAGAGTTTCATTGGTAGAAACACGCCTTAATGAACCACAATAGGTTAATCTGGCTTTTATGCTCGTTTAGGGCAGTATTCTCCCACAACCCTGTCCCCCCAAAAAACACCTAAGATGGAATGTGACCCACACATTGCTGCTTTATCTGAGAGCTGCAGAGCCAGTCGGACAGGGGCAGGTAGACATTTTACGACTGCGCTGTAAATGGAGAATGCTGAATGCTGCTGTACATGCCAAGTACTGAGCAGGATCGCCTGGGGTGAGTCTCATTAGCAGACTGGGTCTTACTGAAACTTCGGACATTTCTAGCCGACGTTGCAGACATTTTTACAGCGTTTCTGTACTCAAATGGCTTTGTGGATGGCTGAGTAGGGGTGATTTTTGTGATGGAGGTAAGTTCTATATGATAGTGATATCCTAAAAGCTAGGGTGATTAGCTTGGCATTTTATAGGCTAACGACTTCCTCCGATGCAGCATGGTGCTGCTCCTGCCCCCCCTGACCGGCAATTTTGGCCACGTCCAGACTCCCATCACGCACACAGTATGATCAAACATCTGAAACAATAAATCAAGCCCTAAAAGTCAGTATGCTTGCATAGTGATGGAAGCCCCCCGTATCATTCCTGCAGTGACCCCCCCCCCCCCCATGCGTTTGAACCCCTAAATGAATCGTTACCAGGTGCTCACTTATGTCAGCATAGATGTCTGTAAAACTGTACCAGAGATGGTGGTTTGTGATGTTTGGTCTCAGATGCCATTGACCAGCATGTGCATTTGCAAATTAATCTCAGAGATCATTACTCATGCAACAAGACCAGCAGAAAACCAATGGATGCAGCCAAGGCAACCAAATCCATATTTGATGGAAGTGCTTGTTGAAATAGACTCACAGGCTGCCAGCATTACTGCATAGTGTGACTCAGTAAAAAGGAAACAGATTCTATAAATACGTCCTGAAATGAGGTCCAGCAATACCGACGAGAAAAAGGTGGGGTGGTAGAGACCCTCTTAGGCGACAGAGCTACTCAGTGACTTGGTCACCTGGCCGATAATCCGTGATTAAGGCCGCGGGGGCAGGTACAGAGCAGGACAAAGGGGAGCCTTGTTGTCTTCTGAGACAGAGCCAGACCCCCGTCAAGGTAGGAGTGATGGCGGCGTTGACAACGGGCCACATGCGGCTCATTCCTCAGTTATGAAAATCTCAGAATCCGCCCAACGCTCCCATGTGTGAGTGAGAACATGGCGGGACGGAAGTAAAACAACGAGAACATACAGATGGTTGAGTGGTGTTGGGAGAGTTATGCAAACGGAAGGCCGAGGCTCAAAGTTTACCAATAATAGTTATTAGAGGTGCATGATACATTGGTTAACATATCACTCATATAACATTAACATATCACTCATACAACATTAACATATCACTCAAGACAACAGCATCGATCTGATGTGCTGATCTTCATCGATATTGCCAGTCAATATTTAGACTTTAGTAAATCTTTAAAGGTAGCAGCACCAGAGTTAAGACATATCTACTAAAAGAATGGAGATTCTCACATTGAACAATTTAATAATTATTAAAAGGTAGTCTTTCTATCACGTGCGATAAGATTGAATGAGGAAAAAGGTCACTACTTGGGCAAAAACAGGGGTAATTTAGATTGAACTGGGCACACATGCATACATTTCTGACCTGGCTTCCCACAGACCTGAAATGGAAGATGTTCCCTCTAATATTTAAGGACCCAACTGGTCACACCCATCCTGCACTAAGAATACATCGTATTCATGCCGTCAAACCATCAGCTTGCATATCCTTATTTTTTATGAAAAAAATAAGAGCAGAACATTTGACCTTAATTACCATAAATGGTCAGTTGTTATTTATGACTTATAATTGCATGTTTATGTTCCAGGTCTTAAGTAGAAATAAACTGAACTTCTGGCATATAGTATGTCTGATTTACTTTTCCTGTCTTGAATGGCGGGGTGATAAATGCTTACTTTATATTATATTTATATTTACAGGTCTGCCAACTCTCACGCGTCTGGCGTGACACTCACGCTTCCAGACTCTCACGCAAGAAATCTTATAGCAAATCTATATTATTCTATTATAAACCTAAAATTAGCCACATCAAAAGCGTTGGGGTAGTTTGCAAACGCTGCAGACTATTTTCAAGGTAATAAAACTCTTATATACATGCAAATGTGTGTGGGGAATTGTCTTGAATTGAAAATCTCACTCCAGCCAGCTGACCAAAGTGGGCAGCCCTGTATTTATTTCGCAGTAGGTGTTTCTTCATGCACGTCATGCACGTTTGTTTGGGTTTCATCTCTGAAGAGTTGAGTTACAGAATTGGTTTAAAGCAAGTGTTCCAAACGATAATGTTTATGTCCCATTTCATAAAGGAGCAAGTTTGATGAGCTGCATGATCGACTACGTATTGTTGCTATATCTGCCATCCTGTTTTGGTTGGATTGGGTACCTCACACTTGTCTTAGTGGCCATCTGTTTGCGCTTCCAGTTCACACCTGTCAGTCATGGGCACTGTCAGATTCTCACTCTTTCCTCTTTATTTATCTACTTGTTTGACAAATGTCACCATCAGGAAACCTCTCATCGGCTCTATAGTGGATAAAGAAAAGTCAACTGTAAAATGTGTTTCACAAGAGGGCTAAAATTAAATAACACAGATGTCCTCACTAGGGGGAGGGGCTTTTCTGTGTCTTTCACTGAAGTATGCTTGAAATTAAATTCTCCAGTGACCAGCTGCTCAGTCTTTAGCCGCACGCTGGTGGGGAACCCCATCCCGTCAGACGCAGAAGGGGAAGTGTGTGAGCACGCTGTTACACTTCATGCCTTTTTTTATCGCTGCTGTTTGGATCTTCCTTCCCATCTCTTCCTATTATATCAAAACAGAGAAAATTGGGATTACCAAGACCCCAGAAGCACTGCTTCGATGTTATTGGGAAGCGTAGGGCCATAACTCAGTTAGTTCCTGTGGCTAAAACGAAGTGCAAGGTTAACTAATAAGTGAATTTCACCAGGGAGAAATCAAATGTGATTTAGCCTTAACTGAAGCACCTTTTTGTTTGGTGGCTGTTAGTAATACGCCTCAGTTATATGGTTGTGGAATCAGTTTTTTTTTTCTTTGTTATGCAATTCTGTGAATCTTTATTGCAGATCCGTGAGGCAGTTAATCCTCGGGTAAGAAAAACACTGAGGATCAAGACCAGTCATTTCCCACTCAGTTAATTTATTGGGTGTTGAAATGAAATGCAAACCTTTTTTTATTTTTTAAAAAACCTTTTTTAGCACCTGTGTGTGAGATGGGGGGCTGGACCTTTTTAGGGGGAGGGGTGAAGTCAAACAACAAGATTCTCCATTCAATTGTAATCAGATACTAATTGTTAATTACATAAAGAAGCAGAGCAAGAGGCGTGTAAGGCTAAATCGGCTAAAACGGCGATAACGGCTAAATCGGTGATAACGGCTAAAACGGCGATAATGGGGATAACGGCGATAACGGGGAAGGCTTCAGAGGGCCTGTCCTCTCTGTGGCATAGCATAGTGTGTTTTTGGGGTAAATGTCGTCCAGAGTGCCAACAAGCATATAAGTGGGTTTATTGTATCTTAATTGCATTTGGAAGCTGGATAACAAATGTTGGCAAATGCCACAAAGCTTCAGGTTTCTGCCTTTTCCTGGGTTCCAGGGAGCCTGCGGGAATCTGATGACAGATAAGTGGCTAGGCAGAAATCGCAGACACCAAGCCTGGAGTTTCCCGGTGCACGGCGGTCTTTCTGGAGTAAAAGATCTATAGTACGGCTCACCAACGCCCTGTTTGTAAGTTAGGACTATACTGAGTATAGTGGTGCTCAGTATGTGGAAATTTTCCGCATACTGATATATTTTTGTCTAATATTACTGATACAGGCTGACACTGATAACCAGCTAACCTCCACAAATCTGTAGTGAGACTGATGTTTCTGACGTTACGTCTTAAGATCTCATGAATGTGTGCAGCAGCCGCACCGTGCAACGCAGGCATCAGCGAAGCGGCGCCAACTTGGGAGACTTTAGCCAGGCTGAATGAGCTGGCGAGATCCTTCATCCTCTGCTACGGAAAATGGCTGATTTTCCAATGCAAAATCTTGATTATTTTAGCAGTTAAATATTTAGCTGTGGTGCAGGTAGCTTTGAATATTGACTAAAGTCTAAACATCAGCAGGTGTCTATCGACCAAGACTGACACGTTGGACCAATACTGATGACATGATTTGTTACTGACCTGATACTGGTATGTTAACCGATATATTGTGCATCCCTATCTGAGCACCTTTGGAGGGGTAAGCCTTGTTTTGACCACTCAAAACTGTCCTATGTCCATGTAGAACTTCCTGTCCTATGTAGGTTTTCACCTTGTAAAAACTGTCCTATGTCCATGTAGAACTTCCTGTCCTATGTAGGTTTTCACCTTGTAAAAACTGTCCTATGTCCATATGAAGGGCTTTGGATCATGAGAGAGTACACCTCACCCCCCAGCCCTACTGGTACCTGGCCCCTCCTGTCGCCTTCTACAGAGTCATGGCATATGCGTCTCTCCCAGTGTCTGTGGCATGAAGGGAAATCCTGTGAGGGGGGCAGGCAGAGTGAGGGGGGAGCATTTCTGCAAAGACCTCAACTGATACTACCGAATCTCTCTGGCAAATTTAACTGCTAAATCCACGAAACATAAATGAGGATTAGCTGCATTCATCTCTCAGCTCACCTTTCCCCTTCTCCTATTTTCTCTCACTTGTTCCCTCTCTCTTTCTCTGGATCGACACATTCCTGATGGGTTTGCTGGCTTTACCTTGATTGGATTAGTTTTACCACGCGGCTGATGTTTGCTTTGATCTGCAGCCGGACACGGGAGAATGGAGATGTCTGACAAATGTGGATCTCATTTCAACCCCAAGGAAACAAAAATAGGGAGAATGCAGGAGGAACTGTCTATCAAAAGTAAAGCAGAACAGATTATTGAAATTGAAATAAAGAATATGGCTGTAGGTGGACTTTTTAGGTGTAACCGGAGATGTACAAGGCGCATAATTAATAATAAGTCATGTTTTCTGCTGTTACACAGCCTCTCCCCACACATGTTTCACCATATTGTGTAAATATTCACCATATCAGGTCCTAACATTTTTTGCCCCAGTTTGCTCAGCCAGTGAACTTCAGTGAATAGAGATCAGTTGCAGATGCTCGGGGTATGGATTCTGGGATATTAGGGGCATAGATCCAGGGTCTTTTAGAGTTTGGTTTCAGAGCATTTTGCGACATAGATCCAGGGTGTTTTGAAGTTTGGTTCCAGAGCAGGTTGGCATAGATCTAGGGTGTTTTGGAGTTTGGTTCCAGAGCAGGTTGGCATAGATCCAGGGTGTTTTGAAGTTTGGTTCCAGAGCAGGTTGGCATAGATCTAGGGTGTTTTGGAGTTTGGTTCCAGAGCAGGTTGGCATAGATCCAGGGTGTTTTGGATTTTGGTTCCAGAGCTGTTTGCAGCACAGGTCAAGTGCTTTTTGAGTTTCGTTCCAGTGAGGTTTGGAGAACAGAGCGAGGTGTTAGCCTTGGTGGCCACAGTTACGGCCCGTCAGTACGTTTGTGGTTTGATAAGGATGTGGGTACTGCTTCTGAAGAGCCAGTTGGGTGTGTGGTGACACCTTCTCTTTCTTTTCTCTCTCTTCATGTGTTTTTTCATTCTTCCTTCAGTCCTGGGCCTCAGGCTCCCTCACCCTTGTGCCCCTCAGGCTCCCTCACCCTCGTGCCCCTCTGGCTCCCTCACCCTCGTGCCCCTCAGGCTCCCTCACACTCGTGCCCCTCAGGCTCCCTCACCCTCGTGCCCCCCAGGCTCCCTCACCCTCGTCCCCCCCAGGCTCCCTCACACTCGTGCCCCTCAGGCTCCCTCACCCTGGTGCCCCTCAGGCTCCCTCACCCGTATGCCATTCCGGCTCCCTCACCCTCGTGCCCCCCAGGCTCCCTCACCCGCGTGCCCCCCAGGCTCCCTCACCCGCGTGCCCCCCAGGCTCCCTGACCCACGTGCCCCTCAGGCTCCCTCACCCTCGTGCCCCTCAGGCTCCCTCACCCTCGAGCCCCCCAGGCTCCCTCACCCACGTGCACCCCAGGCTCCCTCACCCTCGTGCCTCTCAGGGTCCCTCACACTCGTGCCCCTCAGGCTCCCGCACACTCGTGCCCCTTAGGCTCCTTCACACTCGTGCCCCTCAGGGTCCCTCACACTCCTGCCCCTCAGGCTCCCTCAGACTTGTGCCCCTTAGGGTCCCTCACATTTGCGCCCTCAGGCTCCCTCACACTTGTGCCCGCTTGGTTAATGCTTGGTTTGATGGTGTGTCTGAATCCCACCAGGCCAGTGTTTGAATCTCTCCCCTACGTAGACTCTCTCCCCACCCCCGAGCTCACTGCAGGTCCCCAGTCCTCCACACCCTTATGTCAGGCCCAGCTCTGCATGTGCAGACAGATACTCTGTTGTCTGTACTATTACTACAGTGACTGATTTTGACAAATTAGATGTTACTGTTAACACCCAATACCTGTAAGCAGCTGGACGGTGGTGGTGGGGGGGGGTTATTGTTCCTTTCCACCTATTGGTATTTATCAGTTTTAATGTAGCCTGCAAGCATAAATGGCAAAGATCTGAGATTTTGGTTGCTTAAGGGTGACATCCTGTTTGTTTCCAGTGATATTTGTCACGGCAAGGGGTGCACAGAGTGGGGAAACACGAACAGTAGTCCAGGATTAGAGAACAAGGGGTTTATTCGGTGAAAATCCCAAAAAGGGCACAGGAAAACACGCAACGTTAATGACTGGACTGGGGAAACAAACTTAACGCGGGCTTGAAAACAATGAACTAATGACGGTAACAGAGAAACAGCTGGTAAACATGGGGAATCCACACAAGGTTAACGAGGGGGCGTGGCACACGAGATGATCAGACAGGCAGTGCATGACAATATTACCACCTTATAAATCCACATTTAGCGCTTTGCCTGGTTCCCATGTTTCTTCCGGCGGGAAATAAAAGTCTCCTTAAGTGTGAGGTAATGCTGTTCATTTTCCCTGCCAAGGCAGACAGGAAGTCACACAGTGCGTCTGTGGCCTGCTGATACATGCGTTACACTCCATTTCTCTGCTTTATATCTGGGTTACATATGGGTGTCAGTTATGTTAAAATGTCACTTTGGCGTACTACAAATGGCAGGAAAACTGGACATGCAAACTTTCCAGTTAATTTTCAATCAGAAGCACCAGTATCTGTTTATACTCATCAGCAATGCTTCCTTGAACAAATTAATAATTAACAATTGAATTTAAAGAATGCACCCATTCCATCCACTTTCCATAACCCCTCATCTGTGATTTGTAATATCATATAACCAAATCAGCGAGAGACACTTCCCTGCTCTGCTCCTGGGTTTTAATTTATTTATCTTGTCCGTATATTTCTAAATAACATTTCTATCATGTTAAATATCTGTGCTACTGGAAATGCTGCTTTTAGTTTGCAGAGGCTGGAGTCCTCACTGGTCACTTCCAAACAGCCTTTACAGACATTTAAGAGGGTATTAATCACTTTAATCAGTGTTGTTTCTTGAGACGACGGGACAGAAAATCAGCTTCTGCAAATACCTCAGAGGATAGCGGCAGTTGGGAGTGTGCAGGTAACCCTCCAGGGGGGTGGGGCTGGTAGGTCTTTGTTCTGATTGGCCAACAGCAAGCTTTCCTGAATGCTTGTTGTGATTCAAAAATTTTGAGTTGGAAGCACGGGATTGGATGGCTGGGTGCCTTTTGCCCACGTCTGAGGGCTGGAATGTCTTACCTGGAGACAGACTCTGTCCTCAGGTGCCTTCTCCCCTGCCCTGCATGCCTTATGGCTAGCGGTCAGCTTGACCTTGTGGAGATGTACTGATGTCTACTTTTTTTGTTGTCTAAGTTTTTACTACCGTCACTTTGTTGAAAGCAAAGAAGTTCCACAATACCATGTATCTTTTGGAGAATTGTTTAAATATAGTCATAAGTTTGTAAATGTTTGGCAGATTTTTTTTCTTTTAAATTATTCTTTTTTGAAGTGCATGGGGCTTCTGTGGTTGAGCACTTTGTGAAAGAGACTCATTATGTGGCAGCTTTGCCATGGGACTGTATCTCCACATTCCTGTGTTAAATGGTGCTGGTGGGCCATGCTGGGATTCTGCTGGGGGGGGTTTGAGGGTTGATCCTCTAGCTGGGCTGTACCGAGCAGGATGGGATGGGACACCTGCAATATATTTCCTTTTCATACTTCTCAGCTGTTGTACAGATACCAAATAAATCCAAGAAAATGTTTTTATTTCATTTTATTTTATTTTATTTATATAACTCTATAGTGAAGTGAAGCCAGTGATGATATTAGGGCATGTCAGAGCAGCAGCATCATGTCAGGCGGCAAGCTGTGATGATGAATGATTCATTTTCCTCTCAGGAGACCTGCAGGTGATGAACATGCCTGCTGTCCAAAGCCATCCATGTCATGGTTCACATTTCGGAGGCTTCAGCCACTCCAGCGGCATTGGTGGTGCATGCGTGACGTGCCATTCCCCCGGACCACCCTGAGGGAGGCTCATATCTGTAAAGGGCTCTCATGTCAGGCCATCTCTCTCTCGGTGGTTTCTGAGCAGTGGAGCTTCGTTATTTGGGGATTAGTGGCGACTTCCCAGCATTGTTGTACCAGTTTCCTGTCAAGCCCAGTGTCCTAAATCAAGTACAGTGGTAATCATTTAAGTTGGTAAATTAGTAATGGATAACCTTTGTGTCATGGCAGTAGTAGTGAGGGTGAACTTCCTGTCAGGCAGGTTAGATGGGGGGGGGTGGGGGTGTCTGTATAGCTGGATATATAGTGAGAACACCCCCTGAGAGTGGCATCAAGACTTCCATGTGTGGTTCAGGTTTTCCATGGAAATTGTCAGCAGGAACAAGCTGCTCTGGCAGTAAAGTAGGTGATTCACCTGCATCCAAAGTATGTGTGACCTGCGGGGCACCAGAAGAAGCCAGAGATTCTTGCTGAGCTGTTGATTAGATGATCTAAACAGACCACGGTAATAACCTCTGATGTCCTGATGGCTTTGGAGAACTTCAGGCATTCTGGTATGACAACGACTGTGTTCTGGAGAATGCCCCACACATGGGGGAGGAATTCCAGTTAGCTGAGCCTGACATTTTAAGATTTCATTTATTTCTGAGGTGGAGAGTGGCTCTTGGAGTGTGAAATGGCTGGGGCCTCTTCGCGGTCTTTGTCCTCTGGTGAAACATTAAACTGCAGTGACCAGAGCGGCAGCCACAGCAGAGACGCCCAGTGGGCACCCTGCTTCCACAGCAGGCAGGTGTTTGTCAGGAAATTGCAGTATAGATATTCCCGCAGAGGCAGGAAAGTTCATCATTGCCAGACTGCGGGCCCCACCTCCATCCAAATATCCCTGTAGCTTTGCTTTCTGTTTTAAGATGAGTTCATGGGAGTCGCTTCATGTTACTCCATTACTGCAGAGTGAAAATGGTGTGTTGCCTGTTATTAACTTTTAATTGAATTGAAATTTTATTTGCCATTTTCACAGGTACAGAAGTACAAGTACACTGGAATTCTTAAACAGTTCCCTCGATCAATATTTTAAAACGATAAACAAGAGTATTCTGATATCAGTATAAAATAATAAAATAGATAATAGACAAACAAAGTGCTTGATTGATGGATAAAGAAGGTGTTGACAGTATCAGAGGTAATTCGGGTTACGTAACTTAAGAGTCTCGAGTCCAGGTTGGGAGTGCTGCTACTCAGAGGTCATTTCACTGGTCAGTTGGTTACTGTGAGCTGATTAAAGTCTTTATAGCTGAGAGATTATGGCTTCTTCCAGTTTGCTTAGGGTGATGATCACCTGTTGTAGACCTGGGTACATTCGAGGAGGCGGTTTGTGTTTCAGATGTGATTATTTCCCCTAACGTGATATCTGGTGATGTTCTGCCCGCTCTCTGAGCCCCGTGTGGCCCATGGACCTCGCTGTGTCTTACTGAGCTCCCTTTCCCCTTCTAGATGGGCTGCACCGCGTCATGGCGCTGTGCACACTGCGCGTCACCATCATCACCGACGACATGCTGACCAGCAGCATCACGGTGCGCCTGGAAAACATGTCACAGGAACGCTTCCTGTCGCCACTGCTGGCGCTCTTCGCAGAGGGTGTGGCCGCCGTGCTGTCCACCAGCCGCCACGACGTCTTCGTCTTTAACATCCAGAATGACACAGACACCCGTGGCGGTGTGCTCAACGTCACCTTTTCGGCGCTGCGGCCCGGCTCCGGCCCGGCCCGCTACATCCCGTCGGAGGAGCTGCAGGAGCAGGTGTACCTGAATCGTACGCTGCTGCGCCTGGTGTCCGGCCAGGACGTGCTGCCCTTCGACGACAACATCTGCCTGCGCGAGCCGTGTGAGAACTACATGAAGTGCGTGTCGGTGCTGCGCTTCGACAGCTCGGCGCCCTTCATCGCCTCCGACACCGTGCTCTTCCGGCCCATCCACCCCATCAACGGCCTCCGCTGCCGCTGCCCGCCCGGCTTCACCGGCACCTACTGCGAGACCGAGATCGACCTGTGCTACTCTGGGCCCTGCCGCAACAGTGGGCGCTGCCGCAGCCGCGAGGGCGGCTACACCTGCGAGTGCCTCGAGGACTTCACAGGTGAGGCTCCCCGTTGCTGGGACAACGGCAAGATCCTTAACCGTGGCCTAAACAGAAACTTCAGCACCGGTGTGAAACACTTACACCTGACTTTTCCCTGTCTGATAAATCCTTGAATGCAGGGCTGCCAACTTTGGTCAGCTGGATTCGAGACACACACATGCACACACATTTAAATGTATGTTACAGTCATATTACCTTGTAAATAGGCTGTAGGGATTGCAAAGGACTCCAACGCTTTTGATGTAGCTAATTTTAGATTTATAATAGAATAATACATATTTGCCATAAGATTTCATCTTGCGTGAGAGTCTGAAAACGTGAGTGTCACGCCAGATGTGTGAGAGTTGGCCACCTTGTTTAGAGTACATTTAATGGGAAAACAAAATAGAGATTCAAAACATGGTACCACAGAGGAAAAAATATTGTAAAATTCTAATATTCTTAAATAAGCTTTTTGCGCTGAAGGAAAGTCTTTAAAAACATATCTTTCTGTCTATAAAGATAAGGGAAAAATGCTTTATTTTGCAGTGGTGTTAAAAGCATTGTGTTATTTACCTGACAGCCGGATGGCTCAGTTTGCATGTTCACTGCGTATCCCTCAGGATCCCTCCATCTACTCTGGTTCCCATCTGAATGGTCTGTAGGGAGTGTGCGACCTGTGATGGATCGCTGCCCCCCTGCCTTCTGCCCTGTCCTGCTGCTAATCTGTTCCCATATTACTCTGCTCAGGATACATAGTTGAAAGAAGGATGGATGTTATTTACCTGCTGCCTCCTAAATAGCCAGCATTACACTTTGCTATTTTATCTAACACTCCATCCATCTGTTTTCCAAATTATCTTCTTCAGTAAACAGTGCAACAGTGCCTTATGGTTATCCTGTCCAATTTAACGGGTTGATTAGTAATCATGTTTTGCTTTGCTGTGAGGAATACTCTTGAATATGAAGCACAGACTCGTAAGTGTGTCGTTTGCACAAAGAAAGGCTGCAAGGCGGCATGTCAGATTAAGGCTGGCTGCAAATGGGCCCCCATTTTGCCTTTAATGTCGTTTATTGAGGGATCACACAACGACACAAAGTGTCAGGTTTCTTTAACCAAGTAGACAGCGGGGCGCAGATGGACTGTAAGCCTGTCAGGACTCTCCATCTGCGCCTAAAAAGCTGCCTGTTTGCTTGGGGTAATTACCTGGGGACTTGATGAAATGTATCTCCACAAAGGCCATTATCTCGCCAGCACTGCGATCATTACCAGCCCGCTGATATCCTGCATCCGATTAGCCATCACTACCCTGCCAGTGAATCTTTTTAGAATTCACTGGTGAATGAGGAACCGATATGTGTTTGCCGTCTTCAGAGAATGTGGAAACAGGTTTGGTCAGTATGTCGCTTGTGATGATGTTCACACGCAGTTGGCTCAGGGCAGACTCGGTCATCCTGTCGATCAAAGTCAAAGAATGACTTTGCTAGACCTCAACAATCTGTGGAACCTTCCCAAAAGATTTCCAAAAATCTGGGAACTCACTATAATCAGCCTACAATATGCGTTCATAACCAAGGACCCTAGTTATACAATTACCGACATACTTTTTAGTGAAATTTCAGTGAAATGTCAGGGTAAATGTAGGATAAAGATAACAGAGAACCAGGCCTATGCCCTGAGAGATGGAGACACGCAAAAGGAGCAGAATTTGGGCTGAATCTGAGTCTGTTCAAAGATGGTGCAGTAGAACTGGATTTTTGATTTGTCCTTTTTGATTTGTTTGTTGATCCTTTGCTCCAAAGTTAATTGCTGATATTATGGTTAATAAAATGTGTTAATAGGACTGTAGTCAGACTCTGCAGTGTTGGAAAAATGCAAAGTCATGTGACACTCCCGCGGGCGGGCGCCCCCCCCC
The DNA here is from genome assembly GCA_026777985.1 of Mormyrops attenuatus. Lineage (NCBI taxonomy): Eukaryota > Metazoa > Chordata > Actinopteri > Osteoglossiformes > Mormyridae > Mormyrops > Mormyrops attenuatus. The sequence goes on from JAODKC010000064.1 coordinate 34,153,612, forward strand.
CCCCCCCCGGGGGGGGGGGGGGGGCGGGCCGGCGGCGGCGCGGGGCCGGGGGGGGGGGGGGCGCGGCGGGGGGGGGGGCGGGGG
>JAODKC010000064.1:34170230-34182934 GCA_026777985.1 Mormyrops attenuatus
CTCTGTATTTGGGAAGGTCGCTGTGGACTGGCTGTTTGAAACTAAGAGTCTGGAATCCCATTTACTAACATAAGTGTTTTAATTAGACTGATAGAGATCACTGAAAAACCTGGCTTATAAACCAGAAGAGAGACATGAGCAGCTTACCATCAGGAGCCAGCCTGTTTATCTGATTCCTGCTAATCTCCAGCCTAGGGCTTCATACCCAGAGATTTAGGGAGGCATTCCCGCTCACCTTCTGGTCTCTGTGATATTCCAACACATAAATCCCACTTATTTTCCTTTGACAAAATGGATCATTTAAAAAGTGTCTCGGTTGCTAAAGGCAATGTTTTCATTATCCCCACTAAAAACTTAGTGTAGAATTTCTTTAAAAGCATGGAGGCAGAATTTTACTACATGACTGAAAGATTTACATCCAGTAAGTAGAAGGACGTTATGGAGAGGCAGTTATATCACAGCAGGAAGGACCTATACGAGTATGTGAGGTATCATGTCAGGTATCATGGGCTCAGCGGCCTGCTTCTTAAAGTCTTCACCATTCCTGCAGGGTGGACCAGCCCTGTCCTCGTGGCTGGTGGGGGCACCCAGTCTGTGGGCCCTGTAACTGCGATGTCAGCAAAGGATTCAACCCTGACTGCAACAAGACGACAGGGGAATGCTGGTGTAAGGTAGGACTGTGTGTGTGTGTGTGTGTGTGTGTGTGTGTGTGTGTGTGTGTGTGTGTGTGTGTGGTACAGAACATACATTAAATCTTCCTTGATTTGACTACATCAGCAAATTAAGTTGACCCCCACTTCCCTTAATTAAAATTTGACCCTGAATCAAAAACAGCTGACTGTAATACAAAGTCTGACCAGTAGCCGGCGCTAACTCATGCCCATTCTGCAGGATAACCACTACAGGCCAGAGAGCGAGGACACCTGCTACCCATGTGACTGCTTCTCGGTGGGCGCCCACAGCCGCACATGTGACCCTCGTACCGGCCAGTGCACCTGCAAGGCGGGCGTCATTGGGCGCCAGTGCAACCGCTGCGACAACCCATTCGCCGAGGTGACGGGCACCGGCTGCGAGGGTACGTGTGCTCTGTGGCGCAGGTGCTTCTCCTAGATACAAAGGATCACATTGTTATCTTATAAGCCTGCATAGCCAAGAGCGTCTTCTATGAGCCGTTTACATTCTCTTTTGCCGTCTCCCTGTAACCCTAGCCACCCGCAGTTATTGATATCATGTTTTATTCTTTATTAGTAATCATATTTGAAGTACTCAAAATGTAACATTGGTAAGAAGTGTATAGTATAACATTGAATGTTCTGGTAATATAAGTAAAGGATATTTTAAGTGTTTTTATTTTAAACTGAAATGTCTTGTCAGATTGAGTTCCTTTTGATTGTTTGACTGCCCGGAATCTTCCCCACAATGCTATGGGGAATCTGACAGCTGCCAGTTCCTGTCATTTTGCCATCGGCTCTGTCTTTCATCCGCAGTCGTTTACGATGGCTGCCCCAAGGCTTTCGACGCTGGAATCTGGTGGCCCAAGACCAAGTTTGGCCGTCCAGCTGCGATAGACTGTCCAAAGGGCTCTTTTGGTGAGATTGGCCAAGTATCTCTTGGTACATTTCAGAGCCATTATACAGAAGTGTGCGGTTTTGTGAATAAGCAAGCAGCCAAGACTCCAATCATTCAAGTCAGTGTAAATCACCATAATTTCTCATTCATTGCTTTGTCATTTTGTGTCTTAAGATTATTTAAACAGCACAAATCAGGCAGAAGATAGTGGGTTCTTGTCCTATACAAAGTTTGCTTTTGGTCTTCCAAGACTTGTTTAGGTGTAAATAACACCAAATGCAGTGTTCTGTTCATATGTTTGAGCTCTCAGTGACCGGTGTCAGTAGTGTCAATCATGAATGAGCCAATAAGGTCAGGGCTGTGGAGGGCAGGGCTCTCATGTAAGCGGTCATTGTTGTCCATCTGGGCAAATGGTCTGCGACGTACGACCACCACCATACATGTATGGGCTCCCTCCACCTTGTAGGCACAGCGGTCCGACACTGCAGCGACGAGAAGGGCTGGCTTCCTCCCAATCTCTTCAACTGTACCACCATGGCCTTCTCCCAGCTGAAGACACTGGTGGGTGCCTCACCAAGCAGAACCTTCAAGGGCATCAGGTTTCTCCATGTAGATAAAGAGGAGATGTTGGGAACAGCCGCTATAGCTTGGAATGGATCTGATATGAATCCTCCTTCCGCTTTAATTTTATGACCCTTACGTTACTGCTCTGAGGTCACCACATGGAATTCTCTGTCTGTACGTCCCCACCCAGAATGAGGAGCTGCACCGTAATGAGTCCTTGATGGACTCAGAGAAATCCAAGAGCATTGCCCGCATGCTCCAGAATGCCACTGAGCACATGCGCCGCTTCTACGGAAACGACATCAGGACGGCGTACCAGCTGATCCTGCGGGTCCTGCGGTACGAGAACCAACGGCAGGGCTTCAGCCTGGCAGTCACTCGGGACGCCCAGTTCAGCCAGGTACGGTGGGCAGGGTTAGCTAGCTGTTGAGAGGGAGATCTTACATGAAATGCTCATATCAGCTCAGTGCCTGGGACACTGATATATATCCGTGGCAATGCTGCAGAACATCATCAGAGCAAGCAGCGCCATCCTGGATCCAAATAACAAGGAGCACTGGGACCAAATCCAGACATCCGAGGGCGGGACAGCTGACCTGCTCCGGAACTTTGAGGAGTATGCCAATAACATGGCCCAGAACATGAGGAAGACCTACCTGAAACCTTTCACCATTGTCACAGAAAATATGAGTGAGTCGTTTACCTAACCCAAGGTAGAGAGATAGACAGACAGACAGACAGACTTTATTTATCCAGAAGGAATTTTAGGTGTCCAGTAGCTTGTACACGGTCTACATACACATAGGCACACAGACCTATGACATTCACGCACACATACATACTGCAAACAATACAAAGCAAAATATCAGGAGGGCAGTGTGCTATGTGCTGTACAGGCCTAAACACTTAAGTCCATCACACTCCTCCCCTTCCATGTGACATTGACGTCATTCATGCTGCATCTGAAACTATAGAGGGCTCCTTTGATATTTTTCAAGTATGAATAGAAGTGCATTAGTATGTGCGTCATGCTATGTAAAACTGGATAACGAGCACATGGTAGGCATGTAGCTTCACACATCCGACGTTCCATCGCCGTGTTTGGCTCTGCTTGTACCTGGGGTAGCTTTCTTCCAATCAAGAGGTTTTAGGTGGAAGACTAAAGGACTAGTTATATAGCGCTTTTTGGTTCTTTCGTCCAAAGTGATGATAGCTTGGGATCAAAGACTAGGATGAGCCAGGGACCAACATCCTTAAAGTACTTGGGGTTAATTTACTTACACTATGGCTCAGCGATGATGTGATCACTCTGCTAGCCACAAGATTCGAACCCACAAACTTATGGACATGGGCACAGTTTGCTGAGCTACTTGATTACCTTTAATTAGTGTCTCTTGAGTGTCCTGTGATAGACTGGCACCCCATCAGGGTGCCCTTGTCTTCCTTGGATGTGTTTTCTTAGTCTGGTTTATATATTTTTTCTCCTTTCTGGTCAGTTGTTGCTGTCGATTATCTGGATACTTCCAATCAAGACCAGGCCAAGATGCCACGTTTCCAGGATATCCAGAATGCTTATCCCAAAGACCTGGAGTCTTCCGTGCGGTTCCCAGAATTCATTTCCAAATTCAGCCAGAACGAAGGTAGAACCAAAATCCATGAGCAGTACTGGCATGTTTTGGACCCTGTAGAAATGGTGTCCTGACTACTTACAGTGACATGACTTCCTAGCATTTTGAAGGTCTTGTCCACGTGGAATCTGAGCAGCTAGTTCACCTTCTCGCTCCATAAGCTCCACAGCATCTTCTCAACGTGCTTCTCCACAGTAGAACACAGAGGGGATCCTTCTCTTCAGACCAAGGGCCACATCAAGAAGAGACGTGATGCTGAGAATGTTGTCCTTCTTCCAGTGGCCATGGTGATCATCTACAGGTCACTGGGCCAACTGTTACCAGAACACTACGACCCAGACCGTCGGAGTTTGAGGTGCCGCTCTCCATCCGTAGGGACATGGAGCTCCGTATGCTAAGGAGTATAACACTGAAGCTCCAGGCAGCAATCAGCAGATAAGAACATGCATCTGTTTGTGTCCAGGTTGCCTAACCACCCAGTCATCAACACCCCCATCGTTAGCACTGCTGTCCACAGTGAAGGGGGACTCTTGCCCAGTCTCCTGGAAAAGCCAGTCATCTTGGAATACACCTTGCTGAAGACGGAGGAGCGGACCAAACCTATTTGTGTTTTTTGGAACCATTCCATTGTGTAGGTGCCAACTCATCACACAAATGACAAATTTGAACTCTGTTGACTGGTCGTGTGATATAGCGTTGAGGCTTACGTTGATCAATTGCTGTGGTGCAGGATTGGAAAGACGGGGGGATGGTCTTCGAAGGGCTGTGAGCTGTTCTTCAGGAATGCCACCCACATCAGCTGCCAGTGTAACCACATGAGCAGTTTCGCCGTGCTCATGGACATCTCTAAGCGAGAGGTGCTCTTCCTGCATGTTACCCTACATCGTTTAACGTAGAGAGTTCAGGATTATACCAATAAAATGTTCATATTCAAAGGGGACAATCCTGAAATTCATGTTTTTTATACTTTCAAATAATTTAATTATGATTCATATAATATTCATGAATATTTAGAAGGCAGGATTTTTTTTAGAAATGACTAAATGCAGATTCTGGGGTCTTGTTGTGAAGGAAAGTCTTTGATGAAGACCCCCCCTGTTCTAACACCCCCACTTCCCCCAGCACGGGGAAGTCCTGCCCCTGAAGATTGTCACTTACACTGCAGTGTCGGCCTCACTGCTGGCCCTGCTCCTCACCTTCATCCTACTGGCGGCCGTTCGCAAGGTGCGATCCAACCTCCACAACATCCACAAGAACCTGGTGGCGGCGCTCATCCTCTCTGAGCTCGTCTTCCTCATCGGCATCAACCAGACCGACAACCCGGTGAGAAAGCGCCCACACAGCTAAACACATTTTAAGAGATCCATCCGTCCATCCGCCCTTCAATCCACCCATCCACCCATCCCTTTATCTACCCACACATCCACGCAATATCTATGCAGAACAGCTGAAGCCTGAAGAAAGTCTCAGGGAGTCCTGGCTCCAAGGCAGGTCTCATCCTGGATAGCTTGCTGCCACTCTTCAGATACCATTAGCCAGTCTGTCGCAGGAACATCAGCCAAGGGAAATCTTTCAAAGGCCTACAGAGAGTTTTTTATACTGTGTGAAACCACTGACCATTTATTCACACTAACAATGCATATTATGAAAAGGCTCTTTGATTACAATAAGCAAATGGATGGGATTGGAGTGCCTGAACAAACCAGCCTCTCAGCTTCCAGCTAGCACTATGAAGGCGGGGGAATTTTCCCAAGATCAGTTCTGATTGGTTCCTTTGTGTTGAGGTCATAGGGTATCATTCACTCTCACCTGAGGGGGGGAGCTGCAGTGGTCTTGTGGGCATATACTATGGACAAAACCATCTCCATCTGAAGACCTTCTATCCATCCCCCCCTACTCTCTAGGTTGTCTGCATGATGGTGGCCATTCTGCTGCATTACTGCTGCGTGTGCATCTTTGCCTGGATGTTTGTGGAGGGCCTGCACGTCTACCGCATGCTGACTGAGCTGCGCAACATCGACCACGGCCACATGCGCTTCTACTACGCCATCGGCTGGGGCGTCTCTGCCATCGTTGTGGGTAGGGAGTACCCCACACGCTCGTATGACTGTAATATTTACCTCATAATGTGTTTTTCTACAGCTACATGCCACAGAGTGTAGAAATTCAGCTTTAAGTATGTTGGTGTAGAACAGTGCCGTGTTTCTAAATAGGTGGGTCATGACTCCAACACGAGTGCATTCTGGGACCATTTTCAATGGGTGCCCACCCCAAGCTGACGAATTCTGCTGCTGGCACTGTACTTCCGGTCAGCAAATTTTAGTGCACTAAAATTTAGTGCACTATTTTTTGTGAAATAAATTTGGTTCAAAAATTTTAAATTTGAATGTGGGCCCTGTGGCTATGAACTGTGGAGTTCTGCGGCACATCTCTTTGTGGTTTTCAAACCCACGACCCTGTATTCAAACACAATGCGGTACCCTTGTGGCCATTCTCAGACTGAGAGATCTCTGTGCAAATTGTGGTGCCACAGAATACCGTCTCTCCTGATAGAACCCCCCGCCCCCCGGGGTGATTGCCGCAGCTGATGTGTGGCATTGAATCCAGCGTGGTGTCAGGTTCCTGGCTGGCGTGAGCTCAAAGCCCATGGTATTGCGCCAAACTCCAGAGGCAATGTGGCTCTTTTCCCTCCCCCAGTAACAGGATGATGGTCAGATCCACTTACAGTGCTGTGGTGCTGTTCCCTCACCATTGTTCAGCCCTTATGTTCTCCTGGCCCCATCTCAGGCCTGGCTGTGGGGTTGGACCCGCAGGGGTACGGGAACCCTGACTTCTGCTGGCTCTCGCTGTATGACACCCTCATCTGGAGTTTGTTTGGTCCGTCCTCTCTGGTGGTCCTGGTGAGTCCTTATGGGTCCTTCTGCCACCAGCTTGTCTCTCTGTTTCTCTGCTTCTTCTCCATTTTTTTGCGTATTAGTTAAAGTTCAAAATTTTATCTGTCGTACAATGTGTGGTTAAATGCACGGTTGATTACGTTTGAGAGACAAGACAGAGACATCACATTAAAGGCGTGTGATCTCAGGCCTTACACTTATAAACACTTCATGCTGCAAATCAGGGGAGTAGAGGCTTGTACATAATGACTTCTGTCTCAGGTCAATGTGGTGATATTCGCGCTGGCTTTGAGGGCAACTTGCGGACGGAGGCACCGGTCATTAGAAAAGTCAGGCATCATGTGAGTGCAAAGATGCGCCCTTGTCTACAGCACGATGGGTGATCCTGACCACACCTGCAGATGAAATGCAGAATATATCTGGCATGGGAGGGGACATTTATATACGCCTCTCTTCCTCAGTTCAGCCCTGCGGAGTGCCTTCCTGCTGCTGCTGCTCATCAGCGCCACCTGGCTGCTGGGCCTGATGGCGGTCAACAGTGACATCATGGTCTTCCATTACCTCTTCGCTGCTTTCTGCTGTCTGGAGGTGGGTCCAAATATCTGGGTGTTTGAGTCAGCTCATATATACAAACTCAAGATTTTGGTGCATAATCCTCTCTCCATTTTCTTTTAGGGTATATTCGTCTTTCTCTTCTACTGTGTCTTCAGCAAAGATGTGCGGAAGAGTCTCAGGAACGTCTTTGCAGGGAAGAAGGCCCTGCTGGATGAGTCGAGCACCACCCGTGCCTCCCTGCTAACTGTACGTTCTGTCTCTCCTTCCTAATTCTTCATTCTTTTTCATCATCTGATGATGCCACACCTGATCATTCTAATAGAAAACGACGTTTCTTGCTGATTCAAGGAGTCATGAACTGGCAACCCTCAGGTCAGAAACCCTGCACTGTTTATTTAGAAATAGCTTGTAAAATATCTAGTATAATTAGACTATTCAGACTTGAGGGTTACTAGGGGTTTATAACTTTTGCAGACACAGATTTGGGTTAATTCTGTGAAGACTGTCAAATAATAATAATAATAATAAGTTTTATTTATATAGCGCCTTTCTCACACTCAAGGACGCTTAGAATAATATAGAAAAGCTATGTTTGTGTCTGGTGCTCACACGTCTGTCTACATGCAGCGCTCTCTGAACTGCAACACATTGGCGGAGGAGAGTGCCCTGTACCGCACACCTATTGGGGAGTCTACCGTATCCATGGAGACCAGCATCAGGTCAGCCAAGAGTCGCCACAGCTACTTTGCTCATGTTCTCAGGTAACCAGGTGATGGGGGCTCGCCCCGCCCACTCTGCCACCTCACCCCCCACCCCCTACACTTCACACTTGCCCTGCCTGCATGCACTATGCCAGCCGACAAAACGATGTGCCTACTTGCACAAAAACAAGGTAAACGGGGCCTTGTGTCTGTGGCTTGCACCAGCTGCCACAGGGCACAGTTCAGTGTCTCTGTAAATATTTATGTTTCCCGTGTTGTTGCTCATTCAGATTCCCAACCCTAGCATTTTAAAAGCCACTGTACTGTATATAACTGTTGTCATGTCTACATTAATTGAATTAATCTCAGAGAGGGTAAAATCAGCCCTTCTTTTTCCACAGGGATATGAGATTACAAACTGGGGCTCCATAATTTTGTCCTGAATTCTTGCCCCATATTCAAATGATTTTGGTCCACTTTAGGAATCAGGTGAACAGGGCGTGCAGTTTTGGAGGGGGCGGGTACAGCGGCTGGGGGCTAAACAGGAGACACAAAACGAAACCCCCTGGAAGTTACAATCTTTGCCGTCAGACCGTCAGGCCATGTGTTGTTGTCGGTATTGCACCTTACCATGGAATACAGTATCTGTCAAATATTCGCCTTCGCTGTGCCTGCTGGGCCTCGGACAGCAGCGCCGTGACTGCCCTCGCCTGCTGGGCCTCGGACAGCAGCGCCGTGACTGCCCTCGCCTGCTGGGCCTCGGACAGCAGCGCCGTCACTGCACTCGCGTGCTGGGCCTCGGACAGCAGCGCCGTGACTGCCCTCGCCTGCCGGGCCTTGGACAGCTGTGCTGTGGCTGCCCTCACCTGCCTCAAACAGCGGCCTCGTGGCTGTCTAATCCTACTGGGGCCCTTCACACAGCTTCCCGTTTATGTTTCGGCAGGGATGACTCTGGACAGAAGCCTGGTATCTCCTCGGGCACAGCCAGAGCTGGACACACCAACAAGGACTCCTCTGTTTTCCCCCGGAATGGCACCAAGGGTGAAGGTACGAGAGTGGGGGTGGGGGCTATCATACACTGCTGCAGCCCCAACACAGATCCCTGAGATCCACGGGACTTTTCCTCCCTCCCTCAGTCTCTAAGACATGTTCTGATGTCTAGAGTAAGACCATGGGTGGTTAAGGGTTCGCCTGTGGTCTCACGCATTTTAGCGTTAGATTTCAGACTCATCCTCCAGTTCAGGTTCAGCACTGAGATCGAGAAGCCGAAGCTTGCTGATGGTGGCTCTCTGTGCTACCCTAGACTCCGACTCTGACAGCGAGCTCTCTGCGGATGAGCACAGCATCTCCTGTGCCTCCTCCCACTCGTCTGACAGTGAGGGGGATGAAGGGAAGGCGAAGGCCAAGTGGAACTCTGATGCAACCAAGAACAATGAGCGCCAGCTCCTACATAGCACCCATAAAGGTACTGTACCCTCGCCCCTTGCCTACAATGTACCCTCTGCTCAGCAGTACAAATGAGCACTCCCACAGTCTTGGTCATAATGCTAACGAGTATTAACGAGTACACACACAGTTTCTGTCAAACTGCTCCCACAGTCTGGGTCATAATGCTAATGAGTATTAATAAGTATTCACACAGTCTGGGTCATAATGGTAGTGAGCATTATAAAGTACTTGCACTATCTTGGTCATAATGCTAATGAGCATTAGCAAGCACTCACAAAGCATCAGTCATAATGCTATATTCCTACTGTCTTTGTCCCTAATTATAACAAACTCCTTCATCTTGCAAGGGTGAACACTGAGCTTTTGAAATATATCAGATTCCAAAGTTTATTGAGCTCATACTGTAGGTTGCAGAATAAGTCCTTACAGTGATTAAGCACTAAATTAGACATTCTTACATATTTTCCAACTTAACTATTACTTCCTGCATCTATTGAATCAGTGGATGTAGCATCCAATCATGTGCAGCCTTACTGGCCGGTGGAAGTGACAACAGCCAGTGACAGCGAGAGCCCCGGCAGGCCAGACAAACTGCGGGTGGAGATGCGGGTGAATGTGGAGCTGCATCCCGAGATCAAACTCAATCACCTGGAAGAGACGCCCCAAGACCAGGAGGGCCCTCCGGCCGACAACCGCCGCCAGTCGGAGCAGAGGAAGGGTAAGAGCGACAGTTCAGGGGGGGTTTCGCTGCAGGATGCAGAAAGAGCATAACATCTTAAGCAGGGAGTAGCTCGTTCAGGCATTCAACAAATCAAATCAGGAGGCTGATCTGATTTAGGCCAGGATGTTAAAAGCTGGATTTGCTGCTGCAAGTATAAGCCCAGATGCGTATAATTTGGAATAAAATCAGTGTTCCTTTTGTACTTCCGCAGGAATTCTGAAAAACAAGATCACTCACCCTCCTCCACTTGCAGACAAGAACATGAAGAACCGTCTCCGGGAGAAGCTGTCAGAAAATAGCAGCCCCGCCGTCCCGTCCAGGGCGCGGTCGGCGGCGCCAAGCGAGGGTGCACGCCCAGTCAGCCAGGGCGAAGGCTTGCTCATCAAGCCCCTCCAGCGGCCGTCGGTGACCCTCCGGGAACCGGCCAACGGGGTCACCGTGGCGCTGCAGGCAGACACTGTGAACAGGGGTGATGACTCTGACTCCTAGTGAGTGGCCCTGGAAAATCCCTCCATCTTCCAGCCACTTATCTTGAGCAGGTGGCTTCGGGGGAGTGGGGACCGTCCCTGTACATTTAGGGCAAAAGGCTGAGGCAGGACCTGTCCAAGGCGTAAGCGATCTAAGCAACTGCTTAGGGCCCAGCAGCCACCAGGAGGCCCCCTATCTGATCAGCCTGTCAGACTGGGAAGGAACATGACAACTAGGTCAATCATATTTCACTTGGGGCCCCAAAAAGTGTTGGGCCGGCCCTAGGCTGGGGTACGCCCTGGACGGGCCAGTTTGTCACAAAGCATATACACACACATGTACAACACAAACTATATCCTCAGAGCAGAGTCAGCCGGACAGATGCTAACATGCTGCCCTGCTTTGCCCTTCACTGATATTAATTTACAGGTGGATATTCAATTGTTCATCATGCTCCTCATGCCCCGCCCCTCCATCTTGCCATGGCTCCTCCCCTTAAATATTAATTTAGATGCTGCTTGTACTCTGCAGAGTGATGTGGTGTCTGCATCTCGCCTGTGCAGATGATTAACCCCCATGTGTTTCACTCCCTCTCTCTCCCCCTGCAGCGGCAGTGATGAAACCTCAATTTGAGCCGTTGTGAGGAAAGCTGGAGAAGCCACGCCCCTCTGTCTTTCAGCTCCTATGGAGATCAGTATTACTGCAGACTTTTGCCTGCCTGAGTGAAAGGGAATGATTGCGTACCCCTGGGTACAGCAGGGCGGTGGTCCATTGCCAAAACCACTGAAGGATGTGGAAACTACAAGACCCAGCATGCACCTGTGCACACACAGGGCAAATACTAGCCATGGTGACTTTCAAGTCAAAAAACATGCAGTTGAAGATTGATGCAGTGGCTTTTTTTTTTTTAATTTTAGAGAAACTTCAGAACCTTAAACCTTTGTCTGGGACGAATTTATGGACAGCTGTTGAATCTTGTATTCTATTTTTTTGTGAGCCTTGTTTTAAAGTGTAGAATAGCAGAATAGCTGTACAGTCCTACTTGACATCATGTTGGGTAACTAGGTTTACAGTCCGCAAGCTTTCCATCAGGATGTACTTGAAACACAGGAAGGTTTCCCCTCTCAGAAAACAGTGACATGGAAGCACAGAATCTGAACTGCCAAACATACAGTAACAGATGTACGTCCGCAGGATGTCTTCGGCTATGTGTTTGGACTTCGTTCATACACATGACAGGAGCTAAGATGCTGTGTCATGTGGTGCGACCCGGCCTGATAATTCATCATCTGGATCTCCTGTAAGGCGTTGTTCCACCTGTGTTGACACATCTGCAATTTCCGTGGTACTTAAGACATTTATTAACCTTAAAAATCAAAGGCTGTGTTCCATTCCTGGAGTACCATTTGAAAGTGGTAAAACAGTAAATAAATAATATTTCTGATTAATGATATCACCATGGAAATAGTGAAGTCATGTACAAATTTGCATATTTGCCTCTTCCTTGGAGGACCTCAGGATGACAACACTGCTGATCCAGAGGGGAGAGAGAGTGATAGAACCACCGGGAATGATCTACAACACAGGAAAACCTCTGCTGTGAGACAGCGGTGAATTTAAGCTTGGTTCAGCCACTTATCTCTGGTTTCTATCAAACGAGACCCCTTCTGCGGTACGGACAGATTTTATGTGTATCTGTCCCAGCAGTACAGCCGCCCCACCTTACCACACCCTGGTCTTTTTTCTGTAATCAATGACACTGGAATTGTTTTTGTAACATACACATATTTATTTTGTATTGTTTTAAGGCTGCAGCAAGACTTTAAATAAAACAAAATTTGGATAATTTTTTACTTTCAATCCTTCTGTCCCTGTAGTTCTTAATAGATGTAATGACAGAAGAGAGTAAGGTCTCAGATTTGTGGAGTATGTTTAAACTCTTAGTAGTGCTTCCTGGGAACAAACGAGAGCTCATGCAGTGCAGGGCATTATAGTCATGATGACTTAAATATTCATTCCAATACCAGAACCCCCGCCCCCTGGTTAGGCCTGGCCTGCTGGGGGGGGCCCGGGGGGGGGGGGGGGGGGCGCCCGGGGGGGGGGGGGGGGGGGGGGGGGGGGGGGGGGGGGGGGGGGGGGGGGGGGGGGGGGGGGG
>JAODKC010000064.1:34202419-34219473 GCA_026777985.1 Mormyrops attenuatus
CACTTTCCATATGCGTAATGTAAAATGTCTCAAAGAGTCTCCATGGTGACCCCTGTAACCGACACGGAATGCTAACCTATTGAAACGTTTCCATAGTCCATGTCTGGCTGTAGGTACAATTCCTGAAGGTTGTGTGAAGACTTTGTTGATTTTGGCGCGTCTGAACGGCAGACTCTGCTGTTTATTAAGGTTTTGCTTCACACTGCGGTGCACCAAGCAGGCGTGTGAAGTCAATAAGGCGGGGGCCGGCAGCATGCAATCCGGGGTGGGACAAAGTCATGTGACAGGCTCTTCTTCCGCTTGTTTTCTGTCTATCAGTTTTCTCTCCTGTCCTAAACAATACCTGCTAACGCTTTCCTAGACTCCACATCCGTTTTTTTTGTCCCTGTGTTCTCCCCCACTCTTAAGGCCCAGATGGATATTATTTGTTCTTGGGTCACTCCTTTCTTAAAAATGCCAAAACCCCGATAATGTGCTTGTCCAGTCCTCCCCTGCCTGTCACACGTGTCCATTTTCCATCCCGACAGATGTAAGATCAGCGCTGTTGAACGTAGGTCCTTGAGCACAGAGATAAGTTGCATGCTTGGCATGGGAAAGTCAGCATGAAGTAATGTTTGTGAGAGAGATAACAGTCACTCTGGCGGACCTTCCCAGAAGAACCGGCTGTTATTAACCAGTTAACTCCTGGTGGGGCACGTTGTTATCTATAAAAGGTCAAGATAACAGACGACACTGCGTCTCTATGCAGTTTTAATTTAGAGGATCTAGTTAAACACAATCAAGCTGTGTTTCAGTTCTTGCCAGAGAAAACCACATTTGCGTAAGAGGAAGATTGTCGCTTATCTGCGCTGTCACTTTTAAAACTGCTGTAAATCATTTGGTAATAATTTGCTCTTTCAGTTGTGTTTCAGTTTAGGAACTTTTCTTCCCATTTTATATAGGAAGTCTGAGAGTGAAGGTTGAATTTATTTTTTTTTGTTCTCTAACAGACTACAGCTTCACCCTGTGCAAATTTCACATCTTGCATGTACATTAGTGAGGGATGTGGGACTGTGTGTACCGCAGCGGGTTAGGGGTTAAATGTTCATGTCTGGGTGGTTATGGGTTCAGATCCTGTAGCTAGCAGCACATCCATTTCACTGTTAGGTTCTTCTGCAAGGCCTTTAACTCCAGGGATACTGGCTGAACCTGCCATCTGCCCCCAACTCCGCTTTGTACCAAAAATCTCTGTTAAATAAGTAAACGGATGTGCCGTCTCGGGAGGTGGGTGCTTTCTGTGCACGGCCGCTTTGGCATAGCTAGGCCTGATAGCACGGCTGCTTTGGCATACGTAAGCCTGATAGCACGGCCGCTTTGGCATACGTAGGCCTGATAGCACGGCCGTGGGCCCTTGTCTCTGCTTTTCCGCTCTGATTGGCTGTGGCCTGCTCCCGTGCGCGGTGTCCAACTCTGCACCGAGCCCTGCATAGATGGTTGAGTACGGTCAGCCTGCCCTGGGGACAAACAGTTAGTGACAGGAAGTTGGAAAGACTTGCTTGCGTGAAAAGTGGCTCTGTTTTGTCTGGATTCTGGATGTCTGCCAGGCAATCGGCTGTTCCTTCCCTTCATAATGACGGTAACTGCAATCCCCCCCGGGGGGGTCCTTGGAACACCATTCTGTCACTGAGACAGAGGTCCGAGCTCCGCGATATCCCTCAGCACGGAACGACAGGTGCATCATGGGACATCTCCTCACCACAATAATATTCAGCCTTGTCCTGCTCAGCTGAGAGTGTAATAAGTTTGCTGACATTTTTGGCAGGAGCCCAATCTTCTTAGTGGTAAAATTATTAGCACTTAAGGTTTACTACATCTGTGGCTACCACAGCACATCACACCAGTGACAAAGCCCAGGGAGGGCTCCACCACAGGCAAAGGGGCACCTCTGACATGTGGATATTCCTGTTCTGCGGTCAGTTAGGGGGGTCAGGCACAGCAGTAGTGGGCTGGGGGCTAGATTTACTGCTGACAGACAGGATACTAAATGTTCCCCAGAGACTGAATAATGTATGATGTGGTTCTCAGGTTTGGGGTCAGGCCGGGGTTGGCCGCAAGCGGGGAAGAGGTCTCCTGTGTCGGCTTTGCTGCCCTCTGCGGGGGTCAGCAGGCTTCACCCACTCTCGAGGGGCCCGATGCCATCATCCTGCACTCCTGCTTCAAATCCGTGCAGGCAAATTCTGGTGCCACACCCCTGGATAGAAAGGACATGTGAAGTTCCTTAGAGATAACAGAACCCCCCCCCGTCTCCGTATGAAGTTTTTATTTTATAATTTTGGTTTTTATCATTTTGGTTTGGAATAATTCATCTTGGCGAACTGAGGAACATGTGAGCATTGATATTTCATGTCTGGTGGCCAGTCCAACCTGAATGGGCTGTCTTATGGCACCTTCATCTCCCGACTTCCTGAAGAACTTCCTTTAATGAGATGGTGCTTCTTAAAATACACTTGTGAATTATAAATGTTGCAGTGTATATTATATATAATTTAAGCCTATATTTTTCCAGAAAAATGTAGATAAAGGTGCCTAACATTTGGTGACCTGCCTTCATTTTTCCTTCTCTCTTCGAGGATGGTGGCAGATGGCCGTTTGTGTCGCAGTGAACGTCTCAGAGCTGGACACTAACCTTCAGATCCCAAGATGCAGGCATTCTGTTATCTGTGTATTGGTCACTATTTGGTTTCTGATTGGTCAGTCTGTTTATGTTGGATGGGGGGGGACTGGGGAGTGGGACTGGGGGGGTGACACATGCCTATGACATTTCACTTCTTCAGGATTTGGCATAAGAATTGCACATACACCTTCCATTAATTTAGTAGTAGTAGTAGTAGTCTGTCTTATTTTTATTTATTTCTGTTCATAATATCAGGATCTTTTGTTTGTGTTAAGTGAACTTTTAAAATGACTTTACACCATGTTTTCTTGTTTTGCACTTTTCGTACCTCGCTGCCGAAAGCACCAGAATCTCCCCCCGGCACCTTGTCTCGTCTTCTCTTGCTGCGGTGAGGCGCAGAGGCTCATGGGGAGACAGCAGGCAAAACTAGACGTGTGTTTTTTTTGGTTTACCGCAGCCAGAGACTGACAGTGTATGGTTATTCCATCCATTGTGAATTCTAAGCTGCCCTCTGTTCTAGTTTAGATTCGCCTGAAGTCTTTACTAATATTGTCTGGTCTCTGCTTAAAGAAAAAGGTGTGGTCTTTAAACATTTATGTGTACATATCTGTCATGCCATATTCCAGCTAACGGGCTGGCTGAGTGTTCATTTACATGTAAATTGGACTCCCACAGTTGACACTCGCGTGTAGGCAGGCGGGCCGGGGGGAAAAACTCGAGCCATCTTTAAATTAGTAACACAGCAGGGTTTACAGGACGCATCTGTCTGTCGTGTTACTCTCTCGAATACTTCTCAGTGTGGTACAACCTCTGTGGTTAGAAGTTTCAGAAATGAAGGTTTCTAAAATAACATGGTGAACCGATAGTTTTATTTATTTTTTTAAATCTGTTAAAGTTTGTCCTGTAGGCTACTGACCCGTTCTGCTTATAGCTTTAGACACAGTGATTTGGCAAGAAAAAAAAACAATCTTTGTGTCCTTAGCTTTTTAACAATATACCACACCTGATGACATTGTTAGTTTTTAATGCTTAGTTGGTACTTTTTCTAAAGGGACTTAAACTTCACCCATTTTTATGGCGTGTTATTTCCCTGAAGTAAGTGAGGCTCCTTCCTCTCTGGTTCCACGCTGGGATCAGGCCAGCAGTTCTCTGGTCACTACATGCCATGAAACCGGTCTTGCTTTAGTGTCACCGAATCCTCATTCGTCTGCGTCTGAAGTCTGCTGTCATGACATCCGGTATGGCGTGGGTTCATATGGACACTACAACATTTTTAAAATCACAGAGCAGCTTCTAACTGTTTACCTTGGTCAGGATTGTGGGGGGTGGGGACTGTACATGGGTGTAAATTATGGGGAGGGTGGCGGAGTCGTAACCCCCCCAAAACGTAAAACCAGCCAATACAATCCCCCGGTCCCGCTTAAAAGGGTAAAGACCTCAATCCCCCCAGTACTTAACCCAAAGTTATGCCCTTGGGCTTGGAGCCTACCCCAGGCGGCAGAGGGCACCGGGCTGTGGTCCATCGCGTGTGTAACGTTTGTGTGTGTGTTTCATGTTCCCCCCAGAGGAGGAGCTCAGAAAGCTCCGCGAAGAGACCAGCCTGGAGATGCTAAAACAGGAGCTGGAGAAGGAGCGGACCAAGCGACTGGACCTCGAGCACAAAATCAACGAGGTCCTTAAGTCCAGGTGAGGTGGGCGGATGCCGCCGCCGCTCTTCAGCATCACAGGTGCCCATTTCCTTGCCCATCTCTGTCATGTGACCCTCTGTACTGACATGCAGCCAGTGGATCTGGCTACTTTCTCCAAGACTGTTACCTGATTTCCAGTTGGGTGGCAGAGTCGTGACAAACTGTCACCTAGAAATACAACACGAATAGACAGGAACTTGTATATTGGTGATTTATATAGAAATATTAATGATTTATAGTGATTAATGGCAGGAGGTGTGTTGTGATTGGCTGAGTTGTGTGTGTTTCTGTCGGCTTGGTGGCCCATCGTCCGCCTGTGTAAACCGGCAAAGCTGCAGTCACAGTCTTACAAGAACCAGCCCTCTGTCCATCTGCAGCCCGGTCACAGTTCATTTGAGCTGAGGAAGAGCTTTTTGGGTTCCTTTCCTTCCCCCAGAGTCGAGGACTCGCCACCACGGCCTCCGCGGAAACCGGTGTCACCTGCCACCAACAGGACGGGTATGTCAGCGATGCCGGAAGGGGTGCCCTTGGAGCCACGTTAGCTGGCTGCTTGCCGAGAGACCGGACACAATAAAAAGCGACTTCAGCTACCACCGCGAGGCCAGAAGCAAATTATATGTAGAATTATTTAAACAGATTCTGCAACGGCTGCCTGCAAAATGTCAGCTTTTTAAGGAAAACGGGTTCCCTGGGAGTAAATAAATAAGTACAGGTCTGTGTGCAATCGCCATCTTCTGCCAGGGGCGGTTTGAAGACCATCTGCACCACGTTTTCATGGCAACACCTTGTTCATGATAGCCAGTCCTATAGCAAGTGTGGAGAATTAAAGAAAGGTGTTTTTTTTTTCTTTGTTTCAAGCTGCCTTTGTACGTTAGTCAGGAAATAAGCAAATGTGTACTTACGGTGGATGTGGCTTTCCAGTGAGTCTACTGGGTTTGACGTCCTTGCTTCTGGGGAATGGGGGGGGGGGGGTGCACGCATTATTTCTGGAAATGGGTTGAATTTGTAGATCAGACCACGTAGGACAGACGTTCCCTTTGCGTTTTAAGCCGTATCATGCTTGGTGGTAGCTGCAGATGTGCTTTTAAGGCAGGCAACGTAGGACCAGGGCAGCCGGTAAATTAGGGTACTGGGTTTACAGGTGCTGACACGTCCTTAAGGTCATTAGGGGTATGTGCCTCTGTGCTGGCAGACAAACAAGGCCGCGAGCTGTACTCCCGACTCTACCAGTGGCTGTATGACAAGCTGGCCATCTACATAGAGGACTTCCGCTTCCAGCCGGAGGAGAACACCGTGGAAACGGAAGAACCGCTAAGTGCTAAGAGGTGAGCCAGCCTCCATAGTGCCGCCTTGGCGGTATTCCGGAGAATTCCATTACAGAAGCAACTTTCCCAGTAAATAAAAACCCTGTAAACCTCAGTGCTGGGTAATAATCCTGCCACACAAACTTCTCGACATTCTTAGTGGGATTTGGTATGAAACCTTCTGCCATGTAGGGAATGGGCCGTGATTTACTGTTGAGAAGCGCTAGAATGGAGGACCTCCTTGTTCTACTGTTAACAGTAACAGAAATGTCTGTTCCCTTGATTTAAAGTTGATTTTTTGCTTCCAGGAGTCTTATTTAGCATTGCTGTTCCTATTATGGGATACATGCAAAACACGTTGCCTTTATAATGATTTGCTTGATGCCTGAGATGAACAAGCTGTTCCACTTGATTCTGCTGTCCTGGAAAAATGCAAATTCTCTGTGAACTACTGGGCTGAAATAGGGATGTACGCCTTGTTCTGATTGGCTGCACTGGATGGCCAATCAAAGTGAATGTATTTGGATGCCAAAGGTGCAGTGAGAAAGTGGGATGTTCTCCTGTGCGTCCGTCTGACCCCTGGTGGCTGCTTGTGGGCAGTGCAGTTCTGTGGCTCTCGGTCCGATGCTGGGAAAATGACAGAGGGGATTATCACAAGGCAGCAGCTGTGTCATAGGCCTGGTTCCACCAAGACACTGACAGACACCCCAAGAACGTGACATTGCAAGAACGAAAAGCTGTGTTTCTTTAAACCAGTGTTTCCATATCCAGGCGCTGGGACATAGCAAAAACATGGACTGTCCGTGTGGTCCACGAGGACCGGACTGGAAAATACGGGTTTAAACTGTTGCCTTTTTTTTTTTTTTTTTTAGGTTGACTGAAAACATGAGAAGACTCAGTGAGTATGACTTCATATTGCATTTTATGTGGAGGACAGTGCACTTACACGCATGTGCCTGTAGATCAGTAGAGTGGGAGGTCATCTGACCAGCTTCTGTGTCTGTTCCCCTTAGAGCGAGGTGCCAGGCCCGTCACTAACTTCCTGAGGAACCTGTCTGCCTTATCGAACTGGCACTCTGTGTACACGTCAGCGATCGCCTTCATTGTAAGTATCCTGCTCCTCTTCAGTCGGATACTGACCTTTGTTCCTCGTTTGATCTCGGGCCTAATGATGATCCATTTGACATTTGATGCTGCTCAGTGGTGGTGAGGTGCTTTGCAGTGGTATCCCACAATTCCAGTTATTATACAGCAGCATTATTCATGAAAGATTCCACTCAACGTCGTTCCGCAGTGTTTTTGGACCAAATGTTATTCATTGAAGCTTCCTCCCTGGCTAGTCACGAATAAGCGGTTTAGCCGTTCTTTAACTCCTACTTTTCACACAATATAAACGTCGATGGGGGCCATGCTTGGCTCAGTGGGTTAGGACACTGTGCCTGTGATCAGAAGGTTGCTAGTTCGAATCCCTGGGTCAGCACAGTGGTTTCACCGTTTGGCCCCTGAGCGAGGCCCCTAACCCACAGTTGCTCTACAGTTGCTCTAGGGACTGACTGACCTTGCTTTCACAAAAAAACAGCAATCACTTTAGATAAAAGCATCTGTTAAACAAATAAAATGCAGCATAATCTATGTCTTTTTATTTCAAGAGACAAGTGCCGGTTTTGGGCTGTATTGTGAAATAAGATTGAGTTGCATTGGTTGGAAACGTGATCTAGTCTCAGTGTTATTTCACACCTAAAGTGCATCTTCTCACCCTGCATAGATGTACATGAATGCAGCCTGGCATGGATGGGCCATCCCCATGTTCCTGTTCCTAGCTATCTTGAGGTTGTCCTTAAACTACCTCATTGCAAGGTAACCCCCTTCCCTATTGTACATAGCAGATTTTGACTGGACAGTCCTGGGTTTCCCAATTCTTGTCTACGTTGTAGTAGTTGCCAGAGGGGGAAACACGTAACTCCATTAGCCAACTGAAGCGGCATGGGGGAGGTCATGGGGTCGTCACCATGGTGACGGCCTGCCTTTCCTGGGTTAGCTGAGGACAGGGGCCAACGTGGAAGATGGGGTGGGGCCGTGATAGTGTGTCACATTCAGAGTTAGCAGCCCGTTTTTGTAGCATGTCACTACTCTCTTGGTAGAGGCTGGAGGATCCAGTGGAGTATCGTGCCTGAAATCTCAGAACCGGAGGTGAGCAGCCTGTGAGGCACATGGCTTTGCCTACTACAGGATGTTTTTTCAGAATTTGTTCATTTGTTTTCTTTTCTTGTTTTTTAGGAACCTACGAAGGAGGACCTGACTGTGTCTGAGAAGTTCCAGTTGGTTCTTGACGTTGCCCAAAAAGCACAGGTGACAATGATGGTGTCGGGCCACAGCAGCAAACCTGCAAAATCTGAGATTAGTCTTAGGTACTGTTGTATGATTGAGCCAAAGTGACTCGTGTGTTGGTACGTGAAGCAGCAGACAGGCGACAGAGCATCGACACAAGTCCTTGATCAGGGCAGCAAGTCTTGTGTGAAACACGGTGTGTCATTAAAGGCACAGTGTTCCAATTTAAGACAACGAATTGCCTTGGAGCAATTCTGGCTCAAGTAGATGTCCAGTTAACCTCATAACAGAGTCGAAATAAATATGAGCCGCCTTTTGGAGGTGAGTAGGGCAACGTCACCCATTCAGCAGTCATGAAGATTCAGTGGAGACCTTCAGGAACCCTGTGGTTGAGGTGGGGGGGTCATTTCAACACTCAGAAACATGCCAGGATCTTCAGGCGGAAACCTTGGTTTGGTTTTTCGACATGCAGGTGATGTTTCCATGGAGTTGGTGGACTGGTGAAGGACTGATGGGTTTGCCTGTGTAGGATCTCAACTGATTTGGAAGTAGTGCTCTTCAAGGCAGGCCAGTTAGATATGCAGCAGTGTGAGGAGGAATGGGAGCGTCAGAGTTTGACGCGTTGATACATAACTCAGATGCATGTGTGATCTGATCGTTCTGTCTGACCACCTCACCTTCTCCTGTTCTCAGAACCTCTTTGGCAAGATGGCAGGCATCTTGGAGAAGATAAAAAAGTATGTATTCACCTTTCCTCGATGGCTTTAGATGTTCTCAGCTTGACAGACACGGTATATGAGGATCATGTGCGTGCATATATATATGTGGGTCTGAATGTGTGCCTGTTTTTCAGTCTCTTCATGTGGGTGCAGCCTGAGATGACTAGGAAGCTCTACATCGCTCTCTGGGTGGCCTTCATCTCCTCCTGTGTGCTGCCTTTCAAGCTGCTGGGCTTCATAATCGGTGAGAGCTTTCAGACACTGTGCCACGGGGTCAGCTGGCCCCCACATACCGGCTCATGCAGCCACGGGGTCGGCTGGCCCCCACATACCGGCTCATGCAGCCACGGGGTCGGCTGGCCCCCACATACCGGCTCATGCAGCCACGTTCCCTAGCGTGGGGTGGAGCCGTTTACGGTGGACTGTCTTACCAGCCCAGTCTGGGGAGAAGCTTCATTGCTGGGTTCTTTATTCTGTCCTTGTATTTCGATTCCCCCCCGCTCTCTCCTGCTAGCGCTGTATGCCGGCATCAAGTTCTTCATCATCGACTTCTTCTTCAAGAGCTGCCCCAAACTGAGGGACAAGTATGACACGCCGTACATCATCTGGACCAGCCTGCTTACCGAGCCGCAGCTAAAGGAGCGCGCCAGTGTCGCCATGTCCCGGCGGGTGAGCTGCTCGCACCAATACTCTACTCCTGCATGCTAGGGTGCTGGAACAATATTCATACAGGTGTGAGACCTCCAGGTCCCACAGCAATCATGTGACAGTGAAGCCACCAGATCCCGCAGTGATCATACAGCAGTGTGACCCCCAGATCCCGCAGTGATCATACAGCAGTGTGAGCCCCAGATCCCGCAGTGATCATACAGCAGTGTGAGCCCCAGATCCCGCAGTGATCATACAACAGTGTGAGCCCCAGATCCCGCAGTGATCATACAACAGTGTGAGCCCCAGATCCCGCAGTGATCATATAGCAGTGTGACCCCCCAGATCCCGCAGTGATTATATAGCAGTCATACGTCCCGATCCTACATGCATCAGGCTTGTTTAAATGTTCCTTTGCAGATTTCTGATGCCGAATTTTGTGGTGTGGGTGTAGGAAAGGTTTTCTTCTGAAGACTTCCATGAAGGTCATATTTGTTCAGGTGTCATTGCACAGTAGAATGGTGCACCACCACTCCCGAGTCTGCTAAATCTTTCTGAAGGTTTTTCACACTCAAATGGGGGTTTCAATTTGCCTTTCTAGCAGTCCTACAAGCAGTTCTCTTGGAAGGTTTTCTTGGTTTTCCCAGACTTCAACTTGACTTCCACCATTCCTGTTAACTACCATGTCTTGATTACATTATGAGCTGAGGAAACGGCTAACTGAAAACATCTTTCAGTCTTCTCCTGCTTTGTGGGCATCGAGTATGTGGCTTAGCGGGTTAGAAGGTAATTGGAAGGTCACCGGTTCAAATCCCAGGGTCAGTAGGATGTTTCATTGTTGGGCTCCTGAGCAAGGAAATTGACCTGCAATTGCTACAAGGACTGTCTGAGTTTTGCTTCTTAAAAATGGACTTTTGATAAATACCTGTAATGTAACATAATGCCTTGCACTAAAGCTCAATCCCGCCGTGGGCGAGAGTGTGTCCACCTTCTGTCCTTCTGTGTCTCTTTATATCCGAGTTGCTTGTGCCTGAAGTTGTGAACTTTGCAGTTGGGCTCCATGCCATCACAGGTCTTCATCTCTCCAGTAGGCTTGGGTGATGCCTACCCAAAAGCCCAACCCTACTCTCCATGAACATAACTGCTAGTGGTCCCCCAGACACAGTGGACTCATCTGTGGCTCTATCCTCATCCCACCTCCAGATCCAGCCTGTGGTGTCTCGCAGCAACCCGATGACCAACCCCCAGTATGGCATCACTCGTGATGAAGAGGGCGGACGAGCCCATAACACCAAAAAGGGGCCCTTCCATGAAATCTTCAACCTGCCAGAGAATGAGCGCCCCCTACCAGGTATGTGAAGAGATACAGTTTACTGCCAATGTCCAAAATCATGCTTGGACGCTCTATCCATTTCCCATTGGCTACTTTATTGGCTTCTGCTTGATTTGATCAGCTGGTGATCCACAAACAGGGTAACCCTGCCAACAATATAGGTGTATTTAAATGTTAAATTTGTTTTTATTGAATCAGAATGTCCTGCACTGTATTAACATTGCTTGTATTAACATTTTTGTGATGTGGTGTTTCCTCTGTCTTGTCTCATGTGGTCAGTATGCGAGAACGGCTGGCGTTGCTGTCTGATTAACAGAGACCGCAAGATCCCCACTGACTACATCCGCAACGGGCTCCTCTATGTCACAGAGAAGTGAGTTTAGCAGGCCCTTATTGGCTGGCTTGGTGTACAGATGTCTCTATGGGGGAAGGCGGGGGATCTTCCGATTGGCTCCTCTGACTCCTCCCCCTGCCACCCTCATAGCTACCTGTGTTTCGAGAGCTCCAGCTCACGGTCCAGCTCTTCCAAGAAGAATAAAGTCATCAAACTCTCCGACATCACAGATATACAGAAGGTGAGTGCACGCTTTGTTCTGTGTTTTTCTGTTTATGTCTTCTGATCGTGTGTATTTGTGTACCACGTATGTTCTCCTTCCCGCAGTATAAAGTCCTCTCCGTACTCCCCGGCTCTGGCATGGGAATATCGATCGCCACTCCCTCCACTCAGAAGGTAGGGTGACCAGCACTGAGGACACAGCTGGTCGAGAAAGCTGAGCCTGCAGTGCTCTCTAAGGAAGTCTGCTACTTTTGGGATTGGTCAATGATGTCATCCAGTAATGCTCCCTTGATATGACAAAATGAGGCTTGTTTACTGAATCTTTCCCTTTCTCTCCCAGCCCCTGGTGTTTGGAGCCATGGCTCACAGAGACGAAGCCTTCGAAGCAATCTTCATGCAGTACATGAAAATCGTCACTGCCAGCAACCCCGAGACCTAGGGGCTACGGCAGTGGTGTTCCTGAATACCCGACATCTCCTCTGTACCCTCTCGGTACAGGAGAATGGATTGTGTATATGGGCGAGGGTGGGGCATGCACCTTTGTCTCGCTCACCGTGATCGGTTAGTGGCGTTAGGCCACATCCCACTCCCTTGGCAGTGATCAGTAGAGGCAGGACCTTCTGTTGACTGGAGTTTTGTGATGGGAGGGGCTGGATCTCCTCCCCAGGCACTGTCACAATCCCCCTCCTGGTGTGTTTTGGTTAGTGTGAGTCGAGCTTGGGGAAATGTGTGTCCATTTTACAGGGCTGAGCGAAATCCAGTCCACCCTCCACAGGTTACATTCTGGCCATGTTCGTCCCATAATGTGAGGTTCCCGGGGTCCAAACCAAATGACAGTCACTGGACAGTGCTGCGGGGACCGGGCAGGGGGGAACGGGACATGGAAGCCACCCTCCAAACATCCTCACAAAATACAGCTCCTCTAATTCCAGTCCTTTTTGTAATTGCCCACGCCTCCCCCATCCCCAGTGATCCACCATCAATTGAATGTTTTGGTGTAAAAGCACAGTCTGCGAAGCGTCATGGCGCCGTTCTCTGCATGACATGTTACCGCAAAGATCATAACCTGTTCATAGATGGTTTACCTTTAAAGCAATCGATTCTTAACCTGCTAACTTTTGGCTTCTGTTAATTTCATTGGTTAGCTGTTAGGTGAATAAATTTAACAGGTAATCGGAGCTGGTCAGCGGGGCTGTGACTACGATGGGCAATTGGCAAATTGGGCTCCTGTTTGTTACCAAAACCCATCAAGTTATATTTTCCGGTGGAAGATATTTGGAAGCTTCTTAGCATTGCTGAATAAAAAGGCCGCAGTGAGGGTCTAAGCAGAACAGAGCTGTCCCTGTTAGCGAGCGACAATAGCGGGGAAAAAGCCCGCGGATCACTGGATCTTGCAGTGTTAGTTGGGGTGATCCTGCTTAGCCCACGCTGAGTGACACTGTAAACCCAAACAGCGAGTCCTTCGTTTCCCCTCCGGATGAAGGTCGCGCTATGTTCCGCGATTCCCATTTTGTGTGAAAGCTGGACTTTTTCTTAACAGAAAGGGTTTTAAAACGGAAAAAGACAATGCCAAACCATCCCTCGACTGACAATCTTAAATGGTAGCATGGTAACATCATACCAGATGGTCTGTTCATTTTTAAATTTTTTTACCCACACATTGTTTTGAGATATCGGCTGATCGCTATCCAGGCCAAGTGGACCGTGTGTCGGTATCTGATGTGATGTAATCGCCCAGTCTTCGTGAGCGAAATCTACCCTAAGCTCCTGGTTGCACGGCTTAGCCTTGCTGGTGTAAGCCTCAGAAGCCACTACAAGCTTTCTCGCCATGAAGGTTTTTAAATACCCGTCTTTTCTAAGAATAGCCTGAGAATAGAGGTTTTTTATTAAAATGTGCATCAGGATCAAGCTTGCACTCTAGATTAAGAAACAAATCACACCTTGAAGGAACATATGTGTGTGTGTTTGTGTATATATACATATTTTTTCCCCTGAGGTCTGTTAAGTGATCCCACTAAATGAAATTGTATCTGGTTTCTGTGTAGAAAACATTACCGTAAAAGCCCAGGCTTACGACGTAAAATATAGTTTTGCCAAACACCAGACTTATTTCATTGTTAGTCATGTTGTGCCTGATCTGTCGTCCTTGCAGAGGGCTGTCTTTGGCTCTCCATTGGTTAGTTTTGGCAGCTGGAATCCAGGTGAACAGGAAATGAAGACTGTGAAGAATAGCTTCTGGAATGAACACTGTCAAGGTGGTGATTGGCCTGCGTGGTCACATGACAATCTCTGCACCCTCGCCCCATTTGCTGCTGATGCTCCCAGGCTTCCTGTGCGCTTGTTCTGCCCACTCTGTCTTTTCTACTGCAGCCTTGTGTGTTGCCCCTAGCTGTGATCTTTGGATGAATCCAAATGGAGCTGGGATTGCAGTGTAACACTCATGCACAGAATTAGCCTGTGGGATGCACAAGCACTCCATTGAGTTTTATAACTACAGAACAAACAGGTCATAACTGACCCTTTTCTGGGCTGCTGATTAACCGTGACCAGGGCTAGAGGGATGGTTACCAGCGACCCAGAACCTGTCTCCATGTGGGTCGGCAGTGCTGCATTCTCAGCCATCTCAGCATCTTGCTTTCATGGTTTTCGTTTCACAGGCTTCAGGAACCTACTCAGCTGAATGATGTGAGAGCCCCAACCCCCCCCCCCACCAGCACCACTGAGAGAACCCCCGTAATCCTTTGGCACGTCATGTCTCGGGTCAACGATGTACACGCTAGTAATCTCAGTTCTTGATGAAGTAAGAATCAGTGCTGCCTGGTTATATGCCAGTTAAATAGGTTAATTGCAAGTTAAATGCAGAACACAACTTTGTTACCCAGTAATAACAGCGCCAAGGTACTGTAATGAAGAATAATTAAGCTGTATTCTACTCAAATGGCAGTTTGCCCTGTAAGCACTTCTGCAAAATGCTCAGTCTTCAAATTGTTTCGATACGATGTAGAAAACATCGTTCATGTTCTGCCTGCCTGATATGGTGACCCTGGAAACCGTTTCCAAGAGCAAAAACTCAGTCATCCTATACCTAGTGAGCAGAGATTGTCACGCCCACACAAAGCAACACCCATAACTACTGTGGTTTCTGCTGTAAATGAAGTATTTGTACTGTGAGTAAATTTGTCCTCCGTTTTTTATTTTATTAAATGCCCAATATGTATATACTTGCACAGGATAGAAGTTGTGAATAGTACTTTATATTTTGTTGTGGAAGCTGGAAAACAAGAACAGGAGTTTTATAAAAGCTGTACACCAACATAAACAAAGACTGTACTGTTTTTTAAGAGAATATTAGTCTGAAAGGCTGGGATACATGTTTTATTCACATAGTCATTTAATTAGGTGCACAGCTGTTTCATAATCCTTCCCCGTTGTCTTACTTTTTTTTACCTTTTTATTTCGTTATGTTGCATTAAAATGCCCCAGATTGTGGTAAATCAGTGTAGACTTTTCTGTGTGCCGCCTTCAGTAAGCAGCGTGGTGACTGGCTGAGAGAACAGGCTGAAGGTGGAAAGGCATGCACCACACTCGTGGATTTCTGTCAGACATGACCTCAGAGTTTGGGGAAAGAAGCCCGATGGGTCCAGTCCACGGGCGAGACGGAAGCTCTGATTGGCTGAAGTAATGGACGACCCCTCCGGCCATATCATTTGATGTAAATCTACCACTTTTGCTTGATATTTCCCCTCATGCCACAGAACCTAACTGAAGTACATTCATAACCCAGAAGGCAGCACTACACCAAAGGATGTTCGAGATTCATTCTCTAGATATTAAATACACATTTGTTGCGATTAAACGAGAATCTTTTTTTCCCATCCATAATTGGGAGATTAACACTGAGTGTTTACTCAGGCTATATACAAGTATTTGTTTGATTAAGGTGAATAGATGTTTTTCAGCAGGCAGTCAGCTGTGGAGATATTTGTATTATAATTAACTGCATTTATTACAAACACAGTCAAAAATTTATTACAGACGCATGTATTTATTACCAACGCAGCCAGTAAGTCATTGATATAAAACTTGACCTGATAATTAGGGTCACATTAGCTTGTGTTTTTCTCAGACTGCAGAGAAGGATCGCATTAGGTCATAGATACAGCCAACTGAATAGTGTGCAGTTCTTCATATCACCACATGGTGGCAGTAGGGGATAAGCTTCTGGAAAATGCACCTTGCAGTAGCATCAGATCACGGGTGCCTGCAGGAGGCTGTACAGTTGTTTTGGTCCACTTCCCAGTTTAGTACACGGCCTGTAACAGGTATTCCTGCAGAGTCATACCCCACCTACATCACCTACCTTATGTTGCCCAAAGCAGTTACTAATATTGGACTGACAATGAATGATTGCTTTGAATAATTTCTATGAAACCGCCGCTGTAGGATATCAGAGACATATTCCAGCGGTCCAGCCCTCTCCAGGATCTCCTTTTGCGTTTGTGGATCAGGTCAGGTGCCCGAGACTCAAGCTGACATACACCATTTGGCCATTAGATGGCACCCAAACGACAGCGTCGCTATGCACTTTGTCTTAAGGGTAGCAGAAAAACCGGCCACATCGCTGCATTACAGTGGATATTTGTTTTTTTCTCCCCACATATTTCTGTCTTCCCTTAATATACTTAGCAGTAAGATACCAAATTTACAATAGCGCCATATTAAAAAATAATCTATTCCCTCTTTCTCATTTCTAGAATACATTTACACATTTGGATGTATTTATTAAGGGTATTACTCAGAGTGCTCATTCTGCATAGCGATATGATACTGAAGCTGTAATTCATTTCTTGAGCATTACGGCTTTAGCCAAAGCCTCACTCTGTCTCATCCGTATTTTCGGGTTCCCCCTTTTTTCCACAAACCTCGGGATGTCCACAGCTATTTTCTCTCAAGAGAAACCTGACCCCGGTGGGTCCGGGTCTGCAGTGTGGGTGTTAATATTATGACTAGGATCCCGGTGCGGACTGAGAGGAACGATGCAGGGTGTAGCAGCGTATCACCCATCTTACTGACCGCATTCCAAAGAAGAGAGAAAGTTAAAACCATTAACTGAAAGTCTAAGATCTAAGTGTTAATGAGTCACATGTTGGGCACTGCTGGAGCGTTTGACAAAATGCATCTGTTTTGTCTACAAAACCCCAATTACAGCAGTAGCCGCTTCTACAGGGGATCGGCCGGAAATGTGTTTGTACTCGCCTCCTAATGAAGACAGTGGGCAGAAACAGGCCTCTTCCTGCCTACAGATGAGCCTGATGGGAGGCTGCGCCACAATGAGGTCGAAGCTGCCGTCGCCCCCTGGAGGAGCTACACTGCCGGCACCTGAGACAAAGTGAAACTAGTCGGCTAAGGCGTCACCCCTTCGGAAGATGGTGCCGTAGGCGGCTGCCTGTTTGGCCTAATGGGCTGACCGGCATGGATGTGGGGAGGGCTAGGTGCTGTTTAGGGGCTGGTCGCAGCCGTTACAATCCCAGATATTTTCCCGCCTGGTTTTCGCAGAACTGTTAAGTCAGACTCAGGTCGATAACGAGGGCCATTCAAGCCTCAGTAACAACTTAGGCTGGCATGCAAATGTCACGTTGGCTGTGTCTTGTGAGTGCAGTGGGAGGAGGGGGAGCAGAGAGTTTCCAGTGCCACCAGCACATTGTTGTGGCAACAGTACGTCAGGGGATGTCAGTATTCCGGGGACGGTCCAAACGCAGTATGTGTGATAGGGTTCATGTCTGTGTTACATGATCGGATTGAGGGGATGTGTGTGGGGGTGGGGG
>JAODKC010000064.1:34221869-34243493 GCA_026777985.1 Mormyrops attenuatus
GGCAGCTTTAATCACATCCAGCACGTAGCGGTGCTGGTGGTGGGGGGGGGGGGGGTGTGAGAGTCACGCCATGCTTCTGCCTCGGAGCTGTAGGGGGCGGTATGGCTGCATCTTACTGGCCCGTGGTGATGAATCCATCTCTCTGAGGCAGTGATACCCCCACCTTGGCCTGTGGTCCTGTGTCCTTCAGCTCACACCTTCACTACATCCTGCACAGCCACAGCCGTTCTTTTCCAGGGTTCTGCCCCAGCTCCTGATACTCTCATAATCTCCATCCACGGGACTTTATCCATTGGAGGTATGGATTAAAGTCTCCGATGTCCGCCTTGGGCACACCAAGCTTGATGGGAAGGCTCAGGCCTCTTTTTGGTTAGTGTTCTGTACACATATATACACTCGTAGAGTGAGATGTTCCTTCCATGTCACTTGTTTCCTTGTTCTCTGTTACAGATGGGAGGGACACATCCTGCTTGAAACTTACTTAGCCTTACTTAGCCACCTTGCTTGGCTGGCTGTCTCCTGGGGCTGACCTTCTCTAGCCCCACCCCATCCCGCCTTGCCCCCACCCCCCGTGAAGTGTGTTAATTTGGTTGCGAGTTGCATGCTGGGAAGGTTCCAGTTGCATTTTAGTCCTCTGTCATGATAACACCAAGCGAGTTTTGATTCTGATGGCCCCCTGAGCGACGCGTGCGCAGCCTGGTGACGCCCCTGTCCTGGCGTCACACCCCCGCAGGTGTCTGAGGACAGGTCAAAATAGTCATGTGTCCAAAAGATTAAGAGATCGATCTTCGTGTAGCCGGGACACAAAGCAGAACTGGGGATCCGGCAAATGAACGGCCTCCACACCCGGCCGAGGTCCGGCTGGGGGGCCGTTTAAGCCGGAACCAGCACGGCGACCCACAGATGCCAGAACAAAGGCTGATTTAATCTGGAAATTGAGTTTGTGTTGTTATATCCCAGCCCTGCCGTGCCCCCCTGTCTCCATATCCTGGCATTCCGTCATGCTTGGAGTGTTGTCAGGTTCTAATGACATGTTATCCCCGGACCAGTGCCATTTCATTTCTCCTTTACCTCTGATTCTATTTCAGGGGCCGGGGGAGGGAGATCCCCCATGTCCGGCGGCGGCAGGATTCAATTACCCGGGTGTCCATGAGCGAGTCTCGGCGTATTGTTTAGTAATCCACGGCAGGCTGGGAGCGGCGGTATCGGCAGCATCCGTATGGTTTTACACAGAAAAAGTCTAATCCAATCTAATACCGTAAGTATTAATCGGTTAAGTCGCGCTAACGATTGCGGGGCATAAGCCTCTCTGAAAGTGAGAGATTCTCAGTGAAGTTGTTCTGAACATAGGAGCGGGCCGGGGACAGAGGCAGGGCGAAAGCTGGACTCGGTCCGCGGGTCAGGCAGCTGTTTCGGCCCCCCCCCCCTTGGGCCCCCAGGCTCTCAACCATCCCTCTGCTCCCCTGCTTCTGATTTTGAATAATTACCGCGTGTCGAGAAAAGGCCAGGCCGCGGCCCTGCTTGACGTCGGTCCAAGTCTTGCTCCCCAAGCTTAGAGACTGACCCCCTACCACCATCCTCACACCCGCCCCCCCCACTATCTCTCCCTTTGCTCCAGGACATATTTGACTTTCCTGGAAGTCCCAAGGTTTCTCCGGTTCCTGAATAATTAAAATGGTCCGTGACACATAGACCTCCGCAGGCACTTCGGGTACGCTGGGAGATCCTGACAGAGGAGTTCTCTGGATGCCCGGGATCGCAGGCACTATATCTGGGCACCCGCCAGGGGCTAAATGTGATGGCGGTTGGGGGGGGGGGGGGCGGTGGGGGCGGGGGGGGGCGGGGGGGGGCGGCGGGCGCGGGCCCCCCCCCCCCCCCGAGAGTCTCTCTAAGCACCTAGGAAATCCTGGAGCCTGGAGGGCTGTTAGCTCTCTGGGGAAGTCCATGTGAAGAGCATCCACGAACAAGCTGGACCTTGGCAGAGAGGCCGCCTGGCTGGCGTAGAGACCGGGGGCACAGGGACGGGGGCGGGGGCGCTAAACCATCCCCAGCTTGTACTGCATCCAGAACACATTCCGAGGCCCTTGTTTTGCATAAACAGAAGGCTGCTCTGCAGAATGTGTAGGGGCGGCATGGTCTGGCCCGCTGGACACGAGGGCAGGGCTCCTCTCTGTCTCACTCCTGCCATCTGGTGGTGCCGTGTGGCCCATTAAATCGTACGTTTCTGCAGGAATTTCGTTGGACACGAGGGTCGTGTGTTCCTATCCGCTGCTTCGAGGGCAATCACCCATGGGGAGAGGTAGGCACTGGACTGACACGTCCTCCCCCGTCCGGCCACCCTCAGGGTAGCGGCGATTGTAAGATTTTTTTATGGTGGGGAGGATAAGAGGATCCATAATGCATACAGAGGGACCAACCTTATCATTGGCCAATGATGTGTTTTCAATCGATGATTGACACTACAGGAGCCAATCAGCAAGAGCCAGTGCTTCCTGCAGCCCCGCCTCTGTATCACCATGACATGCCCCACTTCAGCAGACAATGAAACTGGTTCACAGGGTTCATCTTTTACCTGCATGGGTAAACACCACAAAAGCTCGAGGAAATGTGCATAAATGAATTGAATGGGGGACGAAAGGCAAGCTTTTCGTGTGGAGAGGGAGAGATGGGGGCCAAGCATCAGAAACGGAGGGAAAAAGGGCACCCGCCCGCAGAACCACAGTGCTAGTGCTGCTTCCGTCCTCAGAGTACGATGTTTTCCTGGCCGCCTCAGTCCAGTGAGCCCGACTCCTTAGAACCCTGCTAATTTAACCGCCTGCCGACCTAGTGACAGCGCTCTAAGTGAATAATTAAAGCTTAGCCACGAAATATTGTAAATATTCAAAGTGCATCTCGCTTAGCGTGGATAAACAACGGTGGGGTATATAAATAATGAATCGCTCCAGTGGTCTGGAGGCTGAGGCCTGCTTTTAATGCCGTAGATTTAATCCTGCCCCCATTTGGGATTAGTGTGATGAAAAGACGCGGCTGGGGGGGGTCAGATCTCACGGTCCGTGCTGAGGGAGCCCCTGGGCTGAATCTTGCTTACGAAAATCGGCACACAACCACCTTCTTCAGAGCTCCATGCTGCGTTTTAATTAAAGCGATGCTCAGTTCCTCACTTACGGAGGATTTATTGGATAATTACTTCCCGAATGCAGTGCAGATTGATGGTGACGGCATGTAATGTGTCTGCGGGCATGCGGTTGCGGGCATGCGTGTGCGGCGGCTTCATGCTGCAGAGGCCAGTCCGGGACACACCCTGTGCCGACCTGGACAGTGGATGGGCCCCCACCTGCATGGGAGGAGTCAACGTCAGGCCACCTGGCTGCCATGACGTGTTGGGTCACCGTGTTCACTTCCTGATGTGGCCTTGAAATAAGGTTACTTCTCTGAGAAATTAATAACCTCCAGACGACCAGCACAAGCACCCCCTCCCAGAGAGTACCAGCCTATGTCCATGTGGCCCCCCAGAATAGGTCTAGTGCCCCCTGTCCCACACAGAGTTAAACTAGCTGGCTAAGTGGGCACCCCGACAGAAGATGGCACCCTAGGGGGCCGCCTGTGTTGCCTAATGGGTTGACTGGCGCTGATCCCAGACAATGAGCTGAGTTCTCCTAGAGGATATGCGGTGTCCCTGGGGAAGGGTACTTTTGAGTTTTGTGGGGTGGTATGCAGAAGCACATTACCTGCACCACTGGGTGGCATTCGGGGCATCCCTGGAGTATCCCTGGGGCGTCCCTGGAGTATTCCTTGGGCATCTCTGGAGAATCCCTGGGGCATCTCTGGAGTATCCCTGGGGCATCCCTGGAGTATTCCTTGGGCGTCTCTGGAGTATTCCTTGGGCGTCTCTGGAGTATCCCTGGGGCATCTCTATGTCTATCACCTGATGTGGTCACTCTGCACGAACCCTGGTCACACCGGGGTACAGTTACTGGGCAAGGGCTTCCCAGCTGGGGACTGGTTCTTCTTAGGTATATTGAATTCACTTATCTGTTTAGATTTTATCTACTTAGCAAATGAAGCAATTGGGGGTTAAGGGCCTTGCTCAGGGCCCCAAGGGAGAAATCACTCTGTTAATCCTGGGATTCGACCTGATGCCCTTCTGATCACAGCACCACAGCCCACTGAGCTACACACCCACTAGACTCACACATGACCACGGTCCCTAGGCAGCTTCCACGTAAAAAACGGCATTATGTGATAATGAGAGGTAGGGGTGTGGTATTTGGGCTTCCCCCGGGTGTATGCGTGTCCTCAGCTCCTAGCTGCCATGGGCATCCAGGGTCCCCTCTTATTAACTGAGAAAATCACAGCGAATTACCGCATTAAAAGAGCAGTTAGTCTGCCGGCCCCTGGAATCTAACAGGTTGCATATAAATGAATCCCGTTATTACACCATGTGTGTGTGCGCCACAGTTCAGAGCGAGACATTTAGACAAGTATAGGCTGTCATCTTCAATGAGACACGCATCCTTCTGCCATTTCCAAAGGCTTTTCCTTTGTGGCACTGGGGTGAATCTAGGATTTTTTAATGGGGACATAAAAGGGGTCATAATTCACACAGAGGGGGTAAGCTTATCATTAGCCAATGAAATGTTTTGAATCAGTGAGTGATCAGGGAGGGGACACTCCAGAGGCCAATTAGATTTCAGCTGTAGCCACTGCCCCTGTGGCTCCACCCCTATAAACGTCCCTGCCGTAAAATGACTGCAAAGCAACTTCTGGGTGTGTTTGAACTGCAGCCATGGCCAATAGTTTTGAGAATAACACAGGTATTGGTTTTCACAAAGTTTGCAGCTTCAGTGTTTGTAGATGTTTTGCTCAGATGTTTCTATGGTACTGAAATGTAATTACAAGCATTTCATAAGTGTCAAAGGCTTTTACTGACAATTACATTAAGTTTATGCAAAGAGTCAATATTTGCAGTGTTGGTCCTTCTTTTTCAGGACCTCTGCAATTCACCCTGGCATGCTGTCAATCAACTTCTGTGCCAAATCCTGACTGATGGCAGCCCATTCTTGAACAATCAATGCTTGGAGTTTGTCAGAATTTGTGGGTTTTTGTTTGTCCACCCGCCTCTTGAGGATTGACCACAAGTTCTCAATGGGATTAAGGTCTGCGGGGTTTCATAGCCATGGACCCAAAATGTTGATGTTTTGTTCCCCGAGCCACTTAGTTATCACTTTTGCCTTATGGCACGGGGCTCCATCAGCTGCACATCAGCTCCATAAGTTCGTCACCAAACTGTTCTTGGATGGTTGGGAGAAGTTGCTCTCGGAGGATGTTTTGGTACCAGTCTTTATTCATGGCTGTGTTCTTAAGCAAAATTATGAGTGAGCCCACTCCCTTGGCTGAGAAGCAACCCCACACATGAATGGTCACAGGGTGCTTTACTGTCAGCATGACACAGGACTGATGATAGTGCTCACCTTTTCTTCTCCAGACAATATTTTTTCTGGATGCCCCAAACAAAGCAATGTGCAAAGCAGTGATGACTGCACGTGTTGCCTTGCAGGTAACCATGGTTAACAGAGGAATAACAATGGTTTCATGCAGCACCCTCCATCCAGTCTGCTATTGTAACTCAATCAGCATGACAGAGTGATCTCCAGTCTTGTTCTCATCAGCACTCTCACCTGTGTTAACGAGAGAATCACTGAAATGATGTGGCAGAGCTGAAATACAATGGAAATGGGTTTTTTGGGATTAAGTTCATTTTCATGGCAAAGATGGACTTTATGCAACGAATTGGTCACTTTTCATAACATTCTGGAGTTTATGCGAATTGACATCATAAAAACTGAGGCAGCAGACTTTTTTTTTGAAAATATTTGTGTCATTCTCAAAACTTTTGGACACGGCTGTACTGCAGTGGGTCACGTCATCGGCTTCAGGTTGTGCCAAACTTCACCTGCTTTCAGAGTAGATTGAAGGTCCACGGACCCCTAATGTAGCTCTGGTAAACAGGAAGCCCGCACTCTTCTAAAAGAACAGGTCTGTTTCCACTAATGTCAGAAGCTTTGCGTACAAACCGATGCGTGTAGTGAAATGAAAAGCAGGTCAATATGAAGCAGAGCATGACTAAAAATGTCCAGCACATAGTTTGTTAGCTCAGTTAATGAGATAAATGTAAATAGTTGTTACCAGGGAAACATGTGGATGTCGTTGTCAAAAAATGAAGAAAAATCAGCTTATTTTCCCCAAGCAGGTTAAAGTTATATTGTATGCCAAAAACTGAAGGGATACAAGATGTCCTACGGGAGATTGCAAGGCCTTTATGAGTGGTTTTGGAGCGTCATCAGTACATTATGTGATCTATGAATGGAGAAGAGTTTCATGCCGCAGTGACTCTGCCTGAAGTTTAATTTCCTATATTTTCCCACAGAGAAACTAAAATAACCATCCTGGATTCCCAAAATTGCCCCAAGAGTACAGCTAAGGACCTGAAGGCCCCCATATTTCCAATGTTGTCTATCTTCATGCCTGATAATGCAATGTCAGCCCAACAAGAGCAGCCTTCATAGAGGGTCAGCCAAGAGGAAACCTTTGCCCTCTAATCTTAGGTCAACTCGATGATCCCATAGATTTTTGGAAGAACATTTTCTGGACAAGTCGGTCTAACTTTCATCATTTTAGCCAAAATCGAAAAGGTCGCCTGCTTCAAAAACAGGGGTTTATCCAAATGCCCAGTCTGGTGCTGTGAGTGGGGACCTACAGGATTTACCAGGGAGCAACTAATGAAGAAACATGCCAAAATGTTGCAGAAATGAATGAAGTTCTGGAGCTAGTGGGAAAGCAGTGCAGGACAGTGATTCTGAACATTCCCGCAAAGCCACCAAAGATAGCGTAAGTTGTATTTTGGGATTGCTGAGTCAGGTCTCTGCACAACTACGATGTTCCATGACCCAAAGTAGACTGATTGTTAAAGATCTAAAAATCTAGACTAACTGAAATGATTCTCCATAGAGAACGACCAAAAAATTCTCAAAAAGCATGTAAGTAGAGTATTGAGTCAGTTTCCTAATGGAAAATGAAAACTGTGTACAGCATGCCTGTTATATCCGTTATCAGGCTCCACCCCTTAGCGCCAAATGGAAAATGAAAGCTGCGTACAGCATGCCCGATATATCCAATATCAGGCTCCACCCCTTAGCGCCAAATGGAAAACGAAAGCTGCGTACAGCATTCCCGATATATCCGCTATCAGGCTCCACCCTTTAGTGTTTCTTCTCTTAATCCCCCAACCGCCAGTTGTTAATTCTGCTTGTGCCACATCTGTGATAAATGAGCCAATGATCTCACAGGTGTAATGTAGCAAAGTTCACCCAAACAGCTCTGGCGTGGTGGCCACAGCGGCTCCGGGAGCTGGATTTATTGCTCTGCAGGTCCAGCTGCCTTGTTGCGAGCAGGTGATTAGCGTAATGCTAACAAAGCAGGGCCCACCCAGCGGGAGGCTTCCGCAAGGGCTCTGCACCTCTTAGGCCCGGTTTGTGCTGCTGAATGGGAAAGCACACTCTGTTAGGCCTACATGTTCCGGAAGCTTAAGTCGTATGAATATTTAACGCTTCCCTGTCAGGACTCTTGCCGAGCAATTGGGAGAAGCTGTAAATTGAGTTGTGGACATGGGAGCAGAAGGGAATGACATGGTGACCTGATGGCTATTGTGATGCTTTGACGCAATGCTGCATCATTAAGGCTGTGACTCTCGGAGGGCACAGCTGAGGACGGAGCCCGGGCGATCAGGAGAAGGGCTCTGTATGGGTTAGGGTTGCGCGTTGGATGCCTGTGGCACTGTCTCCGCGGCGAGAGGGCTGTGAAATGAAGATGAAACGCTCATCGCGGCTGTAATCAGATTTTCTCCTGCGCCTGAGGCCCAGAGCTCACTTTCCAGCACCGGCAGATTCTGTCCCGACAAAGGACTCCCCAGGCTATCAATCACAATCGGATCTCAGTCAGTTCCCCGTTCTCAGGAAGAACAGGACATGATCTCTCACGGCCGAGAAGTTCCTGCCTCTGCAGGTGTTCCTGTGCTGACCAAGGTCTCTTATTTACGTTAGACATTGTTTTCCTAAAAAGACCACAAAAATGAAGATGGATGACAGGCAACATGTTGATATTTTTATGGCACAGAAGGAGTGATTCTTTATAGGATTCCCCTTGAAAAAGGGCCTCTGTAGCAGTCATTATGTAAGGTGTGCTGGCAGCAGGTGGTTGGGCCGAATGCTTGTCTCACAAAAGCCGCTGTCCTTTGTAATTAAGGTATATTTTATTATTAGACATGGGCAGCGCCCCCTGCTGTTCCTGTCATAGCTGACGGACTCGGCGGCCCTCTGCTTCGGAGTTAAACGTCTAGCTCAGGAAGGCGACGGCGACGCGCTCTCCGAGTCCTCTTTATGGCTCCCGGAGGTGGCATTCCAGCGAACCACTTGGCTGCGATCCCGGATCAGTTTTTTGAGAGAGTCACCGGGATTTGATAGTGGACATCTGGTGTCACGCAGAGACATGTTTTGTCTCTCCACAGAGTGATGGACTTCTCCCCACCTCTGGGATCCGCGCTGAAGTCTCGGGTTGGTGGTTTGGCTGGCCTCGGATCAGCGCCGAATGCTTTACGCCATTCTGCCTCTCCGAGACCAACTGTTCTCCATATGGTGGAGGAGAACCTCGCTCCAAAATATTTTAATGATCCTCCCAGTTCTTTTCGCACGTCAGCCTCTCGCCAAACTCTCCTCTATTTTAACACCGGGATTTTGGATAAGGGGAGATCAACGCTGCTCCGTGATTTCTGTACATGCCGAAGAATCTGGTGTGAAATTCCAGTTATTTCAGCTGTTTTAGTGGTATTACTGAGGTATATTTTGCTAACCTTTCACCATTAAACTACCGAACACTTTGTATTTTCTGACCTATGTATCACATAGTCAGCTATTCCAAGTTTTTTTGGGAGATATGATGGATGGATGGATGTTCTGCCCTTAAAAACTACAAGAAAAGTTAAAAGGGATATAGCCCGGGGTCAGGCTAAGCAGGTAACACACAGCTGGAGGAACGTGCCGCATCTGGAAGAATCAGACTATGCTGCCATGCACCAGGAGTCTGCATTGTGTCGTCACAGAGGAGAGATTGTGATATAGAAAATTTATATGAGATGAACAGCTTCTATGCTATTGTGTGGCGCACTCTGCTGGAAAGATGCACATGGCCTCATATCTTCTGGAATCGTCACCGATTCAGTAGGGCTGTAATTGATGGCTAAAAACTGACTCAAGCCAACTGTCGAAGGAATTGGGTAAAAAAAAAGATTAAGAAAAAATCTACATATCAAAGGCTGTAGTGACCAGTTTCGACAGGTGGCGCCGTAGCACTGTGCTGAGGAAACGTCTGCCCGCGCAGCTTGAATATCAAAGGCTCGCGCAAGAGACATAAAAGTGCCCGACAGCGGCAGAAAGGCAGCGAGGACCGTGGCGGCCTGGACAGATGGCCTCTGAAATCGGCTGCAAATATCGCCCCCTGCAAGCGCCTCGTGCTTCCCAATCCTCCAAAGCAGGGAAAATAAAGGAATACCGCATTGATTTTTTCCCAACCTTTTGTAAGCCCGTGTGTCTTTGATTAAGGCAGCTCAGCCTTCGGAACAGAAAGACCATGCGACGAGAAAAGAAGCAATCCCACGAGCTGGGGATACGCGATTAACAGCTGCCGAGTGGACAACGGCACTAATTATGCCCGTCGGAAATGGCTGACCAGCATGAGGTGGGGCCCCAGCGGGCTTCAGACCCCTGAAAGGTGTGCCATCTCCGGGCCACCAGAGGGCGATATCGCTCTCATCATACTTTTGGACTATGGTGAGCTACGCCTGGTAGTCGTGCTGCAAATACCCGCGCGTTGTAAACGAGTGTCATCGAAGGGCTACTTGGTTAAGCTTGATATGTATCACCTGAAAGGGCTTTTCTCATGAAAATAGCCCATGTGCCTGCAGCCCTTCACCTGACCAACCAACTTTGCCCAGAAACGTTAATTTTTTCCTTCTTGTCAAATGATATTTCCTATTTCAACATTTCCCTGAGCTGTGCGTGACACTCATTCATTCGCTTCTTGCTTTGTCTGGTTTAAAGTGAAGATGCGATGCAGCTACAGGCTGAGAAGACATTTTTATTCCTCATAGTTCCCTTTCAAAATGAAAATCCAGCTGGAACAGGAACAGGGGCTGAAAAACAGATTTTGTGAGCATATACATCAGAAAAAGCCCTGATCGTGAAAGGGGTGGTGGCACCCAGCCCCATGCGATGCGCTGCCTGTCTCCGGAATGTCGGTGACCAGGAAAGTCATTCCCTGCCTGGCCGGGACAAATGGACCTCATTACCACAGGGGCCACAGGAGGGTCCGTCGGAAAGCAGTCAGTAACACACACAGGGCTAAAAGTCTCCCTGGCAGAATCGCTGGATGATAAGGTCTCTCCATTAATGCAGGTATTGATTTGTTTTCCTGGCTTGGCCCAGCTGGCACGTGGGTAAGAACCTTCACCCTGTTAAGCTCTTGGATGTAATTTCATAGGATAAAGAAAAGGCTTCATTCGTTGGATGGAGAAAACCCAAACAAGGGACTCGAGCAGTCGATCTACCGGCGCTTTTAAACCCCAGGAACCAGTGCGGCTCAAATCCTCCATAATTCATGGGCAAAATCATTTTTTTTTTCTAAAACATCAGGGAATAATTTTGACTTTTCTCTCTTCTGAGATTTTGTGATATTTCCGGCTTTATTGCCACTGGAAAGACTAGAAAGGTCTCTGCGTCAGCTTGTTTGTAATAATGCACCGATAAATTGGAACTGGACTGATTTAATTAATCACTGTTGGCATGTGTGAGTTGGTCCGGTTTAATAAGGAAGTTGCACGTAAATCTTTATCATCAAACCAATCAAAAGCCAAAGCACGCTTGTCATTACTACTATTATTACTAGTCTTAATTTAGCTAACCTTTTCACAATGACTTCACTATGACATAAATCTTGCCGATGCTACACAGATAAATGCAAAAAATAAACGGCTAACATTCCCGGACAATAGTGACATGATGAACGCAGCATTTCGGGCACTTTGAGCAAACCTTTGTTACAGGGTAAAGCAACAACTGCTGCCAGAGGCATGACCATTTAATGAGTCGATGATTGGCAGCGGAATGTAGGGCAACAGGCCGGCTTTCGCTGCGGCATTCTAGGGAGAACAAAGAAGGTAACTCGAGGCAAAGGGGAGTGTTTAAGGGGCAGAAGTGGTCCAATGAGCAAAATGTGGACAGGCCGGCTCACCGCTGACAGTAAAGAGAGGGAACTGGAGAAATCATAGAACTACTTTTCTGTGTTCCATTAACTTACTTTGCTCACAACACTTGCTACAAAAAAAACAGCAATAAAAAAACACATTGCGGTTGATTGAAAGCTAATTAACTACAGCATTGGAGAAGTTCACATCAGCAGTTCTGGATGCACAATATTTTAAAAAAGGGCCAGAGGAAGGGAGGAAACACAAGCTCTGGGATCTGAGGACAAGTTTGAGGAGAAATAGAGTCCTCTGGGGGCAAGACCAGCTGGCAGCCAAACACCCCCCTTAGCACAGCT
Organism: Mormyrops attenuatus; assembly: GCA_026777985.1. Classification (NCBI taxonomy): domain Eukaryota; kingdom Metazoa; phylum Chordata; class Actinopteri; order Osteoglossiformes; family Mormyridae; genus Mormyrops; species Mormyrops attenuatus. Next base: position 34,233,519 of record JAODKC010000064.1, read on the forward strand.
AGGAATGGAATATGGCCGTTTGCTGTCCTAGGACAGCAGGCAGTGGTTAGTGGGTCATTCTGCTATGTGACCGTATCTGTGGTGCGAGTCCTGGGGACATCTGGTCTTCTGCCTCTGGGATTCCCAGTGATGGTTAGCAGGTTAGCCTGAGGTTAGGCTATATCTGGTGCGTAGCTCAGCAGGTTACACTGTTGGGCCCCTGATCAAGGCCCTTAACCCCCTTTGCTCCTGGGACTGGCTGGCCCTTCTGCAAGTCCATGGGATGGTCTCTCGTTCTCCTCCACATATGGATGCCCAATGAGGTTAGCCTGTGGGGTCACAGTATTCATGGTGTATGGTTGAGGTTCTAGGTCTTCAGGTACTTCACCGATGGTCCCTCACATTTCAAGGCCCGGGCTGGGCTGGTTACATTTTGTATGGGGGCTCCAGATTACCTTGACCCTCCCACCACGGTCACGGTTCTGGGGAAGCCCTGGCCCGGCGCTTCGAAGCTCCTGCCATCGGCGAAGGGGAGTACCTAATCCTAATGTTTGTGTAACACCCTCCTTAACCTTGATCTGTGCATCCGGAAAGTAGGTGTGTGCATCCACAGGGGACGGTGTCTGACAGCGGGGGGGTGTGACGGATGAACAGGATGCCGTTCCCGGGAGACTTCTGGGTCGCCTCTTTTCAGTCGTCTAAAACTGTGCTATTAGTGTACGGGTGTGTATTTAAAGCTGTTGTATGTCTCTGTCAATATGCAGGCTTTTAACCTGCAGTGGCTTTTTTCTCTGTTGGCGGGGGGGGGGTTTCCTGAAGACATTTTTTTTTTGCAAATAATCTGTTGCTTACAAATTAAAGTGGAGCTCGGAATGAGGAGAGCAGGAAGGCACCCGGAAGGTGATGCGGTCGCTCGCTCTATTTTTAACCACACGGCTCGCGTGAGGAGGACAGACAGCATGAGAAGAGCAAGGAATGTAGGTGGGGTGGGGCTGGAGATGCCGGGGCCCACGCATGCCTGACTGGCATGGGGATGTGGGAGAGAAATCTGAGACCGGCTTAATGGTGGGGTGGGGCGTGCGCCGGGCTACACCCCCAAATGGATTTTTGATTATACCTGAGTTCAGGAGAACGGCCTGCTTGCTCAGGCAGCCTTAAAGGGGCCCCGATCCATTGGGGCCTGACGTGATATATATGGTCATTACCACCCCTCGCTGGCTCGAGATGAACCAGACTGGCTCTCAGACTCTTATTTACAAAGCAGATCGGGGGGGATAGAGACGGAGCACCCTGTGTGAGTCCGCCAGATCAGAACCACTATAGGCACCTCTTTGTCCATCAAGCTTCCCAGACACTGTGCAATACTCTATGTCTCTGAGTCATTAACACCGGACTCCTGGCGATACTTTCCCTGACGTTCCCTGCACTGGTACTGTTTATTGTTGTCTATTATTTATTGCTACTGCCTATTGATGTCTAAATGTTTTTTATTGTCTAAATGTCTATTCACATGCAGTAATCCTACAATTTTCTTCAGGATTTATCTATCTATCTATCTATCTATCTATGTCCATCTGTCTGTCTGTCTCTCTGTATGTCCATCTGTTTGCCTGTCTGTCCATCTGTTTGTCTGTCTCTCTGTCTGTCTTCCAAGCTTTTGCCGGCCTTCGGTTTGGGGAGGAGTGAAAACCAGCCGGATCAGCTTCTGTGGGTTGGGTCCTCGGCCTGTGTAAAAGGCCACAGCTTTTATGAGGCTACCTGTCCAGCCACGAGTCATCTGCATCAGTTAGCTAGCCAGTGTTAACGATTAATGTGGTGACACGTTGAAGCTAGCGGGTGGTGGCAGGGGAGGATGCTGTGGCTCTCTGTGAGGTTTAAACATGAATCAGTGGCCTGCTCTGTCCTGCAGCTTAACGAGGAGTGTGTCACTGAGCATGTGGGCGTATGAGTCCTTCGGCATGTATGACACCTTCGAAATCTGCGGTGGCCTCATGGCTCTGATTTTCATGCATTTACAAAGACGTGAACCTGTTTGTTTCAGCAAAGGGGCAATTTTTAGCTCCTAGATGTAGATGCAATGGGTGGGGTGTACACTTCGTATGGGATTGATCTGAAGGAAAACAGGGATTAGCAGATGCACAGGCACGCTCCCTGCTTCCATCCACCCCCTCTCTTTTATTTACTCTCTCTCTTTCTCTCTCTCTCCATCTCTCTCTTGCTCTCTCTCTCTGGTTCCCTCTCCTCCTTGTACAGTCAGATGCTTATATTTTCCTGCATGACACAGAAGTAGGGTTTCTGGCATGCTGAGGATACTGCAGAAGCCACTATGTTTCACGCACGCCAAAATGATATCCCCGACCTTTTAACCTTTTAATGCAGCGAAATCTCTGCCTTCTTTTCATGCCTGCTGTGCAGGATCTCCCAGAATTCTGTGCGGGGCCAAAGCAGTCTAACTTTCACAATACAGCACAAACAAAGGAATAGTGAAACGTCACAGCAATGTTCAGTATACTACTGATTATCAGTCTAAAGGCTCTTAAGATACATAAATGAGATAGAGAACAATTTCTTGACACGTTACCATGGGACAATGACGCTGAAAGTCATAGGTTTAATTAGACAAAATACAGCAATGAGGGGAGCGGGTTTGGCTCTGACGAGTTTGCAGGTCCGCCCTGCAGACATGGTCAGTGCTGGTGGGAGATACATGACTTACACACGCACATACACACGCACACAAACAGCTGATTCTCCACTGGCATGTTTACAGGACTCACAGGTGAGTCATTAAGTCATCATGTGACGTCTGTGTGGCTCACATCTGTACGTCACGTCATATCCTGAAAAAAGAAGAGCCAATGTCATTTATCCAGAGGCAGGATCTTCTGACCTTGTTCTTGCTGATGTACTCCACGGGCTGCTTCTTAGTGTCTGAATCTGTAATCGTCCTGATAGTGCTGTTAAGGAACACTGTACGGCATGTAACAAACAGATGGGCCCCCTTCAGAGGGTGGGGGTGGGGGTGGGGGAGGCGGGGTTAGCATAACAGAGTGGTATTACTTTAAACATCATTAGTAAAGCTGTATCGTAAGCCTCCCAAGGAAAAAAGAGACGGAAAGGAGACTAGCTTCTGTGTGGTTTCACGGGCGTGTGCTCGTTAAGAGCGGATCGTTAGCCATGATTTCTTTCCTTGCTGTTCATTGGTTATTGAAAAGACTGTGTTCTGCAGTAGGATAACACATTTAATACTCTGAAGGGAACTTAAAACCTTTTGGATAAATATGGGATATAAAGGCAATTTGTGAAGGATTACTCCAAAATGGCTGCCTCATTCAGCTCTCTGCAGCTTCCCTGTGTCTTGAATATGACAGCGTTAGAGAGCGTCGAGGATCCATCTGTCTGCCGCTTCTCTCACATTGTAGCCATCTGGAAGGGATCAGCTGTATACGTGAGGTGTAAAAATAATGAATCCGGGCAACCCGGTGTGGGCACACATCTCACTGTAGCGGGAGAGCTGGAGAGATTCGCAAACGGTGGGGTGTAATCCTATTAAGAGGGTGACCAGGCCTAGTCCTCGCAATGCAGGATGGGAATGTAATTTGTCGTCTAACCAAAACCCCTAATTGCTTAAATGGAGTCATGACCTGGCCATCAAGCTGCCTTGTAGACGTGGTCTACGAAGGTGTAGCCTTTGTAGACTGCGTTCTTCGGAGGTCAAACAGAAAGCATTGTCAAATGGGATGGTCTGGCCTACGGATAATTTCCTTTTTGTGTCACCAGCCGTTCCAGCCCTTACCCTTGAGTCACGAAGCGCTGCAGCTTTTACCTAGCTGGGACACACCCACCTTACCTCTGTACAATTTGTGAATGGGATTTGTTGAACTGGCAAGGATCCATTGGTTGGAATGGCTTTGAAATGGGACAGCCTTGTCACACCGCTATGATGCATTCACTCTTCGAATGTAGCCTGAGAAGGATGCAGCCCCTGAATCCAGACACAGCCCTAGTGTCCCATGTCTGAGGCAGATGCTAATTGGGCTGCCGGGTTCTGGTTCGGGGGTAACCGCAACGCTGGAGAACCAGCTCGTTCGTCACCTCCAGGAGGCGACCAGTGGAGGCGATGTGGGCTCCTGACAGACTGCGTTAGCCAGCCTTGGTTCAGCGATGATGGAGACCGGAGAGACCACTTTGTCCCACCCAGAGCCGACGACTGACTACTTCCTATTCATCTCCATAATTCCACTAATTAATCCTTGCTGGGTGCACCTCCTGTCGGCTTGAGCTGCGGTCCTCAGGCCCTGCGATAATGAGAAGCATGATCACCAATCCCTCCAGCCTCACCAGCCCCAGTAAACCCAGGAACACCGGTGACCTACTAGCCAAGATGCTCGTTAGTCTTCCCATGTCTTTGGATGATCGGGAACTAAATGAGCGTCGGTTTGCACCGGATTCTTCCTGACCGTTGGCCACTAATGTCGGCCATGATGTGGTCTTCTGCTTAAAATGTATCATGGTTGGCTCGGTAGATCTTCAGCAGAGGTGTGGCACCTGCTGCCATGCCAAAGCGCTGAGATATTAGGTTACCACCATGCGTGAAATCACTTGTGTCCCAGAGGTCGTTACTCTCAGAACATGTGTGTTAATTGCCATTGCCATTGCTGCAGTGAGGAGCCCAGGAGAAGGTTTGAACCCAGTCTGTGTCTTTCTAAAAACACACTCGAGGAATGTTAACTACTCCGGTGTTTTTTCCGTCGTGAGACAGCCATGTCTATTATCTCACTGGGAAGACCTGCAGCATGGACTCCAACAGTTGCATGCGAAGCAGGTCGGACACGCACGGACTATCCTCGATCAATGTTCCCCAACTTCTCCAGTACTTCGATCTGAAATCCCCATCCGTCTGCTTCTTGAATTCCCTGCTCCTGCTTTTCAGATGAAAACGACTGCCTGCCATAGCTCACTCGGCTGACATTAAAGGCTCATTTTCCCATTGATCCAATTTCCCTATAAATATCCGGCAGTCTTAACTGAGTTCAATGCTAACTGCTTTTACGTGCACAAACACAGGCATCAGAAATGGGTTCTTTGTAGTCGAGGCGGAAAGGAACTTACGGAGAATCCAATTGTATATTTAATGCACGGCCTGTCAAATGTGTCATTACTGGAGTTCGTTACACGGATAGCTGGAGGGTTCCTATCACTCGAATGAGACAGGCTCCAGTATATTTATGTGAGGATGGCGGACAGGTGTATCAGCTCAGAATAAACTGAGTCCCCCAGTATCTCCCTGACAACCAAGGGTAGCTGCTACTCCTGGCCTTCCGCCAGTGTCCCAGGAGAGTGGGAAGTGAAGGAGGGAGCAGTGCAACCACGTGACTCTTCTCTGGCGGGTGCACGGTGAAGCGATAAGTGCTATGTGTGTCTGTGTGTGCGCGCGTGTGGTGGAGGGAGAGGGCAGAATTTAGTTAGCAGTCAGTAGAAGGGAAAATTACCCGCTGTCACTGTCTCGCTATGTTAGATAGCGCAGTAATGTATGGCCCAGCATTAAAAGCGGAAAGCAGGACAGCTACTGGACAGAGCAAATATATCGTCCCTGTGCACTTGGGGAAAAAAATAACAACTGGACAGAATTTATACAGCTCCTGCCAACACTTTTATGCAATCGAGCCATTAAAGGAGCTGGCGTCTTCCTCGTCCGATCCCCAGCCAAAGTGTGTTTGTCAACCAAATGGACTTTGTGAGCCATTCCGTATTATTGGGCACCTTAAAGATAACAGGACTATACACGTGGGCCCCGTGCCCAAAATTTATGCTGGAGTTAAAAGGGTTCTTGCCTCCGGGGGTAGCGATGGGCATTATACATGAAGTGATGCAATATGCTGTTCATAGATGTCAGGGGCATGAAGAGCAAGTCCCTGAAAATGCATGTGTCACAATCACCGCACGGAAGGACCATCCTAAATTAGGAGCAGGATGCTGATTCGCTAGTGAAAGTCACCTGCTTCCATGATATAACGGTTAGCACTCTAGTATCCTGCAGTCTGACATCAAATCATGGTGGAACTTTTTTGGGAGGGGCGAGCATCTCATTGATTGGAAGGTTGTACAGCACCCCATCTGACCCCCCCAAGTCAACTGAAAGAAAATCTGACCAACCTCAATCTGCTCACATGATGGCGGAGGTAGTATCAGCCAGCTTGGGGGGTGGGGGCAGGTGGGTGCAAGGCTGCTGTGGGGGTATACATCCCTTCCATTAGCCTAGCTGGAATGTTTTGGCAGCCGATTTGCATACAGCAGAATGGATGCTGATGCTCAGGTTGGGCAAACGCATTAAACAGCTCTGACAGGACGGGCCGCCAGCAGTGAGACACCTGTACGCCAGCGGAGGACCAAGGACCCCCGGTTCAGCCGTTTGTTTTCACATTTAAAGAGTCCCACAGCCGCTGTCAGTAGCTGCTCCCGGCTTGAATGTTGAGTACCTTTGGGGCAAACGTGATGGGATGAGCAGGGTACGGAAACGGATCGAAAGCCAGGTGACGACTGAAAGGACGGGGAGCAAGGTCTGCCTCCTTTTCACTGACACGCCATCGCTCTCGTTCCCTTCATCACCAGGCCTGCCAGAGCCCAGGCTCGGGGAACAGAGATGAAAACAAGCGCTTTGGAAGTTGATTCCTGGTGCTCCTGAAGTATGTTTCTGAGCCCAGAGTGACACTTGTTTCTTTAAGCTAAACAGCAGAGGATTGTTGACAGAAATCCTCTTCGTAGTGGTTTATATATATGTGTGTGTGTGTGTGTTTGAGTTTTTTTTCTATTCATACCATTTTGGGGTTTTATTGGGAGCAGAAAAAAATAAATAGCTGACTTTCCTACAAGAGCTAAACACGTGTCATTAAACATTGGTTCCTGGTGATTCCTAGGTTTAGGTCCCATTTGTGGAGCAGGATCACTGCATGACCTGAGTTTCTGGTGGCTCGCATGAGAGGGGCCAAAATTCATACAGAGGGGCAAACCTAATCATTAGGCAATTAAATTCTTTGAATTGTTGAGTGACAGGGGAGGGTGCACTCTGGGCCCAATCAGCATTCAGCTGGGGCTAGTGCCCCTATGGCCCCGCCGTTCCCTGAGTTCCTGAGCAGTTCCTGAGCTGGGCCCCTGATAGATTCCATTCCTCTCAGAGAGAATGTCAGCAAGTTGGAACCCAGGGCCCCAGCATGCAGGACCCGCAAAGATGTGCCCGTAGGTGTTCTGCCAATTCCCTAGATGTTCTATCATTGAAAAACCCTGTCCTGACACCAGCATCGCAATGCAAAACCACACGTAGGTAACTAGACGACCAGGTGAGAATGAAGCCGCCTCTCCAAGGATCCCCGATTTTAAAACCTTAACAACACGTATACAGCATGTACCAAATACTGCCAAGTTCACGTTTCCTGGAAAAAAGCAGTGACAGGAATATATTTGTATTCCAGTCATCCTGGTTAAGATTATCGGAACTGAAAAGCGTTACATTGGGATTTTTACAGGAACCTCGAAAAGAATGTCAATTAAATGGCTCTGATGTGAAACGTGAAACCAAAGTAAATAAACAATAAATCAATCCCATATCACCCCAAAAATGTTTGCCTGGGGGGCAGGCCCTCATATGCTGCCTGTCATCTCATAACAAGTCTCCCAGGACCCAGGAGGGCCTTAAATTGGAATCGTGACTAGTTAAGCTGAGACCAACACAGTTCCAGTGTGTCGTAATTTCACTCAAGGGACCAATACGGTTTTTATGAATTTGAATCTGATGTGTCTGGCGAAAACAAGAAGCTACAAATATTCAGGGGCAGGACTGAGCACCCAATATCAACAGCTTATAATGTGCTATTTTAAGGAAATCTTACCGAACCTCGGAGAAGCTGGGATGAGTGCATTGGGGGTAAACCCAGGCACCCAAGATATGTAAAAGGAAATGGATTTGACTTGAGATTCTGCTTGAATCTAAAGCCCGTATAAGACTGTTTTTGAAAATATGAGGAAATCGAGTGCATGATGTATAAAACCCATGCTTGCGTGTAGAGCCTGTTTTCTGTATTGTTGGTCACTGGTAAGGCAAAACACTTGAAACTGTAAAACAGTCACACAAAATAAAGAGATTAATGGCTTTCAGAGTAAAGTTTTTATTTTAAAATTCCAAAAACGCTTCATAAATACATGTCGACTCAGTGAGAGCCAAAGAATCTTTGATCCCAGCTGTCATTATTGAAACCCAAAGGTCAGCTGCTGGAGAACGATACTAAAAAGTACCTTCAATCTCCTCGGCAGGATTAAGGGTCACACCGACAGTAAACTCAGGGTTCAGCTGGCACGCCAGGTGCCAGTCATAATTTATCTGTGAAAAAGATAAACATATGAAAGCTTCCAAGGACGGATAAAAAAAAAAAACAGCATGACATCGCCAGCGGAACTCAACCTAACAACCAATCATAGGCTGATGACAAGTGCACAGGTCTCGGTGATGTGGCTTCACAGTAATGCAGTCTGGTCGGAATGTTCTGGAGATGTGCACAGTGCTTCATACTGTATGAGTGGAGGGGGTAGACGATTCCTGAAATTCTTTCTGCGCCTCGATCCCTCTGGCAAACAACTGGATCAGCCCACAGTGTACCCTGGGGACACAAAGACCAATAACCTTTCAACACAAAGCTAAGAAACAGCATTACTGGTTCTCTTCTCAATCCCCTGACATCCATCTTCACAATGACTGTTGTGTATCTTTGATAAGACAAAAACAGCCTGAGTAAAACGGCAGCCTTGTAAGTATCTGCGCAGGATACACGTCTTTCCTTTTAGCCTAATTTCACGTACTACAGTATTTAACTATGCAGAAAGGTGTCTGTTTCCTACAAGTAAGATTAACGCTTTTTTTTGTTCTTTTTACTGTCTTTAGCCTCTGTGTCCTCATTACTTATCTCTACAAGCAAGTTATTTTGTTGACTCACATCAGGAACAATTACTAGAGGGGAAAATGCAACGAAATAATGGATTTCTTTCTTAATTAAATGGAAGTAAGCTTTTAACAGCAGGAGGCCTATTAAATTAAATCCATCGCGCAGCCATGCATCATTGGCGAAATACAATTCAGTGATTGGTTACAACGGTGCATTAATGTTATAATGAATTCTGGAGTGAGTAGTCATAATATACAAAGGTTTTGTCAACCATACGCAATTAAATCATTCTTTATCGGCCCTGGTATCTTTACAGAATATTTATTGAGAAGACAGAGTTGTAAAATCATAGTAAACAGCTGAGCAGCCAGTATTCCAAGACCATGGAATATAGATACGTGTTCTTGTTCTCCACACACATAAATGCACTTAATAGCCCTGGATCAGTGTTTTGGTCCTGAGACACAGACTCGCACAGGTAAAGCTAACAGCTGCACACTGGCATCGTCATACCCGACTTCGATGCTGGCTTCGGTGAGGATCTCTCCATCACAGCTCCACCTGCTCCACGCGGGCTGGCATCCATAGCTTGGGCTGAACTGTACCGGTCTGGCCCCCTTCCTCTCTGGGTCCAGGTCATTCCCGGGGACAAAGCGAAATCGGCGGATGCGGTGCACCTCCACGAAGCCCAGGTCGAACTGTGGGGTGCAGGGGAGAAGGAGGGAGTGAGTACCCAACTGTGTTATACCAGTGCCTCTGATATACCCGAGTACTGGAGTGGGAACACATGCATTACACCTCAGTACTGAGATGGAAATACCTGCATTAAACCTGAGTAGGCTGTGCTGGTAATATCCGCATCTGAGTACCAACTTGGGAATATCTATGTTACACCTGAGTACCATGCTGGGAATACCTGCATTACACCTGAGTACCATGCTGGGAATACCTGCATTACACCTGAGTACCATGCTGGGAATACCTGTGTTACACCTGAGTACTATGCTGGGAATACCTGCATCACACCTGAGTATCATACTGGGAATACCTGTGTTACACCTGA
>JAODKC010000064.1:34244576-34261672 GCA_026777985.1 Mormyrops attenuatus
GAAGGAACAGCATTACACACAAGGAGAACAATGGGTCACGGCCTGGGAAGGAACAGCATTACACACAAGGAGAACAAGGGGTCACGGCCTGGGAAGGAACAGTGTTCCACACAAGGAGAACAATGAGTCACGACCTGAGAAGGAACAGTGTCCCAAAGAAGGAGAACAATGAGTCACAACTAACATTTCAGTAGTATCAGAGTGTTTTTATGTAGGGGGCATAACTATTGCCAATAGTGTGCACTTCATTATTCAGGATTCCTGCGTTATTAGACCAACAAAATAATCCCAGCCAATCGACACGCAGTGAACATATTAATTAGAGATGGGTTGTATTGGTTTCAATGATTTTCATTTTTTTGCACAGAGAACACATTTATTGGATATTTAAACGAGGAAAAACAGGATGGGGCTTTGATGCACATTAGCCCTTGGCCTCTGAAATGGCACATTTGCATTCTGGGAAGCTCATTTGCATGCGCGCTGCCAGAGCCAGGCCTGCAGTCTGCACTCGTGATATTTTTATTCCAAACAAGTAACAGCAACGGCACTCATTCGGGCAAGGTTTTAAAAAAATCAGAAAGAAGTTTGGCATCGCCGCCGCCTTCCTGATTAAGACGGGCCTCTGCGCACACTCATCGCCCCTCGGGAAACATATCGGCGGGAGCCGGAAGAGGCGAGCTCAATAAATTAACATGTAAAACTGCCAATTAGGGATCAGGGGTGTGATCTGTTGTTTTCGGTAAACACAACTTATCTGCTGCTTAGCATAAGCGACTGCAAATAATGTTTACCACATTCATGTCACAGTTCGAGCCCCCCCACCTCTCTGGAGGGGATGGGCTGCACCGGTGGGTGCTGAGCAGGCGAGATATTGCAATGAGTCATGGTCTGATGGAGGAGGAGTCCCTCCCAATGGACAATGGGAGTGCTGACAGACAGGGCACAGGTGGGAACCGGACATGGGCGATAGACACGGAGACAGGAGACAGACTTGGAAAGACATGGGGACAGACTCAGGGACAGGCAGGAGACAGATGTAGGGGATATTCACAGGGGCAGGCAGGAGACAGATGTAGGGGATATTCACAGGGACAGGCAGGAGACAGATGTAGGGGATATTCACAGGGACAGGCAGAAGACAGATGTAGGGGATATTCACAGGGAGAGACAGCAGACAGACTCAGGAACAGATGTGACAAACTCTGAGACAGACAAGAGACAGACTCGGGAACAGATGGGCATAACCTCATGGACAAACTCGGGGACTGACAGGGGACAAACTCACGGACAGACTCGGTTATTGACAGGGGACAAACTCATGGACAGACTTGGGGACTGACAGGGAACAAACTCACGGACGGACTCGGGGACTGACAGGGGACAAACTCACGGTCAGACTCGGGGATTGACAGGGGACAAACTCATGGACAGACTCGGGGATCTGACAGGGGACAAACTCACGGACAGACTCGGGGACAGGGGACAAACTCACGGACGGACTCGGGGATTGACAGGGGACAAACTCACGGACAGACTCGGGGACTGACAAGGGACAAACTCACGGACAGACTCGGGAATTGACAGGGGACAAACTCACGGACAGACTCAGGGATTCACAGTGGACAAACTCAGGGTTCAGAAGAGGGACGTCTCGTTCCTCACCAGGTGACGTGCCAGTATGCTGGTGTGACCCATGATGGGATACACGGGGGTCATGATGGGATTTTGTGTGGTGTTGTGTTGCAACAAAGAGTGAAAGAGAAGATGTCCCACCTTTGTTAGGAGATCCCTTGTCCTTCCGGCTGTCGTCAGAGAGCGGCCGGTCACCCCGCTGACAGAGGGGGCACCTGTGTGGGTCAGAACGGGGGGACATTATACATAAGCATCACCGGCTTGGGTTGCCATGCTGAGATTTCCCCATCAGGCACTGGTGGCTTTAGGTGAGGGGCCTGCCATCACGTAAAGGTGTCTGTGTCCTGCTGCTCTCGCTAGCACTGCATGACCTGACATGAAGATATCACACAAAAAAGCTGCCTTCCCCCACTGCGGGCTCATCCTCTCTGACACAGTTTAGCCTCGTCTCCCGAATGGCTGCAAAGAAGCCAGCGTGACGGGACTCACCCAGCCCGGCACCTGGTCTTGTCCCTCGGACTCCCCGAAACGTCCGTTGCCGGGAGGAAGTATATTGTGCCCTCGTAAGACTGATGTGCGAGGAAAGTGGTGAAGCCTGCAGGCACAGCGGCGTAGGTTATTATGAAGCGAGGGGGCCGGGTGAGAGTGCAGAGAGGTTAAGCGCATGCTGACTGAATGCACCTGAGACACTGTATCTGGCAGGCCCCATCCACCGCTTCTTCTCGCTGTCCGTCAACACATCGCCATAGAAACCGTATCCAAGCAAGGATACAGAGTACTTGAGGAACTTGTTCCTGTGGTGGACTGAGCAGACGTCCAGAGAGTGGGAGTCTCCTGGGGGGGGTGAAGATGGGTGAACGTCAGGCGCCACACATATGTCACATCTCCCCCTTGTCTAGGAGTGTATATGGGTGGGACCGGACCCCTGTTGGCAGCTGATTGGCCCCCGAAGTGCCCCTCCCCCATCACTCACTGGTTCAAACCATATCATTGGCTAATGATATGAATGGTGGTTCAATTTATGCCCACCACCATAAAAAGATGCTGGAATAGTCCTAGCCTCAGTCATAGATGGCGTAAAAGTCCTCACCAACGATGATGTGCAAGGCAGAAGTCACAGGGTCGTTGGTCCCCACTGAGGCATAGCAGATGCAGTCGGTAGAACCTGGGAAGGACGTCATTGGGTCCAGAGATGAGCAAAAATACATCAAAATGTATGTGATACAAAATACAAAATATCCTATTTGCTAGTACAGACACTCCTCTACTTGCGAACGAGATACGCTCCGAACGGCCGTTCGTAACCTGAAATGTTGGTAAGTCTTTATTCAACATCATTTTAAGGGTATACGCAAGTACTAAGAATTAGGATGCTGGGAGTACGCACGCTACGCTGCTGCGTGGCGGGAGTAGCAGCCAGAAGTCATACTGGGCGGAATTGGTGCGCAGAAAAAACAATTAATGTTGCGGACAGGAAACGGGAGCCCAGTTAACACAATTTGGACTTACAGTCCTCTTCGTTCATATGTCTAAAAGTTTGTAAGTTGAAAGTTCGTAAGTAGAAGGGTCTGTATATCAAAATGAACTACAAAATACAGCGATCAAGCAAAAGTATCAAAATATATATTTTAAAAATACAACCACATACTTCTATTCTATATCAGCCTGATTCTTCAACTGACTGAAATGGTGTAGCATAAGAGCAACACAATGCAATACAGACACAGTACAAATATGAACCCAAGCAAAATATCAAATATTCTGAAGTGGCTTAAATATATCCCAATTGCTCACATGAACCCTGGTCAGTCGAATGAAAAAGTAACAATGCAGATGTTACAAATGCAGAATGTTTTTTTTGTAATTTAATTGACAAAACCGGAGATGCAAATAACTCAAAACATCAAAATGACAAACGAAATGTGAGCAACACCTTAAAAACTATAAACTCTAATAGGCCTGAATGGAGCTTTTAAGTCTTTTGGTTCAACTATTGTCTCTAATGGCCATTCAGTCAAATGATTGAAAACAGCAAACTTCCGCCTTGTGTATACACACAAACGTTAGGCGCACATGACATCATGTACAGTACTTTACGCGGAAACTACAAAGCTACTGACCATCAAAGTATTTTGATACAAATTACATAATTATTCCAATTCAAACTACAAAATACAATTTAGTATTTAAATCATCTATTTTAAATACAAATATCATAAATTCTGCCCGTCCCTGGTTCGGTCAGTGTCGACACGCAGCACCCCAAACGAGGCACTCTGCCTATCTGCCCTTAAGCTGAAACATTTTTAACCACTCTGAGTAAAGGTCTTCTGTCTTCTGACGATTAGCTTTTTCAAACTGTAAAAATGATCATATCGTGGTCCATAGCGCTAATGCTCTAAATTTTCTTGAACAGTGGGGCAGCCTTATCAGTTACATGAAGCCTGATTACCCTTGCAGCGATATCTCCCGTCCCTCGGGGTCTTTAAGGTCCATCCAAATTCTATTTCAGAATAAGTATGTAATAACCACCCACGCCTTTTTGCTCAAAACGCCTTCAAATAAAAAATGACTGTCGAAACCGGCCTGTGATGAACAGATAAGCGGGGGAATTACTGAGATTGCTTATGATGAAAACAGGCACTTTATGACTCCCTTGGTGAGCACTATACTAAAAATGGCTGGCTGATATACTGTTATGTGGTTAGCGTGGCAGCCTTCAGTCTCACTGACCTTTCAACAATCTGCCACAGATTCGCTTATTAAATCTTACTGATTCTCCCTGCCCATCTGTGAATGACACGGTAGCCTTTTAGGGATGTACCCTTGTTTAAGGAGTGCTCTTCCACAGTGTGAATGATTAAGTATGGAGTAAATAACAGGATAAACAGGATCCCGTGAGTAACGTTCAGGAAAATTAATCCGATTCGATCTTTATTTTAATTAGGCAAAGAGACACAAACACAAGCACACATACGTACGGTGCCGAAATCGCACAAATGGCGTGTGTGGCAGACATCGGAAGCGAAAGCCTCTGTATTTAAGCTCATGAATATGTATTGTGTACCTGCCAGCAGGAGATACAATGCAGCTGTTTATCGGAATTAGGCTCGGTCACAGCGTGAAATTGTCAGCTTCCCAAAGCGGGGTCTGACCAGCCCCCGGGTGGCGGCAACTCAGTCGGGTCGCATTTTTCAACATTACATGACCCATTCTGATGGTACGATACTTCAGCAGTGCTGCTGCCTGGGACGTCTTGAATGTTAAATCGAAAAAATATACAAAACCCGTTTTCTCAGGGGCCGTGGAAGGGAGACCTTTCTGTGGAGTCATTCCCAATCTCAGGCATCCAAGCGAAGTGTCACCGGAGTGAGACCAAAAAATGCATTAGTGTTTGGACAGCTACATCACCACAAGGCCCGGGAGCTCACGGCGACAAGCAGACACTGGAGCCGGGCCCCAAATCTCCAGCGATGGTAACAAATCACGTTATCCAATTTACTCTCTGTTTCTCCTATTTACAATGATTTAAAAATGGGGCATCGCATGCATAATGGAAGGGAAATCAGAATGATGGCCCCGTCGTGCTTCCCTAGCCATCTCGGCGAGTGACGGGGGCCGTGCCGTTGCCATGGAAACCGTGGCGGCATGTGCTCCAGCGTGGAATTTAACTTTAATTTGACGCTGCCTCGGTGAATGTACTGCACATGTCGCTGGTCGGATTTTTGCATTACTGGTCTATTCAAAATCTGGAGAATTCCCAACTCTGGCCCATCAGTATTAATCCGACAGCTCACCTTGCAGCGCACACACACACACACACACACACATACACACACACACAGAGGCTGAAGACAGCTGTGCTTCCCCACAGCTGCAAGCCATTGACAAGAACGGCATCCCATAACAAACTTCGCTCTCGTCTTCCAGCTGACAGTGATGACAGCTTGATATCGTGAGGATTGTTAACCAACATCCTTAAAGATAATCTAAAGTGTTTACATCTCCAGTCCATCTGCAAATGCCAAAATATGCTATGACAAGTACTGTTACCATAGTGATGAAGTTCAAGATTACCAAGATGCAATAAAGATGAAGCTATTACCGGCATTTATACAGCATTCCTGGTATTAATAGCTGATTCCCAGTATTCCCAAAAATGACAGGCTAATTTATAGCAATCCCAGAACTTCATGGGCTGATTCGCAGCATTATGGGCTCCCCCCAGTATTATGGGCTCTCTCCCAGCATTCCCAGTGTTAAAGTTGTTTTCCTAATACTCAGACTTTCGGCGGTGTGGTACACTCTGCGCCTGGCTGGCGCAATTACCTGCTGGGATGATGCCGACTCGAAGTCCACAGGGCGCCGGATTCTGCTCCGCACTGTTCTGGTCCACTCCGGCGTCTCTCTGGGTCCTGGTGAGCAGCCCGTGAAGGATCTCGCTGAACATGCCATCACCCCCGACGCACACCACGCTGCCAGGTGTGAGAGGAGACGCTTGTGCATCACCTAGCGACACTGAGCTGGCTCATAGTAACACTCCGCAAAGGTGAACCCTATAAATATACGCGGGAGCGGCCGAATCCCGCCAAGATCTCCAAATCCCGCCGCCGTTCCCAAAGTCCCTCACTAAGCCGTTTGTTTACCAGCTCTGCCCCAAACCGAGAGACTGGGGAAATTATCCGCCAGCAAACAAGTTCATTTGTGTCCTACGACTATTGTGATCCGTCGTCCGGGTGCAGACTTACCCGTCGTACTTCGTTAGGTCTGCATCACTGGCCAAATGGTCCTTGGCATTATCCTCATGTTGAGTTACTATGGAAACAAATGAATCACAAATGTGTCTCCCCTCTGTCCCTCTGCCTTGAGGCATTTGAGCTGAAGCCAAAATGTCTTATATATCTAAAAATATAGTATACTTCTGATAGCTTTTGGCTGACTTTAGGAGATTATGCTGATGGGAGTCAGACAGTCATTATATAAAGTGTCTTGCTGTAAAATGCCTTATGGATGTAGCTCCTTTGCAGTCTGGTCACCATCACCTCAGGGTCAGCGAGCTAAGCGTGCAGGTACACCTGCGTCTACTTTTTACTGACTGCTATTCATTCAGTGCCTCCGAACATCACCGTGACATTCACTGGAGGGGGTGTCCACCCCACACTTCGTATAATTGCCAGGTGCCAGTGATTAGTTGGGTCCCTCTTCAAACTAATGCAACCGAAAGATTTTTCCGGATCATTACGGTTATGGACTGTCACAGTCCTCATTAGGATATTTTTCCCAAGTCATAAATAGTGGCGTTTTTTTCCAGGCCGGACCCTGCCGCCCGGCAGCGGAGATCATCCACGGGGCCGTAACAGCACCGTGTTTCATTAAAATGTTAATGCGCGGCATCGACGGGGACTCACCGATCACGTGCGTGGACACGGAGGCGCGAGAGAAAAGGGGGGCCACCCTCTGCTCGTAAATCTGCTTGGCTTGCCGTTTGCCACTGTTGGGGTTAATGTAGACCAGCAAACGCTTGGGTCTGTGCTCTAGGAGATAATTAGTTATTAAGTCTCTGTTCACTCTCTATAAACTCTTTCTAAAGCACAATGAACTTTCCCAAGCTTCTCTGTAGATAACTAAAGAGACTCATCCTTATGGGCGTGTAAATTATTACATTATATAAAGCTGACCAAGGACACATTACAGGAACAAAATGACGTGAGAACCATGTGGGTATAGGTGCAGAAAAGGGAGAGGAGCTATACGTCTGTGGTTTACTGGGGTGGGGTCTGTGCTATAAATTCTTCACCATGGTAAAAATGCATTTAGTGACTTACAGGTGTGTAGGTAATGTGTAAAGGTAAAGTGTTATTGAGAGACATGCGACCAGCCAAGGGCAAAACACGCTGTAAACCACAGGAGCCTTACTGAGAAAGCTGATCTGCTCCTTTATGGTGCTGACCCAGCGGCGACAGGTGGAGGCGTCGGGCCAGTGGAAGGTGACGTCACGTGGCCGCCAGTGGTGCTGACCCTCCCTCTCCACGTAGGACACTAGGAGGACAGAGGGCAGACTCTAAGGGGGTTTCTGAGGGTGACGGTGGAGGTGGGGCATATCAGGGCCACGCCCCCTCTTGATGCGCCACTGTCCAATCCCATACCTGTGAAGGCACCCTGGCACGCTTCCTCTTGCTTCTGGATCCATCCTTCGCTGTTTTTATTTGGGCAGATGCCCTGAGCCTCCCAAACGGCTATGATTTCACACACGGGTACAGAACCGCTCTCTGTGGAAGCAGAAAAACACATCATTCTCACCAAAAAAATACATAAACGTCCAACAAAGCAGCCAAACACGCTTCAGGTTTCGCTAGATAAAACCATTTGGATGGACAGAAATCAATAGATGAAAGACATAAACCTGGTTTAAACAGACAAGGATACATTATGAAAGAATAAATGTAGAACTATCAATCTATCCATCCATCCATCATTTAACTACAGTACTGTTAAACCACTGTCCCAGTCAGGGTTGCAGGAAAAGTAGAATTATAGTAGCATTAAATGGTACATATACTGTATTTATGACTGGTATGTAAAAACAACTGTTTGTTCATGCCAGCTGCTGGATTACATAAGAGGAACATTGCCATCTAATCCATTTTCTATAGAATATTCTGAAATTATGGAATTAAGTCAGGTTCCTGTCAAGCAAACTACACTCACCAACTGTAACTGTGGCTCACAAATGAGTAACTGGGTTTTAAAAATAGTTTGAAATAAAAGCTTTTATTTAACTTTGTTCAGGTTTTATTACAGGATGCCAGGTCATGTAATTGTTGTCTCTGAGGACACTGAATGGCTGTTTCGAAAGTACTTCTTCTCTACAATTGTTGCAATCTCCCCATAGACTAGACTAGGAGACGACAGACCTTTGAACTTTAGAGCACAGTTGGCTGTCAGTTGAGCGTTTTAGCAGGTTAAAGTCCTTGGGAACTGCGGACCAAGTGGCTGCAGAACAGGAATGCTAATGGCACCTTCACCAGCTTGGTTAAAAATGCAAGTTACCCATGCTACGTTAGCCATGCTACGTTAGGTAGGTCTCTAGCTGAGCAGCCCGGCAGAGGATGTCAAGAAAGAGGACCTTACAGAGAGCACTGAGGTCTTTTTATCACTGCGAAACAGACATGGAACTGCAAGTGAGCCGATAACAGCATTATGGATTACGGCCCCATTATTTGCATTAAAAAGAAATAGCGTTGTCTGACTGAATTGAAACTTTTAAATTAACAAAGCCACAGATGTTAATTAAAGTTCACACATCACTTTAGGGAGTTTAAATGAAGGGAGAGGAGAATTTTAGATCCACAGGTGCCACATGGACACATTCTGAGTTTCACTTAGCTGGTTAAGATGGGTTTAAAGTTTGTGAATCCTTGCTCAGCAAAACTGCTTTTATTTATTCCTTGGACCAGTGAGAAATTTGGCAACAATGAGATGGTCAGAATAATGTTTGGAAATAGCTTATAGGAAATAGCTTAGGGCTAAGGTGCTATAATGAAACAGCTAAAATCTATGAGGCACAACTAGTAAAAGATCCCATTCAGTAATAACATTCATCACATGCAGAATGCATTGTTAAGAAGTCACTGTCATGGTCAGCTGACAGAAAAGAGCAGGCTTCAGATTGTTGCCTGGAAAGTCATGTTCTCTAAACAGAGGTGTGATCTGCTTCATTTCAAAGGTTGGAATCGAACCAAGATTACAGAGGCTATTACTATAACTCGCTAAGCCTGTTGGAGAACCGGGTTTGTATGAAAAAAGATCGCGGTGTAATTGCGCGCTTATTGATGTTTCCGTGGAAACCCTCTGTCAGGGCCCGCGTCCAATGCACCGGAGCATTGCAGCTCATCTCCTTCTTGGCAAAGTTTTGTTTAAATCCTGACCTCCAGAGAACCACAGAAGAATAATCCCCGTTCTCAGGCCAAACCATGCTAGCTCCCAACGACCTAATGAGACTGGAGAGGCTAGAAAATCCTACAAGCACTAGAGGAAAGTTCACAAAGTCATTTCCCCGTAGCTGACTCTTTCCGTGTGCTATGCAAAACACAGCTCCGATAACTGATTTTCGCTGGTAATCTACCATGGAAACAGTATGATAAAGAAGTAGGTCACTAACTGTACCCTATTGTAATGAAAATACAACCTTTCCAAAAATAGAACATTTTCCCAACAGGGAGCAATGTGATGGGGAAAAGCAAGGTTTCCTCTCCTGGAGACTGAGACCCTCATTCGGCCCATGAAAAAAACTGACCACACATGGTTGCCAACTTTGGTCAGCTGGCTGGCGTGAGATTTTCAGCTTGAGACAAATCTGCACACACATGCACATGTATGTAGCATTTTTATGATCTACATAATTTTTATGTAGCTAATTTCAGTTTATAATGTAATAATACAGATTTGCAGTAAAATTTCTTGTGTAAGCGCCGGTGAGAAAGCCTGTCAGCCCAGATGCGTGAGAGTTGGTAACCCTGAAAATATCAGACAGAAAAAGAAGGAAATACAGTCTGTATCTTCCACCCACCTACCATCACATTTTGTTTCAAGAGACATGAAGTGTGTCTAAGTATCCAGAGATTCCAGTTTAGAGATTACATAACATAGACTGTCAGCACACGACCCCCGAAGTGACTAAAATGGCCTGAAACTGGCATTTTTCTGGAGCAAATAGGCTTATGCTTGTGTGCCCGCAAACAAGTAAAGGAAAGGCTGTATGACGAGCTGGTCCGGGAGAATGTGATAGGATCACGAAATGTTGATGTTTAAGACAACGGCATTAAAAGTCCTGAATATCCGAATATCCTTTCTGCTACACGCGTGCTGGATTAATTGGTACGGGACTCCATTATTTAGCCTAAGCAATGTGCGTTTTTACTTAGTTATGAAGTACATATCCTCCAATTATGAAAAAGACAGTTCGTTTTACGGGACCTTGGAAATCTTTGATCACTTCAAAAGTTTTATTATTGTTTTGAAAAATGACAGTCAACGAATACTAAGCCTATTACTTTCACGTCTCAGTAAAAGAAAAAAAAAATCCGTGAAGAAAGTAAAGTGTATTATTGCTTACACTTGCGTTTAAGTATCAAATGCGTTTTAAACGCGGAGCGCCCAGCTTAAGTTACTCCAGCAGAAATACCCAGACAAACCTCACAGGTATAATCCTGCACATCAGCGACTTACCGACTTTGAATTTATTGCTTGTATTATGACTTCCAGAGGCAGCTTTCGTCTGTAGGTTCCTCCACGTCAGTCTGATACGGCTGAGGTTCACCTCGAAGATGGTGCTTTTCAGGAAAAATCGGGATGACAGGAGGCGCTCCGGCTTCTCCATCGCCGCACTTCAGCCGCAGGTCGGACTTCGGGATAATAGGGCACCGATCGCACGGTCCGCGTCGCCGGTCCCCCAAGGCACATGTACACTCACCAAGCTGCGCACTCTTCCTGTCGGATACTCCCACAGCAAAACAGAAAATACACCTTACTGTACCACGTGTGAAAACCTCGTAATATGGCTTTGACTGCAAACTCGCTGAACAAAAAAATAAACCCCCCTAAGCCTTTGGAAACCCTGGGCTGTAAACCATAATTGGACTATCACGGATGTTATAATTGTTGTAACAACTAAAGAGCACCGATCTCGGTGGACCTGGCTTTAATATTTATTATACGCCTTTTAATCGAGCGTCAAGGTGGATATTAAGTACAAAGCAGCCTACGCGACATCAGTATAATTACTTTTTAATGCGTTTGTACAACCATTTCGATAAACGATTTATCCATTTATAGGCGCAACCCAATTGATAGCGACAGAACAAACTTAAAAGTAATAATTATGGCATAATTTTGTTATCTATATCTGTTTGCTGAGGTGCCCACGGAGCTTCCTCGGTGATTTGTACAGGTTTTGCAGTGAATGCAGTATTTTGATTTGGATGAAGATGCACATTTTCATGACGGAGATTTGAATCGCATTATAAACAAGTCACACCTTCAAATGAGACCCAAATGAGTTGTCATCCATAAACGTCGTGTTCAAAGTAGAGTGAAAACCTTTGGATATTTGAAAAAGCGCTGACCAAGCTGGCCGATTATTTGTACAAATCATTTTTGCAGTTGCAGTAGTTAAAGTTATTTTTCAAAATCTGACGTCTTCAGAAAATTAAAGGGTGACATCTGGCAAGATCAGATGCAAGGGATTATTTTTCTTGTAATTTTTTCTTTCTACGTGTAATCATGTATGCCACATTTTGTACCCACAAAAATAATAGAAAACAGACAATCAAATACAGGCAGATAGATAGATAGATAGATAGATAGATAACTCGCCGCCGAAAGATTTCCACATTGTCGATATTAAGACAATTACTGTTACCCGTCATGTATTGACAAACGCAACTTGTAATCCAAAGGGGCTGTTCTGTATTAAGAAAAACATCATGTATAAATACAATTTGTCAAGCACGTTGAAACAGAAAGATGCTGACGGACTCACACAAAATGTGTGTACTGCCATATGCTTCAGATAATTGGTCTGGATAAGATTTACTATTAAAGGGATTAATAATTCTTATTTTAGACTGGCACAGATGGCACGAGCCATATGGTCTCTCAAGTGCAGATACGTGCAAACATTTTCCAAACTGCACTGATGCCTTTAAACAAGTTTGATCGTATGCTATCTTTGAAATGAGCTTTGATTAATATCTCGTGTGTCTACCTTTAATTTTTGAGCCTCTTCCACTTTGATCAGGTTAAAGCCGAAAAACCCGACTTCCTTAGCAGCCTCAGTTTGTGTCTTTGATCATGTTTTCTTTTAAAAATATGCAAGTGCAAGTATCACATGGATTTTGTACTTGTAATCAACTTCCCTTTGCTGTCTTTTGTCATTACTAATGTACTAAACCTTAACTAGGTCATAATGTAAGGAGTGTTGTTAAATCACTGTTAATTAATTTGTTGTATCTATATAATAACACTAAATATGATACATTGAATTGCATTAACCACCTCTCTTCAAAGGCCACAGAACCCATTCTCTCACAGGGTTCCTCTCTGAAATACTGTAATTTGGATCATAAGATGGTCTGTCTCTCAACAATTCAATAAGAGATCTCCAATGAGAAACCCAACAGGCCTATTGAATGGAAGTTATGAAGCTCAACACTTTCACAGGTGTATAATGAGGGTTTTGGACACAGGGTGAGTTTCCTGAAGCTTTCGTAACGCTACGTCGTTCATAAGTTTGGGAAACTCACCCATAGCCTTTACACATGTGTTTAGGAACCCATATGAAATGGATTTTTGGCCCTGTTCACACTTGGTTTCAAAATGTGTCTTGAGTGATTAGATCACAAGCACACAGCTGAGACACAACGCCGCTTACATGTGTGGCCATCATTTGTCTCCAAGGTGCCCAGCTGACCACTTAAATTGTGTTCGGATTTTGTTACTGCCCCACGCACGGTTATTGTGAAATCCTTCTTGGAGACGCACCAGTGTTTGCACTACAAAAGATATAGGCATATGTGGTCAAATTCATCCCAGACCATCTCAGCAAGTAGTTTGAGTGATAGGATCACAATTTACCTTGGTGGTCGTTTATGCTTATATTTAGTGCGTTCCACTTGTGATCTGATTGCCCAAGATACATTTCAAAACCAAGTTTAATGAGGTCCATAGAATATAAGGTATTTGTGTTATAAAGTCGAATGCAGCAGGAGGTAGACCGTTGCAAGTAACCATTTTACATTACAGGTTAGGACGTTTTGCAATCAAACTAAATCTGCACTTCAACCTGACAATAGAGGAAGTCATCAATTTTCTTTAGTCTGCTGTGCCGTGAATCAGTCCATACAAAAAAATCCACTACTACATAGCCTACAGAAAAAAGACACCGTTATAAGATTCCATTTTTATTTTAGTTTAAGTGTATACATATTGTATTACTCTAATGTTAAAGTATAATTCCTAAATAATTCCTAAAACAGGCAGAGCGGACCCACACTTGCGTATAAATAAATTTTCCACGTCAATAGTGAGGTGATCTAGACTACGTTGGAAGTGACACTGTAGTTCAAAAAGCGTCGTCTTTACGTGTAGGTCACGTACATTTGTTGTTACTTCTGATTGGGTAATGACCGAAGTTCCTCAAATCAACCAATCAGAGCCTCGCTTACTCATAGACGGCTGAATCAACATGGCGGCTGTCTGAGTTTAAGGAAGAGGCTATGTGTAAATAAAAACACTGGTAGCGATCTGCACATTTGTTTTTTTTCTCTTGTCATTTTTCGTGCTTAATGAGATTTTACACGGCAAATAGAAAATGTCAAACGACGGCAACAAAAAACAATTCTGGAAAAGAAACACAGCCAAGGTTCCTGGCAGGTATGTGACGTGCTAATCCAGCTACCTTTCATGGCTAGCAAAATAGTTTTGCTTTCAGAAGCAAACGTTAATACCAGTTACGTGTCACGGGATTTTTTTTCTGTGTTACTGCTTTTCTACTGCTGGAATCGGAACGGAAAATGTAGTGGCGCGTGTTGATTGCTGTACACAGTTAACTATGTATCAGCTGTGTCTGGCAGAGTAATGAGGGAACAACCTAAGGTACACCTTGTTGAGGAATGACAGTCCTATCACTGCGGAGTACCTTCTTCTGCCGAGTTTACCGGGGCTTTACTCTATCCCATAAAACGCTTTTGCGTTGATAAATGAACCAGGAACGGCGTTTCCGCTTAATGCTAACTGTAGAGGCTGAACTGAAGAGGCGAGTCGATTCGCCTCCCTGGGTGTCAGGTTCAGCTTGCACAGAGAGCTGACAGAGCTGCCAAACCATTCTTACACGAACTAAGGAGCTATTCTGTTCCCAGAACATAAACGTTGTAAAGAAACCATAAAATTAATTCGTGTTGCTTTAAGTTCAGTGTCTCATCTTTATAGTAGTGCTTAAAATCAGTAATTGACATGCAAGTTGTATGGCATAATATGAGATATGATATGATAAGACTGATTTGCATTGGCTCCATGCTGACGTAGAGATTAACTTGTCATTGCTTCCTACACCCCCCCCAGCATACAACATGTTTATGGAGCACAGCACCCCCCCTTTGACCCTGTACTACATGTCAAGTAAGTTTTTGGCTTGGGTTGTCCCCTCTGGTGAATTCATACTGTCTTCTGTTTTCTCATTAATTGTGATACCTGTGGAGTTCACCAATGTATGACAAAGTTTAATGATGTCGGTGTATCTGTACCAATTTAAGGAATTTGTTTCCTGCTCATTCATTCATACAGTCTTGGTATTTTGAGGACACAGAACAGGTTATTTTTCTGATGTAACATTCCTGACTCAGCTCAAAATCTCTGATGGTTGTTGAAATGGGAGCTACACAATGAGAGAAGCATTACATCAAGATACAGTTCTGTCATGGTTATGTTACACTGCACGGCCAGCGGCGTTCCTGGCTGATAAGACAACAAGCTCTGCCCTCCCTTTTGTCATCTTGAAAAGAGACTTCTCTTTTTTTGCTGCGGGTCTTTTAAACAATGATTTCCTTTCAGTTCTTTGTCATGAAAGGTTTTTTTTTGCTGCTGTGCCATTTGCCTTCGGTTACATTTATTTTTAGAATCAGTACAGTGCAATGATTCTCAAATTTTAAATGTTCACCTCAATTACATATATAAATTTTTTTTAAATGTTCATTTTAATCCCATTGTCACACAAATAGTGTGTAGTGAACAAATAATATAAAAACAACTGCCAAAATATTTGTAATATGTGTACACATGTTATTATGGTTTGGAATATATAGGGCAAACTCCGTTGTGTCAAAATATCCATATCTGACCAAACACATCAGGTGGAAATGAAGTGCAGGCTACATTTCTTTAGCTGTGTGCACTTGGCCTAGGATCAGAAGTGCATGTAGTCTGACCGCTGTTCATACGCTTTGCTCTCAGTATGGTGAAAGCTGGGACCAAGGGACCAGCTACACCGGGGAAGCCCAAGAAGGCCACCACATTCCAGGAGTTTGAGAGCATCACCAGTGACGCCTGGGACGTAGGGGATGACGACGACGAGCTGCTGGCCATGGCCGCCCGCAACCTGAACATTGAAGTTGTCATGGAGACGGCCAACAAGGTGATCGAGAACCACAGCAAACTGCAGAAGCAGCAGGAGGGTGTGGTGGATGAAGAGGAGGAGGAGGAGGAGGAGGAAGAGGAAGAGCGTGAGTCGGCGGTGGTGGAGGAGGTGCAGTGGCGGCCGCAGCCGCTGGCCGAGGAGGAAGGGGAGGACCCAAGTCCCGGGTCGGTCCTTACAGAAGCCAGCCCCGGTGGCAGGATGGTGAAGTCGCTGAGCGAGGCCCACATCGGCTTCTCCCGGGGTCAGTGTGACCCCTACAGCCCTCCCAGCTCCCTGTCACGGTGCCTTTTACATGCCGGCTTCCATCTGAGGCTCTTTCCAATGAGAACCGCCTTTATTCTCACTCCTGCAAAACCAAAAAGCTACTTTTCATGAAGCTCACTAGCAAGCAGCTGTTGTCTGTGACTTAACCAGCTTATCACGGATTTTGGATTTGTCATTGTTCGAGTAGTTTACACTCGAGTAGTTTACACAAGGGCAACGAAATTTCTGATAATATCAACATGATATTAAAAAAAACACTAGAAACTATGAATATAATAAATATATAGCTGTGGATATTCATTAAAAAACTCATAATTATAAAATCATTATGGTGAAAGCCCAAAGCTTGTTCCCCTTCCTCTATCCTCTGTGATAGCACCCCCCCCCCCCTTAGCCTGTCTTATCATGGTGAACACTCTTTGCTCACAATGGCCTCAGCTGCTTTAGGTTCCTGGGAAGAGAACTGCTGTGATGTTGGCTTTGTTTTTCAGAGGGGATTGAGGAGAAGGCCGCTCTCCAGCGGCAGCGCTCCCTGCCCCAGCGCCCCGTCGTCCCGCTGGTGGCCCGCATGGCTGACCAGAACACGTCCGGCACCCCCGCCATGACAGAGAGGGAAGCATCGCGCCTGGACAAGTTCCGGCAGGTCCTGGCCGGACCAAACACCGACCTCGGTGAGACGCCCTCATCAACACCCTCATGTTTGTCTTTGGAGGAGGGGGGAGCAGTTCCGGCACTATCTCCGCTTACAGTGTCCATTCTGCGCTCTCCCCTTATAGTGTCACTGTTTAGTACTGTAACGCTGTGACATGCTGTGGTTCTGCCCTCTCCCCTTACAGTGTCACTGTTTAGTACTGTAACGCTGTGACATGCTGTGGTTCTTTCCTCTCCCTTTACAGCGTCACTGTTAGGGACTGTAACGCTGTGACATACTGTGGTTCTGCCCTCTCCCCTTACAGTGTCACTGTTTAGTACTGTAACGCTGTGACATGCTGTGGTTCTTTCCTCT
>JAODKC010000064.1:34269508-34284014 GCA_026777985.1 Mormyrops attenuatus
CCGTCCGAGTGGCAGAGACTGTGTGTCCTCCACCGTCCGAGTGGCAGAGACTGTGTGTCCTCCACCGTCCGAGTGGCAGAGACTGTGTGTCCTCCACCGTCCGAGTGGCAGAGACTGTGTGTCCTCCACCGTCCGAGTGGCAGAGACTGTGTGTCCTCCACCGTCCGAGTGGCAGAGACTGTGTGTCCTCCACCGTCCGAGTGGCTGACGTGGGGCTGTAAGCTGGAAATCCATGTAGTCTAAGCGCAGAGCTTTGGCCACACTCCTTTACCTGTTGAATGTGACCCATATGAGCATTTCATAGGGTTACTGACTTGTCGCAAAGGACAGCGTTTACTGAGTTGGCCACAGAACTGTGTAGGGTTTTGTGCAGACTGATTTGGATCTTGCAGGATCAGATTACGGGATTGGAGGTGGATGACTCAGACGGCCTCCGCCTCTGTGGCTGGGCTCCTGTACCCTGTACCCTGTACGCCAGCGCATTCGCCCAGTGCTGCGCCTCTTTTGCCAGTTGGCTTATTTAGCACTCAGATCTTCCAGCTCGCTGTCCGTGCCGGAGCGAGGCGATGCCGGGAATGTGTGCTTCCTCAGGTTAATAAAGACCGAAGCCTGTGGGCCTTTGCTTTCTCTGCCTTAATCTGTGGAGTGGGATTGCAGATGCAGCCCTCCACATTTTTCGGGATTTCTTTGTGATGGTTTTCCGTGATTTTTCCATGACCATCTCCCACAAAGTCTCATTTTGATCTGATTGTGATTTCAGCATGTACTCTTCCCCGTTTCCAATGAAACCCCATGATGCTTAATTAACTGGCACAGTATGATGAGGCCTGATTAAATAGTTAGGGTCCGCGTCTCAGCTAGTGCGCCATCTTAAGCGTTACGCGTTACGCGGTTGGTTTAGTGTATGCGCTCCATTATAGTCGCACTCGGTTTGAATGCATTATTACCTGTAATCTTTACTTAGCGATGCACACTGTTTGTGAATAACCCACATGCACTGAAAATAAATTCATTTCCAAATGATTCCTTAATTCCTTATCCACTTTTGACAAAAATATGATTTCTCTTATTGATCAAAACCTATATTTATTTATTTGTTTGTTTATTTTAACCTGTTTTTGCTCTGACAAAACTGATCTGAGCGCAGGCTGACATGACGGCTGATCATTTGGAAGTTGATGGGGAAGGGTATGGTTTTCTTGTGGCTAGATTTGGGGAAATTGGCTCTCCTCTAGAAGTCTAGAAGGGTTAATAAAGCGCTTAAAGGAAGCCCCCTCCCCGCAGCACCGCAGATGAGTATTGTGACACTCGTCATGGTCACCAGGGACCCAGAGTGGATCCATGTAGAGCCACGGGTGTAATGGGGCGGGGCTGTAAATGGTAAGCTGTGAGCAAGAGATGGTCACCCCTCAGTCAATGACCCCCCTCCCCGTAAAGAAAGTCAAAGGAGAGCAAGGAGGAGATTTTGAATTACGGGGGTATTAATAGTCCAGCGAAGATGGCTCTCCTCGCTGTAAATTGGGCCTTTTCACCAGAGGATTACCCCTGTTCTTCTCAGCAGAAATCCGGATGAAGATAAGGGGGGGGTATAATTGAGACTTCTAAAGTCCGGGGTCCTCAGCGACCCTGGGAGAGCTTGGTGGGGTGCTATTTCTGTGCCGGGCCGGGGGGGCATGCGGGATGGGCCGCGGCTCTGCGGTTCCCCTTAATGGCCACCCGTTCCGTCGAGTGCTCCGGCTTACTAAGTCATTGCGTGGAATTCCCCAGCGCCTGCGCTGATTCCCCCTCTCCCCTCTCGACTTGCAGAAGAGCTACGGAAGTTGAGCTGGTCCGGGATCCCTCGGCAGGTCCGGCCAATCACGTGGAAGCTGCTCTCGGTGAGTACCCCCACCGCCATCTCCGCCACCTCTTTCTCTCCTCCTCATGCTAATTGCGTTGTCTTTTTTATTTTATTTTATTTTTTTCCTGCTCGCTGATAATTGGCCAATCTCTACCGTCCCTGTGTCTGCTCTGTCACAAACGCAGCGTGACGCCCGCAGTGGTGACTCCTTAAGACTCACCAGCCAGCACCTCTTTGTTTACAGACGCCCTTCTCCTTGGGACCGTGTCTCTGCTGTTTTCCAACTTAAAATCCAAGTCCCGCTAATTCACGCGGGGTCATTAGCGGCCAGCGGATTCACACTGTGGAGCTGTCCTCTGACGCGGAGTCCCGTTAATTATCCCTACGGTTGCACCAGTCACTGCTGGCAGATTGCGATGGGTCATGTGACCACAATCTGATCACACTGCAGCCCAAAGTCATATTTATTTTCTGGTTGTTAGGGTTCCCAGTGGTTGGATGATAATTTACTGGTCAGTCATGGTGGGTACAATAATTTTGGTGCTGGTTTTGGTCTTAGGGAATTGAGCCCCTTCATCCGTCCTACAGTGACATCCTGCTCAATGTCCATTCTTGGCGTCTTCATGGTGATGTGGATGATCATGCTCGCAGCGATGGCCTGCTTCTTCTTGGTCCTGTCGGCCTCCTCCCCTACAGACAGAGAGTCATCGCTGAGGAGTGGGGGACATTGTCACAGTTCAGCATTTAAATTCTGAGGCTATGAATTGAACCCCCCTGCCTGCGGTTCAGGAGCCCTGTACCTGTTATCACGTTTTCCGCGGCGTCTCCCCCCAAGCCCTCGTGTGACCTTTACATTGCTTTTGTGTCAAGATACACTGCGATTTGCTGCCCCAGAAAAAATATTTTTTCCCCCATAACGGCTCGCATTTGTATTCCATGAACCGCATGCGTGATCCTGTGTTCCTCAGGACGTGCCTGGCCAAAGAAACCGGTCCTCTGCAGGTTAACGGGGTCTGTCCTGACCGCTTAGATGGTCCGGCAGAGCCATGGTGAGGGGGGGTGTCTGTCTGTCTGTTCATCTGTCTGTCTGTTCATGTAACCTTGTCTGACTGTTCGTCTGTCTGTCTGTTCACCTGTCTGTCTGTTCACGTAACCTTGTCTGACTGTTCGTCTATCTGTCTGTTCACCTGTCTGTCTGTTCATGTAACCTTGTCTGACTGTTTGTCTGTCTGTCTGTTCACCTGTCTGTCTGTTCCTCTGTCTGACTGTCTGTCTGTTTGTCTGACTCTTCATCTGTCTGTCTGTTCATGTAACCTTGTCTGTCTGTCTGTCTGTCTGTCTGTGTCTGGGGGGGCGGGTGGGTAAGCAGAAGCAGGACAAATCTGATGTTAATTTGCAATGTGTCTTGCATCGTTAGCAAATCTTTTTATTTGACCCATAAAGAGAATTGGAAAAATTGTAAAAATATTTATTTGATATAATTAAGCTGCAGGTGCTTATCCACTCCCCTCCTGCTTGCCATCTGTGATTCTGGATAGGTGTGGGGGGGGTGGGGGCCTAGGAACTGGGCCGCTGGGCTCTCCTGTTGGATGGGAGCAAGAAGGAGGCTTTGAGGGCGTGGGGGGTGACGGTGCCCCCTGGTGGTTTGGTGCCTCTTGGGGACGATCATCCTGACAAATGGAAGTGGTCGTGGAGTATGGACAACCAGAAGGGGGTGCCATTTATATCCCAGGTGTCAGCGAGGGGGTTTGGAGTCCCACTGGCCTGACCTCCAAGTGTCTGGGGGGTGTCTTAGATGACCCTGAATCTGTAAAGCTAGCTCACCAGATGAGGGTTACTCAGACCAGGTGGTCCCTTTAAAGAGCAGTCATATCGCCACCTTGCTGCTACTGGCTCACTCACAGCCAAGCACTAATTATTCCTAATTAGTCCGCTCCTGGAAAATAATGACTTAATGTAGCCTAAAAGTATATTCCCTAAGAAACAGGAAGAATTGGTGAGAAAGAGTCTGAGATCCAGGTGCTTTTAGCTCCAGGGAAGGCTGAGAAGTGTTACATCATCAGATGGTTCCAGTCATCTGTGTTCAGCATCATCGCGCCATGTGTGTTTTGTGTCAGTCTGATTTCCTGAAACTAAAAGAACCTCAAAAAAAACAGAAACTGCTATACTGGGAATGCCCTGTATTACAGACGGTAATCTGTGGCTCAGTGGGTTAGGATGCTGTATCTGTGATTGGAAGGTTGCTGGTTCAAATCCCAGGGTCTGCAAAGTGATTTCACAGCACTGAGCCAAGGTCCTTAACCCCTAAGGCTGGAGTTCTCTATCAATGTATGTCACTTTGGATAAAAGTGCCTGCTGAATGCATTGAAGGTTAGTATCAGGGGCGGCTCTCAGGTGGAGGGTATTAGAAGGGCTGTAATTCGCACAGAGTGGCCAACCTTATCAGCCAATGATGTGTTTTGAATTGTTGAGTGACAGGGGAGGGGACACTCTGAGGGCCAATCAGCTTTCAGCTGGGGTCTCTGTATTCTCCTGTGGTGAGTGTGGGCTCTGGGCACCGAAAGCCGGGAGGAGTGACCTTGTCCGCTGACATGCGGCGATGGGCGATAAGGGGGATTTTATCAGCCTCGTGCGGGTGTGATCCGCAGTTCTGTGGGCGCATTTCGGTGTTATGGGTCATTTTTTCTTTTCTTCTATATCCCAGCTCAATTACAATGCTGACAGAGTTTTCTTACAGCAGTTTGCCTGAATTATTTAATAGTAAATCTGCTGGAAATGTAAAAGCTAATTTCTACACTTTGAGAAGCACATTTTTTTCTCTGTAGAGAAATATCCAGACCTTTTCAGCTTATTTATTCATTATATGCTGTTTTTTAAATGATTTGTGTTTTCTGGACCCGGTGCTCCATTGCCCCGTGAGTCTCGTGTAAGACCCGGCCTTGTTTCCGGAGCCGGCCCTCTATACTCTGAAGGACGGAGCCTCACAGGCGATTAAACACAGTTTCCCATTTAGTTAATATTGATGGTGGCCGGCGTGACAAATGGCCTCCTGCTTGCTAACAGCTGGCGGAGGGACGTGATGAAGGGCTCTGCCGTCTTCCGGCTTCTCTGCTGCGTTCTGGCTTCTCTGCATTATTTAGACTGCCCCCCCCATGTTCCTAGTCGTTCGTCTCCCCAGCCCCCACGGCACGCGGACACGCCTGACACTTGGAGCTGCTGCTTTGTCCGGCTCCCCCCCCGCCCTCATATCGATCTCCCCCGAAGGGACACCTCCTGTGGTACTAGGCCACATTTCGGCCGGATGCCCCGTCCCAGGATGCCGAGGTGTCGATCTGTCCAGAGACATGGATGCCAGGGTTACCTCTGCTGATTATTCCCGACTCCGTAAAAGGTAATAATAGCCATAATAACAGTAATAATGGAATAATTGGCCAGAAAGCACCTCGAAAGCTTCCGGAATCAGCATCCCGCCCGTGCCCTGATGCCGGCCTTTGAGATCCGCTGGACCTCACCGTGCCACTATCGGCCCCTGGAGGCTCTGGGCTATGAGGACGGCTCCCTGGAAAGTGTTCTGCCTGTGTGGGGCGCTGTGACCCACCCTCGTGCATTGTTATTATTTATATGGATGCATATTGGTGTAAACATCGATGTCAACTTGCACACATTATTGTGGGAATATGCCGGAGTCTTTGTTCTAGCCTGTTTATTACTTTTTCTATTTGTCAGAAGCAGAAGTTGTCCAAGGGCTTGTTTACAGACATGCTTTTAATCCGAGTCTTATCGCGATGCTCTGTAAATAAATCATTTGTGCTTGGGCAGCTCTTTTCTGATCGGTACCATATTTTCACGATCCTTCACACTGCTGCGTGTTTGCGGAGTCTCGTATACATTCGCAGGCTGCGCGGTCTGAAGATGAATGTGAGTGGACTGCGCTCACGAAACAGAGAGCCTTTGTAGTCTGGAGGGGGGCGCTGGCGTTTGGACCTTGCGTTTGCCCCTCCTTGGTTCCATGGCATCTATAAATCTGTAGCGTTTCTGTTTTGGGAACCAAAACCTACAAAGTGTGTTAAGTGGCCAGCTTAATTGCTCTGACTGGTGCTAATTCCCCCCCTTTCTGGTGTGATGGGGCTGCACAGTGAGCATACATCTTGCTGTGGAGAGCGTCCGGCATTGTCACGCATCCAGACGGGGAGCCGGTCGGGAGATTAATGGATTTCTGCAGCTCTGAGTTCTCCGGTAATCAGTTATTTTATCTGGAGACTGCCCTTTCTGCTGCCGACATCTGCTCTGCATTTTGGCGGTGATCAGGAACAAGGGTTCAGCTTGGCGATGAAATTGTCGCTGGATGGCGCCCAGAAATGGGCCGCTTCCTTCCAGAAGGTTCTTTTGACCTGTGTTATTATGTGCTGCCTGCGAGGAGACGTTCTGATGTACCCCACTGCTTGGGTTTCGGTTTTGTTGTATCCCGCGAGATGGAGACCCAGGCTGGTGTGGATTTATTAGCACTCTACACCTTCAGTGTGGAATATCTGTTATGGTTGTGTAATGGTTAGGGGTCGCTCCCCGCCCTCCTCGCCATCCTCTCCACTCCTCCCTATTCGCTGCCCTCCTCGCTATTCCCAACCCCCCCTCCTCACTGTCCCCTGCCTTTCTCGCCACCCCCCCCGGCTTCCTTACCATCCTTACCCCTCCTCTCCATCCCCTGCCTTCCTCATTCTTCCCCTTCCTCCTCGCCGGTCTCTCACAGCAATTCGGTGCGCTCTGTTTGACCCTCGGTGTCCCCATAGGGCTACCTTCCGGCCAATGCTGAGCGGCGGGAAAGCACTCTGCAGAGGAAGAGGCAGGAGTACTTTGGCTTCATTGAGCAGTATTACGACTCCCGCAACGACGAACACCACCAGGACACCTACAGACAGGTAACGGCCTTAGCCCTGAGGAAGCTGCCTCACATCTAGAACGTTCTAGAGCAGTTCATGGTGAGCTGGTAGCTAAATGAAAATGGTCCTTCTGCTCCAACACTGTTATTCTGTTATCTGTGTGAATAACTGCCTTTCCTCAAGGCTGTCACACACAGGGAGGTCTCATGGACCAAAGGCCAGTGCTGCTGGAGATCAGAGTCTCCCGGCCCACCCCCTCAGGGCCAAACCCAGACTCTTAGTTCCCTTCTTGTATCGTCACCTTCTCATGAGCAGCAAATATGTTTAAATTAAAGGTAAACATAGCTGTGCATTCCAGGCTTTCCTCCTGTCCAATCAGCTGCTTGCAGTAGCAGGAGCCCAGTGACACGCCCCATCCATAACCCTTCTCGAAGCCCCTCGTGACTCTAGCCCTGCTTGTCTTGAGTGTGGGGGTGTGTGACTGGGTCTTGTTCCTCAGGCCAGCCCGGCCTCTCCCCCCGCGTGTTAATGTCTCTCTCCATGCCGTCAGATCCACATAGATATTCCCCGGATGAATCCGGAGAGTTTAATCCTTCAGCCGAGGGTCACTGAGGTAAGCGAGGCGAGGCCTGGTGGGGTCCACCCCCAGAAGCATGCCGAACGCACCCCGACAGTCATCCTGCCCACCTGTCCCCTCCTCTCTCTCTGTCAGGCAGGCCCTGATTGGTCAACTGGGCTCCACTAACCCGCCTCTGTCCCCCTATTGGCTGGTTTGCTGGTTAACCCCTCCTCCGCTGGTTTCTTTGTGTTCTTCCCCACAGATTCACATTGACATACCGAGAACTAATCCCCTCATTCCTCTCTTTCAACAAGCTTCCGTGCAAGAGGTGAGATGCGCCCCCTTGTGGCTGGGGACCCCCTGCTCATGCATGCACACACAAAAACGCACGCACACGCCATCGACAAGCCAGTGTGGCCAAAACGTCGATACCCCAGAACATAACCGCCATTCGCTGGTGACAGGGCGGTGCTTCGCTATTTACTTGGCCGTCTGGGGATAAAGCCTGCTTTCGTTTTGTTTTCTCACGGAAACAGATCCTCTCATTATTTGGGCGTATTTTCTCGGGCATGTTGTCCCAGACACCCTGCCTTGTTTGCGCGCCGGCTGTGAATGCCTCGGTCTGTTTGTACGCGCCGTAGGGGCCACTGAGGGTGAATACTAATCATGCCCCCCCTGAGTCACAGGTCCGTTCTGATCCCCGAAAGCCTCTCCCTCCTCCAGCCCCATGCACCCAGGCAGATGCTCCCCCAGTGAGGCTTGGGAACTCGGGAGTCCTGCCAGAACCTGATCATGCATTGAACGCTGCCTGCAATAGTGCCTGATTCCAGGCTATGCGAACACACAGTTTTCAATCTGA
Source organism: Mormyrops attenuatus (assembly GCA_026777985.1). Taxonomy (NCBI): domain Eukaryota; kingdom Metazoa; phylum Chordata; class Actinopteri; order Osteoglossiformes; family Mormyridae; genus Mormyrops; species Mormyrops attenuatus. The sequence continues at coordinate 34,277,644 of JAODKC010000064.1, forward strand.
TTCCCCTTCAAAATAAATTATTAACTTACAATGTTGCATTTGCTTTCTTTGTGTCCGTCTGACAAGACCAAAACAGGATGAGAATTTTAGTTTGAATTTCGGCTCTCGGCAGAAACGTAAAATCCCACGCCTGGCGCAGTTGGGTGGGGTAGTGATTCCAGCCGCTCAGTCTCTCCTGCGACATCGCGAGAGATCTGGGCCCCAAGCAGAGGCGACGTCGTACTGACGGCCGGGTTTAGCGACTGAGCTGAGCGGCTGTCCAAGGTGGTGGCTGCCAGGCCCCGGTCGCGTGGAGGGGAGGTCGCAATGGAGAGCGGCCCTCGGATAAGCAGCGAGCCGGGATGATCCGTGCGATCCGGGGGAGGGCCGTCTGCTGGATGCAGCGGGATCGCTGTGCCACACAACACTGGCTTTAAACATAGGAACTGGTGCAAGAGGTTCAGCTTTTAACCCCCGTAGGGCAGCCCGTCCAAACTGCCATGAATTTTTTGACACCGTTAGGGAATCAGGCAGCCGGAATGCCTCGTTTCAGAAAGCTTGTGATAGGCATCCGTCGGAAAGCGCAAGCGAATCCTTTTTAGTTTGCCCGAAGTTCCATGCCGGAAGGGACATTGTACGCGACGCGGCCCGACATGCAGGCATACGCGGTTACATGCCTCGCTTACAGCCTCCCTGTACAGCGCTGATCGTGTCGACCCTTCCCCAGATCACTAACATTACTCACCCCAAACACCCTCATTCAGCTTTTGAGAGTGAAGGGGCCCCCAGCTGTGATGGGTGCATGTCCTGCTTTCTGCACCATAACACCTAACACAGCTGTAAGTGTGGGTAACGCTGGCTCTGCCTTCATCCTCCTCTTCCTCACCCCACCAGATTTTCGAGAGGGTCCTCTTCATCTGGGCCATCCGGCACCCGGCCAGTGGCTACGTACAGGGCATCAATGACCTGGTCACGCCCTTCTTTGTGGTCTTCGTCTTCGAGTACATCGGTAAGTATGGAGCCCCCGTCTGGCCATTAGCGCAGCAGGCGGGGCATCTACTGCCTACCTACCTGGTCGGAGCAGGCCGGGCGTCTGCTGCCCTCCTACCTGGCCGGAGCAGGCCGGGCATCTGCTACTCTCCTACCTGGTCGGACCAGGCCGGGTGTCTGCTGCACTCTTTCCTTGGCCAGAGCAGACCGGGCGTATGCTGCCCTCCTACCTCGTCGGAACAGGCTGGGCGTCTGCTGCCCTCCTACCTGGCCGGAGCAGGCCGGGCATCTGCCGCCCTTCTACCTGGTCGGAGCAGGCCGGGCATCTGCCGCCCTTCTACCTGGTCGGAGCAGGCCGGGCGTCTGCCGCCCTCCTACCTGATCGGAGCAGGCCGGCCATCTACTGTCCTCCTACCTGGCCGGGGCAGGCTGAACCCCGACCCCTCGGTTTGGTGTGTCTGCTAAAAGGCCACAGAAATTGTTTTGCCGGGGAGCTTGCTTGACAAATATTCTCGTCACGCTAGGAGAGGGCTGGCCTCATTTCCTGTTGTCAGGGTAGCCTGCCTGGTGAGCTCGATGGAGTTTGGAGAGCTGTTAGCATATTTATTTAGATCCTGTCCTTGGTTGACAATAAAAATTTCTTACGATGTCTGTAATCCTGCCGCTTCATTTAAAGCACTTTGTGTTCTAAGGAAGTTTAGAAGGGGAGGCGAAAGATCGTTAAAATGTATGTTATAAGTCGATGGTAAATTAAGCCGGCTCTCTTGTCTCTTTGTTGATTGTTGGTGTGATTGCTTGTGGCTGTGAGCTGTGTATAACACTTCTGTTGACAGATGTATGATTACGGAGCCTGTTTCCAGTTAAGCGAAGCTTGCTGTTTGTTTTCTGCTGTCAGGAAGATTCATTGTTTGTTGAAAGTGTTCACCTCTGACAATGAAGGACACAGATGAGAGATCATGTCTGATCCGATCGTCCGTGCCTCTGTGCTGTTGCGTGAGTGTGGGGATCGCGTACATGGCCGGGGGGTGGATAATTTACTGCAGGGCACTGGTCCCGAAGGCTGGCCAGCAGGCCAGCCCAGGGGCTGTAATCCCACGGACAACCAGTAGAGGCAGCAGTGAGCAGTGTGTGAAATTCAGTGTCGTTCAGTGATACCGCTCTTGGTTTTGGTTTGCATTGGTCACGGTCATTAGGGTGCGTTAGAACCCTGTTTCAAACGCTACGTGAATGCTGTGAGTCGTCCTTAAGCCATGGAATCACATGATGTACTGGGGCCCCACTAAGGGGTCTTTGTAGTTTGGCGTCACAGGCCCCCAAGGCAAACGTGCAAATGAGCTGTTTGTTTTCAGCCATTATTCAGAGTTGTAGATACACCACTAATTTATTTAATGAACTGCCTGCTTGTCACTGAGATCTTTCGGTTTTTAAATGAGCAATTTTTATAAACTGTTTATCGTGGAAAATGCCTTCTGTCTACCAGAAGGCAATAATTATGTGAAATATATTTTGCTTCAATAAACACAAGTTTCCGTAGAAATGAAAAATATTTAGCAAAAGTGATGATAAGAATTAAATATAACTAATAACTTGGGGGAGGGGGGCTGAAAGAGCAAAGCCCTCCCTTCAGGGAGAGTCCTGTCCCATTTGCTGTTCATCCAAACAAAGCAAAGCGATTACCCCTGTCCTTCATCACTGTGAAGTGTACATTCCTGTCGTTTGCCTGAATGGGGATGGATTGCGATGCAGGTCTAATTGGGGGGAGGGTTCTGGGGGTGGGCTGTCAGATCCCAGGGGCTGAAACCAAGGAGCTGGGAGCTTTAATCGCAATGTGGGCGCAGCGCGAGGGTGACGCTGCTGCTCTTCCTTCCTCCTCATCCTCTCTTCTTCCTCTCCTCCATCCCTCTCCTCTCTTCCTCATTCCTTTTTCTCCCTCATCTTTGTCTCATTCTCTCTGCTCTCTCCCCTCTTCCTCACTCCTCTTCCTCTCTCTTACTTCCTACTGCAGTCTTTTAGGCATCCAGACTATAGGTGGCACTATAAAATGATGGGAGGGGTAGTGACCCATCCATCTAATTAATCAGAGATAAAATGAGATTGCTCGTGGGTGCGCGGCATTACCTGACCTCCGGTACACGTTTTAAACCCCACCGCAGGGCATGTTCATAATCCAGTCTCTAAGAGCATCTTCTGGGCCATTTGGCTCTTTGGCGGGTTTCTCATGCCCCAGTGTGCAAGCCTTGCCCACGGTGTTATAAACAGGAACAGGAAGATCCTCTGTCGTCACATGAACCAACTTTTGAAAGGGTAGCAGGTGGCTGGTGGTGCCCTCTACCTGTGCCCCAGTATATATACTGGGCTTGCCCCTTTCTCCCAGGAGATTGTCCCTTCTGGAAGTTTTGTCCTGCTCTTTTTTGCTCCTCTCAGCTCTCCATCCATGTTCCTCTGCGCTCGGACGTCATTAACGTCAAATTAATCTGACACCAGGCCCCCCCCGCACAGCACGTGATGTCTGGGCTTTGAAGCCTTGCTTCGCCTAGGCTGTGGGACCCGTACCCCGTCTCCCTGAAGGCCTAATATCTCTTTCCCAGACAGGGGCATCTCGTGGGCATCTCGTCCTGGCAGACTCGGGCCTGATACAAAAACTCCACGGCTGTCTGGAGCGCTCGCCCTGCCCCGCCCCGGCTTCCGGAGTGAGCGACCTACGCCCCCATTAGGCCGTTGTGGTCATTAGCATCCCGCCGGAGGTCCGTCCCTGTCATCGGGGTGGTGGCAGTTAGACCACCAGGTGGCGATGATGGGACAGGCGGCAGTGTGTCGCCTGCACCTGAGTGTTTGCGTTGTGGTGGTGATGGACAAGTCTTAACTTGACCCGATTCATGCTTTGAGGAGGCAATGCGTAGCTCAGCAGGTTAGCCCTCTCCGTCTGCCTCAAATGGTTTGAATCCCGCGGTCGGTAGAGAACTGCTCCCTATGCACTGAATAGATGGTCAGTACGACACGACCAATTAAAATGCTCTGTTGGCAGTTGCTGCCACCTCCTCTTGGGTTCCCTGCTCACTGACCACGATCTGTCGCCCCACCTGTAAGCGGGGGCGCAGAGACCCCGCCTCTGGGATCCGACAGCGCCCCCTCTGGTGCACGTCCCGTGTACGACGTGTGCCTGTAATTTGCCGGTAGTGGAAAAAAGACTGGTTGAAAAAAAGGACGCGTTTAATGCTTGTTCCTGTCAGCCTGTCCCCTGTCCGGATCGCCCGTCCCTGTGCCGAGTCCTCCGTCGTCTCCTGATTACAGCGTTCTTTTGGCGAGTTAGACGTATCTCCTTCAAAGAGCAGCTCTCTCGGATGACGCGACTTTCCACCGATCTGCGGCATAAGCAACATCGCCGTCGGCAGCAAGCCGATTTCCTTGACGACAGAGCTGAGAGCCCACCGCGGTGCGTGCGAAGCCAGCGTCAGCGTGCAGAAATCCTGTTTCCCGTTTCGTTACGCTCGTATAAATATGATCGTATTTATTATCCATCCAAGCGTAGCGCGTATTAAATTTGTGCGGCAGAAAGTTCAATTACAGTTTGCTGTGCTAGGTACAGGCTGACATTAATCTAGTTTTATAGTTCTATATCTAACGTAACAGATAATGTGATGTAGAGCTGAAATTAATAGAGAACTTGTCTTTTTTATGAAGCCATACTTTTTTAATGACTAATCATAGTTATTGAATATTTTGGGCATTAGTTAATTAGTTTGCTATAAAAAGCTATAAATTGAATTTCTGCACAGATTTATGAATTGGAAAAATTGGACTTTTTTGCATATGCAATAGATCAGACTTAACCTAATGTCATTTATAACTATTAAGGATGCCTTTTTTAAAGGCCGTAGGCCACATGATTGGTTGGACCTTTACTTGCCTGTTAATTTATTTATGAAAACACAGATAATTCCTCTATACAGTGTTTGTAGTTATGGGATCATTGTGCTTTGGGGTGGTGACAGTGATGCGTCTTTTCCAATCCCTGTGATTTGAGGTTGCCTCAGTGCTGCATTAACCCCTTAATGGACTCACAGTATACATCGCAGATTATGTCCTTTTTTGAAACCATTTTTTGTTCCTCTTTTTAAAAGGTGGCTTTAGTTTGCCCACAAATCTTCGCTTGATCTATCATACAGCAAACAAATAACTCTGCAGTGTTGCTGTAAATACTGTACAGGCAGCAGGTGGCGTAGTAGTTAAAGGTGTGCGCATGTAGTCCGGCTCCTGTAGCCAAACCTGAATTCGCCGGGAAAATGGGATTAATACTGTCCCTTTGCACACACAGTTCTCCCAGTAAACAAACGCAGATGATTGTCGATGTGAGGGAGTCTGCTGTGCTCTGAGGCTGCAGGAGGCTTGTGCTCTCGCAGCTGTAATGCAGTCACCTGAACAGAGGCTAATTTGGTGGCCATTATTCCTGACCAGCTGCGGCTTTGCCGTCTGCCATCCAGAGGGAGCCAGGGGTGGGACTACAGGGGAACTGGCCCCAACTGAAAGCTGATTGGCCCACTGCCCTGTCATTCCCCAATTCAAAACATATTATTGGCTAATTATAAGATTGGCCCCTCGGGCACCCTTCCCGACAGATTCTGTCATTGGAGGACAGAAGATAGCTTTTGCGTCATGGAGTGGTGAGACTTGACTGAATGCACCCCAGGTAATTGGTGGTGATTCCCAGTCACATGCTCTGAAGCCACGCCCACTCCGTCTGAGCCAAACCACGCCCCTGGCTATACCCCTCTTGTATTCCCGAAACACTTAAACTGGTCGACTTATTTCCTGGCGCTAAAAGGCCGATTAGCCCAGTTAGCTTGGAAAGCTCCTTCATTAATTATCTGTGCTTTTGATTAGAGCTCTGTGCAATCTAATTAGTGCCCATTAAGCAGAGGTAGGTACACGGAGGCTTGGGGTGCGAACAGTCGCTGCAGTGAGCCCGATTACCCGCGAGCCACGGACATCAGGTGCAGAGTCCCTCACCTTTTGGGGAGTGTCCTCTCCCAGTGTTGTCATAGCCATCAGATTTCTGATTAGTTCCCATATATCATCACTGCCAACTGAAAGTGCCGGTCCAACAGGAAGTCAGATGCTCTAGACCAAAAGAAAGTTGGAATCAGCTGGGCATAGCGAAGTGAATGAGTGTGCCCGCCCCCCCACTGTGAGCTCGTCCCCTGTCCCCTCAGTTTGCTGCTGGTGTCACAGTGGTGGGGGAGGGGCAGTCAGTGAAGGTCGAAGGTCGTCAGCATGATAAAGGTGCAGAAACTGAGCCCCCTCCATCTCTACTCTGCCCCTAGAAGACGAGGTGGAGCATTTCGATGTGTCCAGCCTGAAGGAGCAGGAGCTGCGTGACATTGAGGCTGACAGCTTCTGGTGCA
>JAODKC010000064.1:34334165-34353033 GCA_026777985.1 Mormyrops attenuatus
CCCCCCCCCACGAAACAGCTCATGAGAATTCTAATGCAGAGTCCTTCCCTTTGTGGACCCTGTCCAACCCCTAAACTTAAAACAGCTAACTGCTAGGGGGGGCTATTTTACCCATCGGGGGTTATGCATTCCTGAGCCCCCGCACCAGAGATGGCTAATGGAGGGAGACAGACTCTTTGCACGTTTCATTTGGTCTCTGTAGGTGCAGTAGGCTGCCTGTGAGGGGCGCTATAACCGCATCCGCACACATGCTGCACCAGTGCATCTGGCTGGCTGCTTTCCAGCCTGACTCCTTCATAACAGTACTTTGCACTGAAGAACGAGAGAGATCCAAGACTGTCGGTCATCATCCTCACACCATCGGTCACGCAAACACACGCACACACACACGTGTGTACACGATGCCCGCTGCACAGCACACGCTAAGCAGGAGGTCTGCACACCCAAAGTGCCCTGAGGGTGCTAAGGGGTGCAGCTAGCCCAGCGTGAGAGCAGGTGTCCTGACACTGTGGGTACGCATGGGGAGGGGGGCCATGGCAGGCTGTCAGGGTTATAGAATGTTCTAGAACAGGGAGGTCAAATCCATTCTCATGATTGCCTAATTTTCCTGGAGGTGGTACACATGGCTGCCCTCTTTAATCCGTTACAGCCCCCCCCACCAACACACAGCTGTGGGTGGTCTTTCTACAGCCTGAACATGTGACCCCCTAATCGCCACAGGGGCTCTGCATGGGGTCCCATCCCCTGATTAATTGGAATGGCTCGTTATACACGGAATGGGCCCCTCTGCCCCGATGGGTACCGATGCCTGTCGGACTACATGACTGAACTTCAACGTAGACAGATGAAGGCCTGCTCAGCAGCTCTACACGGTTTGCAAGCTAATCTGTGCCCTCCTGCTTTTACTCACATTGTACATTTGGGCACCGGGGGCGGGGGGGGGTGCCAGTTTTTAACATCTTGGCTGGGATTAACATCAGATCATCAGAGGACGACCAGCGATCTCTCCATCCATAGAACTCCGTAACCTCTCCTTCAAACTCACTTTCATCCACTTCCTGTTTCGTCTGGTATCTTATCAGGCAGGTGTGAGGAGATTCACCAGATGGTGTTTGATAGTCTATTGCTGGTTGTGATATTATGGGATGTTAATTAAAAAGCATGTCTTTTCCTTTTTTTCCTCGTAGCACCGCAGTAGGCGTGGGTTTCTATGGAAACAGTGAGACCAATGACGGCGTGTATCAGCTGACCTACTCACTGTACAACGTCAACCACACGCTGAGCGGCGTGGATAACCTGGTAAGTGACCGCTGCCTTTGTGGCCCTCAGGTCTTCTGCTGGTCCTCGTACGGGTGATGGTGGCCAGAAATGCACACCCACAGGACAGGTGACAAAAACTCACGCTCAGAAAATCCTCAGTGCTGAGATGTCGCATTACTGGCAACTCCTACCCCTGGGAGGTGACATCTTGTTCTGATTTCAGGCTAAACAGGTCACGTCATTCTTGAGAAGAAGACAGTGTTTTGGGTGTAGTTTAATGGGTGTAGGGGTTGTACCTGACATCCCTTGCCTTACGCGCGTCCCTTGACCTCAGCTAGGCCTGAAGCATGACATCTTACGAATGCGCAGTACCTTAACAACCACGTTCCCCTAGGCACTGCATTTCCCAGAATGCTTCAGAGCAGCACTTACTATCATCGGACCTGGACCCCAGAGCACGTGTTCGGGAAGTGGATCATTTGGATCTGAAAAACCCAACAAAACAGGCTTTTCTCGGGAGTCACATGACGAGCCAGCCCGTGACTAAACGCTTTCTCTGGGTGCCGGTCTGAGGCGCCCTGCTTAGTTGGTTGGCATGGCAACTTAATTGGGGTCACAGGGCAGGCGGAGTCAAGCTCAGCTAAATCTAAAACCATTCAACAATTCAAAATGTAAAAGAACGACATTTTACATAAACTATTCAGTTTTATTATATTTTTATTGATTACACGTTTGTAACCTTGGCTCACTCACATCTTAGAGTTCAGCATCTGCTTCCCTGGAAGGATCTGTCTATTTTTCATTCATACTTTAAGCTCCGAGGATGGCTGAGGACATCGAGCTGATGAAACTGCACTATCAATCAGTTTTAGAATCTGACAATAGATGGTTCTCGTACGTTCACAGCCTGATTTACGGGCACAGCCTGACTTATGGTTACAATCTGACTGATGGCCATATGGTCTGACTCCCGGTAACAGCCTGAGAGGACCGCTCTTGAATTTACACTTACATTTAACACATTCAGCAAACGATTTTGTCCAAAGCGACATACATGTGAGGTGAATAGCACATTACAAACATTCGGTTGTCAAGGAGTCAACTAGGCATAAGAGTCAAGATATCAGGTTTTATTGTCATATGTATAAGGTACAGTGTGCGAAGTACAATGAAATTCTTGAATTCCTTCTCCACATTCTACAGACAATTAACAGGACAGTGCAGCGTTACAGTATAATAAATATTAAGAACTAAATACTAATTACTATGAGTTATCTAACAATGTATAACATCTAAGAATATGTAATACAACATTCAATATGAGTCAGTTAAGTGTTATGTGGCACAGCATAAGTATCAACATAAAGTCATGCAGTGGATAGAGTATAGAGAATGCTGGAGTAGTGATACAGGATTAGCAATAAATAATTAAAAGTAAGTGATGGGGCAAAGTGATGAGCCTGGGGCAGATCAGTACAAAAGAGAGTCACTATAAGCGCTTAGTATTATGTGGTGTGTGTCAGACAGTCTTAGAGCACTGGGGGAGATGCTGGCCCTGAATTTTGTTCTGGAGAGTTTCTAGTCCTGTGTGGAGAAGCTGCCGTACCAGGGCAATATGCCATAAATGGACTCCACAGCACATTGGTAGAAGCTGCTGAGGACTGTAGTGGACATCTGGACTTTTCTCAGGTGTCTGAGGAATAAGTGTAGCTAGGCTGAGCTTCCAATGAATGCCCAAGAACTAGTGTGAGTAGGATTGGAGCAGGAGCTACACAACAGCTTCTAACAAAGCAAGAACCTAATCATCAGTCAGTGTGACTCAAGAGCATTCAATGAACATAAAGAGGCATCAGTTTAGTAGAGGAATTCATGGAACAGATGGGTCTTGAAGGTAGAGAGGAAGTCTGATGACACAACTTCATTCATCAGCTCATTCCACCACCAGGGAACCACACAAGACAACATCTGGAGCAGGGGTAAGTGGCCCAGATCCTGGAGTACCAGTGTCCAGCAGGTTTTCCATCCTACCTGGTCTTCGATGAACCACCGCGATCTCAGGCAGATAGTAACTCATCAGGTAGGATGGAAAACCTGCTGGATGCCGGCACTCTGGGATCAGGGTTGCCTACCCCTGGTCTGGGTTATGCTCCGTGCGTGGTGGAGGGAACTCCAAGCGGCGCTGGCGATGGCCCTGTAAGCCAGCACCAAGGACCTGAACATGATGCGAGCTCCAGTAGGAGGCCAGTGAAGAGAGATGAGGAGTACGGTCACATAACCTGACTCAGTGTCGCAGTCTGACTTGCACTCCCTCCCTGTCCTTCACCCGCTGCCATGTCCTGAAGGAGCAGTCGTGGGTGCTGCAGTGGAACCCGTTAGACCGTTAGGGGGAATGAGGACTGACATGCCCCCCCCATTCCAAAATCCCCTTCCTACTGGGAATTTAAACGGTATATCTTTAGAAACCGATTCCCAGCTGACAGCTGATTTGTTGTTTCCACGGGAAGCTCCTCCCACACCAGACTCCATCTGCACTGCCCCCCCATGTGCTTACAGTGACAGTAAAGTACTCAGATCCAGCTGACTTGGTGTCATTTTCCATCCAGTTGAAATGAACATAATGTTTTATAAGTAGCAGTTAATTTCATTGAGGTCCCGGCAAACAAGCTGGAACAAAAGTCATAAACAGGCAAACAGGCTATTTAAAAGTTATGGGGGGGGCACACCCTGCGTTAATTGTGGAGCCTGAGTGTGTGGGCAGTGGGGCAACTCGATAGTAAGGGGTTCATAAAAACACAAGATGTACGGTGGTGTGTGGAGGAGTTTGTGGACTGGAGTTCAATGTGATGTTTTTGTGGGGGAGGTCAGGGTTCAGGCTCAGCGTGGGCTGTCCCCAGGATGGTGTGATATTCATAACATTCAAGAATTAATCATTTATGGATTCTTTTAAAAGAGGAGATACGAGCACAAAGGATCTTTAAAGCGGTTAGAACAAATAATTTCTACACTAAGCACATAACAAGAAGATATTTTCAAAAGAAAAAGGTTTGACTATGGCAAGCTTCGCCACGAGGGTATCTCTGGCAGTGCATGATGGGATTGACTGAGGGTGAGGGTGGCACCCTGGAGGGGGGCACGAGTCATCAGCCGTAAGCCTTTTCGAAACAGGTCAACTTGGAGGTCTAGGATCTGTCCCAGGACCACAGAAGCTTCCTGTTCACTCCTTATCTGTGTACTGTCTTGTTAATGCGTTCCTATGTGGAAAACGCATTCCTGGGGGGCTGCTAGTGGGGGGGGAGGGGTGGTTCTCTGTACATTGTTGCTCCAGGGTGGACAGCCTAAAACATGTTGGAGATTGCCTGAAGTTATTTGTCCCAACAGTTAGTAGTAAATATCAAGAGAAATTTATATTTGTAGCACTGATATTAAATCGTCTCTTTTTGTGCCTGCTGTACTTTCTAAAGGTTTGTCTGTTAGTTTGAGGCCCCGTGGGGCCCCTCTTTCCTGTTATCATGTCCCTGCTATTGGCCTCTTAAAGAAGATGGTAAACTCTGCAAAAATCACAGATGGCACATGTCAACAGACAAAACATTATCTGCAGGCATGCAAAGAAAAATGAATGTTCTTTCAGAGCTAAAAGATAAAAGGGGACCCAAATTGCAGTTAGTTGCAGTTCTCGTCCAGCAGCAGTCACATGACTAGTGGGGCCACGGGTCTGGTGTGGGTAAAACCCCAGCAGCTCCGGGCCCCATGCCCCTGTTAGCACCAGTGGGTCACATGGCCCACCACATGCACAACTGACAGACACTGCTGTTGCCATAGTAACCGGTACCAAATGGGGCACCTTCGCTATGCTGTTTTTGGGTGAAATCTGACTGTCCCTTTCACTGGTGAGCGGACCGGGCCGGACCGGGCCTCTTCGCGTCCCGCTTCTCCCGTCCTCCCTCAGTATTCCTTTTACGGTGAGCCAAGGCAAAGAGGTGTCTGAATAGGTTTCCTCAGGATGAATGCCCCCTCTCCCCCCGCCCACCCCTCCAAATGAGGACCAAACAGCTTCAGTTTGACGGCTTCCATTAGCCCACTGCTGCTTTTCTAATCGAACCTCTTTGAGGACCCAGAATGCCGTTCTCTCTCCCTGTGCTCTCCCACTGCTGTTTTTTTTTCTCACGGGAAGGAACCGATTCCAGGACATTCCGACTAAAGGGAGAGCCTGGCCCCAGCTGCTCTCCCGATTTCGGCCCCAATAGAAAGAGCTTTTCTTCCTGCCCCGAAAGGATGGTCATGCTGAAAATCAGCGCCTTTCATGCTCCCTGCCCCTCTGCCGAGGTCGCAGGATGCTCGCGTGGCCCGCCTCTCGTTCCCCCAGATCTCGCCACCATGGGGACGCATCCTAGTCTGCCCCACCTCCTCGCCACCATGGTGATGCACCCTAGTCCGCCCCACCTCCTCGCCACCATGGTGACGCACCTTAGTCCGCCCCACCTCCTCGCCACCATGGGGACGCACCCTAGTCCACCCCACCTCCTCGCCACCATGGTGACGCACCATAGTCAGCCCCACCTCCTCGCCACCATGGTGACGCATCCTAGTCCGCCCCACCTCTTCACCACCATGGTGACGCATCCTAGTCCGCCCCACCTACTCGCCACCGTGGTGGACGCACCCTAGTCCGGGCCACCTCTTCGCCACCATGGTGATGCATCCTAGTCCGCCCCACCTCCTCGCCACCATGGTGACGCACCCTAGTCCGCCCCACCTCCTCGCCACCATGGTGACGCATCCTAGTCCGCCCCACCTCCTCGCCACCATGGTGACGCATCCTAGCCTGCCCCACCTCCTCGTTCCTGCCCCTCACTCACGGGAACAGAGGAATTTATTAAAAACCAAACCTAAGCAGGAGTATCTCAGAAAATGGAGTGGGGTGGGGGGGTTAAGCAGAACCCCCCAACCCCCGAGACCTCAGGACCCTTCAGCACCTACTCTCGAAAGCGGATACCATCTGTCATGTCAAAGAGCATGATAGAATATCAGATACGTGAGGATCCCGTCCCTCTCGACAAGTGGACCTCATTTGCCCCAAGAAACATGAGTGGGACCACCAGAACCTGCCTCCCACCCAAATATTTGTCATTTGACCACAAATGTCAGTTTAATACCTTCTTAAGTTCACCTGGACAACGTCAGCTGGCCCCAATATAACAATAACAAAACCAACTAAAGTAATAAAATAAAAAACAAAAAAGGGTTTTTTTTATACGGAAACCATTCATCAGTTAGCAGATGCGGGATTAAAGTCGTTTGCCTGAACTAATCAGCCAGCAGCAGCTGCTGCTCGTTACTTAACTGCTGCTCCTTACTTAACCGCTGCTCGTTACTTAACCACTGCTCGTTACTTAACCGCTGCTCTTTACTTATCCGCTGCTCTTTACGTAACCGCTGCTCCTTACTTATCCGCTGCTCTTTACTTAACCGCTGTTCGTTACTTAACCGCTGCTCATTACTTATCTGCTGCTCTTTACTTAACCGCTGCTCTTTACTTATCCGCTGCTCTTTACTTAACTGCTGCTCCTTACTTAACTGCTGTTCGTTACTTAACCGCTGCTCTTTACTTATCCGCTGCTCTGTACTTTACTGCTGCTCGTTACTTAACCGCTGCTCTTTACTTGTCCGCTGCTCGTTACTTAACTGCTGCTCTTTACTTAACTGCTGCTCGTTACTTAACCGTTGCTCTTTACTTAACCGCTGCTCTTTACTTATTTGTGTTTCATTACTTATCCGCTTCTCATTATGGAGCCGTAGCCTTGTCAGTATCGCATATCCAGCGTGTGATTTTAGGTTCTGTTCACACTGATGCCTTCATCCCGTAGTGCGGAAAACATGTCTGGTCAGTCTGATCACTGGCACTTGGGGGTGGGGATGTGTACGCAGCAACAGCAACATCTTCCAACAACTTTCTGCAGAGAATTTGTGAGTAATAATAAATGTATGTTATGCCCTATACCTCCCATTTGCCTTAATGGTTTTTTCCATGCAGGATCGGTGAGCCTGGAGCCTATTTCATGAAAGCAGGGCAGCGTTTTTCCCATGTCTTGCCCTACCTTGACACACACACACACAGTAGCGTGAAGTTTGGGATCAGCCATCTAGCCAGTGCTGCTGGAGCATATTGAAGAGTACAGCACCTTGCTTTAGATGCCAGTAGCAACATGGCTACTCTGCTGAGCACAAGATTTGAACCTGTGACCTTCTGATCCAAGGCTCAAGGCCTGGCCCACTGATCCACACAGCACCACACCTGTTACTTATGGCTCTACACTTACAGCTACATAACTGTCCAGTGAAATGCATTTTCCCATTTATGCATTAAAATCTGTCATGTCCAGACATGAGCAAGGAAGCATGCCCTCACAAAACCCCTATTTGATATGATGCATGCTGTCCAAGTCCGTCCCCTGTCCTATCAGATGAATAATAAAAATGGACATTACCCCCCCCCCCATCACCACCACCACGGGACTGATGGCTTCTCTGAAATTGCATTCAAAGGCGAGCCTGACAAGTGAGGATATTACATGAAAATAGTTCCTGCACACAAATCCTCAAAAGGCAGTTCTGAGAAACGGACCTGACACTGAGTTCTAATTAACCCATAACTCACCATATAATCCTTCTGCCACTGGGATAGCTTATTATTTTGATAATTAACTGATTGTTTTATCGCCAGAGAGGTAAAGAGAAGCATTACAGGAAATAGGGTTGGTGTGCTGTGAAGGTAGGGAGTGGCAGGCCCCCTGTCCATCCCTTGCTCACCTATTGGCTCACTCCGCCCCCTGCAGGTGGGGAACAGCATGGGCAACATTCAGAGCGGGTTAAATCAACACCTGGAGCGACTGGACGAGATTTTCGCCACACGCGGCGACTACGTGCAGACGCTGCGCTTCATGCAGCAAATGGCTGACAATATCATCCGGCAACTGGTAGGCCTGCCAGACTGGGAAAACAGCAAGGTGGACCTGGCTGAGGTGGCTGATCATATTGCCCGCGCTGAGTACTACAGGTGAGGGGGAGCACGGGGGCTGGGGGAAGTAGGCCTCACATGCAGGAGGCTGCAGATTCGCATATTGGAGGTGGGCGTGGCATCACACAAAGGTGGGGGGGGTGCCACAATTGGCAGGGGAGGTGGGTAGGGCATTACACAAAGGTGGGAAGGGTGCCCCAAATGGCGGGAGAGATGGGCGGGGCATTACACAAAGGTGGGAAGGGTGCCACAAATGGCGGGAGAGGTGGGTGGGGCATTACACAAAGGTGGAAAGGGTGCCACAAATGGTGGCAGAGGTGGGCACGACATCATTAAAGACAGGATGGGAGCCACAAATGGTGGCAGAGGTGGGCGGGACATCTCAAAAAGGTGGGAGGGGTGCCACAAATGATGGCAGAGGTGGGCGGGACATCACAAAAAGGTGGGAGGGGAGCCACAAATGGTGGCAGAGGTGGCACAAATGGTGGGAGAGGTGGGCAGGACATCACAAAAAGGCGGGAGGGGAGCCACAAATGGTGGCAGAGGTGGGCAGGACGTCATTAAAGACGGGATGGGAGCCACAAATGGTGGCAGAGGTGGGCGGGACATCACAAAAAGGCGGGAGGGGAGCCACAAATGGTGGCAGAGGTGGGCGGGACATCACAAAAAAGGTGGGAAGGGAGCCACAAATGGTGGCAGAGGTGGGCGGGACATCACAAAAAGGTGGGAGGGGAGCCACAAATGGCGGGAAAGGTGGCACAAATGGCGGGAGTGGTGGGCGGGGCATTACACAAAGGTGGGAGGGGTGTCAAAATTGGCAGGGGAGGTGGGCGGGGCATCACAAAAGGGATGCATCACACAAATCTGTGCTAGCAATCAGAAAGTTGCCGGTTGGAATCCCATGAATGCCAAGAGTGATTCTACTCCATTGGACCCTTGAGCAAGGCCCTAACCTGCAACTGCTTCATCCTGAGTATGATCTTAATCTACATCCAGCCCTATAAGCAGGTCCTCCAACTTACAGGGAAATTTGGGGGTTGGTGGCAGGATTGCCACTCCAACCACTGGAAAAATACTGTTCCACTTTATTGAACTACTGTGGTGCTGAGGTATCACACGGCTGCACTTGGACTATCATCCCTGAGCTGGTTTGTCGTGTGGTGGGTGTGGCAACGCACTTTAATCAGTGCATGCTCCTTACCTCTGCTGTTTTGGGCCAGTGAAGAGAAGAAGGTTATAGACTACAGCTCTAAGAATTCTTGCTTGTGTGTGAGCACGTGTTTCATCTTGCAGTTCCACCACCTGGCCAGTAGGGGCCAACGTGCTTAACCCAGCTGCTTTTCCAGAGCCATGACCTGGACTCTCTCCTCAACCCCAGTGTCCTTTGGTTCTACTAGTGTTTTTTTTTCAACATTGTACAGCTCAAACAACCACTTGGCTTAGAAATATTAAAATATTTTAGATTTTTTAAAGATTTTCCCTGCAATCAATAAAGTTTATCTTATCTTAAAAAATCCTCTCCTCTACCCAGTTGAAGGGTTTTGGATTAAATATTGATACTTGGCCACTGAATCTCTGAGGTCAGGTTGGGACAGTCACGTTGATGAGGGCGCTATAAAAAAAACGAACGTAAATGATTCAATTAGACTGAGATGGAAATAGATTTGAAATCTTAGAATTTGAAGTTTTAGAGAGCTTGATGGTGTTGATGGGCCCTGAACGCCGAGGTCCATGCAGAACCAGGTCCATTTCTTTTTGCCCACTCCAGAGCCGCCCTGTTTCTGCTGAAATATCGCCTACCAGCTGATCTAATCACGCCGTAAATCCACGCGAACAGCCACCATCCCCAGCTTCCTGTCACTTTCCTTCTAATCACTTTACGGGTCATGTTCAGAAGCTTATTGCGATTATTACTGAGCTCTGCGTTTATCGGCCGCTAGTCTAACCCCGGAGACAGCGTGAGAGCGCCCCTGCCTCGCACGATAAATTTCCTTCTAACAACCCTATTTAATGTGCCCATAAAACTGATAAGTTTCTCAGTGCTTACTCAGTGACACGTGTCATAAATACCCCCACTGTAATCTTATATTTATGGCCTTGTCTGTTGAGCATTGTTTCGAAAAGCACAATGTCACGAGACGTCCCTATACGACTAGAAGAAGCCTACAGGATTTTCTACCCTGGATAACTGGGATTACACTTGTGTGACCTCCATTTCAAAACGATCTTCTGCCTCTGGTCTCGTGTAGCAGTTAAAAATGACACAAAAGAAACATCTTCATCCTTATTGAATCATCTGGTAGTGGGATTGTGCCGAATGACACATTCCAGTGTCGTACATGTTAATAATTCATACCACTGTTGATTAAAACTGCATGGTTCTCTGTTTGAAGCGTTTTGTACGATGTGTTGAAATAATTACAATAACAGCTTTCCCGCTCAATTAGCGAGAGCAGAGCTGCCAAATGTTCCTGCTCCAGTCTTGCGAAAGTCTGCCTCACAGCCCCAAAAGCCCCGGCGAGACGGAATGCCTGCCGGCCCCGTATGCCGGCTCCTCCGCAGGCCGATGGCGTTGCTGCTCCGACTCGGCTACCCTTTTACGGAATGGGGGGGGGGGGTGGCAGCGTTCACGTGCGATGCAATCATGGGGATCTGACCCATTCTCATTTTTCTGCTGCTTCTCGGAGGATTGGGACTGCCCTGCGAGGAGGACTGGGGTTCTGTGACAACACAGACACAGAGATGTGGGGGGGCTCGCTCTCCCCAGACTCTTAATGTGGAGGGGGTCGTGCTTTGGGTGCAGCCTGTCCACATCTTTGTGAATATGGATGGATGGATGGATGGATGGATGGATGGATGGATTGACTTAACCTGACTCATTCATGTAAAACTCGATCCCAGTAAATGAGTAAAAATCTAAAAGTAAAGACTGGATGTAAAATTCTAAGTATAGTATTTTTAAAGGTGGATAATGGTAGTGATCTCTTTAATGTCAGATCAAAGTGTCTCAAATGTGCTTATTATAAGTGAAACAAAAGCAGTGACACTGCATTTCTAATTCATCCCGGAGTTAATTAGATGGCCTTTCATCAGCGTAAAAGCAGGCTGAGCCTCTAGATGGTTTTCAACACGTAAAAACAGCTCCTGTGAATGGCAGCAAGAACTGCGTCCCTTTCCAAAGCCACCACATCCTACCACCCCTCTGCGATCCCCCAGCATGCACCAGGGGGAGCCTCCTGACCTACAGAGGGCGCTGTCACTTTGGTGCGTTTTTTGACTTTCACATTGCATGTCAGACGACATTTGCTGTTTTATAGTCTTTACACAAACCGCCAGAAGGGGTATGATAAAACGTGCAACCTCACAAAAAGAATGGGCTGACCTGGAGCAGCAGTTAATTTATTACAGAAACATCTACATCAGTGTTTTTCAGCTGTCCTCGGGGACCTGCAACATTTTTGTCCACATTTTTGCTTTCTCTCAGCTTCCAGCACAACTGAACCAAACAATCAAGCAATCAAAAGCACCAAATACCTGGCACAGGTGTGCTGGGAACTGGGAGAGAGCAAAAACGTGGACTGTCTGGGGTCCGCGGGAACTGGGTTGACTTGCCCTAGAAGTATCACCGTAATTCTGGAGCAGATCTATGTTCTGAGTTACCTGAGTCTTAGAAAAATGTAATGAAGCCGTTTAATTGCTTGCATTTTACTTTTCATGTCTTTCTTTAATTTTTAAAAGAGACTGTGAACACAGATCATTATATTAATTTCAGAGCATTGGTACGGTTTTAAAACATCTGCTCATCTATAATTTAGTGGGATATGCACAAAATATTCTGTCAAAAAAGGGGGTAAATATGTCAAGAAGCTTGCTATGAGACAGGCGAAGTCAATTTAAATCATCCGCCCAGAACCACGCAGTGAAATCTGAGCTCGCTGTGAGATTTTATATATATACACTCACACACACACACACACACACACAAACAAATATATATGTATATATTGAAGTGTGACTTCGACACTTTGACAGAGCAGGCCAGAGGGTTCAGCGCGGTCAGACTGGCTGAAATGGCAGGGAGTGAGATTTGATTCTTGATCTTGTCGATGTGTTAACAATATTAATAATACTGTACTATACATTAGAGCACAATATAGCTCAATCTGAGTGTGTCTTTGCTAATCGCTATTAGTCATGGATCAAAAATGGACACAGTATTATGCTTTATTTTCCCCTGTTTCTATCTTGTCTTTGTTTCCTGTTCTACTAAAGTCTACTAAACTATATATATATATACACACATATATATATATATATATATGATTTTGTTCAAGACTAATCGTGCTGCCTGTCGATAAAGATCCTAGAATGCTCCGGGATTCATATATTTTAATGACAGGACAATTGTAATTAAATCATGATATGACAGACATCGTTAATGGGTCAGAAGTACCTTTAAGTGCTTTTTCCTGCAGCAGTAACACAGATTTATTGCGCAAGAAAATGGCAGCCATGTTGGCAAATTTTCGGTGTAATATGATGGTCTGACAGATACTTAGTGAGATTCGGGGGGGGGTCAGAGGCTGTCCTTGGAAATTATTTGGGTTCTGCCGGCGAGCTTAGGCCAGCCCCGAGAGCATCTTTTCCCTGTAATATTTACTCAGGCTTCAGCCTTTCCTCTCTGGGAAAAAAATGATCCCAAAATGAAGAAGCTGACAGATTACTGGGTGCAGGTCCACAGCCAAACGCTCCTGCGGCACGGCTGAATACCAAGCAGGTCTGTGTCCTGTCGCTCTTGTCCCTACTGGGGCCGTGCTTGGAATACTGTCCCGGAAGACTTGGGAAGCACATGACATTAATTTAATAACCTCCGTGGCGAAGCAGATGGTGGACGCCTCATAAAACTAAATCACTAGATCAACGTTGCGAGTTTCTCAAGAGGTGCTGCTCTCAGTGATACGCCATGGACTCAGAATGTCAATGTTGTTATAGGGTCACTGATCTTTAGTGTTTGGAATGGCAGACAGAGTATGACATTCAGTACACTCTTATCGCACAAGAAAAAGTAAGAAAATAGCGGTTTTAATGAACAAAGGGGCAACCTCCCAGTCTGGAAACTGGTTCAGTTTGGTGGGACAAAGTTACGTCACCGTTCCTTCGCCTGGAGTTCTGGTTCAGTTACTTGACGCAAAGTTTACCCCTGTCAGGTGCGTTGAAGGCAGAGTGGCATGAAAATTGCACGGGTGCTGTGAGAGCCACAGCCCACGTTGGGAGCTGAGGCCAGCAGACAGCAGCGGTGCTGCAATGGCGGGCAGATAGCGCCTCTTAATGCGTTTCCTGTGTCCTGTGATCTGTCGCCAGCCCGGCAAAGCTGACCGTGAGAGCATCACATTGACCTGCAACAACCAGAACTCATTTCCATATCAGCACATCGTTGAGCATTCGCCCGTGAAAAGATGCGTCGAGTTGGCCGCTGTCGGCTTTAGCTCAATGCCGCGGTGAGATACTTAGTGCCTCTTTGATATTCCACTTTCACTTCCATCGTTCTGCTTGGTAATTATCTGCAGTAATCCGACCGAAACGCTCCAGAGAAACTGGGTGTTTCTTCAAGACGTGGAAAAGTGGCTGCAAACCAGTCTCATCATTTAACCTTGATTAAACTCTTGAAATAACAAAAGCCATTCAGCGGTGTTTTAAAGCTCAGGCCTGCTTATGCTCGGCCCTGAGTGGAATTCAAGAGTAAATCAGCACCCCACTCGAGCGAGCATTCGTCCGTCGGCTGATTCAAAGCACACCATATAAATGGACTCCCAAACAGCAGCGCCCCCTGGGGGTGCCAGCTACACTTGGTCAAGGATCCTTCATCTGCCATTATTTCCTGCTGCCACTGACTACAGAGGGACAAAAATATTCAAGGGACAAGTGATGCTTCTTGTTACAGTTCCGGATGAGTTGGGGAATAGGGCTGGGAATCGACGACGGGCCTGAAAGCCAGTGAAGCTGAAAGTTATGGGGTTTGATCATTAGTTTCCCGTTTCCTCACGTTACCTTCTGCACACCCTTGAATTTCACATGAGAGCTTCAAAAGAATGGAGAGAGATTTCACCTTGATTCCTCCCCTGCTTTTTGCATTACATAAACAGCTCCTGGTGTTTTTCCTCCTCGTCAACCCTTTGAACAAACACCACTCCCAGCCAGCCAGATTGCTATTAGTCATGGATCAAAAATGGACACAGTATTATGCTTTATTTTCCCCTGTTTCTGTCTTGTCTTTGTTTCCTGTTCTACTAAAGTCTACATTTCTGGATGCGTTACTTTCGCACTACCCTTGGATCTTACTGGTCGTTACCACACTTGTGTTACATAAATTGCTTGTTTTCAATCTGCTATAGATTACAGCAAATGGAGCCTTTCATGTGTCTTTGAAATGCACATTTGGATGGCCTGTTAACCAATACATCTTCATCAAAACAAGACATGAAAAAAGTACATATTCTCCGAGGAATATCTCTGAGTGGCACTTGTTCCCGGAAACTACTCCTGAGCCCTGCTAGAACCTCTAACTTCTCCCTTAATAAATCACTGCCTCTTGAGCCAGACCTGTCACTCAGCGATTTCACTCTTTCCCTGTAATTACCCAGCATGCTGAGGTGTTTCGCATCGCAGACCTGGCCGGCCATCCATCATTAGGCGATGTTTATTTTTACATCACCGTGCAAAAGAGGATGATTCAGAGACACGCTGGTGACTATCAGTGGCATCAAATGTTGTGGGCCTGCCCCAAGAGCGATCGGGATGCCAAATTGGTGCAGTTAGCCAGCTTGGAGTGGGGCGGCATGGTCCTGTGGAAACAAACAGTCTGGTCCCAAAGGCACTCCTGGCAACTGTAACCAGGTTCTGGGTCTGCGAGCCAGATCCCCGTTCGGGAATCTGTAGGAAAGCTTTACTGGCCCGTGGGCGGGTCTCGGAGCTCCCTGGAGACACCCGTCCTTCTTGGCACACAATTAGCGTCTCCCCAGTAAGTCCTCTTACCGACCTGTAAATCCAGACCTGCCACGACGGGGTAAAAACTCGCCTCTTCTCTTGTGAATGATGCCTTTTGTTAGAGGCTCTCTCTGGGTGTGCGCCCTTCTCTCCCCCCCCCACACCCATAATTTGATCCGACCCCCTTGTTCTGTGAGGACCAACAAATAACCGCAGTTACATTACACCTTGGCACAGACTCACGCTTCCACTTTAACTGCCTGACGTATGACGGATTCTCTTCCCCTGCACCCCGTCTCCACTTTCTAGAAGAGTCCCACGTTAGTCAGAATGAGAATGCCTCTGCCGTACACATCATCCAGGAGCTGAAGCTCCCCTAATACAGCCCAAGAGATGCCCCTGACATCACCAAAGTCGTCTATAAGCGCTTGCGGCTAATAGGCTGTTAGCTAAACAAACAGCTGCTTTATGCACCAGCGGCTATGAGTTTCGTCACAGCAGCTGCCCCCGTTTGTGTTTAATAACAGAAATGTCAGGGTGAGCCACAGACACGGGCAGTGGCCTCCTTCCCTCCCACACGCTTCTTTAGGGCTGTTTCTCTTTGGGGAGACCTGCCATCTATGCACGGATGACAATAACAGGAAGAGGATCTGGATCCACACCCAGACCGGGGCTAACAGTGCCCATTGGGCTCATCGTCATCACTGCAATCGATCTTTAGCTTCTGTGGGCCGGAGCGTAAGGTAAGAAATTGAGCTCCTTGGGTGGAGTTTGTCGACATCTGAAATCACTTTTTCCGCACAAATGCTGGTACGCCGTAAATGCCTCTTTAGGCCTGTATGAAGGAAACGATATATTTCACATCATCATTCTCCCAGAAGCATGTGATTATATATAATGTATTGTAATGTATTATTACCCTATCTGTAAAATACATACCCTATTTTTTATTTTTTTTTTAAATAGTAAACTCCAGAGTCACGTCCATCTACTCCGCTAACATTTACATTCAGTTATTTATCTATCACAGCAGCATTCAGCATTCAGATGGATGTTGGGACGAGTCAGAGCAGGAGCCTCATGGAATGATCAGACGGCCTTCGTTCTTCTACACGGCATTTAAACGCACGCTCTACAGCAACTGTCCCTTTTGTGATAAACAGCGGAATTAATGTCCTCTTCCCGGTCCCCAAAAAGAATGGAAGACGGCAGCTATCTGAGCGCAGAAATGTCACATTCTCAGTCACAATGATAATAGAATGTAAACATTGTGTGTATAATGAGCACTGGATGTTGAGTGTGTAAATACACTGCGTATTTACACTGCGTATTTACACAGGACATTCACTCGATATGTCTGCCGGATAGACAGACCTTCAGCTAAGGATTACACTCACGCGTCCTATGTCAGAAAGAGGCCAGTTTCATTCAGACGCCCCGACTTCATTAACTGGACGCCATGTCACTCATGTGACAGGAAGTGACCAGGCAGGGGGTCAGCCGGCCGGTCTGGAGGAGCAGGTAGGGGGCGCTGTGGCCTGCTCTCAGGTCAGTATCAGTGGTCGCTGGAGTGATGATGGGTTGCGAAAGGGCTTGTTGGGTCTCACTGGTGACAGGGGGTCCAGTCCTGCCTTCCCTAATCCTGGGTCTCTGTGGCGCTGTGAGACACCGTGACAGTCACGCCACACTCCTGTCTGCAATGTTTATCTGTGTTTCCTCTGTCTGCATATAGATTAATCTGGCCAGTTTTCAGCATCTGTAATAAAACAGACCTAAACATAAATAAATAAGGCTCACAGTTGACCTTGGACCCCCAGAGGTTTTTCTTTTCTCCCTACTTGGGAGTTTTTGGTTCCTCTCCTCCGTCGTCACCTGGCTTTCATTCTTTCTTTCGTCTTCCCTTTTCCCTCGTTTTGTATTATTCTGTATATATGATTATAGTAATGCATTAAAACACACTCATGTAATGCGCCTTTGGGCATCGATCTAACTGCTCAATGTGGTCAAGGTCACGGGGGGAGGGGCCCAGATACCATCCCAGCCTGGGGCACGCCAGGCCATTGCAGGATGTATACACAACCACAGAGTACATGTAATTCAGTGATGTGGAGTAAACGACAGGAGGAGACTTGTACACTCACAGAGCAGAAGTGGGATTCGAACCAATAACCCTGTGTGAGGTGACAGTGCTATCTACTTTATAAATATCTTTATGTCTGCGTTAAATTTATTTTATTTAGCTTTCATCTAGAGATTCATATAGGAAAGGTGGTGTTTAACTAAATATGCAAAGGTCGACCATACTGGATCTTTAAAAGGTGCCATATGTATTTTTGACACAAGGCTTTATAGAATCATTGCCTATATAATGTGCTAAAACGCAGCAATACGTGCCTCAGCCGTGAACAAACAGGAACCTTAAGGTGAGAAGCTCATTAACAGTCTGTATCCACACCCACAGCTGAAGTCAGGAAATATCAGCATTTAAAACAATCTATTTCAACCGGGGCCAAATTTACACCGGCAGCGCAGCCACCGCCCAGTGCGAGGAAATCCTGTTTTAATCAGAACATCAGGGCCATCGGAGACGGGATAAGACCGAATATCTTGGAGAGCGCCACGTCTGGTAATGCGTTTCGCCGCCGTTAATCGAGCATCGCAGGCCTCCGGTTTGTGTTCTCATTACTGACTGCTTTAGGGAGACATGCTGCTGATAATGAATCTGTGTGTCCCGGCGCCCTCACTTCTGCCCGCGCAGAAATAAGGAGATGGCTTGTCACGGCAGTTTGTACACCGTCAGTGCAGAAACAGACACCTCTTCGGAATGGGAACAACCCGGATCATTGCGTTCACTATCACTCTGAATGAAGTTATGGACTCAGCTCAGCTACAGCTGCTGTCAGTTTAATTTCCCGGGTGTGGTCAGTGGCTCACTTTGATAAGGGGCTATAGCTGTGTTCGAAATGTCCAATGTTCACTTAATGACTCACTCACCATATAGTGTTCCCTACATAGAACACTCACTAGGGGATAGGGGCAGACAGCGGTTGAATACATTTCTGACACTAGGTGGATGTCACGCTCCTACATAATTATGTGCTAGATATTCATAATTGTTATCTCTGCTGCATAAACAAATGTCAGAACATCCCCTACAGCATTAAATGATACTGTTAAAGAATGCACTTTTTATTTTGTATTAATGTTCATACTTGTTGTTCATTATTGTAACTAAAAAAAAATGTGCCAGAACATGGGTACCAACATTCCTAGTTTTGGATTAGTACACGTTGTAATCGTCGTGTCTTACTATGTTGAAATGAAAATCAAACACCAGTCTGTGCACATGTAACTTTATTTACAACATATTTCACTGCACTGTGTCCACCTACACAAGCATGATGGGGGCTGCAGCTGTAGCTATGGTATTTTATTCTAATCGTCAATAAACTGTATTAACTGTGTATTAACGTTATCCATGTAAAGCAGTCCATCCATCCATCCATCCATTAACTACCGCTGTTCTGGGTCAGGTCGCGGGGGCAGCAGTCTAAGCAGGGAAACCCAGACTTCCCTCTCCCCGGCCACTTCGTCCAGCTCCTCTGGGGG
>JAODKC010000064.1:34353133-34364459 GCA_026777985.1 Mormyrops attenuatus
GGGGACCCACGTGCCTTCTTCGGGCTGTGCCCGACCAGGCCCCATGGGCACAGGCCTGGCCACCAGGCGCTCGCCATGGAGCCCCACCCCCAGGCTGTAAAGCAGTCAAATACATTAAAATAACTTTGTTTTCAAAGCAGCGGTAGCCCTGCCAGTTTTGTTATGAAATACCTGCATGTGAGATATAAGTGAGCTACTTAACGCTTCATGGTTACAGTTCAGACTGAGCAAAGTTAGTCAAATATGGTTCCGACACTCCCGCAACCAGCAGCAATACATGATGGTCTAAGTCAACCGATGTAGGGTACAGCTTCTCAACGCTACGTCTTGGTGCCTCGTGCCGACTTTATAGTGAATGAAATTTACAGCTCAGAGTTGAAACAGTACTATAAAATGACCAACTCCCTATATAATGCACTATATGGTGGGTCTATATTTGTGATTAGAAGGTCGTTAGTTCAAATCCCATGATCTGCAGAGTGATGTCACCGTTGTATCCCTGACCTGGCTAACCCTGCTTTTTCAAAAACGTTTTGGATAGATAAATGTAAAGCAATTAGCATGTGGCGATTAGCAGCACTGGCTAAGCATCCCAGGGGGTTACAGACTGGGCTGGTGTTAGGGCCACCAAGGCACTGCTCAGAGGCTGCTCCCGCCCCCCCCCTGTTGTCCCCCTGCCTGGACCCTTCAAGAAGTGTAACCCCAAGAAAGTAAGTCTTCGTTTCAGAGATATTAGCCTCCGTTAGCATTAGTGTTAGTGGGTGGGGTGATCAGCGGGATGGTGGAAAAGCATTTCTCGTGCTGCAGGGGGTTTCCGCTAGCCCACCAGGCCCAGCATGGTGTCACCTCCAAGCAGTCAGGTTTACCTGTGTGCCAGCCACATGTTTTCTCTCAGATCCATGGAGACAGCCAAGGGGCTCTTGTCTATTAAAAACCGAAATAGCCCAGAATCCCTGTAATCCACACTGCACTGATTCTTAGAGGAAGCGCTAAAATCCTACAGGAAAGCTCTCTCTGGTACGCGTTTGGATAAGGGCCACGGATCATCGGCTCAGACTTTTAAATCCACGTGTAGACAGAATGCTGCATCGAGCCGGGGCCTTCATGTTAGTGCTCGGCTCATGGTGAACACAGGTGCATGTTTGTTTAATATGGAATATTAAACAATAATAGGTTCTATGCTTTCAGGTTCTGCGGAAACCGAGCCACGCGGATTAACAATGCTTCTCTGTACGGGACACATGGTGAGATTCCTTATTAATGATGGGAAATGGGGGCGATGGAGCGAGCGTGATGTCTCTCTGGCGAGCATGACCTCCCTCGCCCCTGGTTATGATGGAGCGGGTGTCTGGCTGCCGGCCCTGCGGCCTGCTCCGGCAGGTGGAAGCACGGCACTTGTGTTCAAACTCCCAAAGGTGACCTCAGATTGGCCACTCCGCCCCCTGCTGCTGTTCCCCTGCCAAACTCTTGCCAAGCCTCATGGGGTGACGCAGGAGCGGTGGGCCGCGCTCGCAATATTACGGCTAAGCAGAGTACTGGGCATGCTCTGAGCTTTCTCCCGCACTGGAACGACAGCTGAAGGATCAAGCTTCATAAATGGCACTTCTGACCAGCGTGAATGATAAAATCTGACTTTAGTGTCTGTAGCCCAGTAGGCCAAGGATCTGTGTCTAGAAGGTCATGGGTTCGAATCCCACGACCAACAGAGTATATTGCAGGTGTGCACTCCATTCTGGCCCCAAAACTGTTTCTCTCACTGAGAGTGAGTTGGATTATGGAAAAACCAAAGAATTCCTATGTAAAATAGGGGTAAAAATGTATTTATATAAAAAAATAGATATAGGAAAAACAATTCTGCCTATAATTACTGTGGGAGGTTGAGCAGTCCCCCCACCCTCCACTTTGCAATGTTTGGTTTATTTTGCATCTTATTATTAACCAACATGGGGGGGCTATGTAGGGATGTGTAGGGACCAGCTGACCAGGGAGGTGGACTCCAGATAGATCAAGACCATCTTATAAAAACACGAGGGGGTGGTTCTTCCACTATTAAATCATAGTGGGGACCTGGGGGGCAAATCTTCCCAAAGAGAGCTAATCCTGTTTGTGGTTGTATCTCCACCAAGCTGCAAGCCGGGACCTCATAGGACATTCAGGATCCCAGTCGGCACAGTGATTAGATTTCACTAGCATTGTTTACCTGCGCATGAAAAATAAGTAGTTCAGGAGGAATTGTATAAGATGTTACATATGGGGTTAATTTACAGTTATTTTAATGACTGCAACAGAGCCGTCAGCCCAATATGTCTGTTTGGTTCGGTGTAGACTATTAAAAAGTGATTAATATGTTAGAATTCATTATGTACAACTTGCTTTGATTTGAAATTAAATTTCGCCACCAGTTTTTGCTGCTCATCACCGGGGTCCATGGGAAAATCAGCCTTCTGTGCTTTCATTGGTTGACGTCAGTTTTACCTGCTTCCATTTGGGTTGCATGGTGCACCAGCCAGTTTCGGCTGTCCAATCAGCTGCTCTCTTTGCCCCGGTGTTGCTGCATCGACTGATGACATCACGGTTGTTTGCAGTGCTTGAGGCCAGCCCTGTACCTTGAAGCCAGCCTTGCATGTGGAACAGAGAAAATTATGGGACTTTGGAGTGCTTCTACATGACAGACAGTACCCCCCTGCAAAAAATGTGACGTAGAGCAGAGGGAAGTATGGGACATGAAGTTCTTGTAGATGACAGACAGGCCCCAAATAAATCCTGGGTTTTTCATACATTTCATATTTGAACAGTTTAAAAATACACATAATTTTTTTTTTAGATGATTCCTTACAAAAACCAAGCAATTACAATGAAAATTATACTAAAAAGCAATCATGCCAAAATCAATTAGCATTCTCTCAGTCACTGCCATTAAACTTTAACGAATTAAACAAATTAGATGTCTACATTTTCAACAAATTAGACATTTTCCCCGAGATGAATAAAAAAGCCCTCAGTGCATCATAACATAATGGTGTCGTGATGGACTCAAGCAGCAGGCATGTAAGCTGCAATACATCAAAAACAAAGTTTGTTTTCAGTTATATTCTGTCTTTTAATGCTAATTCTAATTAAGATTATTCATTAAATCTATATAACGATCCCCTGCTGCTGGAATAAAAGTAGATTAAAGGGAGATTAAGCGGGTTACTCAGACAGGTTCTCTCATGCCTCCTGTTGACAGATACATGCTGCATTAATCAGCGGGGGTGTCGTCTGTGCTACATATCAATGTTTTTCGCTGCACAACATTCTGGCCTTTGCAACAGGCTAATTACTTCTTCAGAACATTTTTCATATCTTGGCATGGTGGATGTTATTAATATGCAGAATATGCTAAACTCCTAATCCAGGTCACAGTGTGGCAGGGCAGATTACAAAACGCTACAAACGAGCCATGCGAGAGGGAGCCACAGGCCTTGGCGGGCACCCCAAGCGTGACGCTGGGCCTTCCGTGTTCGGCCGCTCAGGGGTACGGGCCAGAGACTTCATACTCAGCTCTTCACACTTCCTGTTTGTTCAACTCACCCTTGTTGTGTCTCAATACCAAGAACGCAAAGATAGTACTTGTGGTCTTGGCAAGAGCGGTCTAGCTGCCTGGCCTCCCAAGAAAAAACTTGGGGTGCAATGAATCCTGGGAGTGGTACTGTTTGAAAAGGATGCAAACTATGCATCCTTGATATTTCAGGACGGGGCAAGTGCGACATCCAGGGATTTTTACCGTCCTCTTTACTCCTGTTCATAGTATTGGTCTTTAGCAATAGGAGATGACATAAAATGGGTACACGAGAACACAACTACGGTCAAGTACATATATTGAAAAACATTTTCTGGATCTGGGCACTCGGTTAAGTGTAACTCTGACAGGCTGGCATTACACTCGCGTGACAGCAGCGATTGCATGTCGCCAAAACGTCACCTTCTTGTCTAGCGTATCGCTTTTTCTTAAAAGTCTCCTTTGCCTCTAACAGCCTGCCTGTTAAAGCCCAGTCCATGTTCAGATCCGTCTCATCGCCGAAACTGGAATGCTGTGGCACCCTAGACACAGAGACCTCTGAGATTACCCGTCAAATCTTGTTCGTGGTGCTTACATTTCCCGAGGATGATGGAACAGTGTGATATGTGGGGGGAAAAAACCCAGCAGCTGTCTGTGGTTATGAAGCACATATCGAATGAAATGCCATGTTTTGTCTCTGCATTTGTGGTTAAAATGTCTGCAGGAGTAGCCCTGGTTCTGTGTAGCTGCGAGCCTTTGCTTACGTTTAATAGCTCGGGTTGGGGAAAAGCCAGTTTTTCTGGTGTGGTAAGCAGAGAACCCAGATTCCTGATGGCTAAATTCTTCCAGAAGAAGAGAATTGGTCATTTGATTTGTGAGATGATGGAGAAAAAAATGGAAGAGTATGGGTGTGCTTTTTATTCTGTGGAACGCTGCAAGAAATTGCAAAGTAGGTTTTCATTTTAAACGAATTACACCTGCAAACGCAAACAAGGCTCATAAACTTCATTGGTTTGATCAATTGCGCATTCGTTTACCAGACGCCGTGCTTTTTCTGCAAATCACCTCTGCATTAGGGCTAATTTATCCTTCTGTGTAGAATCTACACCGTTCGTGGACGCATAGCCGTGTACCCTACACCGTGACCTACGTTGATTCCTGGGACCTCTAGTTACATTTCTGCAGAGGTGTGCGTCAGTGGCGTAGGGCCGCGTTTTTCAGCCAGTCTCCCATGGCAGAAAAAAGGTCGGGAAACACTAGCATAGGGTACAGGGAAGCTAACTATGGTGTAGATTCCACGCAGTAGCATAAATCAGCCTGTACAGTTACCTAACAGGAAGGTTTTTGGAGATGCAATGTTAAAACCTATGACGACAGTCACCGTTCTGCATGGCTGAACCGGTTATTCCCTATTCCAGGCTTGAATGAGAGTGTTTGCTAAGCAATGAAATATTAATAATCAAAAATAAGAACCGTAAGAATGACAGCGGAGAGAAAATAGCAGGACGGACAGTGTTGCGGCTTTCAGGCTGTACGCAGTTTTAAACTCCTTAGAGAACCAGCACAAAAAATAAACAATTAATGCCTCTCCTTTTGCAGGATGCTTTATTTATCGTCGTTATTAGCACCTACAGCAGAACAGCAGAAGTGCATCGGGGGTGTAGTGTTGAGTGTGTGTTTGCTGGCAGGAGAACGCTTGGGGTATTTTTAATTAGGACCCGTAAATACTAGCACTGCTATGGCTGCCTAAGAGGGGACAATCTAAAGTGCACACTCCCCCCCCCAGGGGTGTCATTAGGGATGTTGGGCCCCATGAGAGCATAGCATATTGGGCCCCCAACCCAAACCAATTTAATTAAGTTCCAAATTTTTTAGGGCTCCTGTTACCCGGCACCACTGCTCCCCCGGAGCACACAGGACCGGCCTGGGTCTGCGGTAGTTTAGCATTCCTCCAGCAGGGGGCGTAGTCACATGTGGCACACACAAAGAATATGGGAACCAGCCCTGAACCCAGGTACATTCAAATGTCTTTGTGTTACTTCTGCTTTCCTCATAAAGCACTCAGGGGAATGGAGATGAAACGGCGACTGCAAAGGTATACAAATATAAATAAATAAGAAAAAGAAACAAACGCATAATGACAGAAGGCAGCACACAATAACACAAAAACAGGAAGCAGTGCACAAGTTACAATTTTTTATATAATACTGAAAACGCGACACACTTTACTAGATTGATTCCATCTGTAGTATTCACTTATTTTAAAGCACTATAAAAATTCACGTATTCAGGAACTAACATTCCTCCAGAAAAACGCATCACATTTTTATTACCATGTAAAAATCTCCATTGTATGTTATCTCTCTCTCTCTCTCTCTCTCGCTCTATCTGTCTGTCTCTTTCTCTCTCGTTCTATCTGTCTTTCTCTCTCTCTCTCTCTGTCTCTCGCTCTATCTGTCTGTCTCTCTCGTTCTGTCTATCTGTCTGTCTCTCTCGTTCTGTCTTTCTCTTTCTCTCTCTCTCTTTGTCTGTCTGTCTCTCTCTATCTCTATCTCTCTGTCTTTCGCTCTCTCTTTCACCAGGTCTTTTCTCCCATTCCTTTCTCCTTATGCGTGTAATTGAGGAAGTTACTAATAATATTTGATAGAGCTCTGTAATGTGAGTCATTCTGCTCACCGCCAACGGCGGCAGACAGCGTTTCATTATTCCTGCCATTGTCCCGTCAAAGGAGAGGCGCGACGGTGCCGGTGACCTTGCCGGTGGGGGCCTCGTATTAGACGCTAATGAGGATGACTCTGCTGCCTCTTTGACACACGGGCGGGGGGATCGGTCTATGCAAACGTGCCCGACTGTAGGCCTGCGAATTTTAAAATTATACCCAAAACAAAACAACCCTCAATCAAAGGGTAACTACAGTAGGAAACGCAAGTTTTCTGCAGCTTGACACAGGGGAAGCTGAACTTGAGATGTCTAAGCTATGAAATTCTTTCTAAGTAACTTTACTGTAAGGAAGGCGAATAATCGCCCATGAAGCCATATATTTCTTTGCATTGGGGCTCCTAAGCACTGCATGATGGCGTAGAACTGCAGGACCGTTCACAGTGGCAGTGCTTACTATGGCTCGAACCATGCATTTGTGTGGGGCCCCTGAAGTTTAGGCCCCCTCTGTTGGCCACTAATAGTCATGACACTAAGTATTAAATAAAGACGTTCCTTATTGCTGTTGAGTTCCTAAGATGCTGAAGTAGCATGTCCTTCTAACCTGCTAGCTTCACTCTATGCACTTGCTCTTCTTTCCTCCTTGAAGCATCTGTTTATACCATAGTAGGTTGGAACGTAAAGGTCCACGTGCGACATGATCAAACGTCAGCATTTTTTTTTGACCCACTGTGTAGAGTACATGAATTGCAGTTTAAGAGTTGCTTTTGTCGAACAAAAAGACAGCCAGTCTGACATGAACTTCAGGCGAAAGCACCTTATTTTTATGTGGCAATAATACCATTCATTTCGTCTAACATGCATGCGTGTGCTTAAATTTGTTTTCAGCATCTTTAGGATGAAAGCAATTTCTGCTAAGGTAAAATTACCATAAATATGTGACCTGGTTGGCTGTCATTGTGGGTGACAGCCGGTGGCGGATTCTCGTGCTCTTAATAACAGCCTTATGTTTGGTTATTTATCTGGTTGGTACTGATAGGAGCACAACAATTATCTCATATATGGGCTGCATTTATTCTATTTTTGAATATACACGAAATTGACTTTGTATCATATTATTTTTGGTTAAACCCCATATGGGGGGATTACAATTTTGTTCTCGTAACCTTGAGATTTGAATGACAACACATTTTACCTGATATTGATGTATGGATTTATGGAGGTCACATGATCCTCCTGTGCTTTGGCGTCTCTATTGTGGCCTTTGTTTGTGTGTGTGTGTGTGTGTGTGTGTGTGTGTGTGTGTGTGTGTGTGTGTGGGGGGGGGTACTTTTCAGCTTGTGTGGACATTTTCCAGGTGCCCACAATAGAAGCCTCAATTTTATAAAAATCTGTGACCGTGGTTACTTATGGTGAAGGTGAGGGCTGGGTAGGGTTAAGGTCGTCATCCTTGGGATTAGGGTTATGCCTATAGAAATGAATAGATGGTCCCCACAATGATATTGATACCTAATATATGCGTGCATACCCTGCGGTCCCCTGCCATCCTGGGTGTACCCTGCGGTCCCCTGCCATCCTGGGTGTACCCTGCGGCCCCCTGCCGTCCTGGGTGTACCCTACGGTCGCCTGCCATCCTGGGTGTACCCTGCCGTCCCCTGCCTTCCTGGATGTACCCTCTGGTCCCCTGCCATCCTGGGTGTACCCTCTGGTCCCCTGCCATCCTGGGTGTACCCTACGGTCGCCTGCCGTCCTGGGTGTACCCTACGGTCGCCTGCCGTCCTGGGTGTACCCTGTCGTCCCCTGACTTCCTGGGTGTACCCTACGGTCGTCTGCCATCCTGGGTGTACCCTCTGGTCCCCTGCCGTCCTGGGTGTACCCTGCGGTCGTCTGCCATCCTGGGTGTACCCTGCGGTAGTCTGCCATCCTGGGTGTACCCTGCGGTAGTCCGCCATCCTGGGTGTATCCTGCAGTTGCCTGGCATCCTGAGTGTACCCTGCAGTTGCCTGCCATCATGGGTGTACCCTGCAGTTGCCTGGCATCCTTCGTGTACCCCAGCCTTTATTCTGTACTGCCTGAGATAAGCTTCAGGCTCTGAATCAGCTGTCTTATGATAGAAATGGATGCCTGCCTGTTAAAATGGTCGATTTTTATCAGTGTTTAACGATCTGCGTCACATGTCATTATATTTCTTGTCATCGATCTATGATCCGGTGTCATTTTGTTAAAAGGAGTCACGAAGGCGGTTGTTTTGCTCCATTTTATCGCCATTGATTTCATTATTTCTCAGTCATTATTGTAAAAATGATGAATCACCATCAATTCAGATTCATCAGCCTGTCGCAGTGTCAGTGGCTGAGGTGACTGTGGCAGTGAGCCCTTCCATGGGTCGTACTTGACGTACATCACATTTGTAAGTCGCTGCCGTGGCCTGTCACCCTGTCACCTGCCACTGACCATACAGCATTGATTCTCTGGTTTTGGTTTGGGGGGGGCGTCTGATCCGTCGTCTCCGGTGGTACCAGCGGCCCCACTGAAGTTCCAAACCATGTTTGCAGAAAGACAACCTAGCTGAATTCGTAGAATGACCAGTTGTTGCTTGATGTCGGCCCATTGCCAGCTGGGTACCGGTAGCAGAACATCACTAGACATTTCGGGCCCGAAGAAAGCATATCATATTGGGCCCACAACCCAGTCTGATCCAGTTATGTTCCAAATTTTATATGGCCCCTCTCATTCAGGGACCTTGGAATCACACAGCCCTTACAGTGCCCTTCTCCAGTATCTTGCAGTGCTGGCAGGCAGTAGGATGCAGTTGCTCCTCTGCACCACACAGATCTACGCTTTACAGCTGCCGTCCGTTTAAACTCCAGCCCCCGCTGAGAGAGGTTGACAACAAAGTCCAATATCCTTTCAGTGTCCTGCCTTTTGGCATGTATGGGGCTCCGAATGCAATCAAAGGCCAAAGCGGTCACGTTACTCTCAGTGCGCTGGTTCTGACAGGAAGAGGGGACCTGGCCTCCCCCAAACCCTAGCAGGATGGGGAGCTTGTTTTAACCTGCGTGTTTTATGTACGTAGACTGGAGGTATGAGATACACAGGTACTTAAATGTTAGCATATGGTTCATTCCTGTTAGGAAGAACCTGGGGTTTACTGAGTTTGTTGTGTATTGAGACTTTTCACTTTGAAAATGGAGATGTGAACAAAGTGCATTTTGGTAAATGGTCTTTGTGACTTTAGTCCTAATTATAGAAGGATAACTTTTAGAATTTGCGAACTAGAATGGTTGTAACTGCACATCTATTAGGGCAATCTGTATTTTTTTTAAAGAAGTTTAATTATAGATAAAGCAATTTTTAATATACGTGAGATGCAGTGGGTTGCTCAGGACTTGTTTGTGTAGATTATATGGAATTTCTTTCTGTTTGTTTTGCATCTAAGCAGACAAGCCAGGCTGAACAGGAGCAGCAAGTTAGCACAAGTCTTCAGATGAGACACTCTTTGCTGCTTCTGAGTCATGCGACAGTACTCGGGTCAAACTGCAGCAACAGGAACAGATCTGGTGATTCGGTGTTTCCGTTAGGGTGGTAACAGCGAGCCGAGATGTGAGTAAGCAGGAGCATGATAGTCGTGTATCTGCGCGGACCTAGAGAGACGAGACAGGATAAGAGAGAGGAGGTCAGGTTCATCTGTAAGCTGTCAGGCAGAAGCACCAGGTTGAAGATGAAGCCACGCCTTGGGGGATCTCCTTGGTAAACAGTTTAAGCATAATTAATCACTGAATATCTGCAACTCGATAAGGAACTGTTTAATTATTAGCATGCAGAAAAGCTACACTGGGTCTTAGTGTGGCCGCAAGACTTTTTTGTCTAAGATTTAAAAACGAAATGGCTAAGTACATTTTATACATGAAGGGAACACCAAGGGACACAATTTGCTTAATTAATCAAGAATATGCCAATCTCATTACAGCTGCTCTTGGGACCGCCCCCCCCTCCGCCTCTGCTGTGTGCGCTCCCCACGTTAGACTCGAGTTTGTGGCATCTGGAGTCTTTGGTGTGGATGAGTGGATGTGTGTGTTTGAGCAGAGAAGATTCGCTTGGCCCAGTGGAGCACACCCCCCTCGGGGGTTTTCTTTTTTTTCCCCATTTACAACTCAAACTGTGACCACAAGAGACAAGAAACACCGAAACTTTGTTGAGGAACAATTGGTTGACATGGATACATGAGCCATAAGAAATATCCCGGCAAATAGATCAAAATCCTTTTACTTAAGCATTTTATTTATTGAGAAGACGCTTTCATCCAAAGCGATGTAGAACTTACACAAACCAAGGGCCAGACACTGACATTACATCATTCTGACAACTTTGGGATGTGAACCAGCAACCTTCTGATGACCAACACACCATCCTAACCCACTGAGCTACTCACCACTTTAGGCCTGCAGTTGGCAATATATTTCAGGGGTAGAACAACAGCCCCTGAGAGGGATCTATTGATAGATTTTGCTGGTTGGGGGTGGTAGTCTGTCTTGATTGATTTTGGACAGTGGGCTGTGCAGTGGGCTGTGCAGGCGCGTCATTAACAGCCGGGTGACTCAGGCCGTCATGGTACAGAACCAAGCCCCATGCTGGGGGGTGTGCCTCAGGCAGGAATGGCTTTATCAGCCCAGGGTGTTATGTGAGAATCGCGAGGGATCGCCACGGTAACAAGGCAGATACAGGACTGCTTTCTGTCTCTCCCGCTCAGCATCTCGCTGTAGCGGCCTGCCTTCTCTCTTTCCTTCACCATCTCTCTCTCTCTGTCCGCCCATGTGGCCCTGTCTCTCTCACGTCCCCCGCCGCCTGTCTGTCGGCGTGATTAGTGCCCTGCCCTTTTCAGCGCTCTCACGTCTGCACAGCCGCCTGTCTGTCGGCGTGATTAGTGCCATGCCCTTTTCACTGCTCTCACGTCTGCGCAGCCGCCTGTCTGTCGGGGTGATTAGTGCCCTGCCCTTTTCAGCGCTCTCACGTCTGCACAGCCGCCTGTCTGTCGGCGTGATTAGTGCCATGCCCTTTTCAGCGCTCTCACGTCTGCACAGCCGCCTGTCTGTCGGCGTGATTAGTGCCATGCCCTTTTCACTGCTC
>JAODKC010000064.1:34364559-34375642 GCA_026777985.1 Mormyrops attenuatus
CGCCGGAGGTTCAGAGCCTTTCCTGTAGGCTACGGGCGCAAGGCAGGGAAGAACCCAGGATGGGGTACCAACCCATCACAGGGCACACACACACACACACACACACACACACACACACAGACTCACACTCACGCAGACACATTCACACAGACTCACATACACACACTCACATACACACACACACTCACACACACACACTCACATACACACAGACACACTCACACAGACTCACACACACTCACACACTCATACAGACTCACACACACTCACATACACACACACACTCACACACACACATACACTCACACAGACTCACATACACACACTCACACAGACTCACACACACACAGACTCACATACACACACTCACATACACACAGACACACTCACACAGACTCACACACACATACAGACTTACACACACACACTCACATACGCACATACACTCACACAGACTCACACACACTCACATACACTCACACAGACTCACACTCACACAGACTCACACACAGACTCACACACACACACTCACACATGCACATACACTCACACAGACTCACACACACAAACACACACACTCTGACACACATATACACTCACATACAGAAACACACACTCTCACAGACAAACACTCACACAAACACATCTATGGATGGGCAATTTGCTAGTGAAATGTGAATGTAAAAACAAATGTTATTCTTTTCTGACCAATGTGACTCTTTTAAGACAAACGTGATTTTTTTCAGGCAAATGTAACTTGTCTTCTGATTAACATTATACGTTTCATTTCTGATCAACCCGACTGATTTCTGATCAATGTGACTCTTTTATGACAAATGTGATTCTCCTCAGGCATGTGACTGTCGTCTGACCAATGTGACTCATTTCTGATGAATCTGATTCTTTTTGGGCCAATGTGCTTCTTTTCTAACGAGTGTGACTCTTTCCTGGCCGCCTTCGGATGCTTTTGGCTTTTGGACGCTCCTGTGATGAAGGGTCTTGGCATCGTTCTCTTTATATTTAATCCAGAGATGTATTTCGGCCTCCTATTCTGTCTTTGTGTGGTTCCCTCTTCGTTACTCTCTCACTTTCACACTCCATCTGCAGGCTCCCTCCTCTCCTGTCTCCCTCTTTATCTGCACATTCAGCCTCTCCATCTCTCCCTTATTCTCTCATTATTCTAACGCCCCTCTTTCCCTCCATCTTCCTCTGTTTGCCCGTCACTCTTGCACAGTGTCTAATGGTCTCCGCTTTCTTCCTCTGTCTGTTTGTCGTTTATTTTCCCTCATCACCATGAGCCTTTTGTTTATCCGTCTCTCCTTACAGAAATGGCTGACAGGATTAATACCTGTGAATCCCCGCCCCTCCACCAGATGCATTTTCGGCAAAGTGAATAACTGTCTTCTCACTCTCCTAATCACTTAACACACTGGCGGGATAATGGCTACGTGCCGCCAGATATTAATAAGGGGCCACTTTCTACTGAGATGATGCCTTTCTGCGTTAAATTTCTAATGGAGGGTCTGTTTAATCTCCTTCATCTGGCCTGATTGGTTTACAGAAATACATCCCCCCCTCCCCCCACTTTGCCAAGGGAACCATCACCTAGGAATGGAGGTGTTCACCAAACAGCCTGGGAGAGAGAGCCCCACCTCTGCTGTCTGCGTGTGGTAATAACTGGGGATCTGACCTTCTCAGTGAAGGCTGATGTATTTTTCACAGTAATAAATAATACAGTCTTTTAAGAGGTGCCACGCTGAGTTAATCGCGGGGCATAAACCTGCTATAGCGTCATAATAAAATTAGCATAATTGATGAGAAACCGTATCCAAGGCTTCTGGCTGCGTCATTACTTCTCGACAACAGGACAGAGAGTGAACCCTCTGGTGAAGATCTGAGTCACATGCGTAAAGTTGTGTGTTTGGTTTCTGGCCCAGGCTGTCATCACCCGTAGTTGCCTTTTTATGTAGGAACTTGGGTGGCGTGGTGGTGCAGTGGTTAGCTGCCTCAGAGCTAGTAGGTCCTGGGTTCGGTCCCGGGTCCTTTCTGTGCGGAGTTTGCAGGCTGTTCGTGTGGATTTCCTCCCATGGTCCAAAAGTGTGCAGGAAAGGTTGTTTGGTGAGTCTAAATTGGCCGTGTGTGTGTGTGTGTTGGTGTCTGCCCAGGGTTGGTTCCTGCCTGCACCCATTGTTCCTGGAATACACTCCATGACCCCAGTTG
Organism: Mormyrops attenuatus; assembly: GCA_026777985.1. Taxonomy (NCBI): domain Eukaryota; kingdom Metazoa; phylum Chordata; class Actinopteri; order Osteoglossiformes; family Mormyridae; genus Mormyrops; species Mormyrops attenuatus. Next base: position 34,366,780 of record JAODKC010000064.1, read on the forward strand.
GGATTAAGCAGTTTCGGAAAATGGGTGGATGTAGGAAATTTCATGATTGGTTTCATACTACACACTCCTCTTTAATACTGTACACAAACTCCAGTGCTCGTCCTTACAGTTGTTGACTTATTTTTTTCTCTTCTAAATTCATGGGAAGTGACTCTTTGGGGTCCATTCCCACCCCATGCTCTGTACATGTCTGAGTTTGCTTATTCTCTCTGTTGCATGTTCTCCTATGAGTTGCTATGTTCTCCTATGAGTTACTATGTTCTCCTATGAGTTGCCATGTTCTCCTATGAGTTGCCATGTTCTCCTATGAGTTGCCATGTTCTCCTATGAGTTGCCATGTTCTCCCTGTGTTCTTGAGGGTTTCCTCTCAGGGTCTGAAAACATGCGTCGAGTTGACCTGTTACTGAGTAGACGGATGAATAGAAAGATGTTTGTGGAGGTATCCATAGGGGCAAGTCAGGCCATTCTGACGTGGGTATCTGTGATGAAATCAGGGTTTTGGTGGTGCCATCATGTTGGCAGAATATCACATCATACTGGCACTGAAGCAGCAGAGCCCCCTTTTGACCCCATGCAGTACTGCAGCCGACACATGGATCCTGAGCTGTCACCGCCACGGCGGTCTCCTCACTGGTGCCCCCTTTTGACCCCATGCAGTACTGCAGCCGACACATGGATCCTGAGCTGTCACCGCCACGGCAGTCTCCTCACTGGTGCCCCCTTTCCCTTTCCCTGTTTAAGGATGCACGGCCCTGAGGACGTAATCCAGCATGCCAAGCGTGAAGCCCCAGCCAGACAAAGCCAAGCAAAGAGCCACAGTGCTGGAAACAAACTGCAGGAAAACGCAATTACTGGTGAACAGAAAGTCATCAAGCAAAGTGGATAAAACGTGGTGGAGAAAAATAAGCTACGAAGTAAACATCACATGGCCATCTCGCCTTTGTTATAGCTTCTTTATCATCAATAGCACAGAAAAAGCGCTTTATTGAAATGACAAACTCATGGTTTGTGTTACTGCTTCCGAAACAATGGACATTTTGAACTTCTTTAAAAACATTCACCTCCCTCGATGACGGGCTGATTAGTATTTAGGGGTAGGACTGTCCATTCCAGTCTGGTTCACTAGGGGCGCTAGCTGCCATGAAACTCGACAACAGACGTTGGGAACCTGATGTCTGTAGCCTTCAGCTGCTGAGGTGGATCAGTCTCCCCCCTCCCCAGGTAGCAGGCAGGCCAGCTGGTCGCTGACGCCGCCGTGCCCCGGCGGGTGCTGAAAAACCACACCAATCGCGTCACGGAGGCGGCCCAACACAGAGGACAGGAAGTCGTACTCCCCGCGCGAAGCCCCTCGCTGCTCGTAGGGCGACACGGCGCCGCCTCATTATTTGTGTACGACAACCTGGATTTTTGTTTTGTTTCCATATATGGCCTCGTCCTAAATACAGGGGAAGGATTAGTGAGGGGGAGTGTGCCGGCCCCCACCGTTCAAATTAATAATACAGCAGACATTCCTGATTTATCCTGATTTCACCCATGCTGCAGTTTATTCCGCAGCGCTGCTTTTACAGAAATCAGAGCGAATGAGATGACAGGTGCTGCGGTGCTGGGGGCGGCTTCCTGGCCGGACATTGATTTTGTGTTATTAATCAATGACTGACTTGGGGGAGCGAAGGGATTACCAGGGGAAGGAGCAGACAATGGAGATGGTCGCTCCTAGCAGACCTGGTACGCTCGTCAGTAATCCTCATTACCGTTCCTATATTTCCATACCAAAAATGTCAGCTAGAATTGCAGAAAACGTATTAGGCTCGTCATGTAGGAAATCACTGATCTTTTAACGTTATTATTCTTGAGTATGAACAGGTGTCACATCTGAATACCTGAAAAGATGCTAAAACACCACAGCTTAGCCCAGAGTTTAGGGGCGATTCTTTAAGGTGGGGGCATAAGTAGGGCCATTATTCATACAGAGGGGCCGACCTTATGATTAGCCATTGATATGTGCCCCTGTAGCCCCGCCCCTGTATATGCCCCTGCCAGAGTTTGACCTTCACTTTGACCTTCGGCTGAGTGGCGTAGCACGTCATCGTGTGTGTGCATGTGCACATGTCTCACTTTCTGTCCTGGCTAGCCATGTCGGGTTTAGTGCTTCAGTGAATGATGCCAGACGGCCTGACCGGAGCTTTGGGTCCTGGCAGGCTGAACGGCAATCAAATCTCTCTGTGTCCCTGACTGGGTCCTGGACACCAGCCTGACAGGCACTTCAAATGCCCAAACTGCTTATAGCACTCTCCTGTCATCGGGTCACGCGTGTGAGGCAGGGCCAGCTTAGTCTGCTCACAAGTTGGTGATTACTGTAGGAGCGGCCTTATGGTGAAAAAATGGCCTTTGTCCATTTGTATGCAATCCCAGAATTCATTACTTTAATCAGCTTTTACGGGTAACTGTAAAAATTACACGTTCAAATAAAATTAGTGTGGGCCCTCGAGGTGTCTACCAGGAAGTATGCAGTTAAAATGAGAGCCCCTGATTGCCCGGGAACCTGACGGCGTACACGAGGCGGACTGTGTCCCGCCCCTCCCACGTCACCTGTATGAAGTCTGCTCAGATTTGTCATATGACTCCTGTCAGCAGCAGAGACAGGCATTTCTAAGATTTCTTAAGGTCGGTGAATGAGTGGGGCCAAAATTCATACAGAGGTGCCAACCTTATCATTAGCCAATGAAATGTTTTGAATTTTATGAGTGACACTGAGATGGCACTCCAGAGCCCAATGAGCTTTCAGCTCAGGCCGCTGCCTCTGTGGCCCCACCCCTTTATACACCCCTGGAGGTGTTATACTGAAGCCTTTGAGTTTGAAACTAATGTCCCTATTTGCGTCCGGCGAAATTTCCAGGAGTTAAGAGGAAATTGCACAGACTATGAGATACCATGCAGAGATTATCGCCATGCCGGATTCTGACGGACATTCTGATCAAAATGTCATTTTTACCCCTGGACATGCTGTTTACAAACGTAGGCTACACAGTTGTTTTTTATTTTTCTACACACACATTTGTCTGTGTACAGACAGGATCACACTCCCTGCTGCTATGGTTGGCGATGGCTGACAAATCGGGCTGCTTTTGTTCAGTTGTATTCCACTTGGAAAAGCATCATAAAGCTATAACCTGCAAAGGTTATAAAACTATCTGATAACTATTTTAGACTGCCTCCCTTTGCTCTGTATGAAGGGGAAAAGACCGATAAAGCACTGATAAATATTTAATAAATGGATGTCTATATTCTCCGCTTGAGCTCGTGTGCCATATAGCATCCATCTGAAGGGTCTGCTTCAGTTTATTTCAGACGGCTTTATATTTTATTTTGTTTCCTTTGCTACTTTATTGGTATGGATTCCAGGTCAGATGTCTGAAATCGGTTGATGCTGAAGAATTCATCGTGATCTCTTTCAAATTTTATCTTGTCCTCTTTTCCATTGAGCAATTTTATTGTCACACCGATGTAACAGAAAGTTATTCGATGATACGCAAGCAAAGCATGTATAAAATGTGTCCCGTCTGCCATTTAAAATGCACGTCGCAGTAATTAAATCGCATCATAAATGAGCGAAAGGCTGCGCTTCTGTAAAAAGACGCATTAGCATCAAGGCTGCTGGAAAACAAGCTGTGCTTAGACGCTTACTCACAAATACAAAGATAATGACAGGTCTCCTGCGACGAGTGATGAATATTTATTAAGCATTCCTGGCTGTGGTAGCGCCGGCTTCAGGGGGCAGGAGAACAGGAAGTACGGCCCCAGTGACACCAGTGTCTACCTGAAACTTCATTAATTGCCTTAATGTTAGTATTTATGAAGTTGTGCAATCACAATGGGACAACAGAAGGTGCCTGAACTGAAACACCGCAGGTATAGCAGCATCTCAGTTTGTACTTCCTGAACATTCTGTGTGCCTGTCACGCATTCCGCTTGGATGTCTGTTGACCTGTTGGTCTACACTGCTAATTCAGTCGTCAGATGCCCCAAACAAAAAGTTGATGTCTTTATCGCGGGTTGATCCATGCAGAGAGAGATGGTGGCCACTGTCATGCTGGGTGTGGGTGATCTCCTTTTCCGATCACCCCCCCCCCCCCATAACTCCCATTCTATATTTCCTCGAGGTTGCCCTGACCTGTCATATTTCCAAAAGCGCAGACACTCTGGGAATTATGTGATGTATTGAGCTTGAATGTCTTGAAAAAATGTGGTCTAGAAAAATGACCATGCAGGAAATTTAAGAAAAAAATGAGAAGGAATGCTTAAGGGCTGGGGGGAGCTGTCGGGGGGGTAGAGATGACAGCCAATTACAGATGACAGGGACATATCCAGTGTGGTCACAGTGCCGTTCAAAGACACATGCATCCTCTGACAATGGGTTAGAGAAATACTGAATATACGGGGTCCCTGAGGGGCAGTAGAAAGGGCCGAATAACATTGGAAGCAGCCCTGATTCTGCCTCCGACAGCCGTTTGGGAGTCCAGCTATTTGTGCTGTATTTCTGTGTGGCTCAGAGCTCAGGCACCGCCATGCGGTTGGTGAACACAGAGATCTGCTTCACGCAAGCGGGATGTGGGAATCACAGCCGGAATCGGCGGCTCGGAACAATATCTGCGGGTTTATGGGATGTGGCTGTGAATCATGGGAGACAGAGCTGTCTCATTTACCCCTTACCTGGCCGAGCAGGAAGACTTGCACGCTAAATGCCGTCAAAATGAAATGCGGTAGGTGCCGGTCGAGCACATGCACTCCTTCCACACGTCCCTGCCTTTGGTCCTCCAGGTGCTGGGAGAACCTTTGGTACTATTTCTGTGAACTTGCTGTCAAGGTGGGTTGGGGTGGCTTCATCTGATTCATGAAAGGCAGTCATGTGGGGAAAGGTGATAATCAATCAGATGAGAGGCAGAGACAATAATGCTGATGACAAAACCAATGATGATGGAGCCATGGAGGCCAATCAGAGTGCAAAACACTGACCAACGATGGCAGAACTGAGGCCTTGTCAAGGTCTTCTGCTTTGTCTCCCTGAATGTGGCCTGTGTCCTTGAGCAGCCGACTGGTGTCCAGGCTAGCCGACCTGTGGCAGTTTAGCTTCGATGCCGTGTGTCAGAGGGCTGATTCGGGGCCGGGCCAATCTCACCGCAAGTGGGCTTCCGCTCATTCCAAACGGCGCAGTGGCCATGCTGAGATGGGCCGGACCACCATCTGGACATGCCATGGGAAGGGCACTGGCTCCGCCCGCCAGAGGGGCAGAGGCCACGGGAGGCATGTCGTTTTTGGCCCGACAGCCTCTCCAAGAGCCTCAGGCAGGAAGGGTGGGGAGCAAAATCATATCAGGGCCCCCAGATCTTGGCTCATGTTCAATAGACAATTCTCCACCTCAACACTGAACGGACTTTCGGCCTTTGATGTAATAATAGACTAACTTGATGGAGAAACATGGGTGATGGCACATCCAAATCATCAACCGACCCAAAAAACAGAACCACTCTGTGGAGTTGATTGGTCATGTTGGAAGGCAAAAGGGAGCGAGAGTCGGGCGGATAAATGCTGGACAAAAAAATTGCCAATTTACAAAACGTCAGATACACAATACGATAAACAGGTGGATAAGGCTTCTGTGCTAAGAAAGCAAATTCACAGTCACTTTTGGTTTTCTGAGTAATATATTTATATATTTTGAGCTGTTATTTACACCTGATGCTAACAGGTTCAGATTGATCTGCCTGTCGAATGGTTGAATGTTCTAGATCGATGGATACGTTTGGTTTATTCGTTCAGCCCTGAGTTTTCCTTGGCCGATGTGAATCGGTCCACTTTGGCTTGTCACTCACCGCCCCCCGTCACATGATCAAACAGTCGGAGCTAACTTATTATTAGCCATACATGTTGATGTCCTAACTACCCCCTTAGCATTGGCCCCTGGAACTCAGCAAGCATCAGTAATTGTTGTTTTCCTCTTCCATCCCACCATAGCAGGTGAGGCCAAGGAAGTGAAAACCATCATTAATAGGCAACTAATTGCCGCATATTATGTGCTTAACGCCTTTGCATTCTAATCAGCTCATTAGCACTCCTACCTTAAAAATGAGGCATGCTAATTAGCCTGGGCAAGCTAAAGGAAAAGCAGCTGTTTAGCTTGGGCTACAAACATGGTCAGCAGGGTAAAAATAACAAAACAAATGAGAAGCAGGAAACCACAGTGATAATATTAAACCCAACAGGGACAAAGAGCCCGTCACTGTGAGAAAGACTCTTCCTCCACATTGGGTGTCGTATGCCTGCTCCTTCTACTATGTTCCTGTTTGCTTGTTCACCTTCATGTTTATTTGGCAGATACTTTTGTCCACAGCGACTTACAGCTTGAGGTCAGAGAAAAGCATCAGCCAGGGGTAAGGGCCTCCCTCAAGGGCACATCTCTGGTACGATCACAGGACTCAAACCCACAACCTTCTGGATTTTGACTCAGATTTGAAACCTGCTGAGCTATAAACCGGCCAATTACTGTAACAGTGCCATTAATTAAGCTGTTTGCAATCTTAAGAAACTCTAAATCAAAGAAATGTGTAGTTTTCCCGTATTTTTGCGCCATGTCTGAATGTACAGCATGCATAAGCCAAATGTTACATCATGTTAGCCGAGTGGAGGAAAATCTTTCTGGGATCTTTGACAAAACGTATTGAAAAACTTGCCTCTACATCCGGTGATGCTTTCCTCGGGGATTGGCAATTACTGCATGCCGGCATTAATTTCGAAGCTAGCAGCTTTCATGGAGATAAGTCAGCTGAGGGGTGATTCATGGGGTTTATCACTGACTGAGTACAGTCTCCTTTCACCAGCATAATTGAATCTGCAGAAAGAAACAGGTATTTCAGGGGGGCAGCAACTTCTCAAATCAAGGCTTTTATTTCGAGTCAAGTCCGGCTTGCACAGGTAGGCAATTTTCACCATCGACATGGAATAATGGAAAAACTGCTTTGGCGATCAGAAATTTTAACGAGGCCCAACCCAGCAGCCAATAAAATCCTTTTCAGTGACCAACTTGCCTTTTATTCACCTGAGAAGTATCCCTCCCCTTCCACTATGCCCAGCTTCAAATTGGCCGGCCCTCTTTGTGAATGAAATGGAGGCGGGCTTTTTAATTATCCAGAGCGAGGCTGAGCCAAATGGGGGGGCCCATTATGCCTCTGTGGGACTGTCCGCGAGGAGGACACCTTTACGCGTCCGCACCCATCTCAAGTTCTTAACAGCGCATCCTCGTTCACCGAAAAGGAATCCGCCAGTAACTGATTACAAGGTATTCACAGGGCTGTCGGGGTTTCCCAGCCAACCCGCTCATCACTGCAGGGGGCATTCCAAAGTGTAGCGAGTGAAGGGGCGTGGCTCACTGCATAGACACGCCTCCATGGTGAGCAGTGCAGGCATTGCATGGCTGCCCACCCTCAGCCTGGCGGTGTTTCTTCCCGCTGGCGCTGTCTTACCGTACACACCGTGGGCTCCTGTTATGTGCATCAATGCTTATAATAACTCAGATAAACCCCCCGCATCTTATTCTGTTTATTAGATCATGTTCCGCTCTCATTTGCATGATTTAATAGCTTCTTATTTAACAAATGAATTGGGAATTTCAAAGGAAACTTTATGTAAATGAGTCCAGGACCTTATACCTGTGAACCCAAAGCACGTAAAGTAAACATATTATGGGCTTAATTCCTTTTGCAGACTCATTTTCCGGCGCACGGCCATTGAGAGTGTCACCAAACACAAATGGTATCATGTTTCATTGATCCGGGCTGGAAGGCTGGTGCGTAAATCACGGGGCTGACAGGTGAAACAGGGGTGTTATGCAATTGTGTAATGTGCTGCGCGTTCCGTTCCAGCTGTGTAATGGCATCTGACAGGGCAGTGCTCCAGACCCCGCCCCAGAGAGAAAGATGGATGGTCCATAGAGGCTTATAGGAAAGTCTCCTGGGGAAAGCCATGGCATGTGGGGCCGTGTGTTTGCAGGGCCCGGCGACCAGGGGCCAGTGCCAGCCGTCACCCATGGAACATGGAAGGCCTGCCTGGCAGGAAGTCAAGCTGGCCAGATGCCCCCGGACGATCTGCGGGTTGTGTGTTCTCATCTCTGCCGGGGATGTTTTTATGAACTCAAAGACAGCTCTGCAAAACGAAAAAGAATTGTTCTGACCACAAATAAACAGTGGGAGCTGACAGACTGAATTCACCCATTAATGTACTCATCAGCCACTTGAGGTATAACGTGGATCAAAGTAGAAATGCGAATGCAATTGGCTGGAGCGATGAGGGCAGAACTAACATGAAGGGCTGCTTAAATCCCAGCACCGGCATTGCTGTTATACCCTTGAGGGGCCCTTATCATGAAGTATTCTATTTAAAAGACATAGAATAATAAGGGGAAGTGTAAATGGATTTGGACAAAAGTATCACTTAAGCAAACAATCACATTGTTTGTGACCGTAGAGTAATGCTGGGCAATGCTGACCTAATTGGCATATGCTGTTAATTTGAGTGAAACATCGCTATAGTGAAACATCACAACAGTGAAACATTGCAGCACTAAAACATCGCTACAGTGAAACATCACAACAGTGAAACATCGCTAAAGTGGAACATCACAACCATGAAACATTGCAGCACTAAAACATCGCTACAGTGAAACATCACAACAATGAAACACTGCAGCACTAAAACATCACAACAGTGAAACATTGTAGCACTAAAACATCGCTACAGTGAAACATCGCTAAAGTGGAACATCACAACCGTGAAACATTGCAGCACTAAAACATTGCTACAGTGAAACATC
>JAODKC010000064.1:34389905-34416924 GCA_026777985.1 Mormyrops attenuatus
GCATCAAAAAGTGAAATGCTGGGTCCCATTTTGTACCCAAGATGGGATATGATTTGTCCCACTTTTTCACGGCTGAACCAAAAGACAATTTATTCCGGATTCATGATGACCAACCCACCACCCCACCTCCACCCCCTCCGATGCCTTGTCACCGTCAGGCATCGGTTCTCCTCCCGGTCCAGGTGTGTCTGTGATCTGGGTCGAGGTTTGCGCGGCTCGGCGCTGCCTCCGAAGACTGTGAATTTCTCGCCTTCCTCTGCCTGCAGGAGTGAGAATCGCGGCTGCCTCCGCGGCGCTCGGGGAGGACTTTCCGGACCCATTTCCGCGCATTTAACTGAACGATAGTGCGAATCTCATACTGACTCGTAGGATAAGGGGGAAGCGCCCCGCATCGGCGGCTCCTGAAGCGCATCGGTGCGGATCTGCGCCGCGGAGCGTAGAGCGACATGTCGCGCATTTTGAGGATGGCTTCTGCGGGGATTACAGGTGGCTCCATCCGACGGAGGACCAGCTGCTGAAGCTGACACAGCTCCTTCTGGTTTTAGGGGAAGGAGGGGGGAAGCTGGTGCCGATGGCTCCGTCTCCCAGTCTCAGTAAGAGGAAGGATGGCGCTTGCTGGCCGAGGACGTCCCTAACTTTCTGGGCTGTGCTGCTACTGACGAGCCTCCTCTTGATTCACTGCAGTAAGTACCGCTATCCACCCGCTCCCTTGCGGATTTCCTGTGCTGCGAAATGCGCTTTTTCCCGTTTAAATGACCTTCCCCGGAGACGGAGGAGCAGGTCCGGACGTGAAGGACGCTTGTGTGACAACCCTATCACTTCGCCTTGTGTTTCGTTTAATGTCAAGGCGAACTCAAAGTGGGCTGCGTGTGAAAGTGCCCTACACAGTGGAAACGTGTATCTGTAGGAGGCTGCCGGCACCTAACATGTGAAATGTTAAATAGGATACAGTTTGTGGAGTTTAGATAGAGCAACCAGTACCCCCCCCCCAGGTCCTGCATAGAATATGTGCAATTCAAGCCCCAGCCTGCCTGAATAGGTATAGCACATAACCCCCCACATATTTATAACCTTATCATCTTGGTGCCCCCCCCCCACCTTCATCAATTTATGACAAGATAAATCAAACGCTTTGGTAGTAGCCTATGTCTTTTTAGGCTATATTTGAATGCATCTCTGAGTATGATTTCAGGGAATGAATTCAGAGTATGATTTCAGAGTATGAATTGATGGGTTGGAGTATGATCTGGTTACTTCATTCCATCGATTTCTTTGACGGATTCAAGCGCGTTGGCTTGGTGCAACTTGTGTGTTTGACCTGCCTATGGCGGACTCGGGTGATACGTAAAGACCAAAATATCGATGGCACAAAAGATGAAAGATGCAGTGTGAGGAATCAAGATGCGGACACATCCCCAGATAGGAACACCGCATGGATACTGTCCTCTCCAACATGCAGGGTGACTGCACATGTCCCTCACACAGGATGGAGACATCTAGGGCTGTGTGGACGCGTCTTCTGTCACGTGACAGAGCCTGTGGATAGGCCCGGACTGTGGCATAGTCAGGAGAGCAGATGCCATGCTGCCCTCTACCCACGCGGAGTCTCACTGCGGCTGTGTGATGATCGATCCCTTGTTTGTGACTAATCAATGAGCTCAGCTCCTGTATCTGGTCAGCGATCTGAAAGAAATACATTCTTCTCTATCCAAGATGGCTTTTGTAAGCTCTGATATTAGCCTCTTCCGCTTACTCCCCTGTCTAGAAAATATCCAGAAGCTTTATTGCATCCTATTTCCATCCATCCATCCATTTTCTATAACCACTTGTCTTATTCAAGGTCATGGGGGGTCCAGAGCCCATCCCTGAGGCTATGGGCACAAGGCAGGGAACAACCCAGTATGGGGCACCAACCCATCACAGGGCACACTCACACACCATTCAGTCACACCTACGGGCATTTGGGTAACTCCAATTAGGGTCAGCATGCTTTTGGACTGTGGGGGGAACCGTAGTACCCAGAGGAAACCCCACAATGACACGGGGAGAACATGCAAACTCCTCACATATGGAGCCATGGCGGACATTCGAACCGCAGTCCAAGAGGCAACAGTGCTAACCATGTCCCGCCTACATCCTATTTTAGTTCTTCATATTTTTTTACTTGTCAGGATAGGGTTGCTGTATTTGCGTTACCCGTGATGTCAGACCAGTGTCTGTTATAGTCAGCAACAGCGTGACTCACAGCTACAGGATGCTGTCCATGAATCCGCTGCTTTTTTCTGGTCTGGAATAATAATAGCGTTTTTTTTTTTTTTTTTTTTGTCCTAACAGGACCCGTGACACATTTAATTCATTTTCTGGTTCCGATGCCTTAGCTTATACCTTGACGTTTTAAAATATTTTTTTAAGGAAAAATTGTTTTTATTCAGGTGATTTTGTTGAAACAGAAGGAGCAACAGAGAGAGAAACTCAACACAGATGATGTTACCTTCTGTCCTGGAGCCTGCACACACACACGCGCACACACACGCACACACACACACACACACGCGCACACACACACACACGCACACACACGGAGAGCACACGTGACCCCTTCCCAAGGCCCTGGTGTATTTGAGAAAGTGTCTCCTCAGGTCTCCGGGCCGGGGAACGTCCAACTCGCGGCTTTGTGGCAGGGAAGGGGTCGATTTCGGCTCTTTAAAACCTTTCTCTGGGAACGGTGTCAGGGAGAGTTAATAGATGACCTGATTATGTCCTGTAGAGGGATTCACTGATAGGTGCCCATTATCTCAGATATATAATGGATCATAAAGGTAGGCAGGCGTTTCAGTGCCCAAGGTAATTTTTCTGTGTTCTGGCTCCCCCATCTGGGTGCAGCTGGAACTGTAGTTGGAATATTCCTGTTATTATTCACACTGGCTGCTGGGGGAGCATGATGAAACCACAGAGCACACAGATAGGCCACTTGTGTGTGTGTGTGTGTGTTTATATAGTTTATTCATACGTTGTGCTTCAGTGGAAGTGTCCTCACTCAACAAAACTATCCCCTGCCCTGAACTTGGATCAGTCCTTTAGTCAAGCGCCACGTCACATGACATCACAGCAGCTGCAAATCCCTGATTTCCCCCTATGTAAATGTAAATCCCCCCCCCCCCATTCTCCTGAGGCCCGGCCATGATTCCCTCTCAGACAACCCCCGTGCGGCTCTTCCCTAACCCCCCCCAAATGCGTGGGTGGGGCCTCCCCATGTCACCGGCTCTCCATAGAGGGCCCTATTTTCCCTCATAAGCACGTCTGTCGCTGCTGAATCGATAACATATTTTCCAGAATACGGGACAATAATCTGATAAGAAAACTGCTCATATGTGGCTGTGGGGCCTGGCGGTGATATTAGCCCCAGTTCTGGCGTTCGGGAAAGACAAGATGGATAAATCTTTGGGGACACATACAAACGCTGCTTCAGGAACGAACTCGGGTTCAAACACGTTACAACAAAGGCTAGGGATTCATGGATATTATAGCTGATGGACATGCATGTAAATTACACGTTGCGAGTAAACGAGCAGTCTATGTAAATTACTTCATTTGCTTTTAATCACAAACTTGTAGGGTTTCCACGTTGAAGGATGTGGCAGCATTTTGAGAAAATTCGATGACCTTTAAATACTGGCAACACTTAATGACTAAGGGAGGGTAATTAATAAAAATTAATGAATTATTTTCTGTTAGTATAAACTGATTAGTTTTTTGCCTCAGCTCATTAATACGCCGTGATTGATTCGATTTATTTTATGGAGCGACGCCCGCTGACTTTGATATACGTGGTCACGTGTCTGTCAGTCGCGCGCGGCGGGGCGCTGCTATGAGACTGACGCGGCGTGTCCAGTCACATGGCACGGAGCGCGTGAGTGGCGTCTGGCCCTTCGGTCATTCTAAGCGCCAGCCCTGCAGTCGCGAGTTATTAAAGCGCTGTCACATTAGCGATTACGAAGGCCTGCTATTACAAAGATTCCCCTCCGTCTTATATTCTAAACCTGACATTGATGTTTTGATCCCCACAGACTCCATACTTGATTCTCATACTTGATGGTGATGGTGATACACTGTCAGATAATTATTTAACAAAAATTCTTGATGTTGTCAGGTATTTTTTTTCAAAGCATTGATTTTTAAATAATCTGGTTTTCAGTTTCTAAAAACATTCCCTAAATGGCATCTCATCCCATGCCTCATGTCCTGTGTCCTGGATGGGGGCAAGTCGTAGGTTTGGTTTAAACACTGATAGGGAACAAATCAGCCCAAGCCCCCCACCCCCCCTAAACAAACACGATACTCCCACAATATTTGTGGGACGTGTCTAAAGTCATACCCAACTCTACTCCCTTGGGTGGGGGCATTGGCTAGAAGCTCTGGACCCCCTGCTAACATCCTGGTAACATCACCTTGACCCCCGTGCATTATATAACTTTACATACTCAAGGGCCCCTATAAAGTGCTGGGCCCCCTGAATCGGCTAGGGTGTCCAAGCCCCTACGGCACCCCTGGTCTGGGATTGGCTGGGATAGACCCTACACTGGTTGGTTGGTTGGTTGGTTGGTTGGATGGATGGATGGATGGATGGATGGAACTTTTTTCATCCCAAAATTTAGACTTAGTGTAAAAAAAAATGGACATAAATCTACAGCATCACATGAGAGATAAAGGACCACTAATGTGAGATAGTAAGTCAGGGTGATGAAGACAGAAAGACAGAAGTAGTCGAATAAGAGGGAATGGTGACAGGGAGGTACTTATGGGTGAAAAATGGTCCCATGTGGGACCAAGACCAGCGGGCTGCCTCACCCCTGCACTCACAGTTCAGGAACGATGTCCTGCGTGAATGATGATGTGGATACAGTATTGAGAACTCACAGGTGGGTCTGTGAACAAAGCCAGACAGTGTTTGTGTGCTTACATGTACATAAGCTGTAAATCCCCAAGGAGCACACACACACTTTACTGTAGTAATATCTCCTCATAATTAACTTGATATGCGATACACTAGGCAGTAATGCATATTTTACTGGGATTAACTTGCATTTCCTATAACTGCGGCTGTTACAACACGGTGGCCTACCGTTGTTTTTAACTGGCCTGCTTCCTCTTCGTCCCTGGTAATATATACCACGGGAAAACTCCAGCATGCCAAGCCTCTCCTTTACAGGTGTGCTGGTGGTCTAATGGTTAGGGAAGCATGCTTGTTAATGAAAGGTTGTTGGTTTGAATCCCTGATGACTGAGGTACCCTGAGTAAGCTATCCCCCAGGCACTGAATAATGACTGCCTGCTGCTCTGTCACATATGAGTTATATGTAGAGGACTCATTTTGTTGTCGTGTGCTTTAACTTTACCACAGGCATCACTCATTTCCTAAACATGCAGGGCCCCTCAACTTCTGTCTTCATGTCCTGGCCTTGCTGGATAGTACCCAAGAGAGAGAAAGTGTGAAATACATGAATGCACACAACATCTTTATCTCCAAGGCAGCCAGATTCAAAGACCATGCTTCTTAGACTTGATTAAGGCGGTCACATGATTTAGGGTGGTCTCTGACGGCCAAAGAAAGGCACAGGCTGCATGTGAGTCTTGATGGTGGAGTTGACCTGCGTCTGTAGGACTTCCTGTCTCTCATATTAACACAATTAAAACCTTAAAACCCCAAAACAAACAGAAGTCAAACACAGGTGAGAATTAATAATACAATTTTTGGGCACTTATTTAAAGAAATAAAAAAAACAGCAGAGGAACTTATAAGAGACATTTTACCTCATGGTTACATGCCTCAAGATGTATTTTTCAAGGTTTACTATCCTTGTGGGGACATTTTATCCAAAAAAAAGAAATGTTCCCATATGGTTAGAAAACGACACACCTGTGGAGGAGTCTTTTGAAAAACGGGGGATAGTAAAAACCTTTTTGAGGGTCTATAAACAGACTTTGTAATATGGTCGAAAAAGCAATTGCTTGGAAGGAACATGGCGATGGCGGACTGAATTCCTTGAGGGACACATAAATTTGAAGCCATTCTGCTCTGCAGTGAGAAAGCGGGTCTGGAATGAAGGTGAAGCTCTAAAGAAAGATTGGAACAAAGAGACAAAAAAACAGATGGATGGAATTGCTCAATCTGCCAATCTCCAGGCGAGGGAATCAGCTATTTTAAAACAATGAATAAGGTGCATAGGGATCAACAGGATGATCTTAGAACAAGAAGCAAATATTAAATTAAAAGAGACACTGTGATTTTCCCACTAAGTCTGAGAGGTAGGTTGGGAGTCGGTGGGGGTCTGCTGCCCCCGTCCGTCAGCAGAAGCGCCCCTTCTGGCCGCTCCTGGTGTAGGCGGTGTGTATGCTGTTCAGCTTGTCTTTGAACCCTGGAAGTCCTGCTTCCATTCAAGGACGACATGAGGACAGTCTTGATTTATTTCTGCTTCCAGCTTACAAGCCCAACTTTACAAGCCCCTTTCATTTCTGTGAGGACCTTTGTTACCCCACCCTAGCTTGATACTAGGCCTATATAGCCTATGTATCCGCGTATACACGTATGTTGTTGACGCAATCGCGGTTCATTTGCCATATGTTTTAAAGCTCATATATCTGTTAATTTTCAGATTGCTTAAACTATGAATGCTCACTTGACTCCTACAAAAACAGTAATAATTGGATACCTATTTCCAGCGCGAGTCGAACACATGTATAACATTAATGCCTATTCCTCATTGGGTTATGCCGACATGCCGCGCCTCCGGTGCCGACCTGCCTCATCGGGTCCCATTGGGTCAAACCAGCCACTGATTGATGTCTCACTTTAATCGCGACAAGCACTCTTTCTCCCATCATTACAAAGCTCCATCCATAAAGCACACATACTGTACATACTTACATTAATAAAAGAACCCCTTTTCACAGTTGTGACAGTGTAGGCTGTATGCTTGCTTTGCAGCAGCGTAAATTCGTGTAATATCTGATCAAAATCAACAAAATGGGAGATTAATTAAAGCCACTTAGATTTTTTGAAAGTTTTAATGACGATCTATTTCAGCGTGGTCCCGGCGTGCTATTATTTTTAATGAACTCCATCACAGCCCACCTGCCATCAATTAGCGTTTTGTTACCGGACGCATTTCGTGTCATTACGGTTTATGACTGTGGATCACGATGGTTCGTAACGCCAAACACACTGACAGTCAGTACACACTGTGTATATAAACCCGGATATTTTACACACTCACAGTCAGTACACACTAACCTCTCTAACACACTGTGTACATAAGCCCAGATATTTTACACTCTGAGAGGACAGTCATATCATTGATTTGTCACCTTGATAGTCATTGTCACATTTTCAGGATCTTAATTCCTATCTATCATTGCTGGATTTATCCTGACAGGCAACTTTTTTACTAATTAACTGTCATTCTTGTTACTGCCGGAGTTGAATATTGTTTAATCTTACGTCATGATAATGTTGTCCAGTTATGTTTGATGTCATGCCCTGCTCGTGTCGATCCTCCTGTTTGCCCCCCTTGTTACCTTGTGTGGAATCCCCGTGTTCCCAGCTATTTCTAGTTATGTTAATTAGTTCTATGTATTTAAGTCGGTGTCTGTATACCATTTGTAGTTTGGTCATTTGACGGCTACATGTTGCTACTATTCCCTGTGTTCCTGATCCTGGCTATCCCTAAGAAATCCCAAGAGTTACTCTTGTCACTGGACTTCCGTCCCTGTATCATCGCCGTGCCAAAGCGAGTCATGACATTCGACATCGATGATACTTTAATTTATATTTCTGTTCATCTACACCTGTGTTTTGTTTAAAGTTTAATGTTTCAGATTAATGTCGGCCTATTATGTTTCGCACCTATGATACATAACTGTTTTGTTTAATTTTTCAGATCAATGTTTAGTCACTTTTAACACCTGCCTCTCCCATTTCACCTTATCCCTGTCTGTAAAGATGGCAGCCTGGACACCTTGTGGTGTTGTTATGAATGTTTGTGCAGTGGTCACATGTATCTTTTCCATGATCATTTATTTCACTTCTGTCTCTGTCTGAGGTTTTGCTTTCGCTTTCAGTATTTTAGGTGTTTGTGTGATTCTCATTTGTAGCTCATTCTAAGGCTCAGTCTTTAACTTGGGGGACAAGGAATAGAGCTCTATAAGGGACGGATTTGGGACTGCTGCCACAGGCCGCATTACCCTGTCTCTCCACCGCCGCCATCTTTTATAGCTGTTATACCCAAAGGTGCCCCGGACCTTTTCGCAGCTGGCAGCTGTGTTAAAGAAACCAATCAGGTGTTACGTCTCAAAGATGAAGTCAGGTAAACGCCCCCCTCACCGCCAGGGTGCCTGAACGTTGTACCTGTCCCTGAAGTTCATAACACAGACCTACTTTCTGCCTAGTCTCTGAAATAGGAAATTCTTGCATGCCTGTTGGAATCGATCACTATTATTTTACGCAATACTTATGTTTGTACCGGTTCTTTTCAGAATTAATGGTTGTATACCTTGAACTGGAGTTAAATGTACTAAAATACCAAAGATTAACTACCTCACACTGCATGTACTGCAAAGTTATTGAATTATAGAAAAGTAGTCGCTGGGTTCACATCAAATGGCCAAACCTTCTGAAATATTATAAATCTAATCTGCAAAAGGACTCCGAGCCAAACATTTCTTCATATAATTCAACATACCCTGTTGCAAGAGGAGCTACTAAAATACCTTTCTTTCTTTGAAGGTTGACAGAAGAGTTAAGAAGTGCATTTCCACTAAATGAATATATGGCACCTGAAACATTATACCTGCTACAAACACGCGTTTGATTCTCCTGGTGAAACTTTTGTCACTGGTGTGTGGTATGAAAAATGCAGCGTGGACTTGCCTCCCTGGCTATTTTAGGAAAGTCTTTATTTTTGGCAGCAGGCGGTGACCTGCAAGTCATGGGTTCACGTCCCCTGGGACTTTCTGTTGTACCCTTGAGAAGGGTTGAGTGGGGATTTGCTCTAGTGAACCACCCAGCTGCAGGAACGGCGCTCCTGTTTTAATTTGCTTCGGATTTGTCAGTTAAGCGTAATCGATGACTATGAAGCAGGAGAGCTGTCATGAAATATTTCATTCCTTCAGCAGGACCTGATAAGACGTTTTCATGGTTCAGAGGGTGTGTTGTATCCATGTGACTTCTAGAAAATCTTTCAAATTTCTACAATATCCTAGGACCCAGGACCTTTAGTCTCTGTGCCTTTAGCATTTAGCCTTTCCTGCAGTCTGCGGGCTTCGATCCCACTGCGCCCTGGGACCCTGCAGGCAGGCAGTGAAGCCAAACCTCACTTTCTGTCATCCTAATAACTTACAGAGCCCAAGGAGATTAATTCAGGCAGAACTGCAGCTGGTTAATTTAAGCACATGGAGAAGGGTTTGGTTAAATTTGGCTGGTAGCTTCTCCTGCGTTTAATCTGGCCTTCCTCACAGGTGCTGTGATGAACGGTTCTACCGCGGCTCTGACTGTGAATCATATGAGACCCTGAAATGTGTATTAATGCACCACCTCGATCGTTTTAATGCCTGTTTTATTATTTAGCCAGCAAAATGAATGCAATATTCGGGAGAATAATCTAATTAAACCACGAATTACAGCTTGCCCTGGCAGGTATTGTAAGTTTTCCTTTTTTAAGAACATTTATGTATGAATCCTTCAGCGAGCAGAAACAGTATTTTGTAATTTTCCTTTCTTCCCCCCTCAGATCCACTCTTCAGTATCAGAACCGATGTATAATGCATGATGTCTCCTTCATGTATCGCACACACAGAAATGATATATTTTGATCCCTTTTTACCACATTAATATTGATGAGATTTAATTCTTGGAGCCTTCTTGAGCGTTTTGACATCTTGTCGTGCCGAAGCTGGGATGGAGTCGCTTTCACTCACAGCTGACGCACTCCTGCACCCGGGCCACCTCGCTGTACCCTCCAGACTGCGACCCTCTGTCCCACCCGGCCAAAGGGCTTAAGCTGGGGTTTAAGGGCCCACAGACGTGACTATTCTGCCAAGGCCGGGGCTCGAACCTGCAACCTTCCGATCATGGGTACAGAGGCTTACTCGCTGAACTGCTGCCCACATTATTATGAAGCATTGATATTATAAGGTATTGATGGACTGTTCTGTCTCTTTCAGCATATACACTATGTGTATAGGATCATTGTTATTACTGAAACGTATTGAATATTATTACAAAGTATTGATTTCAGTCTGGCGTCGTCTCTTTCAGCATATAGCCACAATATGCGGAATCTAATTTCTGATTTATGTTTATTTTCTCATAATACATCAGCGCCCTGCCGGACGGGCGGTGATGAACAGCGCTGGCAGTCGCTGAGGTCATTAGGCGGAGAAGAGCGGCGTAAGGCGGAGCGCGGCGGCCCGGCTTTCGGGCGCCGCCCCCCGGGTCGCTAATGCGACGCCCCCGCTGCTCAGTCCGCGTCCGTCTCACGTACGATACGGGAGATTTATCGCTCGGCTTTAACTGTATGGTAAAATAGCACATTAAGCAGATGATATTGAGGTGTTGAAATTATTATGCCTACTTGCAGAAAAGCGGCGGAGACCTTAATTAAATGCAAGGTCTCAGTTATACATCACTGACAGCCTTGCACAGTCCACTTACCAAATCAGGGTGCCGGCCGGTTTTTTTTTTTTAAAGCTACAGACTGAGCACCATTTCTGCTCTCCCCATCTTTAAGAGCTTCTCCTTAAATTGAGTTCATTTAGTTGCTTCGCTGATGGTTTTATCCGAAATGTTGTCTCCCAGTTGTTTTAATGGGGCGATTTTCAGTTAAGCACCGATTAACCGGACGGTATTCGAACACGTGGGCTCTCCTAAAAATGATTATTGGGGTTTTTCTAGGTAGCCTAACTTATAAAATATTATCCATACTTGCTAATATTTGCAGAATCGATTTACGAAGTCTATCTCACGTGACGTCAAAGTGTGGGAGGTGCAGTCTTATGTTTTATTTTTGGTGTTTAATAAATTCCCATCGTGTTTTACTGCATGTGGCAGATCACTGGATAGTCCTGGTAATCTTTGTGATCCTGCTGGGATCCTTGGGTTATTATTAGACTGGCTAGATTAGGTGAGTAATAATAGGCCTATAGTACAGGTGCCTGAACAGTAATTCATCCCTTCATTCTATCTTCTACGGTACACAGTGTCCTGTGTGGGGTATTTAAGTGTCTTCTGTGTTTTTAGATATATATTAAAGTCCTTCACTTGCTTGTCCAATAACAGTTTTACTAATCAGGCACCTAATCACTTTTTAGAGTACAGTCCGCCCCAAGGTGATTTGCTTTTTAAGAAGCATTTAATTTCAGTTCTTCTGTGTCCAGCTCTGCAGATTTGACCTCAATCTTGTGAATCCTGAATGAAGTGAGACCATCTCAAAAAGCCAGGCTGTGCTCACAGGTATATCTGGAGGTGAAGGGCAGAGCCACAATGGGCTGGGGATGCGGGGCTGGGGATGCGGGGTGGGGCCCGGCGTCCGCGGAGTTTAGCGGACCTCAGGGTCCTCGCATGACGAAACAACGGGTGTGAAGACAGCAAAGCCCTTCTGCGGCGTGTGTAAATCATCGCTTCGGCCCGCCTGCGGATCTGCATAGTGAGGTGATTTAACGAGCGCTCCTGAAAGCGCTACATAACCGCCGCGCCTGAGCTGCCGCCCCGATAGATGAATCAGGGAGGGCTCCCGAGGCGGGGGCCTCACCGGCATTTACCTTACCGCTTTTCCTGTATCCAGTGGCATGCAGTCAAGCAAACTGGTAACTCTGGACTGCCTTTTGTGTATATGTGTGGACTGGGGATGGATGGATGGATGGATGGATGGATGGATGGATGGATGGATGGATGGATTTTGTCTCCCACCCACTCCTTTTCCATCTCAGAGCTTTTAGCTCGCATCCCCTTCTCGTGAAGGACCAACAGCAGGCAGTCTCACACAGGTGAGACTTTCATTACAAAGAGAATTTACTTCTCCCAGACCCACTATTGCAGTGCCAGTGACAGCTGGTTTACAGTGTCGCCCCTTGCAGTGTCCTTGTCTGCCTTGCATAGCATAAGAACCAGAGGTGCATTTAAGCGAAATCGGGATAATTATATCCTTGCTTGACCTCTATTGCAGTCAAAAAAAACCAAATACATAGATATTTGAATTACCGATTGTGTTCTCTACCAGTTCTTTTCAGGTTGATTTTACATATTCCATTCTCTTCCCTTTAATTACCCTTGAATTATCCTTTTAATTAATCAATCTGTTCGTATATCCTTCCTATAGCTTTCAGTCAATAAATCAAGTGTAAAGTCTGTACCGTATCAGAGCCCTGCATGTAAAGAATGTTAGGTTCTGCGACAAGAGCTCCTTTACAGTAGTGATTCTCAAGCAATGGGTCACGACGCGGGCTTGGGTCACGGCAAGTTCTGAAAGCAATGCGAGGACAGAACAGTTTTTTAAAACCAGCAAGCTCCTACGCTGATCCACGATCAGATTTCCCAGCCCCAATCCTACAATTAACCTCTATAAATGGGTCTTGGGTCTGCAAATGATTAGCATAAAACTACTGAACACTCAACAATCCAAGGAGCCAAACCAAAGATGCTTCGTTTAAAATTCACTGGCAGATCCAATCAGATTTGTGCGATAGACAGTGATTGGCGTAAATTTCAGAGTGCACCGCGCGCTTGATCATAGCGTTAATTTAAACCTATACTTGATGTAGGGTCACAGCTGAACTGGCATGGTAAAAAATGGGTTGCAGTGCAGAAGGGTTGAGAACCACTGACTTGGAGTGCTTGTGTCATTTGTTCTGAAGTTTGTCTTTTTACTTGTAAGCTTCAAGCTATACAGGGTTGCATCCAGGGTTGCTGGCTGTTGATTGTGACGTTTGCTGATTCTCTGCATGACAGGAGACAGGGTGAGAATTACCTCGCTAGCACACCCAGGTGGTAGTGAGAAGCTGTCAGGGGACTTTATCCCCTGCAGCCAACAGGTTGAACATGCTTTTCATTGGCTACTTTATTTATCCAATAGGGCGGTGACTGGCAGCAGTAGGTAAATCGCACCAACCACTGATTTGAAAGCTCTGCCTTCCCCATTACTATCAAACGGCACTTTCTCTTGCAGCTTTATGGTGTAATAGGGTCCAATTGACAGCATAAGACTGGCTAATGTTGCCTGTACCAGCGAGCGTTTATCTTAATGCCTTTACCCGGTGTGCTTTTGTCCTGCCCACTTGATTTTCCATGTTTTAGAAGGTCACTAAGTGGTGGAGAATGTGAGGAGACACAGCAGGAGTGCAGATGTGCCACCGCACCACACTATCTCCTCAAGAAATTAAACCAAGATGTGGCTTGGCGCTTTGGGGTCGTGCTGCCTTTTGGCCCCTGTGGGCCCCCTCTCTGTGTGCGCGTTATATTTAAGCCGTCTGCTTGCCGTAGCGGCTCCTTTCTCACACAGGAGAAGGGAAATAATTGGAAAGAATAAATGGAAATTGCCGGAACACTAAGGGTGAATTACTGGCTGGGAATCGGAGCTCTGTCTGGTTCTTGGCAGCCGCCGTGGCTGTATCCCCGCCTACGCACTGGGGGGGGGGGGGCGGGGTTGGGACTTCCCTGTGAAATTGACAGCGTTGCTAGCTGGAGGACTCGTCCCTCGGTTGGTCCGCCTGCCTGAAACATTTAACCAGGAAAGAGCGGCTAAGCACAGAGCAGCCCGAATGGATCTGTAGCCGTCATGTTTCTGCTGCATCTCTGATTGGTCCGTCTCAGTCCATCAGTCTGTCACGGTCCGGGGCTGCGGCCCTCCGTCTTTAGCATTTCGGAGGCGGCTGCAGTCCGCCGCGCCCATTGTTTTGGCTCTGAGAGCTGCCGTGCTGCTCTGATGCCACGCCATTAGCATTCTGCGTCTGCCAAGGGGGGGCTGCATCCTTTTGATGTGCTGGGTTGTTTTTTTTTGTCGCACAGGACTTAAGGGAGCCCCCAATCCTCTCCCCACGACACATCTGATGTACTGGTCTGTGAGACACCTGGCCCTGTGTCGATAAAGGACAGCTTGAAGGTCCCAGGATGCACCTGGCACGGCGTCGATAAAGAGCAGGCTGCATCTCCCAGCATGCTGTGCGGCAGGGCAAGCGTGCTGTCGATGGCAAATATCACGTCTGCTCTGGCATGGTGTGTGCCTCACGTCCTCCATGTTGTCCCGTCGGCCTTCCTGCCAATTCAGGGGCCTTCCCCCCCGCCCCCAGCCTCGCTGCCCCTTCCTGTGGGGGTGCTCATACTCTCCATAGCTGGTAGCATTGATTACCAAGTCTTTGCAGAGAATGTCGAGGTAGATTCTTATCAAGCCCTTTGAGCTCATTGGGCTGCATCAAGAAAACTTCATCAAAGCTGCTTCATTTGGCTCCGCCCATAATCCCTTCAGCCCGCTTTGTTTGGCTCCGCCCATAATCCCTTCAGCTCGCTTTGTTTGGCTCCACCCATAATCCCTTCAGCCCGCTTTGTTTGGCTCCTCCCATAACCCCTTCAGCCCGCTTTGTTTGGCTCCTCCCATAATCCCTTCAACCCGCTTTGTTTGGCTCCTCCCATAATCCCTTCAGCCCGCTTTGTTTGGCTCCTCCCATAATCCCTTCAGCCCGCTTTGTTTGGCTCCACCCATAATCCCTTCAGCCCACTTTGTTTGGCTCCGCCCACGATCCCTTCAGCCCCCGTCGGCCTTCCAGAGTCTTGGGGATAGCGACACCATCATAAGACACCATCACAGGCCCTAGCACATGCCGCTGTTGTTATTTACTGCTGGGTGAAGGTGCGTCCTCTTACATTCTCAATCCCGACACTAAATAAAAGCGCCCCCCCCCGCCACACACACACACACCACAGTCACAAATGTGTAAGTTCAACGGCTCAGTCACTTTTATTTTCATATTCCTTTTCAGAATGGAATGGAAATATTACTTCATTGGAGCCATGGTCTCGAGGGGGGGGGGGGGCCTGGCGCTCCAGTCCACCGGCATCCTGTTATATTCGTTTGTAAACACAAAGCAGCACGGTGGTGGGACCAAGGGAGCAGTGAGTGGGTGGGATAAGCTCACGAAAAAGGATTTGCTGACATTACGGCACATTTCTTCGGGGGGGGGGGGAGCTTAAAGTAGAGTTAAGACCCTAACGGCAGTGAGCCCTGCTCTGTACAATTGTACTTCAAATAATTGTTTTTCGTGACATTGTCTGTTTAAAGGGCACACGCGTGGTGTGTGCGTGTTTTTTTAACCATTTTATTTATTACTAGAGTCATTATCATACAGGCATTGTACTTTTTCTCTTTTATGAGCAGTAATAGTAACAATTACCAGGATAAGAAGACGAGAGCAGGAGCGCACACACAATGAAAAAAAGACGAGGGCTTTTTAATGGCTATGTGGGGCTTTCCTGGATGGGGTGTCAAACTGGATGGGGGGGTGCAAAACATCTAAATAAATATCCTAAAAGTGCTCTCAACACTTCAGCTTCCCCCCCAGAGTCGTGACACCACCAGTGTGGGGGGGGCTGCAATGTGCCCCTTACATCTACTCCTGATTTTTTATGTCCTCACGGGAATGGGTGGGGGGGTCCTTTTATCTGGTCTGAATCGACTGCCAGGCTAATGTGTTCCCTGCACAGATGGGACTGCCTTCTCGCTCCGCTGCCTCTCCCGCATGCCAGCCAAGCCGCCGACCGCGGGAAAAAATCTGCATGGAAATGTTCTCTTAAAAAGGCAATTTACACATCAGCGCGGTTTGTTTACGTTTCATGCATTACCGCGCGGGAATAAACAAACACGTAAACAAAAGCGGGCTGGCGTGCTCGCAGGCGGGGGGGGGCAGCGCGGGGTTTCATATGTAAATGCGCGGCACTCTGCGGGACACACGCCTGCTCGTCGTGTCCCCGTGGGTTTGAAAGCGCCCCCGACAGGCAGAGTGATGGCGCGTGCCACCGGGAGGTGCTGCGTTTTTTTTTTCTTTTTGGATATGTGCGATATGTCAGGGCTGGCCATCTGGGCCGAGAAACTCACAAATGTGGTCTAGAGTGATGGTGCCGCGGAATCTTCTTTCCAAGACCTTGGGCTAGTCTGAGCGAGAAGAAGGTCGCCAGGCCTGGAAATGTCAATGACTTTGGGGGCAGAGATGCAGCCCTGTTTTCTTCAAGGGCTGATCTAGCGTGAGCTGGCTGTCGGGGCCTTTCAGCGGGGTGGCTAGGCAGGGATTTGCCAGTGTATGTCTTCCACGTTCTGATGGAGTTCACGGTTTAACCACACCTGGAAGCATCTCCTCATCCTTTTCTTATACAGCCAATGATATTTTGAGAATGATTGATTATACCTCTGCTTTCTGACTCATAAATACATTGTGTAACAACAGGAGTCTGCATACGCTTACCTGCTGAATTCACAAGCATGGAATATTTTGTTGTTGTTCCAGCTGCCCCGTGGCAAAGAGGCAGTGGTGGGATCATTATCTCCCTGAGAATGGAGGTCTCCCCGACACCACGGCCAGAGAGAGTGGCGAGCTAGCGGCAGATAACCAGCTGTTTCCAGCTGGCTGTACCCTGATTTCCGTCGCCGGCTTCTTCGCAACTCATCCTGAGACACGTTTGGCGTTTTCCATTTTCCCACGTCCGATATCCCAGCTCTGTACCGACTGCTTTTCACCAAGGAAATGGCCGGATTCTGTATCCACGGCAATTTCGTATGTTCCTATGGAGACGGGAACATTTCCATCCCAACCAAATCCAAGCTGCTTCCCCTACACCCTTGTACATATGCTTTTTTTCCATTAAATAAAAAAAAATAATTAACAGTTAAGTTTATAAATACTCTTGTTGGTAATTATTGCAATATTTGGAGATAGCAAGGGGTTAAAAGAAAGGAGAGAATTTGGGTGAAGATATTTGATACCGGGATTATTACTGGTTGGGATTCAGGATTCACTCCTTATCTGATGCATCCCGGGCGATTCTTCGGGGTCTGGTACAGCCCCAGAATGGTGCCACACAGCAACCCTTATCAAACCAGACAGATGGACATGAAGGCTACATGTTTATAGAGAAGATGATACGTGGTGGGGGATGTGGGGGTGTTGCCAATCAGAGCAGGGGTCAGCGGGGTCACGGATGGCACCAGCCGGAGAACATGCGGCCTGAGCGCAGCTGTTACCTGCGGGATCGTCAAGAAGTTTCGGGAATTAAAGGACGGTAGCTCAGGAAACAAAGTGTGGAAGATCAAACATTAAGACAGTCAACGCGCCTGAATCCCCGTGACGATGTGTGGTAAATGGCCATTAAAAAGCTTGCTTAAGTTAATTATATTCCAGATTAATATATTATTAGTTGGAAGGTCTTGATTAAAGAGGCTTAGTTTTGTTCCTAGGTGTTTGTAACCTAACGCTACATTATGCTTGTAAATCACTTTTTTTCAGGACTGGGGCCTCAGTGATAGAGGACAGCGTCTGTAGTCTATAAAGCCCTCATTTTCAGCCCTGCAGTCTTAGCCGTTCAATTTATTTTTCAATCTTTTGAGACCTTCTTCTGCATGCTCTCATGCATAATTTAGCATTGCATGAACCGGGTGTTTTGAGATTTCCTTTCGCGTCTCTGGCTTTTCTTAAACCGCGGAACGGCGTTCCGTTCCTCTCAAACTTTTCCCATGCTGTTCCCCTTTGAGTTAGCCAGGTCGAGGATACTCGGAAAAGTCTCGTATCTCAGGATTTCAGACAGCCCGCTCCTCAAGCGTGTGATTCCTGTCGCCCCTGCTTTCAGTGATTCCCATATACTTCACGTTCCCATCTTGACTGTCCTTCATTATCCTCGTTAAGAGCGTGTATGAGCTTTGCTTTCACTCTGTCCTGAGCGTGTGTGGTTTAATCATAATGCATTTATTTACTATTTATTGTATTGCCTACTTCTGGCCAACAGGGGGCCACAATCCTCAGGGCCCCATACAAATGCTTGGTTTGAGTGGTTGTAAACACTGCTACTGCATCTGGCGCTCAAATGACCCAGGGACTGGACACAACTGGAAATCACATCATCCACCCATCCATCCACCCATCCATCCACCCATCCATCCATCCACCCATCCATCCACCCATCCATCCATTCCGTTTGATTGGAGCAAGAATGAAGAATGATCTATAAAAATTTAGCCTATTAATCCATGTCCTTAAATCATAAGGATTATCTGGAATATCCATTGAGATGCATTATGTACATGCCTTTCATAAATATAGGTGTTTTCAGAATGTTAACTCGATTCAGCATAAATAATTTATATCTTTTTTTTTTTGCAACCGCTTATCTGGTTCAGGGTCCTGGGGGGGGAGGGGCACAGCCTATCCTGGAGGCTACAGGTGCGAGGTGAGGAACAACCCAGGGTGGGGCGCCAATCCATCGCGGGTGCCACTCACACACCAGTCACTCACAGAAGTACACCTGCAGGCAATTTAGTAACTCCAATAACCCTCAGGCACCTTTTTGGATGGCGGGGAGAAACCAGAGCACCCAGAGGAAACCCCATGACGACATGGGGAGAACATGCCAACTCCACACCCATGGAGCCATGGCGGACACTCCAATGCTGGTCCCAGAGGTGCAAGGCAACAGTGCTAACCACTGCGCCCTCCTGCCACCCCCGCGATGAACACTTTACATCTAATGAACAAGAACATGAACTAACTTAAAAAAAATCCCCAAATATTTATTGTAAAGGAAACGCAGGACCTCTACCAGAAAAATAAAACACAGACTAATCATTACTTCCAACAAGAAATGAGAAGTAGATTTCATAAAGGTTTGTGTCGTCCAGGAGTAAATTTAGAAATAATTACCTCTGTTTCTGTCCTCAGGAGAGTTTCACCACAAAATGGGAGAACGAAACAGAAACACTTACAAAATACAAGCTTCCTAACTGGAATTACATCAGATTTTAATTAAAAGTATTCCCATTCTAATTTAAGGGAAATATATCCAGGCCTTTGGCATATTACATGGGAATGAAGTACCAGCTGGTCATTAGAAAGTTGGAAAAATGTTTGCTGTGGCTTTTGAAGCTGTGTGCGGTATTTAAATGCAAGTAGTAACACAACTCTGGGCAATGATTAAACGGGGGAGCTCTCATCCACACGCAACAAATCTGTCTACATCAAAGCATATTTTACACAGAGAAATATCTTTTCTTGGACTTAAATGGTATAATTACCCAAGGACTAGCTAAAGCCAGCGAGCAGGAGAGTGGAGGGATCGTGAAATTGACAAATATCTCGTTGGCTTAAATACTGAGTTTAATCAGCTGTGTTTTAAGTTCCTTTTTCTACTGTCATTCTGACAACTGAATCGCAATGGTACTGAAAAGCACACGACAGCCTCATGATTTTTGGTCTGGTCTTGCTTCTCTGCTTTGCTTTATATTTGAATCTATGTTCTTTGTAGCGAAGTGGGGTTTTAAGCGATGAGAAGACCAGCCATGACATTAAAATCACCATCCTAATGTTATGTAGGTCCTCCTCATGCTGCCAAGGAATGAATGAACTCCATGAGACCTCTGAAGGTGTCCTGTGGTATCTGGCACCAAGACGATAGCAGCACACCTTTAAGTCCTGTAGGTGGGGCCTCCACAGATTGGACTTGTTTGTCCAGCACATCCCATAGATGTTCAGTCTGATTGAGATCTGGGGAATTTGGAGGCCAAGTCAACACCTTGAAATCTTTTTCATGTTCCTCAAACCATCCCTGAACAATTTTTGCGGTGTGGCAGGATGCATAATCCTGCAGTAAGAGGCCACTGCCATTAGGGAATACCGTTGCCATGAAGGGGTAACTTGGTCTGCAACAATGTTTAGTTAGATGATGCGTGTCAAAGTAACTTCCACATAAATGCCAGGACCCAAAGTTTCCCAGCAAAACATGGCCCAGAGAATCACGCTGCCTCCGCAGGCTTGACATCTTCTTATAGTGCATCTCTTCCCCAGGTAAATGACGCGCACACACACACACACACACACCGGCCAGCCACATGGTGTAAAGAGAACGTGACTCATTGGACCAGACCGCCTTCTTCCATTGCTCCATGGTCCAGTTCTGATGCGCACGTGCTGATGGTAGGCACAGTGGACAGGGGTCAGCAAGGACACTCTGGCTGGTCTGCAGCTACCAAATCAGATGCAAACCACGCTGTGATACACTCTGAGTTCTGACACTTTTCTATCATAGCCAGCGTTAACTTTTTCAGTAATTTATGCTATAGTAGCTCCTCTGTGTGATCAGACCAGACAGGCTAGCCTTCACTCCCCACGTGCATCAGTGAGCCTTGGGCACCCATGACCCTATGACCGCTTCACCGGTTGGCCTTCCTTGGACCACTTTTGGCAGATACTTAGGTATTGACCACTGAATACCGGGAACACCCCACAAGACCTGCATCTTTGGAGACGATCTGACCCAGATATCTAGCCATCACAATTTAGACCTTGTCAAAATCGCTCAGATCCTTACACTTGCCCATTTTCCCTGCTTCCAACACATCAACTTCAAGAACTGACTGTTCACCTGCCTAATATAAAATGCCACCCTTAGCAGGTGCCATAGTAACGAAATGATCTTATTCACTTTGCCTCTCAGTGGTTTTAATATAATGGCTGATGCGTGTATGTTACTTTCTGTACCTTTTGACAATCCCTCAGGTGCTGATATCTGCAATTATCTTTATATGCATTGTCGTGTTGCACAAACACATTTTCTGTCCTGAGAATCCTCGTGAAAGGACACCTCGCGTTGTAGAGAAAATGTACCGAAACCTCATTTTTAACAACATTTTTCAAATAACAGCCTAATTTTCTGTGCTTGTTGTCATCTCACACGATGAAGCAAACCAATCCTATGTAAATACCGAAATTTAAGGAGATGTCACGGTAATTGCAGGATGGGAGGGACAGCTGTAAAAGCTAAATTCATTACCTGTCACACACTGTCACCTTGGTGCACAAATAAATGTGTTTTCAAAGGCTGCAGTTTTAATTATGTTTAATATCCATTTTGGTAAATGGAAATATGGCATTCCTCAGCTAAGTTTACCTTCATTGAAATGCCCCAGTGACACTGGCGTTTGTGTTCTGCGTCTTACAGTAAATATCAAATTGATGCTTTAAATCGAGGTTTTTCTTCTTTTCAAGCTATAATAAGGCAAGTGGTAGAGTCTTCTGACCGAGAAGCGGTTTGAATTGGCGTATCTCTTCGGCAGTCATTACTGTGTTCAGGCGGGAAACACACCTGGCCGCGTTTTACAGTACAGCTGGACGTCATATGTCCGTACCTGCTGTTACCATAGAAACAATAACTCACGTCAAGTCAAACCCGATTATGCTGCTCAAAATGTAACCGGCGTTTATAGGTGAGTCAATACCTTTCAGAAATTAGATTCCACACCAAAATACTACTCAAGTAAAAGTTAAAAAGACTGTTTTAAAGTACTCAAGGTAACAAGTACTATGCATTAAAATCTATTGATCTTACACAAAACGTCCTATGCTTTTAAATGACTAAAGACTGACATTGTAATTAAGCTACAGTGCAGTACGATAAGGAGAACTGACTCGCATATATAGTTCTTTTATTCAGAAAAACCGGTGAAACTTGCCGTGCTTTCTGGCGCAGATTAGCAGAATGAATTTTATTCTGGGGAAAAATAAAGATCGATCTACGGGCCATATTTAATAATGAATTACAAACATTTCGCAGGCCAGTAGCCTACTTACAGGGCTCTTGTAAGTGGTGAATGACCCGACAGAAACCCGAGTTCTTCAATACCGAAAATGATCCATCCATCCATCTGTTTCCTGTAACTGCTGGTCCTATTCAGGGTGGCGGGGGTCCGGAAAATGTCTGATCGTCCAATTCTATCACCATGAGTTCAGTAGTAGCTCTAGTGTTAACTTTAAATATTGACAGTTAAAATATCGGCCGGCAGTTTCGGTATGTTGACCATCTCTACATATCGTTTGTTCCATAATCATAAAGGCAATATGTAATGCAAGATAATAGTAACAATAATAATAATAATAGAAAGAATGTAATATTGCTTCAAATATTGAGAGAATATCGCGATCTAGCTCCAGAGTGAGAAAAAAATCTTGAGTCATTTTAAGCAGAACCGTGCAGCCCTGATCAGGTGCGTTGCATGCAGTAAGCTACACCTATATTTCATTATTTGGGAGAATTACAATAGTCATACAGAAGGAACCGCAGCAAAAAGATGTGATTCAGTTCAGAAATATGACGAAGTAGCAAAAACTAAGATTACTTAAGTACCAGTACGTAAAAAAACCTACTTATGTTGGCCTGCACTACCGAAGTATTTGTGCTTCGCTACTTTACACCTCTTGGGGGGGGGCATTTAATTTTCTGGAGTTTGTGCTGTGAGCTCACCTCTCTCAGAGACAGATGACCTGGAGCTGGACCTAGACCTTGGTGAGGATTGTAAATCCTCCTTAGGCAAGGAGGCCACTATTATGTGAACAACAAAGGGATGAAGGAGTTTAGAGGAGAGAGAGAAAAGCCATCTCACTCACATAATGTGCTTTATATGGGCGGCTTTGGTGACAGACAGCAGCGTTTGCCATCGTTCTGCGGCTCTTTGCAAGTGCTGAGGTTCGATAAACATGTTCCTGAGATCCAGGTTCGCACTATAAATTTAGGAGAACATTGCGGTCCATGAGTGGAGGCCCGGCAGAGCGCCTTGTAAAAATACTGACCCAGTTGCAGCCTCTGAGGGTCCTTCCTCGCCCCTTGCCCAACACCGCTTGCATTTATTTTCAGATATCCGTCCAGATATCGAGTCATTCAGCTCAAGACGCAGGTCAGCAATCCAAATTTAATGTTCACCGAGCTGCTCATTGCGGAGAAATAAAAAGTAAACTCGTTTCGTTTTATATTTCTGGAAAATGGTTATTGTAATGTTAAAATTGCCGCAAAACGCAGGTAACCTTTGACTGATAAAGGCGAAATGTTCAGTTGAAAGCGGCAGAATGACAGGTCGTTGATTATACTGGCTGCCAAGTGCTTACGGTATGATTTCTCGTTTGATAAAAGGCAGCCAGAATAATGAATACTGGTAGGGTCCTGAATTTAACCTAAATATATCTTACTTTGTTTGTTTGATTTATCTGCATCATATCGATAAATTGATTGATTTCCCCATCCCTTAATGTAACCTGTCGATGGGACAAAGTGTTTGCTAATAAAGATTTAAAAGCAGTGTGGATATTTATGTAATGTAGTGCAATGTAGACAGTTTATACGGAACGGTAGTAAAAATATATATGAAATTGATACTGAGAGAACTGTCCTTGTTTTCTGTACAAACTAACGTTAGAAAGTTCTGTAAAAAAATAAGTCCTTAATGATTATATAATGTATTATTCCGGCTGCTTAGACAATCGATAAGACTCATCGTTTTAAATACAGTTATAGTGTATGAGGGTGCTGTGCGGAGTATAATTGATTTAAGAGAGAAGAAACCGGGAAACGTCGCCCACCGATTTTATGAAACGATTTTACCACCGCCCCCCCACCCCCCCCCCGGGTGCAGCTAGGGGGGCGATGACGTCACTGCGCGTCCCCGTCTGCGGCTTTTGGGGAAAACGGGCAGGTCTGCGGAGATGCTGGATGTTGCCGGTCCCATCTGACCCAACACTTCAAGTTGCTGTTAGTCCCGGATCCCGACACCCTGCAGGCTATTCCCGGGGCGGCGCGGTCGTGATGCAGCACTGTGGGGTTTAAACCTCACTTTCCCGGGTATTTTTTCATGGCTTTAAATTCTCACTTGAAAAAAAAAAACAGTAAAGGACGCGTCTTACCGAAGAAATTTCAATGCGAGACAGCGACCACTGAGACTACAGCGTGGGGATATGCAAAAAGCAAAAAGGCAACGCGTGCTGTATTGATCACGGTTTTTTTCTCTTAATGGACAAAATGCAGGACAATTAAATTAATATACACGTTTGAGGGGCGCACCAGAGATCGGCGTGACATTGCCGGACAGCGCTGGGTCTGTGCTCCCAGGGAAAGAGGATCTGCGCAAACTGAAGGTGAAGCTGACATCGCCCTGCTCCCACCCAGACCGCTAAGTTTCCCGGAAAACTGGGCTCTGGAGCCGGTGGCACATCGGAAACATTCCCCACTTTTTAAGGCGGGATCTTGCGCCCGTTTCTGGTCCATGGATTGTCCGCGTCCTGGTCGTTTCCCGGTGGTTTACAGAGGGCGCCGCTTTGCTGCGGAGTATCGGGCTCTCCGTGCGCACTTTTCTTTGGTGAAGACGCCGGACGGGATGGATATCTCACTGCTTCGCTGAAGATCGCCGGCTCCTTCCCCCGGCTTTTGCCCGACTTTCTCGCCACCATGCAGCTGCTCCGAGTTGCCTGGGCTTTCGCCGGAGCGGCGATATGCTGCTTCGTTATTTTCCTCTTCCACTCGCACTTCATGAAGGAAGGTAAATCGTGTATTTTAATCCTTCCCCTTCTTTTATCTGCGGGAATTTCGGGCGCATCCGTGGCGTTAAACAAATGCACGGCATTAATGTTGCATTTATATATGTCGCCCCGTTGCATCGCCATTGCATGCGTCTTTTGCGCAGTGTATAATGAACACACGCCTGCCCCAAGCATTATTCCCAGACCACTTTTTTAGACTAAAATGTCAACGGAATACTTACGGAATGTGAAAACTGTGTAATGCCTATCCCAGTGGCTGGAGCACTGCCTTAAAGGCGGTGTATTAATCTCAACAGGTTACACTTAATCGCCCGGGTACAGCAAACGTTTCAGTCCTTTGCGTTTCGCCCACGGCAGCCGGACTAAATCGCCGCTGATATAATGTTACGTTTTGAAGTTTAAAAAACGATAGCTTTGCAGCAGAAAGTGCAGATATATTGTGTGGGTTTTCAATAGATGGCACTAGAGTCTTGCTGCAGGCCAGTGTCAGGGTCAAACTGTAATTATTTTCCTCTTTTTATCCGCGTTTCTGAGGCATATTCGTGGCGCTGGGTAAATTTAAGCGGGCTTCACACACACACGCGTAACATACCCGTATACATCTCCCAGTAAAAATAATTACGATGGATAATGAATTTCAACGCTTCTAAAGATAATTTAGTTTCATTTATATATTTTTGAATTTACTACGATCACTGAACAGTGTCAATCCGGGTAATTTATTTAATAATCTGTATATTGCACAGGCGCGTATAAATAGGGTAAATTCAATAACTGTGGCATAAAGTAACGTTATAAGAGCAGTGCTGTATTGTGTCATTTTCAGTAAAATTTCCCGATGTAATACCGATCTTACAAAACCATATC
Source organism: Mormyrops attenuatus (assembly GCA_026777985.1). Taxonomy (NCBI): domain Eukaryota; kingdom Metazoa; phylum Chordata; class Actinopteri; order Osteoglossiformes; family Mormyridae; genus Mormyrops; species Mormyrops attenuatus. Next base: position 34,415,372 of record JAODKC010000064.1, read on the forward strand.
ACCAAATATTGAATGAGCTACGATCTGTCTCACATGAGTGTTCATGGTTATTTTGTAACTACAATAATAAAAGTATTTTTTTCACGTGATTACAAATATTTGGGTTTCGTTTAACCTCGTTGCGTTTTTATTTTCGAACTTAAATTAAATAAGTTTAAAATGCAATGATTTCCTGGCACCCAGTTTGGCTCTTTCCCGCACGCATGTCTCCGTAATGCTGCCGCTGCTGGATGCAGTCGAGCCGTCTTGCGGAGACGAACAATCGCCGCTTGTTCCCGGACCAGTGAGGGGCCTCATTGAAGGAGACCCCCGCCTGCACACTCACTGCTTTGTCTGCGGCTCCGGGTCAACCTGTGGCCAAACCAAGAGCCCTCAATACCCGGAACCCACCTTGTGGGGCGGAAAAAAGGAAAAACGTATCCGGGAGAAAGAGACAGAGAGAGAGAGAGAGAGACCCCCAACTTCATCAGAAGCATTTCACATATCTCGCAAAGTGATGATAAGTGTCGCTTAAAATGTCACCAGATCTTCTCGCACCGTCAGTGAACCAGATCGCATATAAATAACACGTATGAACCTGTAGATACATATATGTGGTCGCCCTCCTCCCCTTTCTCTAGATTATAGCTTTTGATTTGGTTTCTCTTACTCATCGCCTCCGCACACGTCTGTACGTGCCGGGTTTCGGGCCACGGACCCCCTCGCCGCCGGGATGCCGAGGCGCCTCGCCCCGTTTTCATGGATCGGAGGATGAAGCGTCGCCCCTGTTTGCTTCGGCGGCGCTGTGCGCGCTGGTGAAATCATGCTTAAGTGGTGTTTTAATTGCAAATGAATCAGCGTTGTATAGTTATTGTGTCGTTTTTTTTTAATAGATTGGTAGGTTATACAGATTTTCAGTTAAGATTCCTCGGAAATCATCCCAGTCCCTATGTATAGTCGACGTATTATTTCATCGGGTTTGCTTTTATTCATAAACACTCAGGAATGCGTGGCTGGCCAAATGCAGCTCTTGACGGCCATGGACTGAGATTCCCTTTTATTTTTATCTTACCTGCAAATAGCTACTTTGATGCCATTATTCCTCGGGTGAGTCACAGCTACCTGAGGTTTGAGGTGCACATCAGTCACCTGTTGGAACCAGTTAATAACCGACCCTAAAATCCATCTGTCCAATGTCACAGCACCCCGGGGGGAGGGGTGAATCTGTGGAATCCATGGAGGCCTTTTATAAACATCTGGCCCAAAGGCAAAAAGCAGTCTTAGGAGCAGAAGGAAGGGTACGACTCTTCCACCATCATTAGCACCACTGGTAATAATCACAGAGAGCCACTGTAAAGGAAGGTGTTAGCGTCCGCAGCGTGATTTCAGCCGACGAGCATGTAGTAATTATGCGTCATCACTGAAGTGCATTACTGACCCACAGTGCAGGCAGTTTTACCGTGAAGCTGCACTTGGGGCTAAAGAAGCTTTAAACATTCGCCGGGGGGGGGGGGGGGGGGGGGGGGGGGGGGGGGGGGGGGGGGGGGGGGGGGGGGGGGGGGGGGGGGGGGGGG
>JAODKC010000064.1:34417086-34429841 GCA_026777985.1 Mormyrops attenuatus
GCACACCGGGAGCAATTTGGGGTTCAGTGTCTTGCTCAAGGACACTTTGATGGGGTCAGGAGGAACCTGGGCTCGAACCTGCAGCCCTCCATTGCCGAATGATAGCACTACCTCCTGCACCGCCATCTTCCCCCGATGTATGGAAGGAGGCACGTTTGTTTAGCAGAGGAGCAGTCAGTTACTGGGTGCTGCCTCATTCCAGGTCACAGCGGGATGTGTGTAGGGTGGGTCGTCTTCAGACCAGTGGTGGGACAGCATCCCTCTGCCTTCAAACAAGGATGAATTTTGAGAAATTGTCTTCACAAAGGTTTATCTTCTTTTAATAGAAAACTCAGCATGGCAGAATTGTTTTCATGGGAATGAGAGTCATTAATTACATTAAAATTTGAGTCAGTAGGGAGTCCCTTGAGAAATGGAGGAGTGTATGTCTGATGGTGTGTCTGTGTCTGTGTGTGTGTATGTGGGGGTGGGGGTGCCACGTTTGAGACCCATCCCTAGTCTGACATTTCCTGTCAGCATGTCCCTCAGCGGCGAGATGCTCCAGCTTTCATGTCAAGATGTCAGCCATGACAGTTTAAAAAAGGAGGAAATGTCAACAAATAACCAATTTCCTTGCATTACGGTCATTAACTAGGAACCATTTACAAAAGAGCCGTAATGCACAGATGCATTTGCGAGACGCACTCAAGGGCATTCAGGCTCCCTGTCTCCATATGAGCTTTCAGATTTGCGGTTCCATCCATGTGCATTAAGATCAGACTTATCCAGTATCACTGAGTCAAATGCTGTCCTGCAGAACATCTGTTAACCATCCTGGGCCATCAGAGAAGAGGTGCTGATTTCCATAAAAATCCCAAGATTATTTAAACATCTTATCGGGGCTTCCTGTGTACTACAGGATACGGCACGTCGCCACAGAGCTGGGCAGCGGAGATAATAACGATCATCACCGGGAGGCACCAGGCTGTCGTCTCGGCCCCCAACCTGCGTCAAAAGTAATTTCAAATAGATGATTATTTCTTTGTCGAGACCCAAAGTTAAACAAGACGATTGTCATTCCCAGCGACCCCATGCCTTGGACTCTTACATTGTTGTTCTTATTTTCAATTTAGACCGAATTAAAAGAAATGACATTTAATGAACATCTCATAACTGCAGTTGTCACATTCTCTAACTCCCCGATCTTTGAATAAATTGCATGCCGGCCATGATTTAATCACGGCCGAACGCGACTGGGAAGCGCACATCACTCCCCGGGAAGGTGGAGAGCAATATTGCCCCCAACCCACAACCCCGGTGGTGTTATAATTTCATTACACGCGGTGATGAGCAGATTTGGCTTGCTGCTGGAGTTGGTCGCCCGGTTGAGTGGCCCATGAGATGGAAAACCAGGGAATGGGTGGAGAAAAACATGTTTCAAAATGAAAACGTGCACATTCTGTTTATCAAGAGCATAAGGATGGAGGACGAGCCTCTGTTTTGGATTAACTATAGGGTGGAGAGCGGTCTCTGTCTTGTATTAGCTATACGGTGGAGAATGGGTCTCTTTCGGATTAACTATAGGGTGGAGAGCGGGTCTCTGTTTTGGATTAGCTATACGGTGGAGAATGGGTCTCTCTTTCAGATTAGCTATAGGATGGTGAGCGGGTCTCTGTTTCAGATTAACTATAGGATGGAGAGCGGGTCTCTGTTTTGGATTAGCTATAGGGTGGAGAATGGGTCTCTGTTTCGGATTAGCTGTAGGCTGGAGAGCGGTCTCTGTCTTGCATTAGCTATACGGTGGAGAATGAGTCTCTCTTTCAGATTAGCTATAGGATGGTGAGCGGGTCTCTGTTTCAGATTAACTATAGGATGGAGAGCGGTTTTGTACCAGTGCATAATTCAGTGAAATCTGTTTCAGCCCAAGGGACAGTCTTTTTGTTGGTGTTTTATTCCTGTCTTGTTTTGTATGAGTATGAGATTCTGTGGGTTATTAATCCATGGCCCAGTTTTATCTAATTTCTGTGCCATTTGAATTTGCACAGCTAAACACATTGGAGAATAAAATGATCCAATCACAGAAAACATTGTGTGGTCGGGATACCAGGGAGTGCGTGCGTACACACATGATTCAGATCGTGCAAGTAAACTACCTGTGTTCAGACAGAACACCCACAAAGTGCACACATAGGGCAGGTATCGAACCCACAGCAAAGGAGGTGCAAGGCCACATCGCTCCCCACTGCGGCACCACGCCGTTCATGGGAGCTGGTTATTGCTTTCTTTGATCTTTCTGTATTTGGAGGGCTCTGATACTGTAGGTTTGTAAATGCATGTCAGTCCTGTTCCAGCTAAACTTCCTGTGTGTTGCTCGTTCCTCGGCTAACAGAGTGTGTTTTACTTGCTGTTCTTTTCTTTCCCCGGGTGCAAGTGTATTAGGATTAGGATTAACCTATTGACTATTTTACCGATTGGTCGATTAATGAAAACGATTAATTTTCCTCAAGAAAATCAAATATACCGTTTAATTTAAGTTAATTTTATTCTGACAACATCAAACTGTATGTTATTATGTGATAATGGGCGCCAGCTTTTCAGCACTATACAGACATTATTTTCACCCACAATTCTATAAACAAATTAGCAGTACGCCTAAAATATCAATGAGAAGTGTATTGTGACGCCCAAATGTTAGTAATCTGTATAAATTCGTTGTCTTCTTATGCTTATTAAATTCGGTCAGCGGAGCACGCTGCATGCGACACAAGCGATAAACACTTAAGTCACGATGGGACAAATCAGCATCCACGACATCTCTTAGAAGAGGTAAAAAGATGTTGGTGGCATGGCGGTACATTTTGCAGATTCAAGTGTCCGTTACTTTTTTTTTGTAAATATAGTTTTCATTTTTATTTCAGTTCATGAATTATTTTCTTTTATTTCACATCAGTTTTCATGTTGCTATCGTAAAGTTTTAGTTTACGGTAATAACACTGGTCCCAACAAGCCCAATGCGCATGAACCCACACTGGCACCATCAACCCATGTAGAGTAGGCCCAGATTTTAGCCTAAACATTTTCTCAAACACTTATTCAATGAGATTCCAAGATAGCAGATGGACAACCTTATGGCTTTAATAATGAGTGTATTTATTAGCTACAAGGACAAAAGATATAAAAAATAATAAGAAAAACGATGCGTCGATTTAAAATATTGATGTCAACGTCACCGACTACGTTTTTACTTCAGTCTGGGGGTCAATATCAGAGAAAAGATCATGTTTTATGTTACGTAATGTTTGGAAACATTTGCCGCTAATTGCAGCATTGACTCCTCCATTCTACTTGTCAGGATAAGTGAGGGATGACCTCTGACCTGCTGCGAGGAAGACGCACCCCCGCATCTGTCAGTCCCTGACAAGCGCTGCAGCTGCGTGTCTCCTGACAGATCGTCGAGGTCACGGCATAAACATGCGCTCCCCCATCCTCTGTGAATTCCTGCGCGTCCCGATTTTGCCGAGTTTGACATGTCCCTGGGTCAACAAGGGAGGGACTTGTGTTTCACTTCTTTAACCAATCACCAAGTTCTTCATTGCATGATGCATCAACATGTTAATTAAAACCAGTGTTTTCTGTTAAGTGACAAAGTGCACAGATGTGTACGGTACCTGTTTTATTGTGTATGCCTTTTGTTAAAGGTCATGTCATAGATACAAGACATGGGAACATGCTTACATATCTGCAAAGGCTGTAGGGAGCCATGAAAGCTGAGCTTTATTTATAAAGTGATAATCATCACAACAGCAAGGCTTGAACTGGCAGCCTTCTGATCACAAGTGCAAAGGCTTCTCCTGCTGAACCACAGACCACCCCGGACCAGGCGACTGGATGGCTGGAAGCCTTGAGTTTGAAAATGAGAGAAAAATGGACAAATGTGGTGATGTCATGCAATGAAGACTGTGATTGGCTAAAGAAATGGAGCACAAGCCAATCCCTTGCTGTCCCAGGGCCACGTCGAACTCAGCCATTCCAGGACGTCCATGAAATCCTTATTAAATCTTAAAACCGCAGTAACTATAAACCAGCATAATGATCAAGACCTCCCTGCTCACCTGCTGACCATGTAAATTAACCCCCATCGCAGGGACTGAACCTCCAGTGACGTTCTAAAATAAACTGTAGGACTCGGGTGACCTTTATCCCTCGACCCCGTGCATGACCCCCTGCCCCATGTGACTCCAGGCATCAATAGGGAGACATGAAGGGCTGCATTTTGGCTTGGAGCGGCCAGCTCATGAAATGATTATTATTAGCAGCAGACACCTGGGTGACGCCTGTCACTGTTGATAGCGGTTAACAGGGAGCACGGTCGCCGGGATGCAGTTGCCCAGCGGGTCCTGCCGTCAGGTCAGAAAGAGCGGTGGCTGTGAGGCTGCCCAGCTGGACGGACGGACTGGTTTTAACAGCGGCTGAGCAGCCGCGGGGTACAGCTACTGTCCACGGGGCTGCTTCAGATGGCGACGTTCGAGGAGTTGCCATGGAGACTCGGATCTTTTTTCCTCTTTAAGAATGATAATTGCTGAAGGTGTCATGCGGCCTGACTGCATAGTATGGTGTCACGTAATCAGAGTGGCGCAGACACGTGTCGTTGGGCGGGAGGGGGCGTGGCCCTCCTGCAAGCCAGCGTCCAATAGGAAGCTGAGATCGGGACATTCTGGATGACCTGAAGCTCCTTTTAGGATCCTCACCGGCAGCAGTGACTGTTAACTCAATAAACCTGCACAGCACTCCACTTGCGTGTGATTAATAACTCTGCCGGGGAGCCCACACAAGGCTGCTGAATAAATATCTGTCCTGCTAATGCACTGAACTCAGATCAGATTCACAATAAGCAATATTGCTTGTAAATGTTTCGTTTAGTCTGCTCACTGTAGGAGGAGGATGAAGGTTAACTGGGGAGGGAGGTAGAGTTGGGGAGGTGGGGGTGATCCAAGGAGGAGGTGGAGGGTGTGTTGTGGGGGTGGGGTTAATGAGGTGGAGGTGGGAGGAGTGTTTGTAGAGGCGGAGTGACTGAGGAGGAAGTGGAAGGTGTTGTGTGTGGAGGTGGAGTGACTGAGGGTGGAGATGACGAAGGTGCATGCTCTGTAATGTCAAGGTATCCTCCTCATAGGCCACAGGCTCCATTGATGGTGTCCAAGCCATCACCAGTGGTTTGTTTATGTCTAGTTAATGAGCTCCCCATCGATTCACTTTGTGGGGTCGCTCATGTCAAAGGCGACCGAAAACCAGCCTTCCTGTGAAAGGGACAGTTCATGCATGTTTATGGGCAATGGTCATACTGGTGTGTGCGATTGGAACATGTTTATGATTTATGCTGACGGGCTCAGCGGGTTAGGATGCTGTACCTGTGATCAGAAGGGGTGGAGTGACTTCACCTTTGGGTCCCTGAACAAGGCCCTTAACCCCGAATTTGCTCCAGGTAATGTCTGACCCTGATTTCTGTAATGTATGTCGCTTTGGATAAAAGCAACTGCTAAATAAATGTAAAAATATGTGCAAAAAAAGTAAGTGACTTTGAGCTTTTAAAAGCTCTGTGTTCACCACAGAGAGGAGCCACATAGAGCTCCTGTACGTCACCAAATGCATGTTACCTTCATCTTACAGCACCAGGAAACATGAGGCAGTTGCAGGGGAATTATAGAGTTTGTGCCTTTTTGAAATATTGATTAAAAGCTCAGGCTTTGTTGCTTTGCACCTCCAGGACTGTGGGGCTGAATCCCGCCTGTGTGTGTGTGCGTGCGTGTGTGTGTGTGTGTGTGTGTGTGCGCGAGCGCGCGCCCTTCAGGGGCTCCAGCGATGCGGCACAGTGACAGGAACGTGCTGTGAGCAGAAGCGGCTCCTTGCAGGACAGCCTCTCTTGACACCTCAAGCAGCGAAATTTCAAAAACAAATTTACTTGTCTCGATGACATTAAACACACATATGAAACCATCCATCCATCCATCCATCCATCCATCCATCCATCCATCTATCCCATCCATCTGTCATCTAACCGCTTGTCCTGGACATGGTTGTGGGGCATCTAAACTGAAATTAGAATTTGTGTTTGGTTTATTTTGCCAAACAGAAATCTGTACAGACAGCTGTATGTATGATGTGGTCATATGACGCATTGCTGGGGACGTGTTGGTCTGCATTAGACACAGGGCAGTTCTTTTGACTACCTGAGAATGGTGCAATCAGAGGGGGACAGCACCCGCGGTGGGCATACAAGCATCACAGAGACCGTCGCCATGGCGAAGCGGATACCTGCCAGGCTGTTGAATGAAGATAGACAGGCAGGGGTGGAGGTTGTAGTCCAACCGTGTGTGTTACCCCCTGCAGGCCACAGGGATACTGGCCCAGAGAGCTAGTAATTACCAGCGATATTTCAGTAATGACTCATTTATGTAGAAAATGGCCAGACAGGATCTTCTACTCCTGAGTGTCCAGACCGTGCTTGTGTGATTTCAGCAGCACTGGAGGGATTTGATGAAAGAATGCGAGAGGGAGAGTGAGAGAGGACAAAGAGCATGTGTAGAAAAAGCATGCATTAGTGCTGCTGCAGCCAGAGGTTTGTGCAAATCTCAGCAAAGTGTAAACAAAGGTGTTGGTGGGCGGAGCCATTAGAGCTCCACCTTGAACATCAAGCAGCCTGTTAGGGAGTGTATTGCACTTTCAGCAGTACCAGCCTAATGGGGGTGCTGTTTATAGACCTCAAAGGGGGACAGTCTGGGATCCGTAACTGGCCTGGTGTTTATAGACCTCAACGGAGGTCGGTCTGGGACCCATAACAGTGCTGGTGTTTATAGACCTCAAAGGGGATCAGTCTGGGATCTGCAACAGGGCGGTTGTTTATAGACCTCAATGAGGCTCGGTCTGGGATCCGTAACAGGGCTGGTGTTTATAGACCTCATCAGGGCTTGGTCTGGGATCCGTAACAAAGCTGGTGTTTATATACCTCAGCAGGAGTCAGTCTGGGATCCGTAACTGGCCTGGTGTTTATAGACCTCAATGGGGGTTGGTCTGGGATGCGTAACAGTGCTGGTGTTTATAGACCTCAAAGGGGATCAGTCTGGGATCTGCAACAGGGCGGTTGTTTATAGACCTCAATGAGGCTCAGTCTGGGATCCGTAACAGAGCTGGTGTTTATAGACCTCATCAGGGCTTGGTCAGGGATCCGTAACACGGCTGGTGTTTATAGACCTCATCAGGGCTTGGTCTGGGATCTGTAACAGAGCTGGTGTTTATATACCTCAGCAGGAGTCAGTCTGGGATCCATAACAGGGCTTTATAGACCTCGAAGGGGGTCGGTCTCGGATCCGTAACAATTGCTGGTGTTTATAGACCTCAATGGGGTTTGGTCTGGGATCCATAAAAGGACTGGAGTTTATAGACCTCAACGCAGCTCGTCTGGGATCTGTAAAGTACACTTTCACTTATTCTTGATCCATCCATCCAGCTATCTGTTTTCGAATGGCTTTTCTGGTACAGGGTCGTGGGGAGGGAGGGCCTGCTCAGGGCACACCGCAGGGGTACACCCTGGAGGGCATGTCCATGTCCTTCAGCCTGTCAGATGAATTCATTTAACTGCAGGGAAACCATGCTAAACAGGCTGCTGCTTCAGGGTGAAAGACCTCCGTCAGCAGATGGGTTGTGAAGATGGCTGTGGAGGTTTGTAGCATGTTATGGTATTGGTGGGGCCAATTGGGATACAGCTAGGGGACAGAACATCACAGGAATGACCTGCTTCAACAGACAAGCTTACCATTTCAGCATGCTCAAAACAAACCACTTATTAATCCTTCTGAGATCTTGTATCTTCTGAAATGGTGACAATGATGACAAGGGGCCACCTATTCATCTCTAATCCCCCATTAGAATAAATACCCATCCTCAGTCCCATGTTAAGTTCTCTTGACCGCATCCACCATGTCCACCTCCTTCTGCCTTCACGATGAGTGGCCTTCCGGAGGCTCACCTCGAGGGCTCTCCAGAAGTGACTCGTAAAGGCCCTCATGTTTGTTGCCGCTGCTCCATTCCAGCTTTACCAGTTCGTGTTGCAATTCAGTCCTTTTTAGATCCAGCTCCTCAGCACTTGACCACTTTCTCAGTTTCTCCCCATGCAGGCGACATTCTCAAAGGCTTGTCTTTTGAAAATCCTTCCACGTCTCCCACCTCAAGATTACCAGATGAAAGAAAATAAAAATAAAGTGATTATGACTTTCTCTTCACTGGAGCCAGGCTCTGAGCCATGTCAGCGTGGAGTACGAATCCCAAACCTCACCACCCATCTGTTTGTTTGTGTCTGATGCGCTGGCCGTTGTTTTGTTAAAACTGCGTCATTAAAATGAGGTCAGAATCCTTGTTACTGCGTATCATGGCCGCTGCTTTGAGTGGCTCTTTCGGGGAAGCATTAAGGGATTATTTTAGACTTGCTGAGCCCTGATGTGGTCTGATAAAGAAGCCGATGCACAGCTCTGTGTTTTTTTCTGTCTTGTGCGACATGATTGAAATGGAGAGCCCTTCATGTTGGGAATGGGCCTGATTGGGGGGAAGAGTCACATGACTTGATGTTAAAATTGTAACCAGCTATTAAGTGTGACATGTTTTGTTTCTTCCTCTCAGTGTCCTGGCCCCCACGCCACCTGACTATCTACTTCTTGGATGGGTCCAGAATTCAGCTTAAAATGAAATGTTTTGGAGGTGGGGCAGTTTTACGGAAGGGGAGGTGCGGGGCTCTCTATTGCAGAGCTGAGATGAAGGCAGGGCGGGGGGGACTGTATTCAGTCACTGTGATCTAGGGGGGCGTGCTGCCTGCATGCTGATGACACCCCCATGAATGGCCTCATGGACTCCCCCTCCCAAACGCCCCTGGGTGAGCATCCAGCAGTGACCATCCTCGCATGTGAGTAGGCAAGGGTGGAGGTTAACTACACTCCGTCAGGCAAAGGCAGCTGGCTTTCAAAGCCCATGTCAAGCCAACGGGCAGAGTGGTGCATTCTGGGAATTATGGGTGCATGATAAATAGGACGTAGCCCCATCGCCCAAAACAGCACTCCCTTGGAGACACGGTTGAATGTGTCTCCCCAAGAGTGGGCCCGGTGGAGGTGGCAACCAGCCTGGAGCATCCACATTTTATCTGGGATATGATGAGCCGATGTATCCGTGTAATTCCATAACAAGGCGTGATTTCACTGCTCTTGATTGAATACTGCAATAATGTTAAACGTTCAGAGAAAAGGGGGTTTAAATCTGAAGATGTTAGTTATACTGCTGCTGATGAAAGCGGGGGGAAGCAGGCTTCGGAATATTCCTCTGCAGCTCCAACGAATACCCCCTCAGGCTGCGCCGGTTTCAAGCAGTCAGTGTACAGAGGGCCCACGGTACATTGGAGCATCCAGCAGTATCAGGGATGTTGGCTAGGAAGCATGTGAGAGCGTCCACCAACAGCAGGCGAGTCCCCACCGAAGTAGGTGACATCGGGGATGTTTTACCCGCAGACTTGGTGGCACGTGAGAGCGTCTGCCAACAGTAGGCAAGTCCCCACTGAAGGAGGCGACATCGGGGATGTTTTACCCCCAGGCTAGGAAGCACTTCAGAGCATCCACCAACAGCAGGCGAGTCCCCAACGAAGGAGGCGACATCGGGGATGTTTTACCCATAGGCCAGGAAGCATGTGAGAGCATCCGCCAACAGCAGGCGAGACCCCACCGAAGTAGGCGACATCAGGGACGTTTTACCCGCGGGCCAGGAAGCACGTGAGAACGTCTGTCAACAGCAGACGAATCTCCACCGAAGGAGGCGACATCGGGAACGTTATACTCGCAGGCTAAGAAGCATGTGAGAGCGTCCATCAATAGCGAGCGAGTCCACACCAAAGGAGGCGACATCGGAAACGTTTTACACGCGGGCCAGGAAGCATGTGAGAGCGTCCCGCAACAGCGGGCAAGTCCCTACCATAGAAGGCGACATCGGGGATGCTTTACCTGTTGGCCAAGAAGCATGTGAGAGCGTCCACCAACAGCAGGTGATACCCCACAGAAGGAGGCAACATCAGGGATGTTTTACCCACGTGCCAGGAAGCACGTGAGAGCGTCCGCCAACAACAGGAAAGTCCCCATTGAAGGAGGCAACATCGGGGATGTTTTACGGACATTTCAAGGAGGCAATGTCGGGAACGTTTTACCCGGAGTCTGGCACATGAAAGCGTCCACCAACAGCAGGTGATTTCCCACCAAAGGAGGCGACATCGGGGATGTTTTACCCACAGGCTTAGTAGTATGTGGGAGTGTCCAGTAATTGTGGATGAGTCCCTACCGAAGGAGGCAATATCGGAGATGTTTTACCCGCAGGCCAGATGGCACATGAGAGCGTCTGCCAACAGCAGGCGATTCCCCACTGAAGGAGGCGACATCAGGTACGTTGTACCTGCAGGCCAGGTGGCATGTGAGCGTACATCAACAGCAGGCGAGTCCCTACCGAAGGAGGCGATATCGGGGACGTTTTACCCACGGGCCAGGTGGCACGTGAGAGCGTCTACCAACAACAGGTGATTCCCCACCGAAGGAGGCGACATCGGGGACGTTTTTCCCACAGGCTGGGTAGCACGTGGGAGTGTCCACTAAGAGTGGGCTAGTCCCTACCAAAGTAGGCGATGATGGGGATATTTTAGCCACAGGCTTAGCAGCACGTGGGAGCCTCCACTAAGAGTGGGCTAGTCCCTACCAAAGTACGCGATGATGGGGATATTTTAGCCACAGGCTTAGCAGCACGTGGGAGCCTCCACTAAGAGTGGGCTAGTCCCTACCAAAGTAGGCGATGATGGGGATGTTTTACACGCAGGCTAAGCAGTGTCTGAGAGCATCCACTAACAGCAGGCAAGTCCCCACTGAAGGAGGCGATGTCGGGAATGTTTTACCTGGAGGCCTGGCAGCACGTGGGAGCATCTGCCAAAAGTGGACAAGTCCCCATTGAAGGAAGCCATGTCAGGAACATTTTACTGGCAGGCCAGGTGGTGTGTGAGAGCGTCCGATAATAACGGGTAAGTCTCCACTGAAGGAGGCGATATCGGGATCATTTTACCCACCGGCCAGGTAGTACTGCATGGTGCCCCCCTGGCTCGGTGTGCTGGTACGAAGGGGACGTCAATCTCCGTATCATTTTCTCCTCCATAGGCTGGCAGGTCTGTATGTTCGGGATCTGTTGTGACAGTGAGTAGACAGACGTGTTTTTACATTATCAAGCTGAGCAATGACTCAGTGACTCTGGGTGGCAGGGGGGGTGGTTCCGATCACGTTCTCGATCACGGTGGAGGGTCCCTCCCACGGCTCTGAGGCAGTAAGCCAGTTATGGCCCTTTCCCCTCTGGCAGTGAATGTCTGGGGTGGGGGCGCAGTGTGTACCCACAAGTGCGCCAATCCACAGCACACGAGAAGGCAGTCTGGACCGGCGCCAGCTTGATTGAAATGTCTTTGTAGGCTGATGACCGTGAACAGATTGTGTGTTGAGCATTCCCCGTTAATGAACCTCTGGGTGGGGCCCGGCTGGCCAGATTTTCCTGCCAGTTAGTGATGGTGACGTGCAAACGGCTCCTCGGCAACCCTGTCCACCTCAGGTCTGGATCCTCTACCAGTTCTGGTCTCCTGGTCCACGCCACATCTCCAGTAAGCCTCAGACTAAACTGGCTCGACTCATTTTCTAAACCCAAAGCCTGTTTTTCTCACCCTCCGGGTTTGCTACCCCAAATAACGTCCTCCCCTGTCCTCTCATTCCCGCTGCTTGTCTCTCTTTGTTGGAGGGAAGCTTTAAATAAGGATTTTCTGTAATGTAGAACAATAACTCTTTTATTACTTGGGGTCATGTGACTTGTGTGGGTAAAGCTTCTGTAAGGCACATGAGATCCTGGGAAATGCACAGCATGCCGAGGCACCAGGTCTTCCCACAGCTGCAGCCCTCTGCATTACTGCCCTCTGTGTCGCTAAGGTAATCCGCGGTATGCGCATCGCTCCTATGTTTCTGTACGCACCTCAAAAGGAACAGTCAGCGCCCCATGGCCAGACGTGGACTGGCAATTTGTGTGGTTGGTCTTCAGGAAATGCCGTGGGTCCTTGCTGCATTTTCCTGGTTTTAAATTGGGCACGGTGAGCCCACGGGAATTGGCTCTGACTCCTGCGAAGACGAGATGTCCATTAGAAACGTGTAGAAATGATCATCTGCAGATAATTCCACATCTTCTGAAAGAATGTTCCAGTCATGCCAGTATCACCGAAATGGGGAGGGGGAGGGGGAGGCTCTGGCCAGCAGAGTGGTTGAGCAAATGGGCTCCATCACAGGGGTGCTAACACAGGTTGCTGTAAGACATGCTCACAAAAACGGGTTCTGGTTTTGACCATATCCACGTCTTGTGGAAGGAGGCTAATTTTGACGACCCCTTTAATTTTGATTAATGAGAGATGCAAGGATGAGTTTAACTTGCTGGTCCTAGTCCAGGTACAGTGTTGAGGTGTGGCGGTCGGTTCAGTGTGTCTCTGCCGTGCTGAAGGCAGACTCTGGAGTGTACCAGCGGCGAGAATGAAGAAGCTGACACTGGAAACCGAAACTTCTCATAAGAACATAAGAAATTTACAAGCGAGAAGAGGCCATTTGGCCCATCAAGCTCGTTTGAGGAGAACCTAACTAATAGCTCAGAGTTGTTAAAATCTTATCTAGCTCTGATTTAAAGGAACCCAGGGTTTT
>JAODKC010000064.1:34439144-34453083 GCA_026777985.1 Mormyrops attenuatus
TTTATTATTTGGTGTCTTGGCTTGTGGACGTTCGACCCCCCACCCCCCCCGCCCCCCCCCCCCCCGCTGATATTTAGCCCTTGTTAAAATGTCACCCGAAATGTCCTGAAACACGACTGATGCCAAATTCACGGCGTCAGCCCGATCGACTTGGGTCCGTGATGGCGCGGTCTCTGTTTAGCGCCGGCCAGCCCCTAGGGGGGCATTTCTGTAAACGGCGGTATTGATTCTTTAAAATATCAGGCTCAGCGCCACAGCTGCCCGCGTGCACCGACCTTCTGTTAGCCTGTTAGCGGCTGGCCTGGGAGCTCTAGGACCGCCCACGGCTGACTGTCAGAATCAGTCGGCGTACTGAAAGGTGTGTGATGAGGTGTGCCATGAGCCCTTCCCCCTACTTCTGAGGTCCTGTTTTTGTTTTTGTGCTTGATACGGACGTCTGGAGGTGCTATTCATATGGTTGATGGCACTCCAAATTGACTTAAAGACACCTAGCTAAAAAAACTGAGCTTGATCGGGCTCCTCTCTGTTGAAAGTTGTCAGTCGAGGTCAACGTTTAAGAAACTGGCTTTTCGCGGCAAAGATTTTGTTTTCAAACGTAGCACCATTCAAACTGGCCTTTTAAACTTCGACGACTAGCGTGTGGCTTTAAAAAAAAAAAAACTGGTGTATCGATCGCGCATGATGGCGTACTCAAAAGCAGACAGGCAGATTGCGCTCGCCGTCAAACCCTCTGCCAGCTTCCAGAAGGATGATCCAGGAGACGGCAGTGTTCTTAAACTCAGCGTTTCTGAAGAACGATTGCGTTCACCTGCAGCAGCGGCTTCCTGAACCCAAAAGCCCGGCACCGTCAGCACCGGCATGCAGGAAGCTTAGCGGAGTATTACTATAAATATATAAATAATGCCCTCCACCGCTTCTTGGGCCGCTCATTTATTGTCTCAATAAAGCCTGTCAGCTGGTCTGGGTGCTGGCCATCCGTCAGAGCCTGCCAGCCTTAACTAGGTCAAGACCACTGGGGCCCAGGAGACCGGTGCCTCCACGCGGGCTCCACAACGGCGCCAGCACGCAGCTGGGCCTGGCGCGTCACTCACATTTAATTGAGACCTCGTGAAATCAGAACCTGAATGCAGCTCGTTTAGCGGTATAGCACAGAACAGCCCGGGCCTTCAGTCAGCCAAGAGTACTTGCTAAAGTCTGGGTGCTGCTAACGGCACATACAGCCGCGGCTGCCTACATATTGCGTCTGAGCGTAGCTATAAGCAGCATTATTGCCCCCCGCTAACTGTGTCAATGCCAGTAGCAATATGGCTAAGGCTGCCCGCTAACTCCGTCTGAGTCAGCTAAAGGCAGTATAATGACTGCCCATGAGCTGTGCCTGAATGCCACTAATATCCAACCTCATCTAAACACTTCTAATCACAACACTATATCCATTAACTGTGTCTGAATGCCTCTAATGATGCTATGACTGGGCGCTAACTGCATCTGAACACCGTTAATGACAGCGCTGTGTTCATTAGCTGTGTCTGAATGCCTGTGATGCTACGACTGGGCGCTAACTACATCTGAACACCGTTAATGACAGGACTGTGTTCATTAACTGGGTCTGAATGCCTCTAATGACTGTTTACTGTGTCTGAAAGCTGGTAATGGCCATGCTATTGCTTGCCGCTAACTGTATCTGAACAACGTTAATGACAGCATTATGTTCATTAGCTGTGTCTGAATACCCCTAGTGGCAGTAATGTAATATGACTCTCCGACTCACTGTGCCAGGACGTTGCTAATAGTATCACTATGACTGCCCAGTAACCCTATCTGAAGGCCAGTAAAAGCAGCTTTTCCAGTGAGCATTTGCTGCAACCAAACACGGCTATCAGCAGTGCCGTGATTGCCATCTAATTGCCCACACACTGGTACTGCTAGTGTTGTGACAGGCCACTAACTGCATCACCAGCAATTCTCTGCCATGCTTGACCAAGGTTCCCCAACTCTCAGAATAAAATGGGAGAATGTTTCATTTCAGTTTTATAAATGAAGTATGACAGTTTACGCTTAAAATTCAACAAAAGAGTTTTCCCAGTCATGGATAGTACACCTTTCTTTGTTCGATTTGGATTGCTCGCTCTGCGCAATGTGGAAAGCGTCACAAAAAATACAGCATCCAGTGTAAAAGGGGAAACGTTAGCATCGTTATCGTACACGGCGTAACAGCTAGTGCTGACCGCTCATTGGAGGATTCCGCATCACTGCCAAGTTCAGCCTGTGCGTGACACTCTGATGTATTGATTTGAGGATGCCTGATGCCAAAGGAAGAGCCCCTCTCCCTGGTCTGACCTGCTCCGCTGCTGCTTGACAGGCATTTAGACCGGCAGCCAAGGAGCCTCATTAGCAGAACGATGGGAAGCATGGACTGCCGGTGTCTCCGTGAGTGCGGAGCCGGATCGTCTCCGGGTGTATCCTGTCACGCCTGTTACTGTGGGGACAGTCCGCTTTCATCAAATGCCGGGGGGAAATTGTTTGGCTTGCTCCAGACAGAGAACAGGAAGACCAGTAACGTTGGGGAGATTTCCCCAGAAGGAGAAGCCTGTGTGATGACGTCCGTATGGTTCCTGCATCCCAGACCCCGAGGCGAGGGCTATAATCAGGAGTGGGTTTATATAAAGAGAAACGCAAGTGATGATAGTGCCCTCTGACCTTGGAATATTGGGTGGTCATGAACACATCCTGAGTGATTTAATGTTCACTAGTCTTACGTCGGCCCAATTATAATCATTATTAATCGTATTAGTACAACACAGCCAATAAATCGGTGTTTTTTTCATGGGCAAAGATAGGACTATGATTATGGAAGGTATAGGTGAAAACACAGATGGATAAAGATTGATGGAGTTCATGGGAGATAGAGGTGAAGAGACGATCCCGACTGCCACCCTTTCAGAATATAGGGCTTATAGAATGCGGAGGTGCTCACGGCACAGAGAGACGCTTCAGCGGTGTGGAGAGCATGCATTTGCTTGACATGTCAGCATGAAGAATGGTCCGCCCCTGGCGGAGGTCAGAGGTCATCCTCAATAGGATTCTCCTTCAGACACTTTTCTCTCTAGGTCTGTCGTATGGTGAAATGGTCTGCAGGGAAATGTTTTTGACTTATTACTGGGTAAAAGAGTCATTGTTAATCAATATGGCTGTGATACTCTTTAGCTAAAAGTAAAAAGGGGATAAATATGTATTTGTGGATCATTCATCTTGACAAAGCTCATGTTTTTCTCAGCTGCTTTTTAACCCACGGGGCGGTGGGGGGGAACAGGGTGAGGATTCAGAATCAGGCTTTACGACTGCCCCCCAGTCAAAATTCTGACGTACGATATTTGTCATCAGCATAAACTGTTCCATTGTGATGATCACATTGTATAATTTAGCTATTTAAATTTAAAAAGTACGCTGTATTAAGATGTAATGTAGCCAAACTATTCACAGAATAATACAGTAAAATGATTGTTCAGGCCTTTTGACAGCTAATATGTTATACTGAAAGAGCTGCTTGTCGAGAAAAAAAAAAACGTGTTTTGAGTGTTCAGTGAAGCGTTGGGTAATCTGAATTCTGTGTTCAGTACTTCAGGAAGAAGCTTTCAGGCAGCGTACCATCATCAGTTCACAAGTGTGTAATTAGTTGGGTTGCCGTCTGTTTCTACTGCACTGTTTAGTCTTTACAAGATCATAAATGGGGTTTTGAGAAGCAGCAAAGCTAATTGGCAATGCATAAGCCTAATAGAGTGACTCAGCGTGTTAGGAGAGTTTGTTCCCAGACAATCAGACGTGCTGTTTCTAAGCGTCTCCTGGAAATACCTGGAATATTCTGTATTTATGTGTAGGGCGTATGTATATGTGCGCAGAACAGACAACCTTGCTGAAGAAACAGGCTGAATATAAATTTTTGCTGTTTAGTTGTACTTATGCCTCACTGTAGTCAGGGGATTAACATGACTCATGGTTTTGCACATTAGTGGCTGTTAAATCTTCAAAATCAAAAAGAATTGTAGAGGCAACAGGGACATTTCAGGTTCAGATTATATTGAAATTTTATGTTTAATTTATAGTTCTGAACTAGATGCATCTAGAACTTGATTGTGAGTATTGTCATGTGCCTGTGATGAAGCAGGCATATGGAAGGCGGTTGCTAAGGACGCCCCAGCCCATAATAGTCTGAGGTATTCAAGGCCAGTCGCGTGCAGCAGAGCCTGCTACCTATGCTGCTAAGCTGCCGGTATTACCTTGGGCTCCCAGCTGTTGACATGGCTGTGATGTAGTATTTCACAGAGTCCCACTGTGGGTGTGACAGTGATGCTCCTCACTTACACCTGCGGGATGACCCGTGTGCCGTTACCTTCCTGGAGGTGCATTAAGATCAGGCGGCTTTTATTCCGATCCTGAGGAATTTGTGAAATTTTAGCTTCCGTGTCATTTCGTACCGTCTCAACATGGCTGCCGGTGATATCTGCGGGGTGTTCACGGCCCTCATGTAGCGCTAACGTCATTAGCCTTGAGGGCCAATGCCGCAGGCCCCTTCCACGTGCATCGTGAGCCAGATGTATGAATTAATCCGATTTCTGGGCCCTAAACACAATCCTTAGTCCTGCTTTATGGTAAATTGGATTAATAACCAACAGGCTTGCACAATCACACTGACGCCTGCATAACAGCCTAGAAGGACACATTACCTCATTAAGCTTCCGTATAACGTTTAATTCTCTTTATTGTCCTCTGCTTTCGTATCAAACCGTAATTAGGCTCAAGACATTGGAGGCCAATTAAGGCAGGAAATGGTTCAGCCTTCTCTTTATAGATCCTGCTCGGACTTACTCGGGCTTTGGAAAATCAATCAAAATAAATCTTCGGGTTCTTCCAGCAGGGGGAGGGGACAGTCTAGGAGCTGATGGTGAACCTTTTTTTAGTTGTTACCTGTCAGAGAAGCCTCCAAACATTTCAGAGGGCCAGCTGGCTCTGTAGTCCAGACAGAGGTGGACGGCATAGCCAGCTGGCTCACCTGACAGCTTCTCAAGGGCCTCCTACTGTCTGCTCAGGTGGCAGCTGCTACGCTTATGCTTGTTTGTTTGACTGGAGATGCACGGTTAAGTACAAATGACGACCAGGGGAAGTGTAGCTCACTGGGGAGCACGCCAAGCCGTCTCTAGGAGGCTGACGAGTTAATAGTGCCTAATATGGTGTTTTTAAAAAGTATTCTTAAAATCCAGAGTTTGCTTTTTAATAGTTCTATAGTTTGAAAACAGAAATAAGCAAAAAGATGTAGTAAAAATAAACAAAACACATCGGCACCTGAGTGTAGCAAACGTAAACGATGTATGACGCAGGTCTGGAATTTCATGTTTGCGGTGTTTAGGAACTCTGTGGGAAAAGAAAAGGAGCCCGGTTTAACTGTCTCAAAAAAGAAACAGGAGCTGAAAAAAGTGACATTTAAAAATAATCAGGAGAACACAAGCCGATCAGATGAAAGTGTTTTGTCGAAAAATGGCAGAATTTTCAAGCTTTTCATCTGTTAATACGCTTTTATGCGCGGTTAAATGAAGCCACGTTGGTTCATACACTAGTACCGACTGTGCAGTTTATCAGAGATAAATACCATGAACAAAGTTAAACCAAGCAAAGATGGAAACGTCGCAGGTTGATGTCCTATAATCATCAGGGCCATCAAGTAGGGATTGGCGACGGAGATAGTACCTTCTTTGCCACCATTTGTCAAATACCTGCCAATTAAACTATCGTTTGTTTCAGGGGATCCAAAACTCCTCTTTCTAGCCAGAAAAGTCTTCCGTGCCAAGCAATGTTAAAAATGTCGACTTCATGCTGGGGAAATGAAGCTGTCTGCTGAGCGGGAATGATTTATCCCTCAGACTCATCAGACCAGGGAGACCCCATCCCAGTGGACATCAGGATGGCAATAACTCAGCCTGTCAGGCCTTTGCCGCTGCTGTTCCCCGGGAAATAACGGAAATCAACATTAAGGTCGTGATGAGAGTGTTATTCATGGTTTTAAACCTTTCTGATGTACAACGAGCTTCCAATTAGCAGGTGGTGTAACGGCGGGGGTGTGGGCTACTCTGGAATGTTTACGCGGCCGTCAGTTTCAGTCAATATCTAAAATAAGTACGAGATCGTCTGATTTGCCAGATCGAGCTTCCTGCCGACCACGATATCAATGATGTTCGCATCTCCAGACTGGTCTACATATATTGAGATACACGCACGTATCTAATCTGGCAGAGCGAGAGACAAATGGACGGTTATTTGCATAATTACACAAGATGTGGTTTTACAGGCAGAAGTGACTGAGCTCAATAATAAGAAAAAAAAACCTGTGAAGGCGAGGAGATGTTAAGACTTTATAAAAGGATCATTTGTGGAGACGTGCTGTCCGTCGGAAGAGGTGCACGGTATTACGAGTCAAGGACACGCATTAATAATCATTTAGGGCGATCGCGGCGGCTTTCAAAGGGGTACCGTTCCGAGCGTGAATACCAATCGGCTCCGTGCCATTAAATGTGAGAGGAGTAACCTGCAGCATCAAATTAGGGAAGAAATATGGCTTCTCACAATTTTTAGACTGCCTGACGCTGGAGTATATGTCAGTCGGCAGATAAAAGCAGGTAAGGGGGTGTGTTTGCAAGCCGGCTATATTCAGCTGTGAAACGTGTATATACACACATGCTTGTGCAACAATCCCTCTCGGTTTGTTCCACGTCACATGTATTTTTCCCTGGTGGCATTTCTATATTGGCTTAAATTTCTCCTAATGCAGACATTTCTGAACCGTGACATGAGATGCACGCTGGGGTGAATTTATTTTCTGAAACGGCTGTACGCTAACTAAGTTATGCACTACGCTACTGGTTGGATATTAGGCCTCCTAATGCTAAGGAGGAATTAACTCAACACGCCCTTAAGACCCATGTTAAGCACCATATCTAGTTGTGTGCAGCATCCCGGGAGATGTTTGGGGAATGACTCAGCGCGTAGATCAAGGACGCGCTGTGAAGTTACGCACGTTTCGTTTCAAGCGATTAAACAGCCTTTGGGCCCAAGGATAATTAGTAGTGATAAGTTGTTATTATGCCATTTCTTTTTAGTTATTCGTTAGTCTCAGTAACATATTTTGATTGAAATATATTTTTAAAGAGCCTTTTTAAAATGTGCAACGATCTCCGTCCTGCACGGCATTGAGTCTCCATAAGAGGGCTGTATTTCATGTTGTCAGTTTAATTAACATTGAAATGGTGTCTGATAGCAGTAGAAACTGACTTAATTCCCTCCAAAAACGCTCTCTGTTGTGCTTTAATCTCCATTGTGCTAATTCTCAGCTGTTCCTCTATGGAATGTACTGGAGGCTGTCTAATGTGATACTGTGTCCTTTGGCATGGTTTCAGATGCCTCACGAATGTTTTATTTTTAAAGTAAATTAGGGGGCATAACACAAAATATGGACGTATAATAACGTCTCATTTTATCGCAGAGGAGACAACATTTGCTTGACATGCAGATTTATTGTGGGTGTACGATTGTGTGGAGTTTGGGGTCTCTAGTGATCCCAAGGCGTCCGTGTCCCACAGAAGTCCCATGTACGCTTTTGGGTGTGGGTGACTTCCTCCTCAGCGTACCATTCAGGCCAGCGATGCCACAGTAGTTGAATAGAAGCAGTGGCATCCTATGCATGTGTATAAACACCCTGCTCCTGGCAACAGCTAGCTCCGCCCCCAGTGAATACTAGCCCCACGCCCAGCTTACTCCCTCAAAAAAAAAATAATGAAGCCTTGTAATAAAAGCCCCCCCCAACTCTCCTGATGTGCAACCAAACTGAACTGCCTGAATGCCCTAGATTTTTATAAATAGGTATTTGAGTGTTGAGGATGTTGATGTTAAAGCAGAGCTCCACCCTGGTCTAAGAGACTCTTATTGGACTTTGAAATCATGGTTAATATTTTCGTTCCTCGTTTATCTCAGTTGTAGTTCATCTCTACCTGGTTCAGTGAGAGCTAAGAGGAGTGTATGTGAGGGTGTGTGAGTGTATGTGGTGTATGTAAGTATGTGTGTGTGTATGTGTGTGTGTGTCTGTGTGAGAGAGAGAGACCCTGAGGGTGTGAACATGTTAGTGTTTGTGTGTGAGCAAGTGCGTGTGTTTGTGTGCATGTACTGTGTGTTTGTCTACGTTTGTGTGTGTGCTTTTGTGTTTGTGTGTGTGTGCATGCATTTGTGTGTGTGTGTTTGTGTGTGTGCGTGTGTTTTTTGTGTGTGCATGCGTTTGTGTGTATGTGTGCGTGTGTGTGTGTGCGTGCGTTTGTGTTTCTGCGTATATTTGTGTGTGTGCGTGCATTTGTGTGTGTGTGCATGCTTTGCTCCAGTGCCAGCATGGAGCAGATGTCCTGCTCAGTCTCTTTACTCCCATCCAGGAGATAGGGGGTAGTGATGGGAGGGGGGAGGGTTGGCCATCCACCAGCACCTTAGCATGATGCTCCAAAACGTCACGCCACAGTCAGAGCTCCTACCAACCACGCAGACACCCCCTTCCCCCATGCCACAGAAACTCATGGCTGCGTTGAAATTAAAGCCTTTCTCCCATTTATCTAATATTCCATCTGATTTCACTTCAAAGGTAAGGTATTAAGTGAGAGGCCATGGGAATAACTAAGCGTTAGATCCGGGATAGCGATACGGAGATTCAGAAAGGCAGGAGCTCCGGATCTGAAGATGCCTCCTAGGTCATAAGCTGCAGATGGACTGCCTGTCCTGCCTGTCCCATCTCAGCTGTGACATTCCCTATCTCCGTCTCATCACCTGCAGCTCGCATAGTCCGGGCCAAGCAGTGGTGCGAGATGCTGCCCTGCCTGGATAACGAAGGCTGTAACCTGCTGGTGAACAAGTCGGGCTGGACCTGTACTCAACCTGGGGGCAGAGTTAAGACCACCACGGTAAGTCCTGGTCCCTGCTTCTTGCTCCCCGCCTCGTGCCTGAGTCCCCCGTCTCTTTCAGTTTCATGGCCCTCTGGGCCACCCGGAAGTCTCTCATTTCCTTCCCAGCATCAGCGGCCGGATACATTTTCGGCCGGATCTCAGAGTGGTGGTCCACAGCTCCGCGGAGGCTATGAGCTCGCCGTCTCTGCAGGAACCTCGGCGGTCTCCGGGACGGCCTCGTACCACTGCCAATTTGGATCACTGTCCCTCTCCAGGCTGGAATGAGTCCAACTATGCTCTGGTGCAGCAGAGAGCAGCCCTGACTCAAACAAGATTCAAAGGATTCAAGGATTCAAAAGCTTTATTGTAATTTGTAGTAGGATGAAATACTTTTTTGCGCACCTCACTGTAAATTTAAACAACATATAATAATGAAAAACAATATACAGCAAATAACAGAATACTGAAAACAATAACATACATACCATACACAAGCAATATCATGCATTAGGACAGCAAGGTTCTGAGCTTACAGTGACAGTGGTTAATAAATAACAGTGGTGATTGGGATAACAGTGTGAGGTTTCAGTGTGTATTTAACATTCGTATTACCTCTGCCGGAAGCTGTTACTGAATCTTGAAGTCTTCTGGAGGGGAAGAGGGAGAAAGGCAACTGTGCTATGAGAAAGTGAAAAGGGAGAAAGAGAGGAGAGAGAAAGGCAACTGTGCTAGGAGAAAGTGAGGAGGGAGAAAGGCAACTTGCTAGGAGAAAGGAGGGAGAAAAGTGACTGCTAGGAGAATGTGAGGAGGGACAAAGGTGACTTGCTAGGAGAAAGGGAGGAGGGAGAAAGGCAACCATGCTAAGAGAAAGGGAGGAGGGAGAAAGGCAACTGTGCTAGGAGAAAGAGAGGAGGGAGAAAGGCAACTTGCCAGGAGAGAGAGGAGAGAGAAAGGCAACTGCTAGGAGAAAGGGAGGAGGGAGAAAGGCGACTTGCTATTAGGAAGGAGGGAGAAAAGTGACTGCTAGGAGAAAGTGAGGAGGGACAAAGGTGACTTGCTAGGAGAAAGGGAGGAGGGAGAAAGACAACTGTGCTGGGATGAGGGAGAAAGGCAACCATGCTAAGAGAAAGGGAGAAGGGAGGAAGCGGACTGTGCTGGGAGAAAGGGTGGAGGAAGAAAGACAACTTGCCTGGAGAAAGGGAGGAGGGAGATAGGTGACTGCTAGGAGAAAGGGAAGAGGGAGAAAGGCGACATTGTTAGGAGAAAGGAGGGAGAAAAGTGACTGCTAGGAGAAAGTGAGGAGGGACAAAGGTGACTTGCTAGGAGAAAGGGAGGAGGGAGAAAGACAACTGTGCTGGGATGCCGGAGAAAGGCACTTAGGAGAAAGGGAGGAGGAAGAAAGTTGACTGCTGGGAGAAAGTGAGGAGGGAGAAAGGCAACTTGCCTGGAGAAAGGGAGGAAAGAAGAGAAAGGCAACTTGATAGGAGAAAGGGAGGAGGAAAAAGGTGACTGTGCTGGGAGAAAGGGGAAAGAAAGGCAACTGTGCTAAGAGAAAGAGGAGGGAGAAAGGTGACTGCTGGGAGAAAGTGGGGAGGGAGAAAGGAGACTGCTGGGAGAAAGTGAGAAGGGAGAAAGGGAGGAGAAAGGTGACTGCTGGGAGAAAGTGAGGAGAGAAAGTGACTCAGGAGAAAGGGAGGAGGAAAAATAGCAATTGTGCTGGGATGAGGGAGAACGGCGACTGTGCTGGGATGAGGGAGAAAGGCGACTTCTGGGATGAGGGAGAATGGCGACCGTGCTGGTATGAGGGAGAAAGGCGACCGTGCTGGGATGCGGGAGAAAGGCGACCGTGCTGGGATGAGGGAGAAAGGCGACCGTGCTGGGATGAGGGAGAAAGGTGACTGCTGGGATGAGGGAGAACGGCGACCGTGCTGGGATGAGGGAGAAAGGTGACTGTGCTGGGGCAGGTCTGTTGTTAAATCGGCAAGGTAGCGTTCAGACCTGCGGGGGGCGAAGTGACCCTGTTTTCCTCCCTTACCCCTAATCGCCCTCATGGCATCCACACCCAGGAAAGCCCATTGCCATCAGTGAATTAAAGCGCGTCATTTTAGGAGATTCGTCACACATTGCTCCTTAGCTTCCACTCTCACATAACCGGACGTCATTGATTGAGTTTCGTTAAGTGTAAATAACCATTAATTCAATGCCTGCGTTTCAGTCATCACCCAACGAACGACGCCCTCCCCCTCAACTCGAGTCTCTGGAGCATGAAAATCTGAAGCATTGTCGGTGAATCCTTCTCAGGTTACAGCAGGAATTATATTACCTATGATTTCACGGGGGACATTCCCCGCCTCGCTGCGTAAGACGAAGAGTGCAGATCCCGTCCATGCAGTTTATAGACCTCTGGCTTCTGTTGAGATGCCAGGTTATTTCACATGTTGGAAAATGGAGTATATTAATCAAGCTTGTGAGACGGATGAGTGGTATGTGAGGAACCAAGCCTCACACAGGTTCTGTACCCAGTCTGCTGCCAGGCTGCTACTGTAGGTTTTTGCATTTTTTTGAGTTCTTGCCTTGAGAGGGGCATCTTTGGATGCCATTCGCTAGGTGTGGACCATGTGGAGACCTGAGTGACAAAGGGCATCATATTTTTTAATTTGCTGACCCAGCCTGGGCTCTTCTATGGGGAAACAGTCATGCAGCGCCCAGACGGCATCAATCTTATTCCAGGGTGTGTGCTGCGGCCTCCGAGCCATCGTCTGTGAGACAGTGCCCGAGCTCTCAGAGCAGATGGGTAGCCTGACACATAACTGCTCTGTGCGTCCAGAGACACTGACCACATAGCTTTTGGCAAAGGCTCCTCCATCAGGCAGAGGCTCCTTCCCGGGGAAAGACCCCATTCCTTCTCTGTCCAAATCCTTGCTTCCCACTCTTCCCCTTTGCTCCCCAGCCCCTCACTTCCTTCTCCTCCTCCCCCAGCCCCTCATTTTCTGCTCCTCCCCTGTCCAGCTCCTCACTCCTACCCCACTTAACCTCTCACTCTCTGCTCCTCCCCTGCCCAGGCCCTTGCTCCTACCCCACTTAACCTCTCACTCTCTGCTCCTCCCCTGTCAAGGCCCTCGCTCCTGCCCCACTTAACCTCTCACTCTCTGCTCCTCCCCTGCCCAGGCCCTCACTCCTGCCCCGCTTAGCCTATCACTCTCTGCTCTTCCCCTGCCTGGCTCCTCGCCCCTGCCCCCCCCCAGCCCCTCACTCTTTGCTCCTCCCCTGTTAAACCCCTCACTTCACCTGGTCACTCTCCACTCCTGCCCCACCCGGCCCCTCGCTCCCCACACTTCCTTTTCACTTCCCACTCCTCCCCCACATGACCACTCACTCCCCCAGCCTACCACCTCTCTTCCTGCTCCTCCAAAGTTTCCAAAGGGAGCGGCTGATCGGCAGACCTGGCAGGCGGACGTGGTGACACGCCTCCCGGCAGCCCGTCACAGGAGCGCAATTCAGTCGCTCAGAGCTTCGCCAGTCGGCCTGCTTTACTGGCACTGCTTTGCAGTCCGCCACCTGTCAAACCTGGACAGGAACCACAGAGCGGCCGTGTGCTGTAAAGCAGGCTCGCAGTGGCGGCAGCAAAGGGAGGGGCGACAGCACGTGAACTCTCAAGATGACAAGAGTCGCCGCTGATGCCCGGCATCCATAACGGATGCGTGTGCTGTGCTTCTGAGACGTGTTTTGGGCCCACTTTGTGATAGATCTGGGCTAGATGCATGATAGCCAGCATGGTGTGGAGAATAAGCATCTCCCAGCTGGAGATGCCTCCGCCCAGCCGCCGTAATACTCGGCCAGACTCTCTTCATTTCCCTGCATTGGTCCCACAGGTGAACCGACTGGATCGCTTCCCGAGCCGCGTTTAGCTTCCCCCGGAATAGTGGCTGGGGCAAACCAGGCCACTCCCCGCTGCCGCTCACATGCCGTACAGCTTGGGAATCATCATGCTTCCTGGCTGTCCCGCTCTAGCTGCTTAAACGGCGTGCTCCTGTTCCCGCGTAATTACGTATCTCGCTGTTTTCTCACTAGTGACCGAAGTACGTACGTCTGATTGTTACTGCCGCGAGCCCGCTGCCATATTACGCTGCTTTAAAAGCACTCTGCCCCCGCCGCGCCGTCTCCAGAAGCTTCAAGGATGTCACGCGGGAGGACAATAAAAGCGACAGCTGTCTGAACCGCCATGTCACCTTGGGATGGCTTCTGCGCTCCCTGTGGTTTAATTGGACGGCATTTTGGACCTAATGTTCTGATCCCTGCTAAAAAAAGCTAAAGTAGTGGCCTCAGATTTATTTTTTTTAATTAACACACAGTTACTACTTCTGCTCAACATGCAATTGCAACCCAGCGAGAATAATTAGTTTTAGGCTTAAATAGAGGCTATGTTTCATTGAACACGCTTCTAAGAGCTGTCGCTCACCTGAGGGGACAGTCCGGAATTAATTCCCATTTGAACGCCCCCTGTTTTTTTTTCTCCGTTCCGCGTTTCTCCTTGGCGATGGACTCGCCTGACCGGTTAAGCTCAGGGCTGGCGGGTGCTAACCGCCACAGCCTCTGTGCTGTAATGAATTGAATTTCTTGTAAGGGCCTATTTTCCTCGAAATAAGAAAACAGCATTTTAATCAGCCTTTAGGCTCACATACTTAATGTCCTAATGAACGTAATTGATTATTCTGTTATAGAGAGCCCGGGTAAGCAAGCGGCTTATTTGTAAGAGCAATCCATTTCAGATGGCCCGTGAACTCGGGCGAAGGTGGTGTCTGTGATCGATACGGTATCTGTGGGTGTGTATCACAGTTGGTGACTGCCCATTTTTCTGTATGGACATATGGTGCAGTGTCCACGTACGCGCGTTTCTGGACATAAGAACATAAGAAATTTACAAACGAGAGGAGGCCATTCGGCCCATCAAGCTCATTTGGGGAGAACCTAACTAA
>JAODKC010000064.1:34453183-34463343 GCA_026777985.1 Mormyrops attenuatus
TCTTTGACTGTCTTCTCAGAGCCCGTCAGGCTGTCTTCTTGCCGGTTGTGTACCCTACGTACCTGTACTTCATTCATAGCGTCTTTGACATCTTCTCAGAGCCCATCAGGGTGTCTTCATGCCGGCTGTGTGCCCTACGTACCTGTACTTCATTCATGGTGTCTTTTACCGTCTTCTCAGAGCCTGTCAGGCTGTCGTCACACCAGTAGGGTGACCTACGTACCTTTACTTCATTCATGTCATCTTCGAACCACCTTCACTAATGTCTGGTCACATGCTTTCACGCTGGATGAGCTTTTTGTTCATTCTAGGCAGTTACACTGCTGTTAATCAGCTTAGCCGCATTTACAGGGAGTCAGACTTGATGACTTTGTTAGGATGTAATTAAAGGATCGGATCCAGGAGTCATTTTTCAGCTGTGTTCCGTTTCAGTAAGTTAATAAGATATTTGTATTATTCAGTGGACTTATTGATCAGCCCTCACCCGGCTGATGAGCCCACCGTGGACCACATCTCTTATCTGGGCCTCAGCAGGTTGATTAAGGCCTACTCCCGGTGCGACACCCCCTAGCTGCAAGACGTGTGAGTGGCTTTCTCATTCGTACGCGGCAGAGAGTGGCTGTATTTGAATACCACACATTTACATGACTGTCACACAGCCCCTGCAGGTTCCCCTTAGCTGGACAGGCAGACATTTTCCAGAAAGACACAAAGGTAAGAAAAAGCAGCAGATTGGTTGTCCAGCTCATTAGCGCCTGTTCTGCACGTGCGGTTCACCTCCTGAACCTCGCAGCCCAAGCCCAGCACCCAGAGTAGCTTCTCTAGGTCTTTGCTGCTGCCGGTGCGGCTGCTCGTATCAGAATCCCAGCTGGAAGGGGCCCGCACGGACCCCCCTGCCTGGCCAGCACTGGTAATGCCCCCTGCCCCCTCATTAGCTGAACCAAGGCGGCCTTGGACGCTTTCGGAAATGGCCTTCTCGTCTGGCCTGTTTGGCTAAGCAGAACCCTGTACATCCTGGGATTTCCTGAGGGTTAGAGAGGTGTACAGCAAATGTGAACGATATCAGTATCCTAGAACGTGGGGATATGGCTCTAGCAAGAGTAACAATTACATTTATTTGCATTATTTTGTCTGCCTTTCATTATATAATGTAGGCTGAACGGTCAGAGGCAGAGCTAGATAATAAATTAACAGAAAGCTGCTTCTTAGTATAAAAAAGCGCTTCCAAATTAACGAGGATGTTAATGGAGCGTCAAATCACGACTGTAATTGTGGAAGCCTGATTAGATAAATCACTATTCATTCTCATATCAGATAAGGTTTACCACCAAGACTCGTGCTGCATTTGAGATCAAGGGAGATGAGATAAGACTCCCCGTGCCCCTACACAGATTTACATTTTAATTCCCTGAAGACTGTGAGTGCTGCATCTGGGAACTTGTTATTTTTTTCTTGCTAATTCAAATTATTACCACTGAGTCACTAGAGGGCAGTAAAGTTTCTACCATCATGTCTAAGAGTTTTGAAGTGGTCACGTGAGTTCAGTACTTGTATGTGAATATATCTCAACGTCAGTGTAGGTTACTTTTCTACAGGACCAATGAATCTGAGACTGTTATAGTAATTAAATACACATGAGAAGGTTGATCGTTTTGCCTGAAGTCTTGTTCAGTCAGTAATTATTTTCACAGACTGACAAATTTAAGTGTAGTGCTTAAATTTTATAGCTTAACCATCGTGTATTTACAAGGTTTTTATCACATTTAACACTTATTTCATTTAAAATGCTATTGAAATTGAAATCAGTGGTTCTTATATGCACACTGTAAGTCATGTGGAGATAGATGATCAGTTACCTTTATTGTTGAATGTTAAAACCTTCCTGCACAATATAATGCATTGCTTGCATGGTGCCACGTTACCTGATGTAATTTGCATGCTGTCCTGCTAACAAGTGCTGTCTTCTTAATGGTTGCCCACTAACAGGTGCTGTCCTTTTATTGGTTGCCCTCTAACAGGTACTGTCTTCTTATTGGTTGCCAGGTCTCCTGACTAGTGTAGCAACAGGGCCTCCCAGCAGGGGATGTGGATCGCGATTCGCTGCTTCCCGCACTCCGTGGTCGCCACCGTCGAATCATCCGTCATCTGTCATCGGCTTGACTCGTCCACCCATCCATCTCCGTGCATCGCGATACGGACCACAGAGGGTGGTTCTCCATGCTTCTCCGAAGCCCGGGAACGGGCAGGACTCTGACCCCGCGTGGCGGCATTCTGCCCCCGTAACTCTGACCCGACCCGGTTACTGTGGAGAAACGGACCGACCGTCCCAGCTTCATCCACTGGGCCTCTGCCAGCGCCGATGTTTGGTACCTGAAGCATTTTTTCCATTCAATAGACCAAAGAGGACCGTACTTTTCTGGGTGGACAGGACGGACACACGGGGACAGGAATTCATCGTCAGGGAGGCTCACACTGAGCAGGGAGGGGCCAAGGCGGTGATGTCATCACTCCTGGGCTCCAAGGCACCACTGTACTCTGTGCAGATATTATATATATTCCAGCGTAATATATATAATAATCAACATTACATTTTTCAAACGCTGTATTTGGACAATTTGCAATAAGCATGCAGACAGCAAACGATTTACGGGCAGACAAGGAAATGGTGATTCTGGTTTTGGAAAAATATCATTAAATGTATTTTAAACAAAAAAGGCCTAAACTTATATATTTAACAGTTTTATATGTGGTACATTTGTAGAGACCCTTATTTAAGAGAGATGGCGCCGTCACGCCACCCGTGATGGGCTTCTGGGAGACGCCTGGCCCACGGACACACTGCTCTGCTTCGCCGCTTTACGTCACTTCAGCTTTTTTGAAGTATATTTTTCAACGTCTGTTGACGCTTTTTAAAGTGCGACTCATGACCAGCCCGCAATGCAGACGTTAAACGGGACGAACACAGCGAGGCTAAAAGCCTGCAGTGACTAGTCTGTGTGTCTCATAGCGCCGGTCTGTCGGATGTTTGCTGTTGTATTATATATCAGTGTGAAGTGCCAAGCATTTTGACTTTGCGTTAAATTAGCTCAACTGTTTTCGTTGCACGGCACCGGCCTCAGAGCAGCGGCAGCTGACGGGAGGGACACGGTCACACAGAAGTTTCTCATCAAATAAAGGAAATACACAGAGCGCATATTTCAGAGAGTCACTAAGCCGGTATTGAGGGATCCTCATTAAAATATTCGATCTGTGTGTGGCTTGAAGGTTATTGTTTTTTTTGGTTAATTTTTGTGCTGTATTTGCTTTTTAATTTGAGGTGAAACGTTCAGAAGCATAGCCGTCTCAAAGGAGTGTTTATTTTTAGATGCTGTTTTATTTTATTTTATTTTTTTGCCATGCAAGGTTGGCAGGCTAAATTGCATAATAAATATATAAATATGGTAGTCTATACAGAGACTGATATGCAAATATCTAATATTCCAGTACTTTTATACATGAAGGCTATTGACATATAGATATAAGCATTTTATCTGTAATAAAAAGTTAAGCTCTTATTACAAACCTGTCTGCAGAAATGGCCTCGGATTAATTTGTGACCTTTTGGAAATTGTGTAGGTGATTAGATTTTTTTCTCTTGGTGGGGGGGCACTGGTCTTTTACACCGTGCGTCCAGTGAACATGCTGTCTGCTTTTCACTCCTTTTTAGTGTAGGCGCTCGAACCCATGTCTGATGCCCGTAAGGTCCTAGATGTGGGGGGAGGGACTACCACAGGGGCCATGGTGAAGGTTATAAAGTGTAAGGGTCACTGAGGAAAATGAGCCCCCCCCTTCCCCGAGCTGAGAGCTATGCAGACCCAGCCTCATTCCTGCTGGTGTGGGGGCCAATTAATTACGGAGCCAGAAGGAAACCTCGCAGCTTTTTGTTTGGGTTCAAAAAAGCCCTAAAATCACATAGCGGAATAAGTGTCATGAGGGAATAGGAGTCCGTAAAAACCATCATTAGCAGGAGCATGTTAGCGTTGCCTAGTTACCGCTTTGGACTGACGATTACTAGTTTTCTAGAGATCTTGGTGGTTTAGGTGGTCAACCTTCAGAGGTTGAATGCCCAGCTGTGTATGAGGGGAATTCATTTTTACTATCGTGGGCATCTAGTCAATGTTGTCGCCTGACAATGAGGGTGGGGGAATTTCTCCCAAATGTTCGATCTGACTCCTCAGGCCTCCCTGAAAGCTCGAAACAGGGTAAAAAATAAAGTGAACATTGCAGTGGAGATACGATGCTTTTCCAGTTCAAACTCCTCACCACGGACAAAACCACAGATCATACTGGTGACACCATACGTCTATTAAGCTGTTTATTGTATTTGTTTTTTATCATTTGTGTTTCTTCTTCTGGAAACATATTCTCATCATTTCATTATATGATAAACATGCCACTGTTGCCATTCGGCAGAGGTAAGTACTTTGTGAGCTAATTGTTTTAATGCTGAACGTACTTACTGTACAACCCTGACAGACAGCTGAGCGCCTTCGTTCGGCGCAGTAAAGGGGCACAGCTGCGGGCAGAAATGACACGAGTGGCACTTTTTGCTTCCTTAGGACTGAAAGCCAATAATCCCCAGGTGACAGTGGTAACCCTTCAAAACAACAGGACCCCGGTGCGCAAATCTCACGGGGGACAAGGATGCCACTGAAGGAATTCATATGGCGTAATGTGATCGTCCGTGTGTGAACAGAGAGCAGGGCAGTAGGTGGACTAATAGCTAAGAAGCTGTGACATTTAATCGTTCTCAGCAGAAGGGTTCATCTCACGGTGGGGGGGGGGGGGGGGGGGTACTGAGTATTTTTAACCGGACCTTCAGCATTATAGCCACTTTTGTCACCTTTTACAAAAAAATAACCCAAGCAATTTAAAATATGAACGTTAACACATTTACGGTGCTACCTCTAACCATAGTCCTGACCCCAATGTCAACCCAAACCCAAGCTCCAGCCCTGACGGTAAACCAAACATTTACAAAATTTACCATAATTGTAATCTCATCCTCAAACCTAAACTTTAATCAAAAACATTATCCTAGTCCTAATTCTCAACTTAACATTAAGATAAAGGCTGACTAAATCTTAGAACGATACCCCGTGTACCTTGTCCTTGACCTTTCATTTTTTTGGGGGCGTAGCCATTTTCTTCCTAAGCCTAGCCCTAAACCTAACCTTAAATCTAAGCCTAGCCCTAAGTCTAACCCTAAGCCTAACCGTAGCCCTAAGCCTAACCCCCTAGCCATTTTGGGCTCCCTTTTTCACTCGATGCATCATCCCATACATTACAGGCCTTAATCACTAGAGACACTCCTCTACTTACGAACTTTCAACTCACGAAATTTCAGGCATACGAACGGAGAGGACTGTAAGTCCAAATTGTGTTCATTGGGCTCCCGTTTCCTGTCCGCAACATCAATTTTTTTTTCTGTGCACCAATTCCACCTAGTACGACTTCTGGCCACTTCTCCAGCCACGCAGCAGCGTAGCGTGCGTACTCCCAGCATCCTAGTTCTTTGTACTTGTCTATACCCTTAAAATGATGTTGAATAACGACTTACAAACATTTCAAGTTACGAACGGCCATTCGGAACATATCTCGTTCGTAAGTAGAGGAGCGTCTGTATACAAAAAAATTAGAAATTAGAAGATTAGGCTTGGTTCTGTTTTTCTGCAGCAGGACTACATGTCACGACCAATTTTATTAGGATCTGAGCATGTTTCTACGTAATAAAAGCCACAACACCTCATGAAATCCAGCTCTCTTAATATAATCAAAACTCACTTTCAATTCATATCCTGCAGTGAATTAGAGATTTTCTTAGATGTCTATTCTTTTACACAGCAGGCTCCTGTATAGAACTTCGGTCCACACAAAGGCCACTATTATCTATTGGGTCATGTGGTTTTATTTAATGAGTTTTATTCTTGTCTGATGGGAAACGGTACATTTTGGCAAAACAGTGCTGACTGAAATCACAAGCTGCCCTTTCTACATAACACACCTGCAGTACCACACATAGATACACGCACAGAAGGGCTCAAATCACATCCAGCCCCCAACTCAACCTGGAGAACCTGCACAGCTGCTAATCTCCAGTTCATCTGGCCAGTAAATGTGGAGAAAATGACCATCTTCGCCAGTCCTTTTAAATACTGATTTACATCCTGTCAGATTCTATTAGGGATGGAGACAGTCCATGTGGACAGGAGACTGCGTGCACCTCCAAACAGACCTCAGCAGTCAGGGGGGTCACATGCCGAATTCTGGGTAGGTGGCCTCGCTGGGGGACAGTGAGCACAGCGCCATCCAGCTGTGGATGAATTTTCAAGGCCTCCGTCACAAACACCTCGTATCGTGAACTCTTCATAAGGGTTAACCCTTGTGAAGAGTTTACGATACGCTGTCCTGTCACTGCCTGTGCTTAGACGATATTAATATCATGTCCGGTATGACTCAATTAAAAAAATAAGCAGTTACCATAAAGCACACATTTTCCCAATTCAATTCCCAATTTAAATATGCTTTATAAACTAACATTTTAAATAATCACGATATATATAGCACTGTGTAACATCTCCCATGATACTTTTTTATTGTCTTAATTTCCAGTAGAATATGAATCATAAGTGAATGCAAACAATATGGTTACTTAATTTTTTTCCCCCAAAATAAATACCTTGTAATTATTTCCCCAACCTAGTTAATGTATTTTTAAAGGTACTTAAAACTGAATTTATGTATGTTTGTTATTGTTCCAATATTAGCACTACAGTCCTATAATGAACACCTGACTTGGTGTGAGTAAATATTTATCTCCATTTGCATGTCATTACTGTGAATCAATCAGAAACCTGGAGCCGGCTGGGTTTCCAATTACACTGTCACCTGTCAATCATCAGAGGCTCCTGGCAGCCAAAGGCCATTTAAAGACTTCTAATGGAATTTGCAATTCAAATCGGCAACAATTAGGAGGCCCTTAATTGCACAACAATTACTGAGCCTCATTGTCGTGTCCCTACAATGTCAACCTAAATTGCTGGGTCTCAGATGAATCTGAGCAATAAATTTATCAAAAAGGAACAAGAAGGAGAAGAGAGGCAGAATGCTGCACACGTATAATGGTGAGCCTATCATACTCTAAAGTCCTAATTTCTTTCACAGAGCATCTCAATCAGACATGCCCATTATCGTTCATTTAGCCCGAGTGGTGTGTGTTACCATAATGAAACCTTGGGCCACAAGGAAACCAACAGCTCCAGGAATGAGAGGATTTCGGCGGACTCAAGGAGACGAGGGGGACAGTGTGGGACAGGTGACGGACAGCTTGTCAGCACTGGAGGATGCGATGACAGGCCTGATTGAACTCCTCGCGAGCACACTCACATTTTTTCGGGAAACTATTTTAGGGGCCGCGCAGTGCATGCAGCAGAACTGACCCGGCAGTTTAATCAGAATCTATAATCTCTGTCCATGATCTGGGTGAAGCCATGCCCCCGCACCAAACCCAAACAACCTAGCACGTCAGTGTTTGGGTGCATTGCTATCTACTGGACCCCAACTGGCTGCCACAGGATACCAGATCTGCTTCTCAGTTGGCTGGATAATGTTTTAAATGTTTGAGATCGTACCTGTTAATTAGTGTATCAACACGCCACTGGGAAATTTCTCAGAGGTTGGTCGTATTCACGGTTCCTGGGGGGGGGGGCGCTGGTTGGTTTCCATGGAGTGACGTGTCCGGACTGATAGAGTGTGTTGTAGCATGGCATCTGGGCCACTTTTTAAAGGACTTTAAATACAAATATGTCCCACTACTTACCACAAAACCAATATGAAATCAAACAAAACTTTATTTGCCATTTCTGCAAGTGCGAGTACATATTGTAATTCTTTCGTTTTCACATATCCCATTATGCTGTCCTTTTTAAGACATACACACATACAGAGGTGAAAGTGACGCATTTCAGGGGGTTAGGAGCCTTGCTCAAGGGCCCAAAAGAGTCATCTGCCTAATCTGACAGGGATGGGATTTGAGCTGGCAACCTTCAGGTCACAGATACAGTGCCCTAAGTTTTATGATGGAGAACAATTTGTTTTTTTCTGTTAGTTCTGTGCAATGAGTGGACTGAAAGTATTATGAGAGGATGACACAAACTCAGTCTGGAGGCTGAAGGGTCACGCCCAGCAGGATGGGATGCCGAACCATGTGACACAGGGACGGGGGAGATGGAAGAGACACTCTATTTGGGTAGAGATGGGTGAGGGACAGAACACAGCAGAGAGCCGTTTCAGGGACAGCACAAAGTCAAAGTTTTATTTGTCACACACAGTTATACTTCAGTACAATGTGCAGTGAGATGCCTGGCTGCCCAGCTGCGGCACTGTGAAACGGGGCACATAGGTATGAAGAGACAAGACATTAAACAGTAAACATAAAATAATAATTATAAATATCCATAGTGTGCAACTGGTAGTAAAGTGACAGGTGGTAATGCAGAGAGTCTAAGCCTACCTGTGTAAGTTGAGTAGGCTGTTGAGAACGTTGGTGTGCAGGTCCTGAACACTATCAACGCTTTGGTACAAAACCGTGAACCGTGGTCCGAAACACTGTGAACACATCGGTACACAGGTCCTAAACATAGTGAACACGTCGGTGTACAGGTCCTACACACTGTGAACACGTCGATGTGCAGATCATAAACACTGTGAACACATCGGTACACAGGTCCTAAACATAGTGAACACGTCGGTGTACAGGTCGATGTGCAGATCATAAACACTGTGAACACATTGATGTGCAGGTCCTGAACACTGTCAACGTGTTGGTACGTAAATCCAAAACACTGTGAACCCATCGGTACACAGGTCCTAAACACTGTGAACATGTCGGTGTGCAGGTCCAAAACACAGTGAACACATTAGTGTGCAGCTTCTACACACTGTGAACATGTTGATCTGCAGGTCCAAAACACCGTGAACAAGTCAGTGTGTAGGTCCAAAACACCGTGAGCATGTTGGTGTGCAGGTCCTAAACACTCTGAACACATCAAGGTGCAGGTCCTAAACACCCTGAACACGTTGGTGTGCAGGTCCTAAGCACCGTGAGCATGTTGGTGTGCAGGTCCTAAACACTCTGAACACATCAAGGTGCAGGTCCTAAACACCCTGAACACGTTGGTGTGCAGGTCCTAAGCACCGTGTACATTAATGATGCAAACAGCATGGGTAAAAAAAGTTCTTCTTTCTTCACAGAGTTTGCTGTGGCTAAGAGGAGAAACCAAAGCCAGATGCTCCATGACTAGTAATGAGTCACAGGTGTGGAGAATGAATGAACTTGTCACCTGACGTCACCCCCACCCCATATGCCAAGGGCTGATCTCCATCGTTATCGATTTTTTGAATGATCTCATTTTAATATATGGCATAGACAACATGTTACTATATAAAATCTGAATAGCATTATAAAGACATCAGACTGAATAACAATACAGTGTGTCCTTCAACCATAACATAACATCAGATCGAAGACAGTAACGATTTTTCTAAATACCAAAGGCTGTCCTAAAAGGGCCTCTCAGACTGAAGTTTTAAATCCTGTTTCTACCTACCAAGCCCATTGATAGTGAACATGGGGAATTGTGATTTTCACATGGAAAAGAAACAAAAAACAATCTTTGTAACATGATAACTGACTGGTTCATTAAATAATGAATAATACATATCCAACACC
Source organism: Mormyrops attenuatus (assembly GCA_026777985.1). Classification (NCBI taxonomy): domain Eukaryota; kingdom Metazoa; phylum Chordata; class Actinopteri; order Osteoglossiformes; family Mormyridae; genus Mormyrops; species Mormyrops attenuatus. Next base: position 34,462,953 of record JAODKC010000064.1, read on the forward strand.
ATATATGCATCATATATATACAAACACTGAGTATCGTTTCAGATGTGATGTGATCCTGTCAGGTGGATGGCCCCAGATGATGACATATAAATGGGCATGACTGGCAGCCACGCCCCCCTCTCTACCTCCTGTGGGATCCCCGTGTTCCCAGCCGTTTCGAGTCCTGTGATTACTGTGGTGTATTTAAGTCCGCGTCAGAGTCCGTTTCCCTAGTCCACTCATTAACGTCATTGATGTCAGTTCGTGCGCCTAGGTGTGTTGCTCCTCAATAAACCCCGTGTTCACCCGATTTCTCCAACTCCCGTGCCTGCTTCCCGGTGTTATGCCGAAAAAGGCATCCCTGCCGTAGAATGCATGCCGGTGTTCTGACGAGTTGAGCTTTTAGGGGTTT
>JAODKC010000064.1:34464917-34478426 GCA_026777985.1 Mormyrops attenuatus
ATTTGTGGTGGAACAGGGAAAGAACTAAGCTACACAGGGCTCCGGCCCCCCAGGACTGCAGTTTGACACCCCTGCCCTAAAGCAATCAAACAATCCCTGGGTATTCAAGGTCAAATCTCTGGGGACCCAAGGTCAAACCTCAGGGTCTAAGGTCAAATCTTTGGGTATCCAAAGTCTTAATGAATTAAGGAAAAGCCTCAAGTGAAAGTATTGTTTTTCAGTCTGAAGACACTCCAGCAGGATGCCAAATAGTTCCTCATGTCACAAGGACAAGAAGACGGAAGAGGGATGCTATTTGGGTACAAGAGCGGGGAGAGGTTAATCATGAAGAGTCTCAAGTGAGAATACTGCTTTGTCCACTGAAAGCAGAGGCAGAGTCGTTTAATTGTCTCTAGTCTGAAATGAAGAGAGGGAGTACAATTGGCCCTTCATTTCCTGCTGGCATGATTGACTTCCTGTGAGGTCATTTACCCAGAACCTAGAATTTTTTAACTTGTCAAGGTTGTGCCTTGTACTCCTGTGAAATACAGAGAGTGCGCTCTCTAAATGGATGCTTCAAGGGCAGAAGCTTTAGGGCTGCTTCCTCATGCCATGGCAGTCTGACACGCTGGCTCTCATCCCCATGTCACGGGGGTGTCCCATATCCTCCGCCCAACAAGACGCCTCACATACAAGCTTTAATTACCGCTCATGCCACTCGTGAAGTGCCTGAGTGTCCACTTCAGCTAATTAGTCATGTAGATTAACAATATTTGCATTAAATTTAGCCTCTGTCACGGCGTGGAAGTTGTTAGTGATCAGGAGACACCTGGAGAAGTTCTGCAGATCGGAATCGGGGACCTTTGTTGCAGCGCTCGAGAAACATGAAGCAATTAGCCGTCACAGTGTTATGCGGTGGTGGGTGAACACGGTGAGCCTTATACCCATAATCCTTTTAGACAACGGGGTAATTACTGGCTGGCATAATCAACAGTGCCATGTGGCTTCCCCTGCTGGCATTCGACCCCATGACCTGCAGCAGCCTCGTCCCCGGATGGCCTCGCATGTGGTTTTCAGGGGAATTACTCAGGTAGGGGTGTCTGGCACTGCTGTGTCTTGGTCTCCTGTACCTCTGTGTCTGTATGTCCAGGGTGACCCTGCCTCGGCCGCTTCCCTTCCGGAGACAGGTTCCGGGTCAGTGCGACCCCGTACAGCACGAGTTATTTCTGCTATTTTGAATGTAAAAAGAATCTATCCAACAGTTTGAAATCAAGCTTGTGTGCAGTGAAGTTTAGCGCCCTCTAAATGTTAGGGGGTAATAATGCAGCTACGGACTATGGTGACCGTGTCTTTTCTGGTGACCATCTGATGTTTCTATTTCATTTAAATGCAATGCTAACTGCTAATCGCACAAGCACATGGTCTCTCCCATGTGTGGCTGAACGGCTTAGAACGCCGTGCCTGCAGTCAGAAAGCTGTCAACTCAAATCCCGGGGCTGGTGGAGTGATGCCACCACTGGGTTCCTGAGCAAGGTCCTTAACCCCCGAATGATCCAGAAACTGACCCGGCTTTCTCAGAAAAACACTAACTTTCCCAAAATAAATGAATAAAAGAACTGATTATACATTCTACATCAAATAATAACTGAAGTGTTTTTTGAAAGATAAACGCAGCAGCAGCTATATAAATAAAAATGTACATTATAACCAAAGTTTAACATAAACAGGTCTGCCAAGATTTAGGCCTGCTCAGATAAATTTAACTTTAATAAAATAAGTTGAACCTTACCACAAACAATTAAAAAACTAGAGGTAAAAGAAAGCAAAGTGACTGAACCCCCCCCCAGAGTCAGCCTCCGCACCCCGCCTGGGCCGGTGTCACACTGCCGCCTCTCTCCTTTTATTCGTTTTCCTTTGTCTCTCTTTGTTTGTCTCTGTTTTTTTCTTCGGCTGGAGATTCTGACGGCCAATAACGAGCTTTGATTTTCTGTTCACTTGATCATCTCGCTGTGGTCCTTCCCCCTCCCGCCCCGAAAAGCCACCGGGCACAGTCCTGACTTCACAGACCTCTCGGCACTAACAGTGGTCAGCAGGGGGGGCAAGTCATATCTCCAAAGCAGATATGACCACCCCCCACATTCCACACAGGCCACGGCACCTCCCACAGCGTGCACTGCCCCCGTCCTGGCCGCGGCTGTAACTCTGGTGAGCACGTCCATCGATCTGCCGGCGCCCAGTTGTCACCGAGATGCCGACACCCCCATTTCAGTCTTGACGTGTTCGACAGCCACCGTGATGGTCCATTCCGATGATTCCAGGTTTGGAGATCCCCTGAGGGCCATTCAAGAAAGAGGTGCGGCTGGTAGGCTTCTACAAAACCACTCAAACCACACATTTGCCTGGGCCCCCTGAGGTTTGAGAGGCCCCTGTAGGCCACAAATTGTCACGAGACTAGAGGGGGGACTTGTGGCCCCTGAAACATCAAACTTGCCCCTGTAGAACAGCAGTTCCTCACAGTCCTGAGCTTGTTTATGATGGACACCATGACGGAAGGAGACAGTCCATCAACGAGAGCTTTTTATGCTCATGCTGGAATGTTAATTTGCTACACTGTCACCTCCGTTTATCCAGTGACCTGGAGAGAAAGTCTGGCTAATCCACAGAAACGGGAACGTGGTGCGTGATTACTGCCTTCCCTGTTCGTAAATACTGTGAGATTAGAGTAATTATTGTGTTTCTCAAACATCACGCTTCTCCAGTACATGGTTCTCTTTGGCAGTTTGTCGTACAGTGCATGTGGTTCTCTGCCTATTGCGTTGCTGTCCTAAATCCAGTGGTGGTCATGGTGAATCTGAAAGTGACCTCCTTAAGGAGCAAAGAGGAGGTCTACGTTGGTCCGCACAGTCCACGGCAGGGTGTCGGCATGCGGTCGCACACCAAGGGCAAACTTGCAGCACGGATTCATCTGAATGGCGTATTCTGCTGCAGGACTGTGGGAGGGCAACCCACGCAGACACAGGCAGGAAGTGAAACTCCCAGAATGAACCAGCAACCCTGGAGGCAAGAGACCACCCACTGCTCCACAATGCCGCCTGCTTTCAACCGTGACCAAAAATGTGATTTCACCGCTTTTTTCCTCCATGTCTTGCTTCAGCTTAATGGTATAATGGCATTCCTAGTTATTCAGCGTTTTACCATGAAAATTAAGTGGAAAGTCTAATGCATTATAATCCAAATGCTCCTATAAACTTTACACTGCTAATACTGCTCACTGTTTAATTCCCCCAAGTATGTTAAATCTCAGCAATTTCTGCCTTATATTGTAAAATCCTTTACAATCATACATGTTTGGACACAAAGGAGATCTCAGCAGATGTAAAAGGCCAGGGTAAGGAAAGGAATTAACAAAGTCTAAAGGTATTTCGAATGTAATCTTGGAGGTTAAATCTAATGAAGAGAGAATGTTATTTCCGCCTTGGCGTATGTATAATGTTGTGGCCTGAAGTTTCACCTATCTGTGGAGAATGTGCACACACTGATGGCGTTTATTTTTAAAAAGTGGGCGGGACTTCCTGTGGTCAGTGCCCCCATGTTGTTTTACCAGTTAAGGACGTGCTGCAGGCCCACATGTAGAAGCAGTAGGTGGCCCCTCCCAGCTCTGTGCTGTTATTTAGGCCCTGCCGTGTGTGTAATCGTAACGTGTCCTTCAGGTAGGTCACGGGACTTGTCATACAGTCATTAATCATCTCGCTCTGATCTTCCCCGTCGCCCGGGGAACACCGGAGCACCAACAACCCCCTGGCCCTCTCCTTCCCCGGTCACGCCATCCGCAGGGAGCTTCTTAACATTGCCGCCCACCTCCAGCTGTGAAACCAGCCCCTAGGCTCCCCAGAAGTCAACGTGGCTTTAGAGTGACCCCCAAACATCGTTGAGTTTCTGGAACACCGTAAGGACCTCTGCTCATCTCTGGCCTGGTTAGCCAAACTCTCCGCTTGCTCAAGGTCAGGCGTCCTCAGCACCAAACGTTGGGACGGTTAGAGAAATGGGTGCCCAGCACCTCTCACCATCAGGCATCTCTGAAACCCAGCAGCACGAGCTCCTGATATCTCCACAGCCGCCTGCTCGACCTTCCGCCGTGCTTGGTCTGCTTATATAAACCCTCCCTAATCCATGCAGCCATCTTGTGCTGAAATACATCGATCTGACCAAGTCACCAGCAGTAAAAAAACACTTTGGAAAAAACGAAATTATTCAATTATGTATGTACATGTCTTTCACCAGAACAAGAGACAGGTGTATATATTTTTAATGTTTCATCACACACACAAAAAAGGTTTCAAAACAAAGGCTTCACTAGAGAGTCGAAAACGTCCTTTAGTGCTGAGTGTGTGTCGGTATGAAGGCCTTTTGCTGAGTTTTTTTTATTTAGAATTTATTTGGACATGTTCCCAGAAAGTGGTCAGCTCACGGACTGCATGGACACCCCCACACGCACACAAACAAACAAATAAGCAGGTATAACCGATAGAAGTATGCTACCGATGAAGGGGCTTGAATATGACCAATTACAGCCCCCGCCCCGTAGACACATATGCACACAGAGATGTCAATGCAATCCAAAATAGCCAAGTCCCGTTACAGCATTCTGTAGGAGAGATGGCTTATCACAAGCGCTATCGAGCACGGATCAGGCGAGCCTGTGTCCATGACCATTTTGTGGACAATTGAAAAAGCTTCGCCAAAATTAGTGCTACCTATTGACCTGAGTCATCCCACAAATTTTCAGGAACGGCTCACAGACACAAGCTTAGATCAGGTTCTCCAGCTGATCTGAGCTTGCAGGACGTACAAGACAAAAGCAACATCAACATCCTGCAGACCACAAAAAAAGATCAATGCACATTCCGTGATTTTCTCTAAGACTATAAACATCATGTGGTCAGGCCGATTGATCCGCAGAGTGGAACATCTGACAGGGCTTCCCCAGGAGATCTCCACGCAGGAATTCAGCAGCTCTGGTCCCTGTGATGGCCGAGACAAACCGAAAGCTTCCCCTCGTGGCATACGTGCACCATAGTCACATTTTGTCACTTTCATACTTTCAAGCAAATCAAACATATGTTGACGCTCAACAAACAGCACAACGAAAACAAAAATTAAAAAATTCATTCCTTCATCCATCCATCTTCTGTACCCGCTTATGTTATTTCAGGGCTGCAGGGGGTCCGGAGTCTATACCGGTGGATACAGGCGCAAGGCAGGGAACAACCCAGGATGGGGCACCAACCCATCGCCAACCCATCCTCACTTGCATTCCATTCACTTGCATATACACACCTTTAAACATTAAAGAACTTAATTACTATTTTGTACGACATCTTGACGCAAACTAGCAAGGGAGACCAGAAATGATGCACAAGCTGATTCCAATTAAATAACCAGCAATGGGGAAAACTTTGACCCTAATCGCTCTTCTTAGGGGTCTTAGTGCCGAGTGATTTCTGAAAACAAAAAATTGCAAAGAACACCAAATGTTTCAGCAGCTTAATCCGCAGATGAACACGTGTACTGACAACACGATCAGGGCGCAGCGGGGGGGGGGGGGGCGCGGTGACCGTGATGATCAGCGCTAACAGGACCGGGCATGTGCTTACTGTTATTAGCACTCCAGCGCAGGGCCTGGGGTTAAAGAAATGCTGGGGCTAATGAATCGGCCTGGTGTGACGACGAGGATTTATTCATCCTGGTGAAGCTAAACTGAACTGATATAGCATGCAAAATTAAAAATGAAAAAACTGGATGGTGCACACTGTGTACAGTGTGCAAAGTAATGAAATAAGACAAGACCCCTGTGGTTTGAAAATCAAGATTCCATTATTATTTTCATATCTGGAGCAGAATTATAATCTTTGTAAAAGGAATGGTGCATATCCCAGAGGGTTAGGCCGTGGTGTGGGTTTGAATCCCGTGGCCCATACAGTAAATGTTTCCGTGTCTGACTCTGGATTAAGGCCCTTAACTGCAGCAGGAGGTGCTGGACCCTCGCTCACTCTGCTCTCTGACTTAAGGGTGTAAATTTGGGTCTGGGGAGTTATGCCAATATTGTGGTAGCACCACGTGTGTTTCAGGGCGTGGGGGGTTCAAGGCTGATTTGGTCCCTACCAATGTTGAAAGCAAACCTACGCACTTGTTCTGTCCCCCAAACATTCCTCTCTTTGGACAATCAGTTTTGGGGGATTAATGTGATTTTGAAAAACAGATCTATTAGGATCCTCATGATTTTCATAATTGATTGTCAAAAATGTATTTCATTTACCTAAGACTGGGCATCTTTGATCGTCACATTTACTTATCAGTCACTTTTATCCGAAGTAACACTCATTAAAGAAAGCACTCTGCTGGGGAGGGGATTTGAACTAACAACAATCACAGAACAGATTTCTAATCCACACACCCTGTTGTCAATAAGGAAGCTTTGGAATAAGTACAAATCTGTGAAGAGGGACCCTGGCTCACGTGTGCAATCCCCCTCAGAGCAATTATTTGCTCTGCGTGATCACCTGCATGATGAGGTTATTTCCCTGTGTTTTACCGCTGATGTCTCTCTCAACAGCCTGTCACTCTGCATCCGTAACCACGCCATCACAGGGAACACTTTATTTTTCTCCTTGGCAGAAATGTTTATAATTTTTTTCTCTTTTTTTTGCCATTTTGATTATCATTTCGGTGCTGACAGGAAAGAGGGCGTGAGCCTGTAATGGGCGACAACAACGAAGCTGCTTGGACATTGGGATGGGGGGGGGACGGCCACATCTCAATAAATCTTGTTGCCACACGTGTCAGAGATGAAAGCTTGATAAATCCGTCACTATCGATTTCCACAGGCTAGCTCCTTAAGGAGTCCATACCGCATATTTACAAGGCCTCGCAGCTGCCCGAAACAGAATGCGCTTTGCATATCATCGCTGCTGCAGAGATAAATGTCCCTCTTCACCCTGAGTGTGAACTGTGTTGAGAGACAGAGGATTTAGACGTGTGAGGGCGGGGGACTCAGCAAACACACCATGCTAGACTGAGGCGGCAGCAGACCCCCCACACAGAAATGACCCCTACTGTTCAGCATGCTTGAATCACCGTCGTTTGACCACATTGTGAAAAAAATAACAGTGAGACAATAAACCAGATAATTTCAGCTTCACATAAGAGGCCACAAAGATCTCATTATTTCTTCCATAAATTCTTCAATTCTAGTAGAACATCTTTCGCAAAAGAATTCAGTAAAAATGTGTGGAAACTACTGCAGTCTCATTGGCCATGAAACACAATATAACAATCCTGCAGTAATGAATGAAGGAAATCAAGGTAAATGAGTCTTTTCTTCTAGGATTAGCACTTAATCAGCAAACCACACAAAGAGTGCTGGGCGGAAGCAGGAGGCGCAGGCAGAGTCCATCTCACAGCATTAATTACGGAGATAAACAGAACTATCCGGAATCTGTAGGATAGACGCCGACTGAACGGGATAAAAAAAGTGTACAGTGCTTCTGAACAAGTCATTTGCAGAGAGCTAATTCAGCACGTGGCTGGCAGCTCCATTAAAACCACAATGTCGTTATGGAAATGTTTTTTTCTTTTTGTAGTTTTAACTGTCTAAATTAATGAGAAACGCAGGGGGGTTAGACACAGTTGTCACTGGGGGGGGTGGCTTTTGCAACTTTCCAGATGCAGATTAACACGAAAATGATGAACAAGACACAGCAAAGTAAAGAGATTGTCACGCTGACGGGTTGGGGGTCAGTCACTTAAGCGGAACTTGAGGCCTGCGGACTGTGAGCTTAATAAACATTTACTGGAAAAGTCTCATTGAATAAATAAGTTACCAAACAACGCTTACATGCCTTTAACAGCATCTGCACACTAGCCTGTTTCAGTGTCTGTAAAATAACCCATCAGAAAAGATCCATCAGAATGAGTCATGGACCTAACTCAGCAGTTATATATGGCTTGCATACACCGAATGTGTGTTTTGCATGTGAATAATTCATACGATGCACATGATGTCATTTCTCCGTAGCCGATGTAGTCCTGCCCTGCCCTCCATGGTCCCTGCACCCCACATTTTATAATCACGCTATTTATCAACAAAACAAGCCCCCGCCTCCTTCACTGCCACATCCTGCTCAGGTCCATCTGGCCCCGAGCTCACAGATCACCAACAATGAGAAGCAGCCTCTGTCAGCCCAGAACCACATGGGTTCAAGACACCTGATCACATGACCTCCATCACGTGTCTTTGGAAATTATACTTGGGATTTATATGGTTATAGATAAAGATTTTTTTTGCTTGATTGCTCACTTTGAATGGGGTCCAGATACAATTTTCAGTTTTCCCTATATTGTGCATTTATGTGTTTTTTTATTATTTCCTCTAAGAGAAATCTACTATAAAGTACTTTGAGACAACTTGAAAAAATGAGCTCTACAAATTTTCTGTATTTCACTGATTTAAATGGCAGAGCGTATTAATATTCCTGATAGCAGAGCAGTGAAAGAGACTGATGATGTTTGGTTCTGGGGAACAGCGTAGACCGCAGGCACCCGGAATCCCAGCATTCATGGAAGTGTCTACCTGCAGCTAGCTTCATAATCCGAACCCTGGGACGGGACGGGAGACCGACGTCCTTAAACTCAAGTGACCGCAGGATGTGGGGATGAGGTTCGATGGCTCATAAACCAGATTGTTTGATACTGCAGGAGAATCACTAGAAACGCCCCCAGTTATGACCCCAGTGTCTGCCCCGATCTGATCAAGTTCTTTTACAGTCAGTGATCATAAGATGTGTGATTACTCCTCTCTATATTTAGGAGGTGTTAGGCATGATTGAGTAGCTCGTTTGCGCTCGATGAACGCTGCCAGCGTGTCCTCGCCTTGGCTGAATCTCCAGGCCTTCACGGTTGCTTTTCTTCTGCCGGCAGCTCCAGGATCATTCACCAGGAAAAACCCGCTTTTCAAAGGCACGCTGAATTTCCGTGGACCCACGTCTGCAGCGCCTGAATCTGTCGCTGGCACAGTCGGTGGCACGGAGTGGCGTCCCGAGTGGGGGACTCTCACCGGGCCCCTTCACAAGACAAATTACCCTTATCAGCATGTCGTCCCTGCAGCCCTTGTGAGTTGGGTGAGGGAGAGACAAACCTTCCCTCGACAGTTTTTCCCTTTTCCCTATATTCAAATATTTTTCCAATCAATTAATGAGCGGTTCCTCCAGCAGCCGCACACCGTGATTAAAAAAAATTGATCAGGGAATGTCATTAAAAGGACAGGCTGTCCAGAGGGGGGTCAGGGAGACACAGGGCTGATTAAAGCCCACTTTCTCCCAGATCCAGACTTCCAGTTCCCTCCAGGGGCCCCCAGTCAGCATTGGAGGCTCATGCCTCAGGTACTCTGGGGCCCCCAGTCAACCACGGCTCTGTGGGCGAGGCTTAGCTGTCCCTCATACGTCCATGTGACTTGATGTCCTGGAGCTATGCTAACAACATGGAGGGTGTGGGTTCGAATCCCAGGGGCAGGGCCAAATTAAAAGCTGATTGGTCACTGGAGTGCTCCCTCCTCATCACTAATCGATTCAAAACATATCATTGGCTAGATTGGCCCTTCCATATAAATTTTGGCCCCTCTTATGCCCCCCGCCTTAAAAAAATCCAGGAATGACCCCTGCTGCCCAGGCTTACGACTTCTGGGCACAGACTACAGACCCCCACAATCAAACACAGACCTGGGGGGAACTGAGCTGTTGTCGCACACAGCCAACCATTTGTCTCTGGTCGCACATGTTAGCTTAGCCACGTGTGTTTGATTGCAAGCCAGAGTTACTGGAGAAAACCCACAAAAACATGCAATAAATGTGAACTCCTAAATACACAGAGGCGGGGAGGGGTTCACAAGCCCAAAGCTGGAGATGTGAGACCACAGCACTGCCACCAAGTCACCATGTCACCTCCCAACACCTCACTCACAACCAATCAACAGCGCTTACACTCGCAGATTCAACCGAAAGCCTAATATAGTATCTTGCCTGACTTCTGTATTTCTAACATTGGTTTTTCCTGAGGAACAGATGGGGAAACATGTAAAGAGAAACTCAGCTCTATTACACCTAGATAAAAGAAGATTGCCAGAGATGAGAGGACTCTCACTTTATCTCCACCGCAGATGAGATTAGCAAAGATCTCAGGCATTAATTCTCCTGTCTTCCATTCATCATATATCTAAAATCTCAATTACTTCTCATGTGACTCCTTGATACATCATTTTAAATCACTTTTTTATGATGTTTATTGGTCCAACAGCAATAGCAGGACGGATAATTCTGAGAACAAAGACACTTTATGAATTTAAATGCGTGGTCTGATCTTTCTCCCGAAAAATTAAAAAGACCACTTCTTCCCATTTTTGTGTGGGGCACGTCAGTCCATATTTCTGGATTTATTCATCCGTAGCGAGGTTTAAAGTTTTTTCATCGCAGACCTCCATTTACTACCCATCATTCTCAGCTGTGTATTACCCATCATTCTCTGCTATGTATTACCCATCATTCTCTGCTGTCTGTTACCCGTCATGCTCCACAGTGTATTACCCATCATTCTCTGCTATGTATTACCCATCATTCTCTGCTGTCTGTTACCCATCATGCTCTGCTGTGTATTACCCATAATTCTCTGCCCATGTTCCACCCTCCTTGCAGAGCCAAACTCTGCTTCATCGAGCAGTTTAGGACAGAGTAGGCAGCTGCTATGATAACAGTGCCCCCCCCCCCCGCTGCTGGATCGACATGGGGAATCATTGTTGCTCCTCCCCTGCAGATTAGATGCCTGGCGGTCAGGTATGCACTGCAGCGGGAAAGCTAACAATAGATGGGGGGAGTTATCCACATGTTATTTATCATATTCTTATGCCCCCCCCTACCGGCTTGCAAGCACTGTCTCTTTAAATCTCCCACCTCGAGAGATTTATGGGCTGTTATAAGTTGGTGTGGCTGAATGGAGGTGGGGGGAGGGGAATTCAGCCAGAAGCCTCCCCCCCATAACGGTCGCTGCATTCCCACCACACGGGGCGCCATAATTCCCAGAGAGGTGAGGATTACAGGCAGAAACTTCTCCATGAATCTCTCACCTCTCACTGCCCTCACTCACTCACTGCCTGTAATGGCGTATTTAGCATATCTATACGTCTAGGTGCAGGGGCCATTCTAGGATTCTTTTAATTCACTCTTAATTCACACAGAAGGGCTTTATTTCACACAGAGGGGCCAACCTTGTCATTAGCCAATGATAAGTCTTGAACCGGCGAGTGACAGGGGAGGAGGCACTATAGGGCCAATCAACTTTCAGCTGAGGCCAGTACCCTTGTAGCCCCGCCCCTGGTTATGTGCGTCCGGTGTGTTGGTGCCACCAAGATGCAGTGTTTGAGTTCTGGGTCCAGTGTGTAGCTCTGGCTACACATGCTGAGGTCCACTCTATTCCGGTTCCAGAACGCTGGCTCCACGGGAAACACAACACCCAACCGTGCAGACTCTCTGCGTGCTGGTCGTCAGAGTGCATTTTCATTTACTCCCAGGTTCATTTTAAATCCAGTGTTTTCTTCTGCAGCGGCACAGATCAGAACTGCTCATTTGTGCAGATGGACTGGGACGTGGTCCGAATCATTTATCCATTGCAGCACCTACTCCCCAAAGTATTGCATGAAAACAAAAATATGTGAGGCACGCTGTTGAACGGTGTCAGAACGCATACACACGCCTACTGAATTACCAGTGTGAAATTAATAATTAATACAGAGGTAAGCCAGCCCCTCTCCCGGGGGAGGTGCGTCATCATGTGACACGAGTACACCTGTACCATAACACATGCTAACATATGCTCAGGGCCTGGGGTCTTTCCAGACATATATTATCTTCCAGCCCGCTGTGGCGTGTTTTCCATCGATTAAATCCCACACGGCACCTGTACACCCTGTTTCCTGCTGGGACTTCTCAGATGCTCTCCGGAGTGGCGACTTCAGACCGATGTGGACAAATTGGAAACTGGGAAGGCGATGGCTGCGATTTCCCCAAGCAAAGCAGTCAGCTGGCCACACACTGGGCCCCCGCAGTGAGGGGGAGATATGGTGGAGGAGAGAGCCCTTGCACAGGTGGTTTTGCGCAAAGATATATGTTTCATACAGACACCAATGCACAGGCAATGTCAGTCCCTGAGGAATCCACAAGTACATTCCTCCTTTACGCCAGGTTTGACTGAGGCATCACATGACTGTATCACACGACCACATGACATTTACAGCATGAGGAGAGGTGGTGAATCGGCCTCTACTAAGGGAGCTCTGCTCTGCCTTGGATCAACAGATGCGATTTCAAACCCAAAGCCTCCACATGGTGCCAGCCTGCAGAAATCACTGCACAGCAAGTGCGGGTTTGGAAAGCAAAGCCTGCTTGGGTCACGAAGGCCCGGTAATGCCTCAGAGCACGAGGCCAGGGCACTTCTCCACTTTGAAATGACCCGTCTCACACCCTGGTGGCTGATTTAACGAATTGCTTCAAAAACAGCCGTAAAAGAAAAATGGCGTGTGGCCTTTCAACCTGTTAGAGAGCCCCCTGAAAAGAAACTCGCACGCGATGGCCATTTTTGTAGGAATTTTTCGCCGTGGCTCCATAGAGCAGATGGATGTTTAGTGAATAAATGTGTCACTTCTCTTTGAAAAAATGAAACAAAGCCAGCCCTCAGAGGATGACAGGATGAGCAGCAGCCGGTATGAAAAGCCGGAGACCATACGGCATCACACGCTATTCCCACGGCCTGATAACGATAAAGACTCCACTGGAATCACTGCACTGCCTCTTAATCATACTGACTGAAACATCCCATTGACATACATCATACACACAACGTCAGACAGCACGGCATCTATTTAAGCAACAACAATTCTGAGACTTGGATCATTTTAGTTCTGACTGATAAATACCAGTATTTCAATCAAGACCTGCAAATTGCAAGAGTGACCAGGCATCTGAAATCAAAATAAAATAAACACAAGGATAACTCCACACAAACAGCGAACACAGAGACGTTACTCCTGACATTCCTCCTCTGCCATTCTTATTAGATTTTCAATCTAATCGAGGCCAGTTGGACCTCATTATCAGGGTTTTCCTTAGGTTACCATAGTAACATAAGAGACACACAAAAAAGTCCCTGACTTTTGACTGGGTTCCACACACATGTAGTTTGTTGAAATGAACATGTTGGAAACGGTATATACAGTACAGTATACCAACTTCTAACATGAAGAAATAGGTCCCAAGTACTGAAAAAGTTATTCCTGTTATATGTAACATATACAATTAAAAAGTTTGAAAAACACTGCGTTTAAATTAGTGCTGTCAAACGATTAAAATTTTTTATCAGATTAATCACAGGGTTGCTGTGGATTAATTTCGATTAATCACAATTAAATATCATTCATTTTTAATCTATATT
>JAODKC010000064.1:34481179-34494893 GCA_026777985.1 Mormyrops attenuatus
AAAAGGAGAGGAAGCCTGGGGGCAGGAAACCAGCAAATCAGGGAACAGGAAACAAAAGGAGAGGAAGCCAGGGGGCAGGAAACCAGCAAATCAGGGAACAGGAAACAAAAGGAGAGGAAGCCGGGGGCAAGAACCAGCAAACCAGGGAACAGGAGACAAAAGGAGAGGAAGCCTGGGGGCAGGAAACCAGCAAATCAGGGAACAGGAAACAAAAGGAGAGGAAGCCAGGGGGCAAGAACCAGCAAACCAGGGAACAGGAAACAAAAGGAGAGGAAGCCAGGGGACAGGAAACCAGCAAACCAGGGAACAGGAAACAAAAGGAGAGGAAGCCAGGGGCCAAGAACCAGCAAACCAGGGAACAGGAAACAAAAGGAGAGGAAGCCTGGGGACAGGAAACCAGCAAATCAGGGAACAGGAAACAAAAGCAGAGGAAGCCTGGGGATAGGAAACCAGCAAACCAGGGAACAGGAAAGGAGGGGAGAGGAAGCCATGGGGCAGGAAATGGCAAGCCATGTCTGTTTTGCTTTATACTGTGAGTTGAGAACTGGGAACAGAAACAGCTGGAAGGGTGACACTGACTAAAGTTTAAAAAAGGAAGGACTATGGAGACTATGGAACTGGACCACATGTCACTTCACCAAAATACAGCAGCTGTCCAGGCAGCATTTACCATTAATCACTGCTGGGGGCTGTGTCTGTTTGTCTCTGTGTCTCCTTGTCTCTGTGTCACTGTGTTTCTGCATCTTTGTGTCTCTGTGTCACTGTGTTTCTGCATCTTTGTGTTTCCGTGTCTCTGTTTCTGCGTCTCTTTGTCTCCGTGTCTAGGTACTGGTGACTGGACATCAGCATCGCATTGAAATTTCAAAAAGTATAGTTAAATGTGCAATATATTCAGCCTCATCCATCCTCCTTCTAAGCACTATTAGAGGGATGGCGATGTTTAAGGAACTTGGTGTCTTAGAAGTGCATTAAATTCTGAGCAGGTTGCTGTATTGCCCTGTCATTTGACTGGTGGCTTATCACGTTACACGTCATGTGAGGAAATGCACCAGATTTCAGGCACTAACCTACGTGCTTTGGCATAATCTCTTAGTAACCCTCTGCCAACAGAAAATGGACTGCAGTGTTTTTACAGCCCATGTGATCCTTCAGGAAGACATGTGGATGCTAGAGGAGGCGATTATTGAGCACAGTTTAACCCCTGACAGATTGCAGCCACCCCTGAGACAGACACATTGCTCAGAGTGTGCATCTATCATGGGTCCCAGTGAGGGGGAGCGTCTCTGGGGACAGAGGGCTGCAGTGTTCTCAGCTGAAACCTCGCATGATGCCAGCGGACTCACCTGCGATCCAGTGGGGGTACCCAGTCCCATGTGTGCGTGCTAAGCTACTGATTAGCATACAATAGAGACACACCATTCACAGGAACGTGTGGAAGCGGTGTCACTCTAATGCCGGGCATACAGCTCCAGAGACCCCCAGAGAAAGCGGGCCTCTATCTCCCCCAAAATATCCCAGCATCCTCTGCAATGCCATGCGCCCCACTCACCGATCCCAACAGCTGAAATAGCTGCATGACACAACACAACCAGGAGAGCACGTTAAAGTCACGCGTGTCCTCTACTGCAGAAACATGGAATGGTTTCATGTCCTGAGTCTTGTTAAAGTAGCACATGATCTGCTGAGACATAAATAATCCTGGTACCCCTAGGCCCAGCACCTCCTTACTCAAGGGTTCCTACAACGGCTGACACACAAGGTGGCTCTATATGCGTTATCAGACATTATATGTGCAGATAAAATAGTAAACTAAAAAGTCTTTATTGTTTTAGCTTTTGTTGGTACAAATACAAGACAATGGACAAAGTGTATGAATCAAAGCCCCCCTCTGGGGACCTGGCTGAGCCATTCCTCTCTCAGGAAGTCCAGAAAATAGATGGAGGAGGCGATTTGCCAGCAGATAGGAAAGGCTGGATTGTATCGTCAGCCGAGGGGAGGGAAGCGGAGCGGCGAACATCCCAGTGAAGTCCGGAGCCTGCGGGCTCATTCTGTCCCCCACAAATTTCTCAGGAGAGGCAATTAGGCGGCGCATGGCGAGGAGCCGGATGGATTCCGCACGGAGTGGTCGCTCGGTCACCTGGCCCCCGCGGGTGGAGGTACTCCTGCACACACACTAATCTCAGCAGTGCCACGTTTACCGAACTCCATTAAAACCGTCAAGAGAAATTCATACAATAGATTACATACAAAAGAGAGGATCAAACACTCCAATTTCGGAAACAATTCCAATTTTTGAAATAAAATCTTTCATCATTGAATTGGGACCGAAATTTACCTGCTGACACAGGTTTCACTGACACAGACTGCTTTTTGTCCTGATTAATGGTCAATTAACAATCAGTGGCAGAATGACCCCTTTGAACCTTGCTTTTTCGGTGGACTAGTTCATCATGGGACACACTCATCTGGCTAAATGACAGAAACCCAGGCAAACACGGGGGGGGGGGCATGAATCTACTTTGTGCTCCGGCTTTGCAATTGCAACGACCCAGTTGGTGTGATCTGTAATAGATAATCAATAATCAATAATCAATAAAATAAGCTACAGGCTGCTTTCAGTCCTCATGAACACTTAACCAGATTAACATCTCATCAATAATCACTGCTGCTTCGCTCTTGCCTATTTTGATCATTGACACTGGTTTCCCTTTTGATCCCCCCCCACCCCCCCACCGCTTTTGTACTGTCTGTGGTTGTGGAGTTCTCTGTAAAATCATCCACCATTTCATACCTTCAGAGAATCAGCAGTAGCCTGACGTACTTTACTAACCATGTGTGTGTATGTATATGTATATAACTTATTGAAAGTTAAAAATGTAGTGCTGGGTTTAAAGTGGACTTGGATGGGACTGGCGTTTCTCACACAAACATTCTTGCGATGCAAATCACGGGACTCCGGCACGTATTCAGCCTCGGCGGCTTGTCGATAACGATTTCACCCTGTATGAGAGGCGCTGGCCCTTGGCACGCCGAAGGTGTCGCCACCACCTTCTTTCTGCTGACTGGGGCGATCTGGAGCTTCCTTCAGTATAATCCACTCCAGCGCGGCGCTGCTAACAGCGCGGCGATGCATTGTGGCTAAGAGCCGACGGCTGGGTGACAGGCTAAGTGTCCAGAGATCGATCATCGTGGCAATAATGGCCAAGGGCCCTCCGATGGGACTCTGATCCTCCAGAAGCGTCTGGGTCACGATTAGAAAATGTTGCACACTGTAAATCCTGGCATGGAGGCATCAGGCAAGCGGCCATTGCTGACCGTGTGGCACCGTACGCCTGTGGGGGCAGGATAAGACATCTGCTAACCCTCCGTGATGCACATGGTTCTGCAGAGGGCATCAGCGCCTCCTTAAGGCTGGCACTCCACATCCACTAGGGGGCGTCACACTCCTCACATTTGAAATGTAGCTGCTGGTAGCAAATACGGGCAGAGGGGCGGGAGCATCGTATTTCTGTGAGGTTGCAGGTCAGGAGGACCGCAAGCCGCGGGTGACGACATGGCATACTCCGGGGCGGGCTCAAAGCCTACCCCGAGGGGCGCTCATGTATTTTCGTGTGTACTTGTTTGAATAAAAAAAACACATGATTTGAATTTGTGGGAGGATATTTGTAAAGGTTATTATGCGGCTGATGAAGCGTCCAATCGGCAGGCTCGCGTACACCGTGTGACATTTATCAAAACCGTCCAGTTAAATGTCACGAGAAGAGGTAGCCCCCCTGCCCTCCTCCCCAATGAGGACGTGAAAGTCGCAGACGAGTCATCTCATTTTCTGCTGTTCTTAAGATCTGTCTCGCCTACCCCAGTACCCCAGCCAACGCCTGATGTATTACGTAAATCCCTTTTTAGCTACCAACACAGAGCGGGGGCACAGACGAGACGCGCTGAATGTACCACCCCCGGTGAAGCCTGGAGTTCACAGACTGCACAGACAGGAGCCGCCTCCCCCCTGTGAGGGCCACAGACAGGCGGGGGCCGCTCTAATAAGGGCCGGGGGACGCCTTCAGCAGACGTTGATCCTCAGCTGGCGCGGGTGGAGGGATTCCAGCTTTCTGATCTATACTGTCACTCTGCTGACAGGGAAGGTGGGTACTGGAGATGCTCTGATTGGTCTAATCAGACACACAAGCTGTGGGCCAATCAGCAGGCCCTGTGACCGACAGGCAGAGCGCAGCTGCCTTTTTTTTCTGTTCAGGGTGCATGGGGGGTTACAAACCCTTACTCAACACCCCCATCAGCTCCCCCGCATTCTCCAACCTCTTGGCAGCAGGGAGTTTTTTGTCATTTTTTTGTCCCACTGTCCCCAGGTACCTTCTAGCAGCACACCAAAGGAGTCGCTAACAGGGTGACATTCACATTGTGACTTTTCACATGCCTGCATGGCCTGTCGCCGTTTCTCTCTCTCGTCTTCCGCAACGTGGCGTCCATGTGCGTTTTCACGACGACAAGGCAGACCAGACCGAACAAAACACTGGAACTGACACTGATCCGATGTTAACGTTCAGCTTTGCGAGTGGTAAGGTAAGGTTCCTTCCATCCCAGAGTGAAGGGCAGCCGGCTGGTTGGCACGGAAACAGTTTGAATGGAGAAACGAGTGGTGAAGCTGGTGGTGGGGCCCCCTACAGGAGAATGCGGATAATGCACCTTAGCCAGCTATGTACTTGATTCATCACATTATTTCTTTAACTGCTGCTCCCTTAATCTTTCTGTTTATTAGACTCTTTTTCACATTCAGCCACTTGTTTCCCCACAGGGGATGAATCTGAAAAGACCTGAACGAGCAATTTTATTGTCCTGACTTTTAAAGAGGCCCATGTTTCCGCTTCTCTTCTTTTGGGGGCTCCGGCTATGCTGGGGGGGGGTGGGGCGTGGATGTTCCGGCGTGCCGTTGTGAGCCAGCCTGATGCTGTCCCGTCTCAAAACCGACCGCCACCCTCCGCGACACACCCCACCCTCGTCCCGTTCACAGATCAGGCTCAGCATTCATGCAGCAAAACACTGCAAGTGCAACGGGGGTCTGCCTCTGATCTCTGGGCCGGTAATTATTCCCCCCGCTGTCCCTAAGCTATGCCACCATCGGGCGGGGGGGTGGGATGCTGGCTTTGTTTAGTTTATCCCTCTAGCGATCATATATTCTAATAACGGGGGGGATCTATGACAGGGGAATGAGAAGGGTGTGTGCTTAAGGAGACAAAACGCAGCTGCAAACAACCAACAGAGCGCAGCGGAGAGCGGACAGGCCCTGACAGGACCGGCTCGCCCAATCAGATCAGAGGAGCAGCTTTGTTTTGTCTAAATATCACAATGCTCGGGGCACAGATTATTAAAACCAGCCCCCGGGCCTGTTTATCGGTGTTTTAGAGGAGATGCCGCCAAATGTTAATACGGAGAATTCAATTCCCTCTCGCCCAGGTGCGTCAGCAAAACTCAATCTCTGTGATATCATTACTATCACTGCAGTTACAGCAGGTAATTCAGACTGCCTACCACCCCCCTCCCCCCCACACACAGAAAAACATGGGGGAAATTAAAAGAAAATAAGCAAACTGTTAAGGAAAGCAGGAAACGTCTGTGTGGTTATTAAAGATTCTGGGCCTTTCTAAAGAGGCCTGATTAGATTATATGGCTCAGTGGGTTAGAGCACTGTGCTTATGATCAGACGGTTACCAGTTTGAATCCCCGGGTCAGCAGAGTGATGTCACCCTTAACCCCAGGGACTGTCTGATGCTGCTATGTCAAAAATGAACATCGCTTTGGATAAAAAACATCTGATAAATAAATAAGATGATCATTAGCCTGCCAGTCCTCCCAGGCTATTGTGTGAGAGTTAGAAAACGCGGCACGTATTAACAGGCTCTGGTACACACACACCGGCATCGAGAAAAAACTCACTAAACACTGTGCATGGGTGCCATTGGGAGGCCCCAGCTTGGTGTGTTTCCTGCATGTTGCATCAGGATCCTCAGCTGCTGCTCACAGACTAGCCCCCGCCAAGCCTCTGCTTAATACACTGATAAGGGCTCAACCATTTAACATTCAGATTAATTTAAAACCAGCTAACAAAAGCCTGAATCTGCTTTCAAAGCATAAACTCCTCAGTCTGTGAATTCTGAGGTACTATCTGCCATGACACCCCTTTCAGTCATGAGTATGAATTAAATATTAGTAAATGGTACAGAAGGGATGACATTAAGTGACTGTCAGTGCAAAGATACCTCCTCACAAGTGTGGGAAAAAAATTCAACTGGGGAGTCATTTACCGTATTACCACAATGCAAAAGGGCCCATTCCATATACTCACCAGTAGCTTCAGTTTAATTTTTACACAATTACTCTACTCAACTATGAACTGCTGTCAAATAAGAGAATAGTTTATCCCCGGGGCCAGAACTATGCAGATGAAAATTGGCCCTCGTTTGACAAACTGCGATGTTTAGGCATATGGAGACAGGTTACGGCGCCATTTTTGCGTGTGGTTTTATAAATTATCACACTTACAAAGAGCCACATTAGTTATATGCATTTTGTTGCCTGGAAGCACATTCTCGCCTCCCCTTTCGGGATTAGCCGGGAGCCTGATGAACGGCGGTTAATCTCCGACCTTCGGCTGCGGGTTACAGAAACATTCATCACGCCGTTAATAAAATCTCCATACAGGATCGGTAACGACTGAACTAGCGCCAACGGAGGTCCCGGAATTATTTAGAAGGGGTCCTTCTCCGAGATAACAGAAAATCAACACAGCAATCCAGTTCAATTATTGCATGGTATTAATATGCTGCAACAGTCGGAAATCATATTTTTACGTTTTACTTTTGTTTTTCTTAAAAAGGTCCTTAAAACACACATAAGTGAAAGACTACAAATCAATTAAGGAGGGAGAAAATATGAAACTAACCCACGCATCAACACTTAAGCACAAGAAAACCTTGAGCCCTCAAACGAATTGTGCGTTTTGTGAAGGGAGGGGCTGAGACCAGCTGAACAGGGTCACACCACCAGGCCCGAAGGTGTGGGGGGGGCTTGCATCTTCTCCCCATGCGTGAGTTTCCTCCTATTATTTGGCAGCTCAAAAACACATGAGTTGACTCCTTTTAGTTGCCCTTAGTATCTTATTGCACATGTGTGGAGTGGCATCCCATCAAGGGCGCCCCCTGTCTGTGCCCTAAGGCTCAGCACAACCCTCGACTGTCCAAGCAGGTATGGAAGATGGATGGATGGAGGCTGTGTGATGAGAAAACTGACCTAGACCAGGTAAAGGATAGAAGTGAACTTGAGGAATAGTTCCTGTCTGCAAACAGCACTGATGTACTGAAGATCGATGCCCCATGGTTGGCTTGTCTTTTCCTCTGTCTCCTCCATCCTCCACAGCAGTGGAGGGATTCGGCATCAGCCGTGCATCATCAGTGACACGGACTGGCGGGACCTTTAGTGAGACGCTGAAGCCTGTCACAACCGCCAGCGAAGACCGAAGATTAATCCCGCGAGAAAAGCGGGAAGTGCGGCTCATTAACCTCCATTCGCCACTTCACCAAAAAGGAAAGACTGACAAAGCAAATCGTTAAATATATAATTATACCAATTTAGATAAAGGTCAAGATCTTTTCCATTTTCATGACAGGCAGGGCATAGTGTGCTCATTGTACTTTGTGGTAAGAAAAGGTGATACCAAACTGAACACATGTAACCCATCAGAAGTTGAGAAACATCAGAGGACATCTAGTCTGCATCCTTTCTCAATGTAGTTATTTAGTTTGAACTTTAGAACAAGTTATACACTTGTATTTCATCTAAGAAATATATTAGTCGTGTAATTTTTCAATTTTCCCATGTTTGAGAGATGGAGAGCGACCAGAGCATCTCCTCAGTAGTTCTTCTCAGAATTATCCATCCGTTTTCAGAAGTGAAGGGATATGGGGGCTATCCCAGGATGCACTGGGCACGTGACGAACGGGAAGGAGATCCATCGACCTGAGGAACATCACATTCATTTTCATTTGCCTCTCTGAGGATTAATTTCACAGGTCAAAATGTGTCCGCGTGTCATTCTCAGTGTCAGTCCATGACACCTAACCAGGAGATGTTACTGTCCCAGATTCGGGGCTCTCGCTTGGACCAGAATACCTGCACTTGATGTTTTTTTAAGTTGGAAGAATGTGTTGCTGGAGGTATCACCAGGGAGTTCACCATGTACAGCCGCAGAGAGGCTTTTGATGGCCGTGTCTGCAAGCACAGCGCTTGTCAGAGGCGTCAGAAACCTTGGGAATTCTAACATTTTCAGCTTGGTTTCATTTTGAGCCTTAAGCCCTGGATCGCGAAGGTCATTTTCTGGGACCCTGTTCCGTTTCTCTCGTGTTCCATACACCTGTACTAGCCAGGGAGAATGCTGAATCTGTTTTCTTTTTTAACCTCGCAAACAGTTATTTTAACTGTTGCCTCATCTCAGCTGGCGACCTCGTTAGCTTAACGGGGGGACAGGATGCGTGTCTGCCCCCTGCAGGACATCTCAGTGATAGCGAGCGGAGTAGCAGATGCTGGGCCCTGCGGCGTCCATCACGACTCGCCGGTCGACCGGGGGACAACTGGCACGCGTTACCCACCCGCAGCACCGGCCCACAAGCTCCTCCCACATTTGAGAGGCGTGACAGACCACGGAAGGAAATACATCGTCGCCCTGGTTACCATCCAACAGCAATCGGTGGATGCAGAGGAACGGTGCTGATGTGATAACGAGGTCCTTAAGCACCCACACTTTCGTTATCCAGCAGGTTGGAGCACGCTTAGTCCTTTAGAAGGACTGAATGTTCTCTTATCAGGGAGACTATTCCGGAATCAAATCGGGATGGATCATTCTCCATGTATCAGGAATTCGGATCAGCACCCATTATTAGAGAATCTTTTTAGGTAAATGTGAAATACTTCATCTTGATGTAGACCCGGCAATTTAAATTCAAATGATGCCCCCCAGCGCCCTTCACGCCAAAGAAACACCTCACAAGCCACAAACTCCAGGTCCTTTTACCGTGCAAGTCCACTTCCACGAAAGCGGGTTACTCAATATCAGTTAAAGAACCTTCCTGTGCTCACAAGGCATGAAAAGGTCTGCAGAGTCAAGCGCAGATGAAGCACAGAAGAAATACCCCCCCCCCCCCCGGCCTTTTTAATCAAGCTCTCTGGGAAACGGGCTGGAGAAGGAAAAGGATGGCAGGGGGCTGGCAGGCGAGCCAGCGAGGAGCGTGTCACAGCGCGGGCTTGGCGTGACTCGCGGCGGCTGTCGAGGAAGAGGTGGAGGAGGTGTGGTCGAATCCAGGAGTCTCAGGTGTGGAATGGAAGCCAGTAGGCCAGAAACAGGGGGGGCAGGATTTGGCAGCAGGTCCAGAAGGATACAGAGAAAATCAGCCACAGATAAAATAACACCTCCGCAGGGCTGTGATGCATTCCATAGGCAGTGGAGCCATAAAAATAATAGACTGTGTAGGTTTTTTTTAAACTCTAGGTACAAATCAATAACAGACTCCAGTATATAAGCACAAGGCCTGAAAGACTTTACAGCAGGCCTGTCATCACTCTATGTGATAATATTTGTAAGAGCTCTGTTATTACAACTTCCATTATGCTGAATTACAAGGTGGAATATAATTAGCAGCTAGCAGATCAACATCTAAAATCCTCCCCTCTCACTTGAAAAGGTTTAGCTGTGGTTCATCATGAGTCCAAGGTGAATTAACTCCATTTTGACCAGCTTTTGGCCACCCAGTGGATGCAATTCCCAGGTCCAGGCCTTCAACCTACGACACATTTTATTTGTTCAGTAGATGCCTTTATCCAAAGTGACGCACAACTGAGGCGGCAATCCCTTTGGCAGTGGGGGGTTAATGGCCTTGCTCAGGGACTCGGGTCCAATGGGGCAGTCACTTTGCCAAGCCTGGGAATTTGAATCAGCAACTTACCAATCATAGGTACAGAATCCTAACTCACTGCCCGCCTTAAGCGTCCCAAAAGGACATTCTTTGGACAATTGAATTCTAGAAGAATGACACACACACACACACACACACACACACAATGCCAGTCAAGCCCATGCCTTAATTCAAATTAGCCGTGCGTGTACTACACATTCCCACACCAGTCGAGTTACTTACATGTGTTTTCCCGCTAATATCAATTAGCATCCTGTTACTGCGCCGTGTTAAGAAAGATTAATTTTAAAAGGCAATAATATGAGTGGTCATTAAATTATGAGTCAGCACATCGAGACTGAGTCCTCTTAAGCTTGTCGTACTCTAAGAAAAATCAGGGGAATTCCCCACATTATCCGCTTTTTAATTAACACGGACGCGTCGGAGATATGGAAATGTTCGACATTCACTGGGTAATCTTTTCATCTCCATGCGTGAGGCGCCATTTTCATTAAGAGACAGTGACAAACATCGCAAACGGCTAAAAATAATCATGCGGTCCGGATTACCGCTTTGTAAAGTCTTTCCAGGGGGAGGGGAGAGAGTTCTGGGTGGCAAATCATTTTGGTGGCCACTGTCCTCATAGATTTGCCTTTTTGGACGGGGTGGGGCTGATTTTC
This sequence comes from Mormyrops attenuatus, assembly GCA_026777985.1. Lineage (NCBI taxonomy): Eukaryota > Metazoa > Chordata > Actinopteri > Osteoglossiformes > Mormyridae > Mormyrops > Mormyrops attenuatus. Next base: position 34,491,813 of record JAODKC010000064.1, read on the forward strand.
CTCAGTCCCCCAGCTTGTGTTTACGGTGCGGGGACCGAAAATGGGAAACGGCGGCTTTTAATTGCCAAACGCATGCCGGCGTGTGAAAAGAGGCTGCAATCTGTTATGGTGGGCGCCGTGTGTGGGACCATATGCAGCTCGCAGCCTCACGCACACACTCCACCGCCTCATACTCACGGGCTACGGCACCGGTGGCATGGTCACCATGCTAATTTCCGGCATCATGAGTCTGCAACTAGAGACGCTTCACGTAGTCTGCTGATCCACAACAGCTGGCCACTGTCCTACGGATAACGGCAGTGAAGCAGAGGAAGCGAGCTTCACAGCTAAGCCACCCCCAAAGCAGACATGTAACAGCCAGAAACCGTCCCCCATGTGTCACCCCCACCCACCAATCAGCCAAACAGGCGGGGAGGAGGTAGTGGGTGAAATCAGCGGGCGCGTCACACTGGGAGCAGCCAGGACACGGGGCCGTGTCATTGGGGCAGGGGAGATTCTCTTTTCTCTGGGGGGCCATGTCATCAGGGGCGTAGCTAGAAATTCTGGGGCCCTGACAAAATGTCACCTTGCCCCCCCCCCCCCCTTGGTTGGGTTAGCACTTTCAGTCTAAAGACATATGAGGCCCACGGCAGATGGAACTTGCCTCGGTAGATTTTGCTGAGCGTGGCGGCCCCCTCAGTTGATTCTGGGGCCCCTATACAGTGCCCCCTGAATCTGCCAGGGTAGCCATGCCCCTCCGACACCCTAGCACAGGGTCAGCCAATTATCTGCCACCCTTGAAGCATTTGGGGTAGCAAATTAAGCACTTTGCTCCAGGGCCTAGCAGACATGTGACTATTCTACCGAGGATGGGATTCGAACCAACAACAAAGGACCACAGAGGCCGAACCGGCTGATACACACAACCACCCCCATAATGGCACTGACCCCCATGACTGGGACTCTCTGTACGCCACCATCGACCCGCTTGCTCTTTGAGATCAAGAGTCAACATACAGACGCTCCTCACCTATTTACCAGCCCCGGCTCTCCGGCCAGTCTGTACTCTACACTGTACGAGAACGTTGCTGCACGGTGTTTCTATTATATTCCATTTGTTCTCCTCGCTGATTAATTTCGGTCGGCGAAGGACGGTTGTATATTGTTTGCGGTCATCCTTTATTTCGATATGCCGCGCCCGTTTACACTGAACTCGCGATGCGATGCCTTTAGTTTGATGCATGCGCTTGGTATTGTGGGATAGGGGACCTCCAGCAGCGCGGGAAGCTCGGACATGCGTAAGGCTAACGCTTCCTGTGGCTCATACGTTCCTCACGTCTTCGGAAACATTGCCTGTAAGTTTTCTGCTTGTTTCATATCTTAGTCGATATGTACGAGTAACATTTATTTTCTATGCGCTCTTTTAGTTCGGTAATGTCGGTAAGCGTGCCATTGATCTATAATTCTGTTGATGATTAACATTAGCACTTATCGGCCGGCTTGTTGTAACCCCAGCTAGGCAGGAGATCTCCTTAGTCTTTTCTGTGTTTGGTTTATTACAGTCTCACTCATAGATTTTAACCTGTCACATACGGAGAAAACACGTAGCGGGAACAGGGCACTGTTTATTACAGTATGCAGTACAGTACAGTACTGTATAAACATTTATAGAAATACTGAAAATAGCCGTACAGTATGCTTGAGATATCGGTAAGGGGCGGCTTCTCGCTTATGGACCTGGTCGTGGGAAAGGAACCGCCTTTCACATTCGTGAAAGAGTTTAATAATAAAGTTCAATGCGGTTTTCTGTGTTAGTCTGTCGGATATGCAGTTGGGGGGGGGGCATTGCAGTGAAACAGACCGTCATCATGAGGCGTCACGTTACATTAGCTTCCAGCCTGTACAGCTCGCCTTTGATAATTAATATGTTAAATGTAAACATTACGGATAAGCATGCTGCCTGCTACAAGCGTATTTGATGGAGGAGGTAGGGTGGCGGCAGCCCCCCAAGGAATCGGCGACGGACCTCAGGCTGGGCGGGGGGGTCGCACGTTATGCGTGACGCAGTCCCATCTGGTTCACGGCCCAGCAAATAAATCAGCCAATCTGTCTGAGTTTTAGCGACGCATTCATGCTGAAAAATTAAGCGGAGAGATTTGGCTTTGCCATCCCCCCCCCCACCCCACCGTTACCCATCTGAATAATGTGGCAGGCAGAATCATCTATCATTCCTCTTTCTTTTTAATCAAGCTATTTCTGAAAAAAATAAGCATTTGCAGTCACAGCCTTTGTTCTAATAATTATATTCATTTATTCCTTTTCATGCCGACGGTCCAAAAGGCTATTTCAGTTAATCAAATAAAAAGGAAATCATTTATTTCTTTTTGGAAATGCAGAATTGCACGCTCTCATTAGGTGGCATAAAATGTTGGTCACATGTTCAGCTGAACTAAACAGTTGACCTTCTGAACATTTCATCATTTCACGCCCGTTTGTTTCAGCCTTTGTTAAGAGAATAATTTCAAAAATACCTGTCAGGAGAACAATACAGCATCAAACTTTACAGCCAACTTTATTTGACATAGAAAAAATACAAAATAAAACTGGCACGCTTTTCACTGCAATAATTATAAAAACTACCATAAAGCGGGGTTATAAAACATAATGTAATACAAAAACATGAAGTTTCCCAGTGGGGACGCGGCTCCCTTTGCAACCCTTACATGCCTGAGAGCGCCGTTTGTAAAATATGGTTTATCGTAAATCATTTCACAGGAGGGCAGTTATTACTCTGAGTAATTGCATTTGGAAGAACACTGTCATTACGAGTGCTATTGTATCACCCAGGACGACAGGACAGCCCATAATTAGCGGCTATCAGAGCAGCTGCATCTAACAACATGCACCTCTACGTCTTCAGAGAGTAATTGGTGATTAATACAAGACGAACAGACGCTCAGATTGCACTTAGAGAATGCACCGTGTTGACCTGTAAGCAGCAGGATGTGTGTGTGGGGGGGGCAGGGGTGTGTGTGTGTGTGCGCGTGTGTGTGTGTGTGTGGGGGGGGCAGGGGTGTGTGTGTGTGTGTGTGTGTGTGTGTG
>JAODKC010000064.1:34494993-34508716 GCA_026777985.1 Mormyrops attenuatus
CCCCCCCCCCCCCCCCCCCCCCCCCCCCCCCCCCCCCCCCCCCCCCCCCCCCCCCCCCCCCCCCCCCCCCCGTCCCCTTCGAGATTCAAACCCCTTGCTGTCAAACTCAAAAAATGCTTTCTTCTGCCAAGCCTGGGTTTTCCCAACCCTTTTCAGGGCCCTAAGCAAAATTTGAATTGGGTCCTCATGTTGTTACACACATGGGTGGGGAGGGGGGCCCAAGTGCCTGGCAGGCACTAAGCAGCCGCTTAGTTTGGAGACCGGCGACATTCCTTCAGTTGTACTCAGCAGGACTGTTTACAAGCCTACAGGCACCTTGCTTTGCTAACAAGAAGCTTAACCGAATGTTTTGGAAAATAAAGGTTATAACGAATGTAAATATCTTAACTCACTGGAAAGGTGAGCGTGGGCAGGTCCAATCTCACACAGCATCTTGGGAACTTTTATTTGAATTTCAGAAATGCCCCAGCCTCCGGCCGCCTCTGTTTACCCGGCCCTTATTAGTCATGCTAATTAATGCCTGTTAAAACAGAGCACAAGGTTATCAGATTATTTCCTGCCAGGCAAAACAAAGGCAGACGGGGAGCTATATGAACTGTAAATATTAAGAGATCAAAATAAATGAATAAACAAATTATAAGTCACCAGAAAAAAAAAAGAGCACACGTCAGTGGAGACGCGGTCAAGCGAACCGGAGATGCTTTGTGGTAAATATAACCATGTAGGTGTGCGTTTGTCGCGAGGTGGACAAGCTGTTATGAACGAAGAGGCGAGCTCGAAAAGAACACGGGATGTGTCCGTTTGCAGTCTCTAGGCAGCTGCTGGTCACAACGGCAGACACTGTCAGAAACCCCTCTCTCTCACCTCTCTCTCTGTCCATCGCAGGCTACTTTCCTGCCAAATTGACATTTTCAGCGTGGAAACATGTTTAGACCAAAATATTGACCTCAGACTAAAATCTGGTTCATGGGTTTCAAAACCGCATTTTCAGAACCAGGCCCAGGTAGGGGTTTCATGTGTGCCAGAAGGCATTTTGATGCTCGGCTTGGATTTCACCCGCAGGTGAGTGCTGACCTGCAGGGGGTGCTACCCACACCAGCTAGCATATCACACTATTAGGTGATAATGGTCAGGTGACCCCAAGCCAGGGTCTCACTGGGACGGGACGTGGACTCTTTGTGGATGAGCCAATTTAGGGAGCAATTAGTCGAATAAAGGTGCACAGGTCAGGCAGTGGGCTGCCCTGCGAGGACGGGGAAGGAGACAGAGGATTAAAGGTGGCCACATCTTCCTGTCATCAGTTCCTGTTTTTCTTCCCTCTCTCATGCTTCAGAAGTACCCATTGTGTTTAATGAACAAACTCCCACTGTTAACGAGGCCTTTATTATCTCACGACGAGTGCCACTACAAATCATGCATAGAAAATCAGAGCCGCCCGCCGGCCTGCTCCGCTGCAAGATTATAATGAATGATGAATCACTGCAGAGCGCCCCCTATACACTGCATTACTCTGATCCCTGTCCAGCGGCAACTGCAAAAAGTGTCTGCCTCCCCTCCCACCCATCTGGCATGTCGGTTTGGCCCACGACTCCCACCTTTGCGGTATAAGATGGTCTCCTGGGCACCTTTGAAGCCCCCGAGGGACCCTGTTTACAGCACTACCATGCCCCTCTCCATGGGGTACAGGGAATCACCCAGGATCACGGTCGACGATAAAAACACTTTCAGCTCATCCTGTACACTACTACGATGCAGGGACTCCTCCTTGCCTGCAGGGGGTGCTGGGCTCCTTCACAGCGTCTGCACTCTGTAAGGTCCACTAGTGTTGCAGATTGTACCCCTAACATCCACCCATACTTGAATAAAAAGAAAACCTCCCAATTACCTCCTCCTGACGCACATGTACTCAGGGTGGGATTATTGCACAGGCAGCTCAGCCCTCTTCGGGAGAATTGGAACAGTTACTTAAATCGGCAACACCTGAGTGACCATGATGTCAGCCTAGGGCCCCCAGATAAGTTAATCTGCCCCTCCATACACTCACGAAAAACTAATTTTTGTAATACAGTTTTGCAGTTATTCTAATTTGTTTGCAGACTATTTTTTCAGCACTAATTACAGCTTGTTGGTGTCTAAACCTGGTTTGTAAAAATACCAGTGACAGTTACTAATGGAGAAGCTGTTGTTTTGTCAGATCAGATCCGCAACAGAATGATGGCATCAAAGTGTCACAATTTGAGATGAATTGTGATGTCACACAAGAAAGGCAATGCTGGGATCTTCACCAGAAGTATTGGGATTGTCACACGATCCGAAGGCTCCTAACGATCATAAGATGCAGCGTCACGTTAATTTATGACAAGGGGCTAGACATGGCCATTTAGTAACTACTTACACAAAGGGTTAATGTAAAAATGGTGAACTATATCTAACATCTGAAGACATCTAGCAAGTGCCTGAACACTACAGGCATCTCTTGCCACGGACCACGTTCCTCTCTTCGCCTTTTCCATTCGCTCCGAGAGCATCTACCTGCTACATGCAGCGAATAGGGGAGTGAGGGAGATAAACGGGAGCGACGGAGAGCCCCGGCAGATGGGCTCTTCCTGGGACAGAGGCCGACACACAAACCGTGAGTAAATCTGCAAAGACACTTTGCAGCGATGCCAGTAGGTCCGCCGCTCCCCATCTGTCCCAAACACCCCCTCCCCCCCAAACCGACAGTCCGGACCCGGAGCCTGTCGCCACAGCCGCACACCCTAATGGCGCTGCAGCAAATTCCCCTTAATCAGTGTCAATACCGTGCAGCGAGCTTTCATTTACAGGCCCTGCACTGCACCCTCGAAAATATTTTAATGAAGTCGATATAATGATATTTCAGCTTATTGTAATTTCATTTGCGGCCTGTCGGGCTAAATTGATATCCCGGCTAAGGGAGCCGTCTGGAATTATTTACATTTAAATCCCGGGTAGCAAGGCCACACGGAGACGGTTATTAACAGGCATGGGCGGCGGAGTGGCGGGGCTCAAAAAAGGACAAACATAACAGTCTGTACCCTCACAGTCGAGACGTGCAACGTTTCTGGGGGGGGGCTGGGGGTAAGAGGAACTGAGGGCATTATAACAGTTGAGTTGCACTGAAGACCAGCATCCTTAAGTGTGAACACCTAGAAGGATTTTATCAGCCCCAATGGGGGGAGCACTACATTTAATTAACATTCTTGCACCACTACATCATATAGTCTATGTCTCTTAAATTCATAATAAAATTGCTTGGCTTAATGGTGATGCCACAGGAGAAATACTTTGTGGAAAACAGTTCCCGTTTGAAATTTGCATACTAATTGAAACTACGCGCAATTACGATACAAGCTTCCCTCCTCCCCAGCAGCGTTCTGATAATGAATACATGGGAAAAACAGCCATCCCGGGTATCGCGCGACACAAACACTCTTAGCGTCCATCACTAAATGAGTATGTTTACTTGAATTAAGCAGAGGAGGTCTGATGAGGACAGTACTCATTGGTCCTGCTGTCTCTGACCGGGGGCGGTGCAGGAGACGGACCAGGCGGGAGGGGTTACACACAGGGCAGATAAATGTATAGCTTATTAAGACATATTCATTGATCGCCAACACCTAACCTCCCCACCTCGATAAGTTTTAATGCCCACTCACCCCACCCCCTAAACTTGGCGAACTTTAGCGTTGATCATCTGGTTAATCCACTTCTGTTTTTGCGTAATTTCATCTAAAACTTCAGAATCATGTGTCAACGTTGTTGTGAAGCTCACGAGAAAGCGAGGAATGGAATGCGGGGCTCGGGAACTGGGAGTGTCGCATTCAGCTTGGCCAGTCAGCTTCCCGGATCAACAGAAGCAGCCAGGTAGCTCCAAGGCTACATGTCGTAGGAAGATGACCTGAGGTGCGTGAGGAAGGAAGAACCCGTGACTCCTCGGCAAATCTCAGTGGCCCAGGACACGTGCTGTTTACCTGACACTACATGTACCATTTTCTTGGAGGGTTACTACCTTCACGTCCACCAGACTGGTCACACCATGATAATACTAAGGTTTTGTCCCTTGTAAATTTGTAATGCTTTATCAGCCAATCCTGATTATAAAATGACTCTCAACCTACAGGGCTGTGTTTTGTGAGTTTGGTTTCAAAAGGCAGCATTTTGACAAGAGGTATGAAATTTACACTGTAACCAGGGTCCCTCTAAACACTGACATACCCCTAGTCGAGTATGGGTCCTTGTCCCGCCCTCTCCAATTCCAGCTATCGGCTTCTACAGTGGACAATGTGGATTGGGGGTGATCTTGTCTCCACCACCTTTAGGGAAATTTATTCTCACTGAAGTGTCTTAATAATTACAGTGACATCAAGGTTAATTGCCTGATCTGTACTGCCAAATAGGCGTTCTGTCAAAATCCCCACGCAATCTGTTCAATAAACGAGAGCCAGAAGACGTTGCACTTTGAAGGTCTGTGACCCAAATAGAAGGCTTCCAACCGCAGGTACGTCTTAATGACAAGCTCAGGGAAAGCGCCATCACTCTGTCAAGGCCAAAACGGCTCACTGACAGCTGATCAATCTCTGGTCTTGATAGGAGAGAATAATACAGTTCAACTCCCCAAATCAAAGGAACCTAAGTAATTTCATGGAATATGTTCATGTTTCTACCAGACACATCTAGTTCAAAGTCTGGCTTCAGTGTCGTTCTGATTACCGGATAATTAGTGAGAAGCTGCGATAGGCCTGAGCGACGTTCACGGATGGAGGTACAGTATCCTGCGTCAGTCTAAGGCGCTCAATGCATATTCTGGATGTCGGCACATTAGTAACGATCAGGAAACAAAGCTGGAAACCAGGGAGTGTGATCGCTCCCCTCTCAGGAGAAGGACTCTGCTGGTGTAGATGTTAACTACCCAGGCATCCCCAGCTGTCTCTACCTCCAACACCATCCAACAGACATTAAAAAGAGACTTATTGTCATCATTAAATCACGAACTAACAGGCTAAAAAAATGCTAAATCAGCAAAAACTGCCGTTAACAGATGTACCTCAGTGGGCTTCCAGTAAAACTGCATTACAAAAGCCGGTTTTGAGCAAACCTACTCACTTGTGAGATGACAGCTACATGGCGGAGTCTTGACCACCCCAGTTTTCTGCTCCGGCGACACTGTGCACCCAGCTGTGACATCCCCCCCCCCCACCCGTAACCGAGCATGGGCTCCTAATGACCGCCATACAGGAACGACACGCTCTTCACGGCCTGCGTGCTTTCTGAGTGACAGTGGAGCGGTGGGCCGGTGTGGAGCAGCAGAAAGGTCAGTGACCGCTAATCTGTGGTTAATAGGATGCTCTGTCAAGCATCCCTGCTGTCGTCGAAACCCCAGACCTCGCCGGATGTTCTGCTCGACTGAGGACCAAGACAGAAGGTCTCTCCACTCCTGCATTTTCCGGAGATCAACTGAGGAAAGGGGACAAATTAAAATTTAACTTAATTTAGTACAAGTTAGTAATTATAAATAATATACAAGTAACTCAATCAAATTAATTAAATTAGCTCTGCTTAACGATCGTAGTTTTAACACATGTAAGATGAAGAAATTAGACTTTGCTTGCAGCTACATAAACCTAGGCACTACTACGTCTCTGCTGTTCAGTTAAAGTCCTGATTTCTGCACAGTGGATTTCTGGTCAAAGTCAGGGAGCCCAGTTTGATCTGGATGTGTCACCTTAGTGGTTCAGGGTGAGAAGAACCAGAGATGACCCAGGATGCGCTGCCTTCCCTTAGTCAGACATCTGGCGGCTTTTTGGGCATTAGTCGCCCTCCTCCTCATCACACTGCCATGCTACGCTGACATCTACAGGGCCATGACAAGAACCAAGCGAACCGCAGCTTCCTGACGAAGCCCACCTCCCGTAGAGGGAAATTAAGCGAGTGCCTGACAGCCCTCACAGATCCGTGCAGCGCTCACTGCCGCTATAGTCGGCGCTCTTGGGGGTGGAGTCCTGTGATGTGAGTAATTAGCCCCTCCGGACTGGGCAAATATGAGGAGGGGAAAAAAGTGATCCGAACCATGTTACGGCTATCTGAAAGACAGACTTACAGGTACCGGAACGGGGGTGTCCTTGCTTGTGCACTAATTTGACTCATTCTGATGGCATGCTCGGACCACACAGTACGAATGTTTTCTCTCACACTATTCCCAGAAGGCCGTAACTCCTCCGCAGACTCATTCAGAGATCAAAGGCGTATCAAGCGCTCCAAAATCTACGAACTAGAAGGCATCATGACATACGCCCCATCGTTTAAGTTACTAATTAGTAAGTGTGTGTCGAGTGTGACTAATGTGTCTGAGTGAAAATCTAACGTCTTTGATAACGACGTGAGTATGATTTACTGCTAAGAGCACATTCTTGCCCCTTGCATCCTGCCCATCTGGGGCTCCTCGGCTTCGTATTACCTCAACACCTTGCAATGATAATGACCCAAGGCTCATTCCGTACTTCGGAAAGGCCCATTTCAACACATTCTAAATTGTAACCCATTAACCAGACACATGTGACCAAACTAGGGGATTTATTTACCTAGCATTTGATGGCTTGTTATGGGGTGCCAAGATGTCAACTCTCACCGGCAAGATAATTTAGGCACAGATGCATATAGTTTGACGGTAAACCAGCATAGCTGGGATTCTTTCCAGTGTCACAAGAATAAATATGTGGCGTGAAGAACAGTCACTGGCTACAAATCCAGGGTGTACCCAGCGCTGCGCCCCCTGGTGCCTGGAAGAGCATGACGCTGACCAGGATAAGCGCTTAGAAGTTGAATGGATGGATGAAAAACAGATTAGAGTTAGCAGCAATCAAGGAACAGAGTGACTGTTTCTTGAGTTTTTTAAAGTTAAGTATAGACAAGGTTCAGCCCAGCTGCCAAGAGAAAGGTGCTGTACTGTCAAACCACGGTTACCAGCTGGGAATGGGGATCATTTTACAACAGCTAAGGTCTGCTATACTGTGGGAAAAGCACAGACTCAATCACTCCTGTTCAGAGTGAACACAAGCCTTAGCTACCGTAAACTGAAAGTTACATAAAGTGAATTATCATATACAATTCAAAAGTCAGCGCAAAATTAGTGACTGGTTCTAATTAGAGATTACATTTCAGAAATAAACTCTCAAGCTGCTCAGACATGTAAACAATAAGAAAATAAATAAGGCTGTATAATAAGCCAATGAATAAGCCAACCTGCCAAACAGGAGAACGCTAAATGCTAAAGTTTACGGACGATGACACCCAATTTCCAGCCGGCGGTGGGGCCTGTCGTTTAGTGCCACTAGCGCTACGTCGCCAGCGAGGTCACGTCGCCAACATCTGCTCACTCGTCTGACAGCTCATTCATCATGGCCCGACGCACGACGAGAGCTACTGCCCCGATGATGTTTTGGTGACCCCCAAATGAAGGTTAACACTTTTCAAATGGAGACGCCGTTAAAACACAAAACACTTTTTCATTTTGCGCTCAATATTCCGGACCGACGTCACACGTCCGAGTGTGATTGAACTTTCATGATAATTTATCATAAAATTGACAAAACTATTTGTCAGATTAAAAAAAAAAAAGCAAGAAGGAGAGAATAAAGTTAAAAAGTTTAAAATAATTGGATAACATTTGGTAATTATTCATTATTAAATTCATATTCCCCCCCACCACCCGGTATTGCTTCCATTATCATTCTTCAATTAGAGGCATCAGTCATCAAGATCAACTACCAGCAGTCAATGAACACGAAGACAGATTTAGTTCAAACCCTGTAAGTTATGGTGTTTTTGTTAACGCTTCTTAATGTCGTATAAATCCAGCACTTAGCAATTCCATCTCCTCTGCTGTTCTCTTCCAATGTTTTTAGGAGATTTTTTTTAATTGACACTGTTCAGATCTTGTCGTTACTCTGACTACAAACCAGACCAAGTCTTGTACCTCACTGCAAAATTCAAGAACTTCCTTAGACGATTGTCACCATCTATGGGATGGAGTCACACGACCATAAACCGACAAAGTTTGGTGGATTTAAATGTGAAACTTCCATTCATTTGGTTCATCAGCCAGCAAAAGGATTCAGTGTGACATTAAAATATATACCATGAACCAGAAGAGCAAGGAAGTCCTTATAAAAATATGTCATGAATGAATTATGAATGAATTCTGCTTTTAGAATTTAATTGTTAATGGTGCGAGTGTGCCCCACGATGGGCTGGCGCCCCATCCTGGGTTGTTCCCTGCCTTGTGCCTGTAGCCTCCGGAATAGACTCCGGAGCCACGCGACCCTACATAAGACAAGTGGGTATAGAAAATGGATGGACAGGGAATTTAATAGCTATAGACTCTTTGGTCTGAAAATCGCACTTCAACATAATCGTACAAATGAATACAGTCATACTATGCACCCAGGGAATTCGAATAGTAATTGTATGTATCTGTGTGCATCAAGAACAGTTAACTACAATGATCTAGGAATAAATATCAAACTGGTTTATTTCAGAGCCTTAATGGAAACTGGAAAATTAACTTGGACACACAGATACACTCCTGCAGTGCAGGCGCCGAGACTGACGCTTAAAATTCATACAACCCTCGCCTACGTGACTGAATAGCAGCGGTGGTGTTTACCGCCACTAAAATCATCCATTTCTATGCTGCCCCCTGTTGGCCACAAACAATCACTACACTGGGGGAGAGTTCCCTAAGTGATTTTGTTGAGTAGTGCCTCGGAAACAATAAACCCGCTAAATAGGGGATATTTTTTTCTTCATGAGGAGGCCTCAACACACGTGTTGCAGGGTAGCTTTCGAGTTGAAGGACCATCAGACAAACAGCTACGTAAACCTAGGCACTAAGAAGTGACCACCCCCATGCCCGTTGGATGGGAGATGAGAGAGTAAACATCTTCACAATGCTGTTGACGATGTATACGTCCTTGTGCACCAACGAAGCGTGGGGTTTTCCACAACCAAAGCCGGCCGAGACTCGAAACGACCCTTGACATCAGGGCTAACCCGAAGCCTAAGACCCACCATAAGCTCGCCACTGTCCTTCCCCGGCATCAGCTGCCTGCCGGCCCTTTCCACTGGAACCAAAGTCCTCACTGGACATTTAGTCCACAGATCAAACTCGCCCACGACAAACACGTTCTGCTTCTCAAAGTCTGAGGCAGCTATCGGCACTTTGTTTAAAGGCAAGGGACTGATTTCGACGTAGCCAGAGACACGACGAGATTGATTTCGAAAAGAAGCAGCTGATCGGGGCGAATAATCTCCCAATGCCTGGCTCCTGTGATGAATGCAGCTTGAAAAGACATGATTATTCATGAGTACAAATCAAGTGTCCACTCCAGTGGTCTTGTTGCATGACAGAGCAGGATATAAAAATTGAGAAATCATCGTGCCTTGCATTTTTTTTCTTGTGAGTAAGCAGAAAAGGTGCTTAAAATTTTTTTGTGTGTATGCACCACCCAGATATATAAATATAAATATATATATATGTGTGTGTGTGTTCATATATAAAAAATATGTATTTATTAAAAATGGCATATATATGTGATTTTTCATAGATTAAAACAAAGGATATCCAACCCTGGAGAGAAATATTAAAAATAGTCATTCCCACCAGACTGAACACGCATATTTTTTAATCAAGTTTCGACTTTCTTTAACCGTCTTCAAAATATTATGATAGGGTGCATAACTGCAGGCTGGCTTTGTGTAGCGTTTGCCGGCGGTGGGGTTACGCTGATGACGGTGTTAGCATGCTTTCTCTGCCGTTGACTCATGACAAAACAGTGGTTTTTCACACCTTCCGCCGCATTGTTCACGTTCCTCACATTGAAAGTTTGTGTAACTCTGAGATACCCCAAAGCCAATCGGGCATAAAAAGTACATGAGAAAAAAGCCAGGTAGGTAGGAAGTGGCAGGGCTTGGAGATAAAGAGAGGGCACGAGCAGCCAGATCCAGCTGTGGCCAGCATTTTTCAAAGGCCCTTCCTTTGTACCTTAACTTATCCGGAAGATAAAGTGGGTCCCAGTTAACACACATGGTGACACACTCGCACCTGTACTGCTACAGTCAGCAGGAATGATCATTTTAACTGATATTTCTGAAATCATACCTGTGTCTGAATGAGCGCCATGTGATTTTACGAGTCACTGTGTGGTGTGTGCGCGTATCACCGAGAAATAATAATAATTTAAAAATAATAAAACCCAATAGGGCTCAGGTTAATGACGGCGGCGTTTTTGGATGCCGCCAATTCTCCTATTAATTAAGCAGTGATTAGAGTCAGCTGGTGAGGATTAATCACTGCGGGGGGAAAGTTATTGTCCTTGTGAGCGATAAGGACATGGCGGGCCAGACGGGCGCGTGGGGGTGCGTATCGCGGATCCAGCAAGGGGGTGTGTCGCTTATCTCCACAGCTCCACCACACCCCTTCTTGCAAAGCCAGCGCGAGTCTTACATTCTGTGCAGTTTTCATGCCGGATGTGTCTGGGAAATTATAAGGCCCCATATCTCTAGGTTACAGTAAGGAACAGATATGCCTGGGTTACTACAGCGACCCACTGTCTCTGTGTAACTCTAAACCAATGCTATATCTGTGTATAACTGTACAGACCCAGTACCTCTGGGTTACTGTAGAGACCAGGAATCTAGGGCTGTATTACTGTAGAGACCAGATATCTCAGTGTAAATGCAGAGACCAGGAATCTCTGTGTTACTGCACAGACCAAGAATCTCTGTGTTACTGCACAGACCAGGTATATCTGTGGTACTATAGAGACCAGGTATCCTTGAGTTGCTGTGCAGGGCTGTCTTCAGTGGTAGGAAAAGCGTGCACACACACACACACACAAACACACACACACACGGACAAAACTTCAGAGGAGAGCCCAGTATTTTGGTTCCCATTTCTGCGACTGATATTATTCAACCTGTTATTTGGATTTTTTAAAATTTCCCAGCAGACAGACCACTTGCACAGATTTGTTTTAGGGTTGTGGTATTTTATTGGAAGACTGGTGCTTTCCCTGCCAACACGCCCTGCCAGATTTCACTGTTTTCAAACTGTTACGCTCTAGTAAAATAACATCGTGAGATTTAACACGGTTCTCTTCTGGCAGTTTAAGAAATTGTTCCGCCGGGCCTGATGTTTTATTAAAGTCTTTTTTGTTGTTGTAGCTCACCCACAGTTGTTCAGGTTGTAATAGATTATCGCTCACTCAAGTCATTCAACATTTTAACAAACGCTCAGGAATGCTGGCAAGAATATTTCAGTGGCCACCTAGTGACTTATTCCCTGGAAAAAATACAAGTGGTGCCATAACATTTCACTAACTTATGAGAGGATGTATTGATTAATGACTCTCATTTGTTTCTGACTTCCGTGTCCCAGTGATAAAGGCATTTCCAAAGTTCTTCTCCAACTTTCTCTAAATTCCCCAAAGTGATAAATCGGCTCTCAAATATCATTTGAAAGATGGAAGAATAAAAATCAAAGCGACTGATTTTCTCAGTGTAATTTTGTTTTTCCAATTTACTGTTGTAATTAAAATGGGGGAAAAATGGTCATAATCTGGATTTGTGACACCCACAGGCATGTAGATATGGACATCTAGTGGAACTTTCACAGTAGGGCACCATTATAAAGGCTTTAACAAAATCTTTTATAGTCCAGGAGGTGTTTTTCAATATGTGTACTTGGCCATCATCTCCCATTGCCGAAGACCAGATGCAATACTAGGACCAGTAGCACAGAGAACGGTAAAAATCCCCAGATGTCGTTCTTGCCCCTCCCCAAATATCAAGGATAAATCGAGACCAATCCCATGATTTATTGTGCCCCAAGTTCATTCTTGGGAGGCAAGGTAGCTAGACCGCTCTTGCCAAGAACCAGAGTGCGATCTCTGTCTTCTTGGTTTTGAGACACACCCCAGGACTTCTGCTGTATACCTGCCATCTATTTCTAACCTGTATGTGCACTGAAGATATTTAACAGTGTGCAACTTCGTTTGCTACTGAAATTTCCATTTTAATTATTAGTAACAATCATTTAAATTCAGTAAGATTGATTGTTAGCACAGGAAGCCTGTATACGAAGAGCTTGAGTACATACCTGTCAGTTGAGGCTTGGTGTAAACACCACTTTGGTTTTCCCTGTAATTTGGTTCCACACACACGTAACCAATAGCTACCTTCTGGGGCCATTACAGTTGCACCTGTAATTCTTCAGGACTAGATTAGCTGAAAGCTTCAGTACTAAAAAGCATGAAAATCTTTCTATAGCGAGACCTGATATGTGCAATTATGTCCCATTAAGAAAATGCACTGAGATCACGGCAGGAGCAATCCAGATCCCCTGTAACCCCCTGGAGCACAAATTAAGCCTCTCTGTGGGCAAGAATGATGGTTTAAAAAAACAATAATAAAAAAAAAGCAGAAAAGTACATGCCCTTGGATGGATGAATCGACACGGAGTTAGGTATTTGGCTCAGCCAAAAAGGAAGTCATTACCCGAGACATTAGTGAAGGTTCTGGACACTCCACCCATCAGAGATCATCTCGCTCAAGTCCCATAAGCCCTTTAATAGGCCTGTCACTCTCAAGCATGGAAAATAACATAGTGCAGCCTTTATTTCCATAGTGTTTATGCTCATTAGCGGTAAATAGGCCTTCTCCTGTGTCTTTAATGGGCTTCATAAATATTCACTCAGACTGTGGCTTTTTATAGCCGCCGTTCATGGCTATATCATCCAATTAATAACCGATGCCTGTTTTAATTCGGTGCGTTTCTTACTTCCATAACCGCTGGAACAGCCGCGAAGCATCGACTGATATATTTACTGTCTCGCCATTATGTTTTAATTTTCACAATTAATGAAAAGGCAGTGCGTGATTCTGCCGAGAAAGGCAATATTTACATACAGTGGATTCAGAAACACGATTCTTTCACTATCAAAACATATGTCATGAGCGGATGTGCCGTCAGATCGGGGGGGTTGGGGGGTGTTTTGGTCTAAGGAGCACAGCGGGTGATGGACCTGAAAGAGATCACGCCATGCGGACTGATTTCGCCCGGCCCACACTTTGCTTCTCCATATTCTTAAGATTAGCTTTTTCAGAGAGCGGCATGGGGTGTGTGTTTGTATGTCTGTGAGTGTGTGTGGGGGCGGGGGGGGGTAAAGCACAGATATTCATCAGAGCTAGAACAGTAACCATGGCCATTAACAGACTGACCTGCCCGAGTTAATGTGTCATGTGAAGACAGTGGGATTCAGTGTCATACATTTCACATGCTACACAACATAGTTAAAGACATCAAAGACAGACATTTCCTCACTCAGGCTCCTAGGTGCCATGTTACATTTTCTTCAGATGATTATACTGCTGATGAAATGAAACATCATTAATAGTTGAGTACAATCAGAGCTGCTGTTCTGAGGTCAGTACTGCACAGCCAGATGTTACCCCAGACCAGAGCTGCTGTTCTGAGGTCAGTACTGCACAGCCAAACGTTACCCCTGACCAGAGCTGCTGTTCTGAGGTCAGTACTGCACAGCCAAACGTTACCCCAGACCAGAGCTGCTGTTCTGAGGTCAGTACTGCACAGCCAAACGTTACCCCAGACCAGAGCTGCTGTTCTGAGGTCAGTACTGCACAGCCA
>JAODKC010000064.1:34517353-34542727 GCA_026777985.1 Mormyrops attenuatus
CCCCCCCCCCCCCCCCCCCCCCCCCCCCCCCCCCCCCCCCCCCCCCCCCCCCCCCCCCCCCCCCCCGTAGCCTATCCCAGGACATGAGGTTGGGGTATGCCCTAGACGAGATGCCAGTCCATCACGGGGCAGATACACACGCAATCATTTGGGCAGCCTAGAGCACCCAGTAAGGATGAGAGCCCGCGCTTGGGGTGCCGGGGGAAAGCCCGTGCAACAAAGAGAAAACATAGGTAAGTAGGTAGGTAGACTTTATTAATCCCTCAGGAAGGTTCCTCCGGGAAATTCAGTTTCCAGTAGCAGCATAGCACCAGACAACATACAGACAGCATGCAGTCACACATAGTACAAAATATGAAATCAAAGATAAAGGTATAGGGGGAAGTAATAAATAGCGGTGGGATGATGGTACTAAATGGAAATAAATAATTATTCCACGATTTAATTGGTGTATTGTACAGTCAATTAAATGTCCAATTAAATTGGTTTTTGAGGTGTTGAGCTGTAGGTGGTTTGTGCGGCATCAGACAACAGAGTTCCTCACCAGACTCCTGTACTCCTCTTCCTGGTTGTCCCTAATACACCCCATGATGGCTGTGCCATCCGCAAATTTCTGAATGTGACACAATTGAGAGTTGTAGCAGAAGTCTGAGGTGTACAGGTTGAAGAGGAGAGGAGACAGCACAGTTCCCTGCGGTGCTGCTGACCACAGTGTCAGATGTGATGTTCTTCAACCTGACGTACTGTGGTCTGCCAGTGAGGTAGTTGGTGATCCAGGCAACCAGGCAGGGGTCCACCTGCATCCTGGACAGTTTTTCTTGTAGCAGCCAGGGCCGGATTGTGTTGAAGGCACTTGAGAAATCCGGAAACCGTGCCTTACCCCTTGTCCAGGTGCGAGTGGACTCGGTGTAGAAGGTACAGGATAGCATCCTCCACACAGACATCTGCCTGGTATGCGAACTGTAAGGGGTCCTGGGTATGCTGAACCTGAGGTCTGAGGAGGTTGAGGAAGAGTCTTCATCAGGTGTGACGTGAGTGCCACCGGTCAGAAGTCCTCCAGCTTGCTAGGCCGGTTCTCTTTTGGGACTGGAACGATGCAGGATGTCTTCCCAATGGTGGGCACTCTCCCCAGTCCTAGACTGAGGTTGAAGACTCGTTGTAGCGGCTCTCCGAGTTCAGCAGCACAGGTCTTCAGAAGCCGGGGGCACACCTTGTCTGGGCCTGCTGCCTTCCTGGGGTAAAGCTTCCTCAGTTGTCCCCTAATCTGGTCTGCTGTGACTCTGAGAGGGGGTTGGGAAGAGGAGGAGAATGGAGAGGAGGATGCCATGATGAAGTTTGGAGGGGGGTGCCATGTGGGGTGTGGGAGGAACGTGGTGGTTTGAGGAAGGAAGGAGAGGAGGAAAGGGGGGCTGTAGTGAGAGTGAGTTGGTTGTGAACTGGTCAAGCCGGTTAAAAAGTGCTGTTCTTAGTATTGTGGCCTGTGATGGTTTTCACACCTTCCCAGACCTCCCTCATATGCAAACTCCTCACAGAGCAGAGGAGGGGGGCTCCAGCCCACAACCCAGTGGGTCTGACCCACTGTGCCACCTGGAAATAGTGTTACGTTACCAAATGAGAGGAGGCTGATTAATTAATGCTGATGAGCTGGATGAGGAAGAAAATGGCAGAAGCACAGAAAGAACTGTCCAGGTGTGTCGGGGGGATCAGGCAGCCCAAAGAGATACTGCTGACTCAGGGAAACAATGGGGGGGTGGGGGGGCACACCATTCAGAGTGTGAGGCCTTCACAGGCGAAGCCCACTTGACCGCACACCTGCAGCCCCAGGTGCGACAGTCACCCAACGACCTTCCAGGGCGTTCCAGAGTCCGGTTTGGGACCGGGAACATTTACGGAGGCCTGTTGGAGCCACCGCGCTGAGGGGGACCGTGTCGCAGCACGTCGTGGTTTCTCATACGGGTTGATTTCGGGCCCTGGCGCAATGTCATTTAGCAAGGTGAGCAGCAAAACGCATTGGCAATTAGAGTCCCAAAAAACCACAAATATCCTTCCAAACAATTGAATAAAAATGTAATTTTCTGCTCTGTGGGATCATTATGCCCCTGTTGTGGTTACATCCAGCATTTTGAATCTTTTAACCTTTTCTCTGGGTGGCGGTATCATCCCGCGCACAAGATTAGCCACTGAAGCATTTATCAGCCGATGACAAATGAGCTGTCCTTCCAGATGCCTGATTACTTGACCTTTATCCTGCATGAGGCAAGGGGGCCTGACAGAGCTAAGTGGTGCCCGTCTGAAATAAAACCCAGAGCAGGAAACTCGGCTTTGAAGGCATCTATTGTAATGCCTTGCCATTCAGCCAATTTAAACCGAAATTAACCAAGAAGTTATTAAGATTGCCTGCGCCCAGCTGAGGTAATAGAAAACGTTACTTTCTCAGGCACAGGTATAACCAGACAGATCACATTTCATTTGTGCCAGAAAGTGTGATAAGTATTAAAGATTAAAAGCCATGAAAGTAAATGGTTCATTTAGATGTTCCGATTCAAGACCATTACGAGCTGGGACTGAATTCTCACGATGTCCATGACTTTCAGAGATCTCATTTCCAGAAGGTTTGTGTCTCATCTTAAATTTCCAATTGGGTTATATTGTAATTCAGTCATGTAATCTCTCCCCCCTCGCCAACAATAGGATTTTTTTTTTCATCACTGTCATTGTTAAAATAAAAATCCTTTATTTGGAGGCCCGTGAAGAAGAATCCTGAGATCCTCGACATCCAGGGCTCTGAAGGCGGCCATCCAGTCCACTCCGACATCGAGCATTTAACGAATGTTGTGGAATCTGCAACATTTCCGATCAACCTGACAGAGTCTGAGGAAACTCTGCCGATACGATGCGGGTGGGAAATGAACAAGGAAGAGAAGAGAGCGAAAGAGCGGAAAAAAAGGATGAGAGATCAAATGAAGGAGACAAAGCGGAGAACGTGACCCCCATGCTAAAGCTGTCCTCGAGCCGCAGTTTACCCCATCGCTGTTTTACTTGAGCATAATTTTTACAGCTTTCATAAAAATTTTACGAGTGCAAATCTTGCATGATTTGTGTGTAGCTCAGCGTCGAAGCAGAGGACTTGAGTGAGTGTGCAAGGTGGTTGGTGGTCTGTTTTCTTACGAATCTCTCCGTGCCATCCGATGGAGTACGAAGCTTCCAAACCTCGCCCTGTGTCAATCTTCATCGGTTTCTCCCCGACCATTTACTGAACTGGCCTTGTTTTCTCCCTTCCTTGATCCGCTCCCTCTTTATCTGTGAGAGGTTTTTGTAACTTCCCTACCACGCCGGTGATTTATGGTGGCCGACTGCTGTCTAACGAGCCTTCGTGCGTGGAGCTGCACCCGCAAGATGCTTGACGCACGATATCCTCATCTGACAGGATCCCATCATGCAAAGCGCGCACACCCATAATCTAGAGCTATAATTACAGCATAAAAGATCGCTTGGTGGCCAACGTCGCAATTCCACGGCGCCCCCCTCATCCTGCTTCGACTCATTACCACATGTAGACAATTTAATTCACCTCAACGTGGATTTGCATACCTGAAGTTATCGTTATCAAATTATGGAAACGCAGAGAGCCTCAGTCCAGATGGGAGATGCCCGCTAGTGTCACCTGACTTGACTGAGTGAGGACGTGCCTTCGCTTCACTCACGGATCGCTGTTCAAACGGGGCAGCTTAATTAGCGTTAATTAGATCGAGGGCCGCATTAAATCTCAACTCACTCCTTCCCCATCATTTGCATAGACCCTCTTCATGGAGGACGGCTCATTAGGGACCAGCGTCCTGACGAGGCCGATTCCGTCCTGGTGGTAATTACGAGCATGCTGCTAAATCGAGTCGACCTCCTCACATCGCCGGGGGTGGGTAGGGCAGGTCCTGACAGATGGGTGACACCCCATCCATCTCCGACTCCTCGGGATGATCGATGGGTGCTGAGGTAGCGAAAGAAGCCATGTCCTCCATTCACGGGGCACGCTATTGGCTGCTCACTCGCGGGGCACGCTATTGGCTGCTCACTCACGGGGCACGCTATTGGCTGCTCATTGCCCCACCACGGCACCACGCTAACAGAGAGGCATGGACCCCAAAATGTACAGATCATAATGTCATTTACCCCTCCACTCCTCCACTACCACTGCATTACATCAGATACATCACAAAGACATAACAAGCATGGGACAGCAAGAGTGCAGCCAGCATTAGAAAAACAGAAATGAGATGAGTTTCACCCTTGTTTTAAGCAGCATTTTACAGAGAGTAAGACTGCACATGTATGAGTGGGCGAAGTACCAAGGGAGGATGGATTTTTGGGGATTTCCTGTTCCTTTGGGATCTCCTGGTCCGTACAGGTCCTTGTTTTAGCAGCTAGCTAGCTGGAGCTGAAAAGGTTCACGTACATGAAGCAAGTACTTGATTCGTAAGTTCTGGTCGCTCTCGCTGAATGCAAGCTGTCTGACAAGAAGCTTCTGGGCCATTTTACCTTTACAGTTTGTTAACTAAGTCTCACTTCACCATCGCCTTCGCAGCCGGCTCATGTCGAAAACTCACATCTATAAGTCAGCTTGTGTATTAGTGATCTATCTATGCTCACCAAGCCTGAAAATTTGGTGATTTGGTCCCTACCAATGACGAACCCAAACCTGCACCCTTCCATATGACAGTGCCAAATCATGCCAAGTTTTTTATTTTATTGTATTACTTTATTCTACAGTCATACCTGTGATGATCGCAGGACTGAATTCACTCAACGTTGAGCCTGACTGACCAGCACGTTGTTCTTGGTGTGACACGCACTGAAAGCCTTTTAGTATTTAAAAGAAGGCGTCCCATCCAACGACAACAAGTGACCTTTAAGCAGACCAGGCCCGACGAGGACATTCAATCAACAAATAGTCCAGTCTATTGCGGGGCGACGTAGAATCCCAGCGGAACGCCGATCGATCCGCCCTCCCTGAAAAAAGCGCTCACATCAGCAGGCCCACCTTCGAAGCAGCCTTGGTATTCATACTTGAGCTTTGTGACAAACAAACTTTGTTTGGGCCTCCTGCTCAGCTCCGGGTTTGGTAACTGTTCCGGTTGCTTGATAAACATGAACAAAGTTCTGAAGAAGGTGAAAGAATAGTTCTGGTAAATAAAGCAGTGTATAAAGAATCATTCACTCCTAAGGCAATAAATCTTATGAACATGCTGCAATAATGTAATTCTTATTTTAGACTCTGATCGCTTCCTTTTTTGTTTTTAATTCTTATTTTTATCATTATTTTTCCCCTGTATTTTGTAAACTTTATTTATATATATGATACATTGTGTTGCCTGTACTCATTTTATTTTATTCTAAAGATCTTGAGATGTGAAACAGGGACCCAAACCAGAAGATGACCTTTAAATACAGAATAATTCAATGCTCTGCAGTGATCATCATACAGAGCGAAGCTTCAGATAAAGAAAAAAAATCTGCTGTTCGTACCTTACAAGATCATAACAGACAAACGTAATTGCAACCAACAATGACCAAACGACAGCCTCCGAACACATAAAGGCACAAATCATTCTTGTGTGTCATTGACAATGGGAACGTGAAAGAGATTAATCTGATCACCTGACCACGTGTCCCCTGCTGTGAGCTACGTGGCTACGGGGTTTTCAGGAGAGACAAAAGAAAGAAATAAACAATTCTTTGGGAGTAAATATGTGAACGCTGTCAATATTCCTGAAGGGTGGAACAGGGGGCGCCTCAGTACAGTGCCGAGCTTTCACCAACGCAGACGTTAATTAGGTATGATGACTGACCTCGGGGGAGTGTAATTAGCGGAACTGCGTGACTGCTCGCTAGTAATTAAACGTCGTTTTCTCTCAGTTCGCTGGGCCCTGAAAAATCTCAGCTGACGATATCAAACGTAACAAATTCACCTGTGTCCTCGGGGCATGTGATTTTTTAATTTTTTTTTTTAAAGGAGGGAATATAGATTTGCGAGAAGAAAATGCGTGCGGCTATTAAGTGGCCATATCCTTCTGGGTCGCTAGCTATTAGCGCATAGCCTATTAGCACATGTAGACTGACCAGTGGGATTTAGGCACTCCTGTACCTGGAAAGCAGAATTTTATAAGTATTTCTTCAGCTCTGTCGTTCAGGGGAGCTGCAGACCTCTTGGGCAGAGAGCAAGTTTCGTACAGGCTGCTGCAGGAACATCTGGAAGGGAGGTACCAAGGATCAAGGCGATAAAAGCACAGCGAGAAGCTGCTTAGGCCTCTATCCGCACTCAACATGGCACTGGAGACGAGCTACTAGCTACGACAACGTTTCTAAAACTGCAAATCATCTATCCTTTCCGTCCGTCACCGCAGCCATGGGAAGCCTTTCAGTCTGTAGTCTTCTGGCCCCAGTCCAGGGGCAGGGATTGCAATTAGCTAAATTACAGAAGAGCATTACATGCATCCGCATTACGAAGCGAAACGGCCCAGGGTCCCTCTCCACTGAACTCTCGCGTTGACAGATGCGTTGTCAGGTTTGTCTAAACCCAGCACAAGGTGTCAGCTTAATTATAACTGGCCAACTGACGGAGATTGATCACCGCGACGTAATCGTTTTTATACACCTTGGCTGCAGGGGTGACTCAGCCGCACACTGAGTTCTGAATTGGAAAAGCAACGGGCGTTGCCCTAGGCTGTGGCGGCACCGATTAGAAGCGACTGCGATGCGACGTTGCTGCGGGTTTATCTAAGCGCATACTGGCGATGATCACACACTCTGCTAGCATGGGTGTCACAGGTCAGCCCAACATAGCGTCCGCTACAGCGCCGTAAAAATCTCCTGAACGGCTGATTAATCGTAAGCGGACTCCAGGGTCTGCATCTATGCTTTAAATGGGGAATCGCGGCACCATGTCTGCTGGCGGGGGGTGACCTCGTTTTCATCTGCATTGTTAATTTTCCTATTTGATGGGTGGATGGGACTGTTTACCGTACACGGGAGACTGAATGCACGAAGATGGCACCACGGAACCTTCTGGAAAGGCAGCTTTGATCTTCCTCCTCATTAAAAACCGTGTCATGTTAATTTGAGCAGGTCTATATGCGTGCATACAAGCCTGTATCTGTGTCAGGGTAGTTATCTGACATTTGCTTTGTGTAGGACACTAAAAACAGATATACCAGCTCTGCACCACAGAGTTTTAGTAAATTATTTAAAAAATAACAATGCATTTCATTTATTTAAAACTTGGAACCTTGGTACCACAGAATGACCTGGGTAGTTCTAAGGTGAAAGGTGAGCTGAGGAAGGGCAGCACAGTGGATTGTCCCCAGAATCCTGTGCCCTTGGAGCCTTGCCAAGGAGCTGTGCTGAAGTCACAAATATACACTGCCTGGCAGACCTGTGCAAACGGGGACCTACACAAAGACGTTTTTAACAGTAACACTTCAATTAAACAAGGCAGCCGAGAGCATCATAATGCCTGATACAAGCCTGATATAAAGACTGCTTCGCTTGTTCGGGTACTTTTAATTAACTGTAGTATCTCTAACGATACGTGAAGACTGAGTACTCACATGGGATGTCTGTGTCCTGACCTCTCCATTGCTCCTTCTGCAGCCGATGTTTTGATTGTCAACACCATTTCGTCCCATTTATGAAGAGGCACCGTGCAGAGAGTGTGTTCCTGCAACCACGGCATATGTTATATTAGAATTGATTGGCTTCTGTGTTTACATAGGAGGAAAAATGTTACGCTGCACGCAGAACAGAATTAAAATTGAATATCTGTCAGGTGATACAGAATCAAATTAGCATAGTCCACGCTAATTAGGTCTGACACGACTGGTCTGCAGTCAGGCTGTTACAGGCCGGGGGGGTCACGAGCGTCTACTGTATGTATAATTTTTGCTCAAAATGGCCGTCAAGGTTTGGATAGGCCAACCCCCAGCTCCCGTGTTTATGCATCCAGCTGTTGACGCTAAGTCACATGACCACTGGAAACGTTAGAGTAGCAGGCCGCCTGTGAGGTCATCACTATGTGGATTTACTTGTTTTTATTTTAAAACTTTATTTCTATTCAGTTTTCATATATTATTGGAAGGGCAGCACGGTGGACTGCTGGTCAATCCCTAACTTTATTTCTAGGTATAGACTGAAAGTTGAATGAGTCTGATATTTAGAATATCCTACATGAATACATTATTATTTACTCATAATTTACTAATGCCCTCAAAATGGGCAAAACATGGTCCAGGTATTATTAATGTTAATTAAACAGAGACAAATTATTACTTCCGCTTCAGTTAAATTAATTTTTAATTATTTTATTTTGTATCTTATTTGTTAATGAAAATGTTTCCTTATAATTTTAGCTCTCATTAAAAGTGATAACCCTGTGCCACACCCAGCCAATCTCACCTCTGGAGCCCTGTCGTGACCCCACAACCCTCTGGACTTCTGTGCGCCATAACACCTGTCTTGCTTTTGCTCCTGCATACTCAACCTGTCGCACCATTCCCAATTCTGTTCTCTGATCTCCATGTTCCCACACAGAGTCAAATGATTCCGTATTGGACTCATCAACATGAGCACTTACCATTCAAATTTGCCTATATGTTACTTAAAAAAACTAACCACACAGGAAAGATGGTCACTAGAACAGCGTCTCAGATGGAACGGCATCACTGCAATTACCAAACCCCTACAGCCTCTGACTTTAACAAGAAAAATCCCATAAAGTTCAAGTAGTACAATGATTGACTGCATCTGTGAGCTTTTGCCTTTATGGATAAATATTCAGGCATTATACTGTACGCTCTTCCTGTCTGGTTCAACGCCTGTTCCACAGCAAAGTGCCCTCCCCCTCGATTTACGATTCGTCCCACTTAAATTACCACAAGGTCTGAGGCGCCATGTAATCGAAGGTGGGACGCAGCTGGGTAGACTGACCTCTATATGAATGAATAAAGACAGAGATTTAAATATCATGTGATTGTCCCCATCCTAAGGATTACGATCAATTATTAACAGCCTGATTTTCCCGGGGAAGGTAACCGGAGCACAGCTGCTGTGATTTATGGTGTAAGTGCTGATGCTGTGTTTTGCTTTCCGTTCCATGCTCACTGCTAACCGACCTCCAAGCAAGAGGGATTAACGCCGCGGCCAGACAGCAGCATTCCCAAACACTGTCCATGCTTGTGAGATCCAACACATTGACGGACCACGGTGCCTTTGAATGGGATGACACATGTTCTTCAAAATATCAGGATGCAGCGAAACTTTTATTAAAGATGTCCCACACAGACCGGAACACTGGTCCCCCAAACCTCATATAAACACAGTCTGAGGTCACATGTCCAATCTTTTGTTTGGTGGTATTTCATGTGCTGGTGTTTTGTTTGGCAGTATTTCTTTGGTGGCCTTTTGTTTGGCTTTCATTTACTGGTGTTTTGTTTGGCAGTATTTCGTTTGGCGGCCTTTCGTTTGACTTTCATTTACTGGTGTTTTGTTTGGCAGTGTTTTTTATTTGCCAGCTTTTTTGTTTGGCTTTCATTTGCTTGTGTTTTGTTTGGCAATATTTTGTGTGGTGCCGTCCTGCCCAGCCACCCCCCCAGCTTTTCCCAAGTGACACAGGCATTACAGGTCCAAAGACGCCCCTTCAGACGGGGCTGAGCGACACCTTCGGCCAAGCTGATCCGTGGGCCTCCTAGCTCACATTTAACATCCCTACATTGACCTGTCACTTTCCATTTAAATCCCCCCAGGCCGTAATGAAGCCGTTAGCCTCAGAAAGGACCAGTGGCATCGACTCGGCGGCACGGCAAATGACAATGAAAAAAAAATAAAGAATAAATTCCCTCATCCTCATTTTCTCACTTTATTCGTCGTTTAAAAGGCTTGTCAGATAGATACAGACCTTCAGCAACAGGCTGACCTTTACTGATAATCTGTGTGACTCACTCAACAATTTTTCATTTAATTTCGTACAGCTGGGGCATTGGGGGGGGGCAGTTCGCTTTCTTCCTCAACTGAGTAATCAATTACGATCACTCTCTTCCTACGGAAACTCCCGCCATCCTTGCTGTAACAGAAGCATTAGCCAGCATCGCGTTTCAGAGCGCCATCTGCGCCTCGGTGAACAGAGCTCTCAACTGAAACTAAGGCTGTAATTGTGGCACTCATACATCACACAGTTAAACATACCTGGAGTAACCAACACCCTTGGCTTCACATGTAAAACGACAAGGACCAAAAGAGGCTTTGGTCGCTGATTTAACTGCGACACACACAGTGTTTCGTTTCTGCCAAAATGGAGAAGGTTCTGTGTTTTGCATGTTCATGTGTCTGCACTGCATACCATTAGTCATACAGGAAGCCCATGTCCCACACTGACCGAGGAGGGGCTGGTCCAGGAGAAATCTGGCAGCGATGCATTCAAATGTAGGCATGTTTCCTCTATCAGGACCGGAGCCCAGGTGAGATGTTCACTGGTGATGGACAAAATGATGCTTCATGAACCATTTGCTCTATTTTCTGACCCCACTAGATGGTGCTCTTGTTTTGCTTTGGGATACAATTTGTACTCATATTTGAACAGGTACAGCATTGTAACACCCCCCGAGCTGCACACTACCTCCTTACAGCCCATGTAGACCTGCCCATCAGTCCATCGTGCCCCAGAGTCATTCCCACCATTAGGAGAGCTCTTCTATCAAACGACATTCGAGCATGGTACCTCTCTTTCAAAGGCTGAATGATCGATATAAACAGGGCATTACAGCTTCAGACAAGCCAGGGAATCAGTGGATAGATGTGTTTAGACACGGGGCCATCAGATTAAGCGATCCTGCAGTGGTATGAGGCGAGTTCGCCAGAGATCGGGGGTTACATTTACAGCAATGCACTTCGTCAAAATCACTGACTGAGACAGGGTGGTGCTCTGATGGAGAGGGCAGGGCTGGCATCTGCCTGGGCATTCTCAACGGACAGACCTCCATTACGAGCGAGAGAACAGGAGCCACATCCGATAGGAATCGTAGGTGCAGAGAAGTCGAGAAGAAAGGTGGGCCGGCTGATTTCAGCTCAGCAGACACACACAGGGGACTAGAGGGGTAGAAAAGCAACAGGCAGCAATATCTGTCTGCTTTCTACTCTCTAATCGACGTCAGGGAGAGAGAAAACTACACAAGAAAAAGTACAATAAATTCAAAATCGCCACCAGCACTTCGTATCCAGGCGACGTCGAAGGAAATTGAGCAGAAGCTTTGACAGCTTCCGAAATGAAGGACCCACATAGCCTTTTAAGTGGCATTGTGGGAAAACAGCACGAAAACATAAAAACCAGTCATGGTCACGCCGCCGATACGCCTGAAAGCGGCGTCACTGGCGGCCGCAGCGTTTAGACAGGGCCGTTAGCCAGCAGAGCCGAGAGGCGCCACGTGCGACCGATTAATTACTGGCTAATCTCCGTGAAATCTCTGCCTCCCTGCTCCCTCTCCCCCTATAGGGCCCTGTCAGCCCTAATGAATTGTTGTTAATTACCTGCCAAGGCCTTTGGCTTTAAATATAATCCACGAGACATTTAACCCAGGTCAACGTGAATGATAAACACGCTTAACGAAGGATCTTCTGTTAAATGGGGCGAGGGCCATTGTGCTCTTCCTACCTTAGTGCAGCTCGAACCGCAGGAATATGTCACTCTGATTACCCTTATTATATTACGCATAATGAGATCAAAAGCCGTTTAAGCGCTGTTCCGTGTGTACGGAGGAATTAAGACGGCTGAACCCTTTAGCAAACGGATGAGAGCCGGCTCATCGCTCTCTCTGCAGATACAAGAGGCTTCATACTCAGCAGTCAGGATAAAAATGTCAAGGTTTCATTTTAGCGCGCTTGGCGACGTGACTGGAACGGACGAGGACCCCAACCTCCAGCTGATCTGTCACAAGGGGACACTGGTGACAGAAACCATCCCTCCTATGCAACGTCACACGTGATGACACCGCAGGCCTCCTTCGCCTGCTCCCCTGACTCCATCACGTGTTAAGGACACATTTTCCTGTTGCCAGAAGGACAGGAGCAGCACCGTTAATTTTGTCTGGACGCCTTCTGCCTGTATACCAGGCAGCCAAACTTATGGGAGAGCCATCACCAAAATTTCCAGTGTGAGGCGCTATTACTTCTGTGAGATAGCATGCGAGTTACGAGTTTGGCCAGCGTATAAAAGTCATGTGACTTCAAGAAAAATACTGCAGTTTGGGGTGGTGGGTGGGCTGGTTGAGCTCCCCCTAGTCACCTGGGTTGACATTGGAATTAGTTGGCAAGACCAGCATCGCAGTGATCAGCAACACTGCATTGCCGTTTAGGTGTTCTACCTGGCTAGCTAATAGAGGGGATTATGCAAGTATTTAGCAGTTGTTTGTTTTGGTTGGTTATTCGAATGCAGTTGTTTACCATCAATGCTCAGTGAATTCATAGTGTTGTGAGGATATAATTGTGTTCTGTACTGGCACTTTGCACCTTTTCATATGTGGTTTGTTGGTACCCTATAGGCATACAAAGTAATAGGTTATGTGTGCATCAGATACGCGAGTTAATGCATAAGGTGAGTAAGATGTCCCTTTTTTTGTCCCCAAGTGCAAACATCAAATTCTGCATCTGTGCATTGCTCCCCCCCCATGATGTAAACCTACACACTTCTGATTGCTGATTTAGATGATATTTTTTACCAAAACATATATGTCCATGTTTTAGATAAGAGGGTCAAATAGAACCCAGAGCATTTGGTTGTTAAGGGTCCAATGGTGAAGTCAGTGCCCGGTGTGGGCTTTGAACTGGCAACCTTCCGGTCAAAAGCACAGGAGCCTAATGCATTAAGCCACCCGACAACCCCCAGTTTTATTCTGAAAAACCACTCAAAGCTTTCTGGGGAGTTTGTGCGTGACACTTCCGTGCAGACCTCTGGTACATAGACTCCATCTGATCGCTGGTTTCAGACCTGTGTGGATAGGGTTAATTTAAAGGCACAGTGCATGACCTCTTCTGACACTCTTTGGAATGAGGTTACGAACCAGTATCATTGGGAGCGTATGGAGTTCCTGAAATGGGACAATAAAAGAGGCACCGCTGTGTCAGTGGGCGAGCAATTAATTTTGTCTATGTCAAGCTGGGGAAGATGAGGGATTATGGGGGGGCAGGTGCTGTGTGTCAGGGAAACGCCGGCTATCTCAATCACAGGCAGGCCTTAAGAGCACAAGTAAGATTGATGAGTCACAAACAACTCAGCGCTTCATCCTCTGCACCCGTCCCAATCCCCCCACAGATCGAGTAATGGAAGCTGTCTGTCAAACCTCCACTTCGACTCCCGGGGAGGGGGAAGGCGGGTGGGGCCATGTCTCTGATCCCAGATTTTAGGGGTCTTCTTCAGCTCATAATTGTTGTTACCTATGCTACAATGTTGAGCAGGAAGCCTTGCTTCCAGCTTTCTGGGAAGATGAAATTCTGCAGTGACTCTGTCCATCGGTGCTTCGTATAAATCGCATTCTACTTACGAGGGATACCTGCTGAATGCACACTCAGGATGAGGCATGTATGAAAACAAAATGATCAACCAATAAACAAGCAGACAGGCAGACATAGAGATAGGCAGGGGGGCTCAGTGGGTGGCACTGTCCCTGCACACCTCCCGGGTTACAGCTTCGAATCCCCCTTCTGTGGGTGTGGAGTTTGCATGTTCTCCCTGTCATGTGGGTTTATCCCAGTACTTTGGCTTCCTCCTGCATTCCAGAGATGTGCAGTTTGGTGAATCACTGTATCTAAATTGCTGGTAGCATGAGGTTGTGTGTGCACTTGTGTGCCCTGCGATGGACTGGTCCAGGTTGTACCCCAACCTCATGCTCTATGTGGCCTGGGATAGGATCCAGCCCCTGTGACAGGATCCAGCGATGCTGATCAGGGCGGGGAGTTAGAGGATGGATGGATGGAATAAATAAAAGATAAGGAAGAATCAGACAAGGAAGAGGGGGAGAGAATGAGGGGGAGATGGAAAGGAATAAAGGCTCGTCAAAGGGGCCGGGGGCCGCCTGGAGGAGGATCAAAGTTTTCACCGCGCATAAATAAGAGAGTGTGCCCCATCTGTGCTGGGCAGCAGCCGGGGGCTGGGGGAAGGCAGGCCGCAGCCAAGCCCCCCGGGCCCGCAGTGGACGCCACATTGTGGCATGACATTTGGAAAGGCATGAAAAGGCTCTTCGGAGAGAGAGTAGGCCTCCTGGGGTACAGGCACACCAGAGCTGCACCCCCAGTCCAGCAGAAGGTGCGAATACATCCGAAATCGTTTATTCCTGTCATGATGACATCCTCAGTTAGGGAAAAACCATCAGGAAATACAGAACTTCTTTATTATAAATGATATACAATTAGAAATTGTATATAACTGTATTTTGCAATATTTTAAAATAGTAATCATAAATTCACTAATTTAGCGTTTCCCAGTTTTTTGAGAACTCTGTGGTTTTATTGTTAGGATTTTATTTTATTTTATTCTTAAGAATATCATTAACCAGACTGAAACGTTCTCTGCCCTTCCGTGAAGTGGAGTTTCTGCAGAGTAATTCGGATCCGCGCGGGTCAGCACACGAGCGAGGAATAAACAATAAACTGGCTTTTCATGGAGCGACCAGCAGTGCGATGTCCTTGTTATGCAGCTCTCTCTCTGCACAGATGCTTCATTGTAATAACACCATGTTCTTGCATGGTCTCGGCGGACTTCTCAGCTAAACGGGCTGCATTTGGATCAAGGTCAGGTGACTGCAGCCCCCCCACCCCAGGCGAGGTCAGCCAGATGGACTGCTCCCCATGCGAGGCCTCGTCAGCCTGCGTCGCGTTTTCTCCAGGACATAATTAATCTTTTGCGCTCGCACCCGCGCCGAGCGGAGAGCAGCACTGCACACTTGCTGACCTTTCAGCTCCTACTGTAACGCCGCCTCCGCTGACAGTTCCACATTCGCCTAATTTGAGCCGAGGATTCTCCTGCCGGCTGCGTGTGTGCAGGTCACGCGGGTCCGGGGGGTGTGACGGTAGGCTCCATGCCATTGATGATGTGATGGCATCAAGCAGCAATAACACTTTCCCCGGGGCCTCGTATGGCATGTAGTCAACTGGCAAGTGAGGAGGGGAGCCAGGGCTGAAGCAGAGGCAGAAGAGGTGCATGTTCAGGGTCTGGGAGATGTTCAGGGTCCGGGAGATGTTCAGGGTCAGGGAGATGTTCAGGGTCCAGGAGATGTTCAGGGTCCGGGAGATGTTCAGGGTCCGTGAGATGTTCAGGGTCTGGGAGATGTTCAGGGTCTGTGAGATGTTCAGGGTCTGGGAGATGTTCAGGGTCCGGGAGATGTTCAGGGTCTGGGAGATGTTCAGGGTCATAGATGATTGCTCTTCAGCATCCACACAGTTTTTTTTTTTCGAGAATTCTACTAATGTCAGATGTTGCATTTTGTTTCACTCACAAGGAGTGTCAGGTTTTATTTTCATATGGGTTCAGCGGAATTCCTTATGCCACAGTTGTAAGGGAAGGGAAGGGACAGGTGCAGGGGGACAATAGGACAGACAGCAACGTGATGAAGGACAGACAGCGGTGTGATACAGGACAGACAGCGGCGTGATACAAGACGGACAGCAGCGTGATACAGGACAGACGGCGGCGTGATACAGGACAGACGGCGGCGTGATACAGGACAGACAGCAGCGTGATACGGGACAGACAGCAGCGTGATACGGGACAGACGGCAGCGTGATACGGGACAGACAGCAGCGTGATACGGGACAGACAGCAGCGTGAGCAGCTGCATTCTGATACATGCCATTGCAATTAATAATAATTTTGCTTCCAAAAACGCACATAGATGATAGTGTCTCTGTCATTGCTGGTATCTGATACAGGTCTGAAAAGCGGCAGGTTAGACAGCCTTGTGATAAGCGACCCCGTCGAGGTTTCAGAGCGGCCTTTGAAGCAGCGCTCTGGGGGGCCGCAGCATTCTATAGACGACCCCACTAACACATCAAGATGCATGTGTGTAACTCCCAGCACTGTCCCTGCCTGCCCGGGGGTATGTGTGTCGGGAGGGGGGGGGGTTCTTTCACAGTGAAAACAAAGGTGTCTTTAGATGAAACATCCACGAAAACATGCCCCCCCCCCACCTGCCTTATCTTGGTTCAGCAATGCTGTCATTGATCCAGCCTCGACAACGAGTCAGTCAAATCTCCCCCAGCGATCGCTGCACAAATACCCTCCGGGCCCATCGATCGGTCTTGTACGATGCTCAGGATTCAATAAGTCAACGAGATGTCTTTTGTGTTCCTAAATTAATTAAACAATTAACCCCAAAGTGGGGAGGGAAGGGGGAGGGGTGCTGACCAGGTGCAAATCCATGTCTCTCTGAAAGGGTATTAACAGCACAAGTGCCATTAAAGGACACACCATGAGAGGTACACGAGATTGGGGCACTGACCTCGGCAATGAAGGGCACCTGCATTACACGCTCAACCTGCAGAGGGCACAAGGTCTGACTGGTTATACCAACGTGCACAATTTCAATGTTATT
Organism: Mormyrops attenuatus; assembly: GCA_026777985.1. NCBI lineage: Eukaryota > Metazoa > Chordata > Actinopteri > Osteoglossiformes > Mormyridae > Mormyrops > Mormyrops attenuatus. The sequence continues at coordinate 34,533,976 of JAODKC010000064.1, forward strand.
TAGAAGAATGTGCCTGTGGGGTGGGGGGGTCCCCTTTAGGAATAAGCACTGGTCCCACCAGGGAGTTGATGCTGGGTCTTGGGTCAACAAGTGAGATGGTGTTCAAACCAATGTGATTACAGAGTATGAGATTCAACCAAAGAGCTTTTGGAGATTGTGAGCAAAACAGCAGACATCTGTGGGTGTGGGACAGCCCGCCTTAAAGCTGTCCAATCAGGGATGCCATTAAACTACCAAGTACTGTTCTCTACTGCCAGAGAAAATATGTAAAAGCTCATATTTCTAAGTGACCTTCCCAGTTGTGCAGTTCAAAAAGCTGTAACCTAGAGCAGAACATAACAGCAATTAGTGATGACACTGAAAGTGATAAAAAAAGCAGTGTATACGTATGGGGGAGAGATTATCTGTGGGTGTTTGAGGCCAAACACCAGTTCACTAACACTTCCTTCATCCATTCATCCATTCATCCATTCACCACGCCATCACTCGGGTTACATTTATGTAACTGGAGGTCAGGAACCCTGCCTGTTCCGGCTCCCCCTCAGGCTTGTCAGCTTAGTCGGTGGCAGTGTCTGACACTCAAACCACTTCATCTACATTCACATTTACCTTAATTTAGCAGGTACTTTTGCTCAAAGCGACATACAAGTGAGGCAACAGAACATTACAGGCGTCCAATGAATGCCCGGCACAAGAGCTACACAACAGCTTCCAAACAAAGTGTGAACCTAACAAGACTATTAGGAACGGCAGAAAGTGCAACACTCAGAGCATAAAGGGAGCATGTAGTGATGTCAGGCTAGTGGAGACGCCCCTAACCCACTCCACGCCTCCCTGCATCTCCTTAATGTTGCATTTTCTGCTTAACTCATGCAAACGTTTCCACAAACGTCTCGCTGTAAGTAAACGAGACCCTCCCCGCTGACGGACGTCCACTCTCCACCTCGTCCGTGACTCCACATTAATGCCTAATGACGCTCCACGTTGACTCGTCACAATGCACTTTTATTAAAATTTAAAAAGCTGGCTTTCTGTTTGCTAGAGGATTCTGCTTTTGTCCCCCTTTTTTAAGTCAATTGTTCTCGAGATAAAAGAGCTTTAAGATTAGCTGCCCAGTTTGCATGTCATTACCATTAATCAGTGTGTATTGACTGCTTTGTCCTCAAGCATCTCAAGGACTCGGGTAATCCACCAGTCGCTCTCTCTCTCACTCTCTCTCTGTCTCTCTCTTTCACACACACACACACATTTGTATTCATATCTTTATGGGGACTCTCCATTCATTTCTATGGGCATAACTAATCCCAATAATGACAACCTTAACCCCTACCCAGACCTAACCTTAACCATAAGTAACCAAACAAAATACAAGACTTTGGGCATTTTTAGTTTTTTGATTGCAGTGACAGATTTTTATTAAATTGAGTTTCCCTGTTCGGGGGCTGAAAAAAATGGTCCCCACAATGTCAAAATAACAGGTTTTTCAAATTGTGGGAACATGTACGCATCCCATCTGCACACACACACACACACAGAGACACCAGTAGCCCCGCCAGCCACAAACATGCAAAGGACACACAGCAAAAGACCACAATCCACGCACGGATAATCAGACAGCCCAGGGGGGCAGTCACAACACGGCCATTTCCATATGCAGACATTCACATAATTACATACTGTATTTATTTGCCCCTGGCAATAACACAGACCGTGCCATCCAGGGTGTAGCCCAGCCTGGGGTAGCCTGCAGACCCGCCCACAACCGTAAGCAGGATAAACGGCGGGAAGATGGATGGATGAATGTATGGATAAATACTGACAAACTCATTTTGTCAAAACAAGAAACGCTGAATCTAGAGGATCTGAAGAGGGATGAGATGGTGTCCCGATTCCCAAAGAAGGAAGAAGGGCCTCACCGTCCCTCTGTGCTGCATGGCGTCTAAAAGTATATGATCAGGGCCGTAACTGTACACATATCAGTCCGGTTACACCAGTCTCAGTGCGGAACGCACAATGAAACTAATGAATACATTTCTTGACATGGGCAGCACCTAAAATCAAAAGTAGATGGAAATACAGTTATATACAGTTTCTAAAATGGTAATTTTGACTGTGGTGAGCTAAGTATGACTAATGCTGGATACAGTCAGTCATAACTGGCAGTTTGACAGCATTCAGAGGTTGGATGGATGAATGGATGGATGGATGGATGTGCAAATAAATATCTCTAAGGTTGTGTTATTCAGATACCTCAACAGGCACATTACCTGTGGTTTACAACTGTTTCTAATTATGTTTGCAGTTTTCATAATAAATAATGAATCTGTTTTCCCTACTGTACCAAAATTGCACTGAACCGCGAACCCACAACTGAGGCTTGTACCAAACCATGAATTTTGTGTACTGGTACAACCCCAATAAGATTATACCACAAAATGAACATAAAAGCCAGTGAGCCAAAAACAATGACCAGCACTGGCAACTGTCTGGGCAATAATGGGGACTTTTCTGGGGCTGATGGGGAAATATCACAGCTGTGGGCTTTAGTGCAGCTGTAGGCTCCAGAATAAGGCTTCCGATCAGCATCAATGAACAGGGCCGGGTTTGTTATTTCTGGGGTCTCACTCAAAAAAATCACCCCCTCCCAGATGTTCCAAAACCTAGAGTTAGAAGATTATTGCTAGTTGGTTCACAGAACATGCTGCTTCAGCATCTCCTAAATATGGAAGGTGTTTAATTAATGTTTAGTGTAGTGACTGTTTGTGGCCAGACGTTTGGTCTCAAACGTCAGCGGCCGCAGGCAAATGCATGGTTTAAATGGTGGCAAACACAACTGCTGTCCCTGAGTCAGGGTCACCGCTAGAGATTTTGGGCCCCATGAGAGCATATCATATTGGACCCACAATGCAGACCAATCATATTATTTTCCAATATTATAATTTCCATATTATTTTAGGGCCCCTGTCACTCAGGGGCCCATGGAATGGTTCTAATAATAATAATAATAATAGTTCTAAGCCCCGGCACCCCTGCCTGAGTTTCCAAAGCGCTCAGCAGCTTCTACTGGCACTTGAGAAGGACACAGTCTGCGCAGCTGGAAGAATTTGCAGATGACCCAATGGATGAAGATGTCCCCGAATCCCAATGGATGGGCCTTACAAGCGGGATAAGGAGGAAAGAACGAGCTCATTTTTAACAAGTCACTTTGTACTACAGTCATTATCCTCTCAACTTTATTCACTTTCACACGGACAGCAATTACGAACCTGAAAGCGAGTAATTACGCAATTACAGATTTTTTAAAAATCTGCTATAAAAATCTCGTCATGGATGAACAGCAGACGGGGGGAAAAAAATCGCCCTCCCTTGATGAGTTATAGGACGCTACACTAACCATGTGTAAGTAATCAACACCTCACAGGACTCGTTTGGCTGCAGATTGTGTATTAAAGGATATAATTAACCAGGGACAGAAGCAAAATGTGTGCACACGTTTTGCGGTTTTCACCTCTTCCTTCATTATTAAAGCGGAGCGGAGTTTTTTAGCGCAGCTATTTTGGGAGGTGGTGAATGGAAGGGATTCTGCTTTTATTGTTGCTTTTTTTGTTGTTCTTGCTTTTAAGGTTACAGCGCTGAAATCGCAGTTTTCCGTTTTAGGATTAGCTTGATTTGTTTGTTGAATGTGTAATTAAGATTTTCTGTCAGTCGTGGCTTTTATTGGTTTGTATTATGAGCGATGTTCATTTCGTAATATGATAAGAAAATAATCTGGGATTGCACTTCTAAATTACGAAACATATTAAAAATAAAAATTCGTGAGATTCAAATTTAATCACAAGTTCCTGCGAGGTGTTTCCGGTTGGGCAGGAACCGAGCAAAACCCCATCTGGGGAACAAGATGATTCTCAGCTGAGGTTCTCACAGATTCATCTGGACCCGGTAAACTGATCAAAATCTCATTATGGTTTAGACCCAGAAGTCCGCTCTCGTCAACAACCGGACGATAAACTCCCAATTTACATCATTTTAATCGAAGAAGACAGATACGGCTAATTATGCAGAAATAATCTTCTTCATCTGACTAATTATATTTCCCATTAGTTGCTCATTAAATTAACTGTCTTCACGAGAAATCATAAATAACACGAGTAAGACAATCTGATGGAGCCGGCTGCCGCACGCGCCGTGAGCGCGAGCCAGGGATGGTCGCCATGGTGATACCTGGGCACACTAATGTGTTCAGATATCGACAGGAGGGCTTTATATAATTGCCTATCAAAAGAACTTCGAGATCTTTCGGCGAAAAAAACACAATATACATAAACATGATTAATGCGTATTACAAATACACTTTGCCGGCGTTTTCCCCCTTAAACTACAGTGTTTTTCGGTCATTACCACACAAATCTCTATATCGTTACGAAATAGAGAACCTTTCACCTTCTTCTATTTGATTTAGTACAATTTGAAGTTCCAGCACACAATTACACAGTGGGGGAGCAGCTTATTAAACACAAGTGGAGATACATAGAAGACCATGATACTCGAATATTTGTTTCAGAGAAAATCCAAGCTGCTGACGTGCAGGCGTTTATAAACTGTGGCCAGTGTGTGATTTTCATGTGTTGGGTACTTAATAGCAGATCGTGGCGGCATCAGGACTCAAACCGCGGTGGTGACGCAAACAAACTCGTCACCCGTGGTATGTGGTTCGGTATCTGTAGAGCATTACCCATCCGCTACTCCAACACCTCCTATAACTGGGTCAATTTCCGCCCCCTCCCCCCAAGACTCCAAACCAGACATATATCCAGGCCCTACGCATCTGTCACCCTTTCCCCATACAGGATCATGGCGCTGTAAGACACGTGGTAGGGGACACTCTGTCAGGGTCTGCACCCATCTCTCCTAGTTTTTCCGTGTCTTCTCGTTTGGCCAGCAGGTGTCGCTGGCCATCCTGTTCTCCCCATTGTCTGTCTTTCGCTCAATGAGCTGAACATGTGGCTACCTGTAATCCCTCGGTCGCGTGTTCAGATCCTGCCTCCTCTGTTTTTATACTTTGTTCCCTAGTGTTTCATTTATCAGTTTCTAGATCCTGTGAGTTTGTGATTTGTTTTGGTTTTTGCTTTGTGCCTTGGTTGTGTCTAACCTATCTTTGTTATTCCCCAGTGTTAGATTCTGTTTCCTTGTGTTTCTGTCAGTTTCTTACGTTCCCTGTATGATTCTCCCAGTTCCTTGAGTTAATTATGAGTTTCACTTGTTGCCTGTTCTTGTGCCGATCCTTGTGTGTTTCCTGATTATTCATTGTCCTGCACCTTCCTTATAATTGGCTAATTGTCTCATGTCTCACTTCTGTGCATCATTACCCGTTTCAATTTCTGTATTTAAGTTCCTGTCTTAGTTCAGTTCCCCGGTGGATCATAGTTGTATTTCATGTGCTTTTTAGAAGGTGTATTTCAGTTGTTATTTGGAGTCCCTGTGTTGTGTTATTTGTACTTTGCCTGCCTGCCTGCCTGCGTGCTCCTTGTTGCCCTGACCCTTGGTAGTTAGTCTTTGTTTTTCCTTTTGACCCCTCGTGGTCCTTTGTTTTGTAGTGTTCCCCGTGTTTTCAGTTTCTGTTAATAAAACCCATTCATCCTGTGAGCCGCAAGTGGATCGTCCACCTCCTTTCCCCGCCTGCACGATACCCCGTCCCCATGTCAGAAACCCCCAAGTCCCTGACACACCCAGGACAGGATGTCAATCCAGCAAGGGCACACACACACGATCATATGCCCCAGACAGTTAAGAGATACTGGTTAGCCTGACTGCATGTCTGTGCACCACAGGAGGTAACCACACAACACAGGGAGAACATGCAAACTCCACACATACAGAGCGGAGGTGGGATTTGAACATTCAATTCAATTAAATTTTATTTATATCGCACGTTTAACAGTCATTATCACAAAGCACTTTACATATGACCAGCCTGAACCCCCACCAAGCAACATGCAAACTCCACACGTACAGAGTGGAGGTGGGATTCGAACAGGCACCAAACTGGAAGTGTGAGGCGACTGCTACCCACTCAGTCACCCTCGTTTCAGCATTAAAATTTGGATTTCTATTTTTTTGCTTTTTTTTTAACTGAAGATATTTTTAAAATGGCAGTCACAGACATCCCTGGCAAATAATTATTCAAATGATATCACATGCACCACATCACAATTTCCCCTTATCACTGGCTTGAAACATTCCGTCTGACGGATAATTAAGGCATCGAAAATTGCAAAAAGGCCTCGATGAAAGGCGCAGTGCCGTTAAAATGAAATCCCAGGGAGCGTCCCTTTATTAGCCAGCGCACTCATCTGCGAGACGGTTTTACCCAGAAGCACTCCTCTCTGCGGCGGCTTTAACTACAGCACCCCCGACGCGAAGCCGAAACAGCCGTCCTGTTTTTGCTAACACGTTATGGGACTCTGGTTAGGATAACGAAGGCGTGGTGCCTTTCATCGTCACTGAACATCGCTGTGAGGCATTATTTATAAATGCAGTATAGTGCTGATGCTGTAACAGCGATGTGGATATCCCCTTGAAAGGTCAGCAGGGGGCACCATCCTGGGTGCCAAACAGGCACCAAACAAAGACAAACAGACTCCCCAAAGTCCCTTCATGGACTTGGTTAGGGTGTTGTGAGAGGGAGACCGCAGCTGAACGAAAGCTCATAGCCAATCAGAGTGAGGCTTATTTCTCCACCAGGCCAAACCGACCAATCGCAGCACAACATCTGTACCAAAGCATCCAGCAGCCTGTGAGGGGCCCGTATTTTCAGGCCATTATGGGAGCCTGAGGCAGGGGTGCGGTAAAGTAACATCAGTCCTGTTATAATGGTGGTGATGAGACACATTCAGGGCTGGTCGCATGACAGCCAATCACGGCTCTTACAGCATATGTGAGCAGGAGAAAGAGAGACAAAGTAATACAGTGTTGCAAATGGAGTTAAGAAATACCCACCGTATCCACGGTGATAAACGTGAACCTAGACCTACATACTCACTCCAGCTCCCCACCAAATTGGCCCCTTTCACCCCAACCCGTTGTTTCTAGTGAAATGCTTCGAACTGGGTCTCGATCCAACCTGATCCCGAAAAGCCCAGTCTCAGCAGCCCCGGCACTGCCGTGAGGTCCCATCCTGTCGGGAAAACGGCCGCCGCTTCCTACAGTCCGCTGCAAGTTAAGCGAGCGACACATCAGATTAACCCAACAGGAGCCGAGAATCACATGGACACAAGGCGAGGTACGACACGAGGACATGGTAAGCAGATAAACCCCAGAAAGATCATAAGGCTTTAAAACCAAAAGCTGAGCTTCACACCTACAGCTATGAGTCGCGTCCCAAACACCCTCGGTGCAAACAGGCCCTTTGCCTGCGTTCTCATAATAGGCAGCTCCACATGCGATGAAGTACTTAATGAAGCCGCGGCCGCCCAGGCCCCCTGCAGAGGCCCAGCGCTGCTGACCTGCGCTCGTATACTAAACGCTTGCAGCACAGCCAGCTCCTAAGTGGCATAACTGTGCAGCCAATCCGGCGGCTCGGAGAACCGGGCAGGGCGACTAAAACCTCCCCTCCGGGTTCATTTGGCACTGACGGCAATATCTGGGGGCCAGAGGGACTTGAGGGGTTAATGAGAGGTGTGGAGAGCCACGCTTAAAGCCAGGTGTAATGACACGGGCTATTTTAGGAAGATCCGAACCTTCCTGGGCTAGAAGAGCGCAAGCTGGATGTTTTTAATTAAGCGTACTGGGAATATAAGAAGGATGATTTTGGGTATTTCTGCAGACAGAGACGAAAGTATCTGCTGAAGGTTAGAACCTGTCTGATAACCAACTTTACGCCCCAATAACTATATATGCAGACAAAGCCAGTGAACGGTTAAACAAAAACAATGTGTCTGGTGGGGGCCCTGCAGAGACCTGGGGGTGCACAGCGCCAGGGTTGGAGGTTCAAATCCAGCCTTGGCTGTGTGTGTGCGTGTGTGTCCGTATGCCCCCCTGAGGATGTCATCGTCTTGGTGTACAATGGTGCGGACTTTTCCGGATCATATACAGCGCAGATACTTTCATCTCTGTCTACGGAAATACCTGAAATCATTCCTCTTATATTCCCAGCTCGCTTAATTAAAAACAGCCAGTGTGCGCCATCCACTTCCTTTTGATTTAAATAACCTGTATATAGCGCCTTTACCAAGCATTTCTGATCCAAGCTCCATACAATATAGCCAACGTGCTACACCACGGACTGAATAGTGGAATCATTTAGCAAATATTAGCAGAGCGTATACAACGGTCCGCTGACCTCCGCGACTCGGACAGGACAGCCGTTTAGTGGTAAATGGCCTTCGGGGAGGGTTTCAGTCGCTCATTACGGCAGCGTTTTTCCGCGGACCGGCGCCGGTCCGGAGGCGTGCCATTAAATCGCCTTCCGCGCACTCTAAGAGATTTATGCTTTTGGCTCTGTGGATCTAACCTTTCTCCTTTCTATTAGATGATTTGCCAAACATTAACCTTTGTGCACATTAATGTTGACATCCATCAATTATATGTGCAAGAAGTTTAATTGACGCGGTGCACCTCCACCCCTTCCCAGGGGAACACTCTCCCTGATGGAATATGCTGCCCCGGGCGGGGCGCGCGGGGGCCGCCGCGCGCCGGGGCGGGGGCGCGGGGGGGGGCGGGGGGGGGGGGGGGGGGGGGGGGGGGGGGGGGGGGG
>JAODKC010000064.1:34545345-34578739 GCA_026777985.1 Mormyrops attenuatus
CCCCCCCCCCCCCCAGAACAGCTAATGGTACGCCCCACACCCACCCAATATAATTGGCTAATTAGTGATTATAAGCAGGCGGTCCCGTTGAAGAGCCGTACGGCACTGATTAAGGAAACAGATGATGTCAAGGAAGCCCGTTGCCGTGCCAACCCCCCCCAGACCCCTGTCTGAATATTACAGCCAAGCCACTGTTCAACTCGTACAGCATGTCCATAGAGACCTGAAGAAGAGTCAGGCCCCCTCGTATCTGAACGTAGCCATGTAACTTAGAACTCAGGGCCCTTTGAGACTCACACATTGATATGAGAGCAGGACCAAAGACTTCAAAGGCTTGACTGAAGTACCATCGAGTGAGCGAGCTATTTAACCTGCATAAATGGGTAAGAAGTTGACTTGAATTCGGCGGCCATCTTAAAAACAAAGTAAATATTAGCCCTCTTTATATGCTTAATTGATTTCTTTGGTGATGCTGAAGCACTTTGTCCATGAGCCAATGAGCTTCTCATTTGGGGCCTGCTGCGCGTCAGATCCAACGCCGTGCCACGGATCGTTAACGGCGTCTGCAGGTCCCGCCCCCCGGTGCCACGACACTGGCAGATTTCCTGAGCCCCTCTAAAGCGATCATGTCTGGGAGCCCCAGGGACTCACCAACCTGGAGCCAGCCCCACTGATTGTTCCAAGTAAGCGATTAAGAGCTTGACTGAAGGAAGATCCAGAGCCACGTGGCTGTCCTGGTCACGTTTAAGTGCTTCTTCAGCCTCCCCCCGCCTGCCCACCCACCAAAGTGCATTCACAGCTCAGTGTCCCATATCCATCTCATATGACCTTGGAAGATTCCTCCAACAGCAGGCACACTGTGTTGATGCCCACCCAGAAAGACCCACCAGTGGCCTCCTCGTCTGCCCGCCACGGTCTTTACAGACGACCACTAGCACCGACCCTGCGTGCACACCACGGCCAGTCTCAGCGTCCTGATCAGAGGTTAAACCGCATCAAAGATTGCAGTTACTAGGAAGGACACAAGGAAAAGCAAGTGGTGGAGAAAAAGGATTTAAATGAAAAAGCTAAATGAAAAAAACGGCTTGCAATGTCCCACGAAAGGTGCACTTTATACCTTTATATCAGACATTGCTAGGATGCTTTAATTTGTGAGCTTTACTAATGATCTTTACTTCTGCAGTGGCTGGGCGCGATCCCCGCGGAAACTGTTTCACAAATATCGTTTACAAAAGCTTCTCCCTCCGTTTGGTTCGCGTTACGGGTCATTGTAAAATGTTTGCATTGCGTTCACAGCCATTCAACGGGCTGCCCAGATCCTGTTGAAGTTCATGAAAATCATTCGGATAATTCGGTTCTATTAAAAAAAGAAAAGGAAAGAAAAAAGTGTGTTTCTCCTGTTTCACATAAGTAGGCTGTTTATTAAGGTACCAGTCTCCGTGGCCAAGTGCCACACTGCGGGGAGATACTTCCCATATTCGTATTACTTTGGAAAATACTGTCAAAGATGCGTACACATTAAGCAGCAATAGACAGCGACCTTTTCGCTCCCCAAAGTAGCGTAACAGCGCCACGCCGCGGTCACCCCGCGGAAGTACGCTAGCCGCATCCGCGGCACCACGACGCTCCGAGGCCATAACGTGACGATAATATGCAGGTGGTTTAATGCATAACCGGCAGGCTTAAGAGCGCAGGTGCTGTATGTCAGCTGCCATATACATGGATACTCTGAGCATGCATCCTGTCCCCGCACAGCAAAGACTAATACTAGACCTGACCTCGCTGAAAGGAAAGCCAGCGGACCCGTCTGGCACGTCGGCTGAAATCCATTTCAGATTCAACACTTGTTCCACTGGTGTATTTCACGTTTGCAGAGTACAGATATAGTGTAATGTCCGTGACACTGTGCCGTGGAAGGGGAGCTGGTGAAGGGAGATGACAAGCACGAGCACTGCAGATATATGTGAACTATTTTTTTTTCATCATTCCGTACAGCCATTAATTAGCAAACGGTGTCACCGCATACATAAGATATAAACAGATGGGATGCTCTACGTGATAATGTCAGTAGGTTTGGCTTCATGGCAAATTGACTAAATCCTTTCATTCCACACAATATGTTACAGTAATAAGTTGACGCTCAGATGTGAAGCTAGGGGGCAATACTCTGATTTCGAAACATGACCTATACAGTAGCACGTTTCTGAAGAGGAGCCGGGCAGATATGGATCTCATATGGACTTCTTCCAAACAGAAACCTCCTAAGTTCAGAATTAAGCCACAAAACTACTAAACTGGTTTTCCATCTTCCTGGATTCCAAGGTTAAAACAGCAGCGAGGGAAACAGTGAGTGTGAAGTTCAGCAAACTCGCCATTTGAAATACTCTCAACGTTAACAGTACATTAAGCATGTCCTCCACCACATCTTTTCATTGAGGTCTCCTCCTAAAGATGATGTCCTCGCTGCTTTCGGGTGAGGTACAGGTATGGGGATCGAGTAATGTGCGATTTTCACACGCTGCCACGAAATGAGGACCGTTCAGTCTGCTCGGCTGTGTTTGATCAAGCTGGCGCAGGTGATCGATTTTCACGCCTGGCTTCTCTTGCGTCCGTGTATGATCTCCTCCTCCTGTCGCCGATTAGCATCTGATGGAAGGTAAAGGGGTGAGAGATAGCAGAAATTGTGGGTATTGTTTGTACGTGTAGAGGAGTATCACGGCGAGCAGAGGGTCTAAGGGAGGATGCGCCAAACTATCGCGAAATACATGGCTGCCCACACCAAGGTCAACTGAGAAGAACGTCTGCAGACTGTGGGAACAGAGCGCACCCGATCACAAGGAGTCCGTGCAGACTGCCCTTTACAGGGCTGGATGTCAGATCCAAACCCGCACCGCTAGAGGCTTGACAGGATTAACATTGCTACTCGCTTAGCGTCCGTCTCTGGGTTACCCCTACATTACTTTTCAGAGATAGCAGGGTATCAGAAATTATTACCTCAACCCACCTTATCTTTATCCTTGGCCAGCGTATTCTCTTGGAGAAATTTCACACCGTGGAGCAAATGATCTACAGCCATGTTTAGTACGACGCAGTGTGTTCTGAATGTATAATTGGACGGTGATTCATTAAGCGTGTGCCAAGCGGTGGACTGGCACCCCGACTGGGGCGGCCCCAGCCTTGCGCCGCGTGCTTCTGCCTTCTGCACTGGAGAAGCGCTTATAGGAAATGACCGGAAGGATTCATTAATTATATAAAGCAATCCTTTGAAGATTTATATTTTCAATTCCACAATTTCCGTTCTAAATTACAAGATATAATACATAACATTATGTAGCAGCATATATGGTCCAACCTTTCATTCAACCTTAGAAAATACATGGAAAAAGTGCTACGTCGGACCGACGTGCTCTAAGGTCTTATACAATAAACACGGACGTTTCACGCTACACATGTTTCGTCGGAAACGCGATTCGGTATAACAAAGCATATCAAAGCTAAATACCCGCTTGACGAAAAGCGCAGGCTGCAGGCTACACCACCGGAAATAGGGGGCCAGTGTCAACCCTTTCCCTTAACGGTAACCTACGAAAACGTCATGGAAAAAACTGTAGAGTATAGTGAATAAACAGTAGTCAAAATAGTACGTCACTCTAGTTGCACCACGTTATAAGATTTTTAAGCACGTAAGACATCCTACCTGATATACTTGACCACTAAACTTGAATCTGATTCTGAATGCAATTAAATATCAAAGGTGCAAGAGCGCCATCTAGTGGGCATTTCGGTCAAAACACTATCGTCTGACTGTAGTACGACTGCACCTCGATGATTTCTTAATGGTATACGAGTGCACCACCCGTGAAATTCCTACCACACAATTGCCATGATGATTAAATCCAGACCAGTTCACATGTTTTTTTTACGGATTTCCTATCACGCCGCTGAACGTTTGCCAAGTGCAGCTACATTACAGGAGCTTAAGGTCTTATTTGATCCTGTTTTCATACCACATTGCAAACGCAGCGGGACGTCCGGTTTTCATGGCAGTTCTCTTTTGTTTTTTAAACATGCATTGCAGTGTAATTTTATTTTGTGTGGCATTACGCAGAGGTCACACAGAAATCTTAGCAATTGTGTAGGGTTCATGCCAACAGGTCAAAGACAGAAGTACAAGCTTATCAACAATGTAATCCTCCCCAGCTACACAAACGCACACAGGGCCCAGGTCCCCCTATGTAATGCTACAAAAACTACACAAGAATTACGGACTTTCCGAAAAGAACAAGCAGCGCAACCAAACCGCGAATAGCGGCAAACTCGTGACACAGACCGCTCTTGCTAGGGATTTATACCATTTTATTTTTCAGTGTATCCATTTAAAAAATAAAAATCTGATCCCTCCCCAGACCATCCCCATTACTTAATGCAGCTTTTTTCTTTAAAAAAAAAAAAGTGAACAAAAAAATAAATCTAAGGATGTGTACATGACATTTGAAATAAAACTTCTATTTTGCATCTAACCACTGCTACCCAGGATCCAACTAAACATCACAAACTCTACAAGCTCAACCATCAAATCACCAGATGACTAGCACACGGATTATAAAATAATAGAAGTTAGCTTTTAATGCACTAGAATTTATTACAATTTCTCTGGATATAAAATGCATATACCCCACCCTTCACCTGTTCCACAAGCAGCCACACCATAAACAGTCTCAACACAGGTCCAAGAAATACATTCAAACTAAACAGGTAAAAATGAAGAAAGAAACCACATATCATGTAAAAACAGTTTCACGTCACACAAAACTGGGGGAGATTCTGGGCAGCAGTATTTTTGGTTTTATGGAAATGACACTTTGAAAAGCCCCTACATGTTCCCCCTTAGGGATACTAATTGTACAGATATAGATTTATATGTATTTACAAAAAACAGAAGTAGTAAAACTTAAAAAAAGTTAGGGGGGGGGGCGGACCATTAATGCTAGTTGTGGAGCGTTTATGTAGTTAAACTTCAATAACTTAAAGTTTTATGAAATACTGTATCATTTTAGCCCTATCCGAGTCATTTGATTATTACTAGAACTGTACAACTTTTCATAGCACCAATAAAGTATAAATATTAAGAAATTTACAATACGAATTAAAAAAAAAAAAATCTACAGAATAAGTTAGTGTTGGAAATGTACAGGTATATACAGAGGTTGCTTTTTTAAATACACAACTATGCACGGCAAACGTGAGTGTGGCCTGAGCTCTTGGCTCGGACAGGAGGGGCCCGACGTGGGCCCAGCACTGGGCCAAATCTGTCACGTCACCAGAGAAACAGTCTGGAGGGGCAGGGTGAGGCCCTGCGGACTCAGGCTGCACCATTCAGCCAGTATGCAGCATCCCACCCGTGGCTCGTCCGAAGGCCTTGTGGACGGCCTTGCGGATGCTGGATGTACGACCCTCCGTCAGCTTCACCATGTCCGTGGTCTTGTCGACTCCCAGTGGAGCCATCTTTGATTTAGGAAGCCATTGCCTGAAAACATCGGAAGTCAGAAGTCAGGCAGGTAATGCAGCGGATCGGATCGGAGCGAATGATTTGGTGCAGCATCTGAAAACTCAGCAACATGTGAACCAGGTAGCCAGAGGAGGAGAAGCAGGGCTCACCAACTGCGCTTGCTGTCGAAGAAGAGGACGAGGAAGAGTTTCTCTTCGGACCTGTACTGCATCCGCTCTCCGGCCCGGAGCACGTCCAGTGGGGGTGTTGGGATGGAAACTCCATTGTGAAGGCAGCCCCCCCGCGCCATCTTGGGATCTATTATCTGGATGGAAACAGATGCATTGCGGTTGCCGGTTGGATTTCAGGTTAGCAAGAGGGCAAATGGGGTGGGGGGGGGGGGGGGACAGACTCGGGAAAAAGCCACAGCGAATGGAAATGCGACTCATTTGCCGCAGACACACACAAAAACACACATGTAGGTTCTGGAGGTGAAGGTCTGTCAGGCTCGAGGTTTCTAAAGGGGATTTTCAAATGCAGAGTCATTATTTATGCCAGCACGGGGGAAACACTGCCACCCACAGGATTCCCCCTAAACAACATGATCCTGTTCAAAAAGCCAAGCCAAAGGAGTTAATAATGCACTTTAAAAGTCTCCACTGTAGTAAACTCTTTGAACAGCTACAGTAAAATTACTTTAAGGTCAGTAAGCTATAGCATGATAGAAAAACACTGTCACTTTTCGGCTTTAAGTTAAGACTGCAGAACACCAACACACAAACCAGAAACATGCAACTATATTTCATATTTTGCTGGCCTCTTCAGGGAACAATACCGTTCGAAAACAAAGTCTCATGGCGAGAAGTTAAAGAGTCAGCCAAACTTTAACAGTAACCCAAGGTCACTGCTGACTGAGCTGGGAAACCGGTTTATATTCCATGGTTCGGCTGAACCGGAAAAGTCTGGAGAATGGGGGGGGTTAGAGAGGTGTGCCAGTTCCACACAGACAGTCAACACCCATGTGTGTGTGTGTGTGTGTGTGTGTGTGTGTGTGCCAGTCACGCACAGCTGGTGGAAAAGCAGGTGGGGTGAGGTGAAGTGGGACAACATGAACTTTAAGACGCTCAGTCTCTTACACACATGCACACACTCACCAAGGCGGGGTAGGAGGGATATCCACTACATTTTGCCCAAACTAGTTTTAGAGGTTCCAGTACAAGTGTTGCAGCGCTAGCAGGAATCCAAACATTGCTGCTGCCAACTTCTACGGAAGCAGGAATAACGACAGATCGAGTTACGAGGGGTCCACTGCAGAACACAGAGCAGAACACGCCCACATGACAGAGGACAGGCACACACAGGACAGGACAGCCCAACGCGCGAGCGGCACCATCGCCATGGCGACACAGCATGAACCAATGCGGGGAAACAAACGAACAGCAGCGACTGCAAACATGGGACGAGAACCTGACGGCCGGCGACGGACGGGACGGGAGATTCTACCCCAGAGCATGCGACAAGTAAGCAAGCAGCGGCCTGGGGACGGGTCAGCTCTACGGTACCGGAGCACAGCGCCACTCTGTGGCATGGGACGAACATGCCTCCCATGTCAGTGGCCGCTTAAGTCACCCGTCACGTGCTCTGGCTAAAAACAAAAATCTTCAAATGAATGCAAGCAGTGACTCTGACATGCCAACTTTAGGGATAACAGATTAGTGGGGAAATGAATAAAAGGACCACGTGAGAGAGCCACTGACCGGCAGACGCCTTGGTGTTCTGACCCACACTGCCACCCTCGCTGCAGCCCACCAGCTGCCTGTCGTCGTCCACTGTGTTCCTCCGCACCAGCGCCGGTTTGTTCTTGCCGCACTTTGACTGGAGAGTGAAACTGCTGCGGGTGACAAAACCTAGAGGTTAGCATGTAGTGCCGCCCCCCTGTCCCCGCCCCTGCGACATGGCCCCGCCCCTCACTCATCCAGCGGCTCGGCCCACGGCGTACCTGGCGCTACACGGCAGACTGCCGCTAGAGGAGATGCTGGACTCAGAGGCACACCTGCGTCGACGGTCCAGCTGCCTGGGCACCGGCGCCCTCTCCTGGTCGACGACAAAGCCGTTAGACAGCCCTGGAGGCGTGAGAGAAGAGCGTCAGCCGTCTGGCAGGCGTGTGACTGAGCTTCAGGCAAAACCACATTTCATGCTGCTTTGTTAGATCACCCAGCACTCAGACATCCTGTATGACAGGGTTATGCTCCACTCATGTTACGGTTAATTGTTACGGTGTTCAGCGTCTTTACCATTAATCCTACTGGAGCGACTCAGTGGCACAGCAGCAAAAAAACCCATGATCTTTAAACCACAAGCTACATTTGCTCCAGGAAACACTGACCAAGTGGGCAGAATCTACCTGCGTCAAAGCGTTTCATGGGGGAGGGCTCCTCGGCCTCGCTGTCGCCGCTGGCGCTGCGCGTCCGCTTTCTGGGCTGCAAGAGGGTCTCTAGGCGGGGAAGCACCACAGACAGGAAGGTCTTGGTCCCCAGCTGTGGCGACCCCCGCTGGCCATCACCAGCCTTCGCCGGCTTCTGCGGGCTCATGCTTTTGGACTTCCTGAAGAGCACGGAGGTACGGCGGTTGACGGTGCAGGGGGGCTCGGTCGGCGTGGGCACACCCGCTGTGCTGATGTTGCCGTCTGGGAGCATTGGGTCAAGGGAGTGGCTGTTGAGTACCTCCCGGGAGGCCGGGCCGTCACAGTTCCGCGTGCCAAACTTCACATGTTTCTGACCCCTGCCATCGGGGTTGGGGTCGACGGGCCTGAGCGTGGGTGGCTCCGAGTCGCCATCTGAATTCGGGGGGGGCAGCGAGTCGGACAGCTCCAGCTTCGGGGGCTGGGACTTGTCCCCTGTGAGGAGACGGGAATGATGTAAGTGTCCTGTGACAATTGGGTCATAAAAAGAATGTTTACAAACCTGTTTACTAGGAATCATTTTAAAACAGTCGGCAGAACTCAGGATGTGTGACCACAGGACGGGCTCAGACCAGAACCTGCCAGGTCAGGAAAGAACACGCACCGTCATCCTCCACGGCCCGGCCCGCTGGGTCCACCCCTGCCGGCTCCGCGGCCTCCCTGAGGCTGATTTCGTTGCGCACGTCAGCGATAGTCTTCTTCAGTAGCTTTAGGCGCCGACTGCGAGACGGGCACGATTTGATGGAGCGCGTCAAGTCCAGCATCTCCAGCATCTCCTTCAGCTGCTCGTTCAGGGACATGTGCTCCCGGGTCACCGGGCTCAGCAGCCGGTCCACTGTGGGAGGAGCAGAATACAGCTCAGGACTGGGCTGAGACCCAATGGCCCAGTGGCACATTTGGAGATTGTGAGCCTTACTGAGTAGCTCCTGTAGCTCAATAAGCAACGCAAAGGTCGTGGGTTCAAATCCCAGGAAGCACACAAACTGTAACCCTTCCCTCTACTGTGTCACTTTGGATAAAATGGATCAGATATTTTGTTTGAGAGCCCAATGCTGAAATCGTTCTGCCGACCCCAGGATTTGAACCAGCAACCCACCGATTACAGGTATAGCACCCTATCCCACTGAGCCACACATCACCACATTTCCACCAGAGCGAGCAGATCCTCTGACTGACCGTCATCCCAGGAGAACGCTGCTTGCAGCTCAACCTTGGGCGGTTCTGGGAGGTGCAGCCCGCTAGCGTAGTCAAACCCAACACGCTCCGCATGCCGGCGTGTCTTCCTGAGCACAGCCCCGCCCTGGTCACGGAGCCGCACTGCCGCCCGGTAGAAGATGGTGTCCTTGGCATTGTATTTCATGCAGTTGGACACGATGAGGTTGAAGTCGGCTTCGAACTCCTCCAGGCTCCTATAGCCCTGTGCATTAATGCGCTTCCTCATGGTGGAGAAGTCCATGGGGTGCTTGATGTGGTCGAGGTAGTCTGGCACCTGAAGGGTCAGACAGGCACAATCACCAGAATGCTTACGTATCACACGGTCAGGCCTATGGTCAGCCTGAAGGTTGTTGGTTCAAACCCATTTATCTGAAAACCATGCGATCATGAAGCGACTAGCAGACATACACAGAGTTGTTTTGCGTGACATACCTCCTTGATGCTGACGGGTTGGGCAAAGATCTTGGCGGGGTCTTTCTCCTGGAGCTGATCCAGGACAGAGCGCAGAAGGATGGCGAACGGAGTGAGCTGGACCTCCAGGGCTATCTGCTGGAGCTTTATCTGCAGAAGGTCAGAGAGCAGGACGGGTTCATGACCGGCCCCTCCTCACTCATTTCCAGAGGGCTCACACAACCATCATCCAGCAATAAACCCAACACCTCAACAACTGCCATGCAGTCATGTACAGAAACCACTTAAACAGGACAGAACCCTGTTCTCCGACCTCTGGGAACCTGCTCCAGAAGGGCCCCCAAACGTGGCCAACGAGTCCCAAAGGGAGCGGCCAGGGGCTCCAGCTCACCTCCTCCCTCTTGAGCTTCTCCCGCTTCCGGATGAGCTCCAGCAGCAGTCGGGCACGCTCCAGATCGTGGCGCAGCCGGTGCCAGTCCTTCAACTGCTCCTTCAGCACCTGGCTCCCCTTCTCATTCTCCCTCTGAAAATGTAAGCGTGGTAAGACCCCGGAGCACATGCTGCCACCCCGCTCAGCTGCCTGGGGAGATGTCCTCACAGCTCAATGGAGTATAAATTATTCACCGGCTATATGCTCAGCACAAAGATGAAAATCTTACAAGGGCTAAGGGCGGCCCAAGAGAGCCTTCAAATAATAGAAGATGAAAGCCTGTCAACTCTACTTAAAGGCCTTTGGTAGGAGGAATGCTTCCCCTGTAGAATGAAGCCCATTAACCCCGAGGCCTCAGCTTCTCTGAAAGCACCCTGCATCATCATCAGGGTTCATGACCAACATCCAGAGAACAAGGGAGGGGTTCGGCGCCCAAGAATCAAGGAGGAACTCACCGGCTGCGTGGCCTTCTGGGCCTGTGGGCCGGACTGCAGCCTGCGGAGAAGCGGCAGCCCATTTCGTGACTGCCTCTTCAACATCCAGTAGCTCAAGACCCTCTCCACAAACACCTTCTTCTTCTGGATGGAGACCTGATTCAGGATTGTGTTTAATCTGGACACAAGAGGGAGACAGTCAGGGAGGCCAGAAGCATCCAGACAAACAAATACCAAGCTATACCAAAAAGATTCATATTAATCTCCTATATCCTACAGGTGTGGCTAAAATTATACTGAGAAGTAATACAAGTGAGCATGCAAGTGAGGCTGCCCTTCCAGAAAGATCTACCTTTGGGGTGAAATGCTAGGCACGGAAAGTGCAGGGACAGCTGCCGTAGGTTTGGGTGCACTTTTCTTGGTCTTCTTCTTCTTCTGAGTTCCTTTCAACCTCACACTCCCAGCCATTCGGCCCCCCCGGCAGAGCCCGTTTTTGGTTTTGCAGTCTTCGTAGATGGTCAGGGGCCTCCTGACACAGTCAGAGGGGGTGTGCGCCTCACAGTAGGCCGTCTTCTTCACCGTGAAGGTGGCACTGCCACCATCAGACTCTGCCCCCTTCACAGGCTCCATTTTCATGTAGAGACCGGCCTTCTGCGCACAGCTGACATGGAAGGCCATGTAGCAGTTGGCCCTGTGGCACTGAATGCAGGCCCCCACACCCTTCTCCTTGCAGAGGTAGCAGGTGAGCTTCCAGCGTGCGGGAGGGATGTTCTTCACACCGTCGATGGGCTCGATGAAAACTGTGTCGGAGAATCCCACCTCGGGGACCCAGAGTGCACAGACCACGTGACCCCAGCGGTCGTCGTCGGTCTTTTTGAGGGCGCCGCCCTTGTTAGGGCACAGGATGCAGTCGACAGGCTGCGAGGGCGACTGTAGGCACAGGCGGCACAGCCACTGGCCCTCGGGCACGTAGGGCACACCGTAGCACTCCTGGTGCACGGCCATGTTGCACATGTCACAGAAGAGGATGACGTTGCTGTTCTGGCACTCGCCGTCCATGCAGATGCAGCACACGGCGTCCTCGTCGATCAGCGGCTCCCCGTGGCCATGGCTCTCCAGGAACGACTCCTTCTCCAGGCGGTCCATGAGGAACTCAAAGACGTTGTATGACACCGGGCTGAAACCCTCGCCGCGCCTCTTCTCGTTGACCAGGTCCAGCCATGCATAGTCCTCCTCATCCATGTCGTACTCCACCTCCTCATCCAGCTCCTCTGGGGTCTTCTCCACGTAGGTGTAGTAGGCGGGAGGCCGACGCGGCACCACAGGGAGGTTGTACTCCACCGTGCGGATCTTAGGCTCCTTCAGGGTCCCACCCGTGGCCTGGGTGCCCGGCGTGGCGGTGAGGGCCGCACTCTTCTTCTGCTGGCTGTTCTTCAGCCTGACGGACCGTACAAGGGCCTGCTGCGGCTTCTCGGTGTTCTCCTTGTTGCTGTTGCACTCGACGATCTCCTGGGCGGTGGCGTCATCGTCCGAGATGATTTCCAGCTTGTCGAAGATGCTGATCCTGTGGACGCGGCCATCGATCTCCAACTCTACCATGCGCTGCGCTTGAGCGTATGTCAGCGTCTCGCGGTTGGGCGATGGCTTGATGGGGGACGCCGCGCGCCTGGACACTGCCGTCCGCTGCAGCTTGGCTTTTCGCTTCATCATCCGATTCCTATAAAACCTACCAGAAAGAGACACTCAGGAGGATATCCAGATTGATTTGTGACAATTAGGAAGAAAATACAGACGCTCTGCATTTTATGATGACTCAACTTGCAATATTTTCTACTTTAAGACAGTGTGACAGCGATGTACATTGGGTAGTCATCAAATTTTGATCTGCTTCCTGGCTAGTAATACTTCCTACTAATGCCTGGCAATGGCCGCATCCACCCAGCCACGCTTCCAGTCTCCGCAGCGATCACAAATATGCCTTACAGTATTG
Source organism: Mormyrops attenuatus (assembly GCA_026777985.1). Lineage (NCBI taxonomy): Eukaryota > Metazoa > Chordata > Actinopteri > Osteoglossiformes > Mormyridae > Mormyrops > Mormyrops attenuatus. The sequence continues at coordinate 34,557,775 of JAODKC010000064.1, forward strand.
TAACAAGTATTGTACAGTGTTAATCTGTAAATTATTATATATTCGACTTGTTTTCAACTTGCATGGGATCATCAGAACATAATCCCACAGTAAGTGGAGTAGCACTGTATTCAAAGACAACAGTAGAAGGATACCACACCCAACACGCAAGTGTGTTGCGCCAGCTTAATGGCTAAGGAAGAGCACTCGTAACTGAAAGATCACTGGTTTGAATCCCCGACCAGCAAGGCACCACTGAGGCACTCTAAGCAAGGTACTGCTCCCGGGTGCTGAATCAGCTGCCCACTGTTATGTGACAGTGTCCCATATGGGTTAAATGCAGAGGACACATTTCGTTGTTGTGCACTGTCAAAAATGACAAATTCTAAACATGATTTTATTTTCTTCATTGCCCAGAATTTAATTCTCAACCAATCAAATTAAATCTGTCCTAATTATATGGTCCCAAGCTTTTTCCAAGGTCCTTTCACTTTAACGTCTAGGTACAATAACACAAAACAGAAACACACACTTCAATGGAATTTATTAATCATTTCTAGTAAAGAGGTGTCACGGCTTGATTAGGAAATAAATCAGGGCAGATCAGACTGGAAGTAAAATGACTTAACAAATCTGCAGAAAAATCACGACAGCAAATGCAAGCAGATCAATTTGCAAAGAGTGCAGGTGCTTTAGTACACTGTCCAGCACACAGTGCAGGAGTGCAGTGGTTAGGGACGACTTCAGGGCCCAGGATGGAATCTGCTCTTGTACCTTTCAGCAGGTTACAATGGCAACATTTATTTACACTGTTACTCCAACAACTGGCAGCTCCGGAAGTCATGAGCACGGCTTTCCAGCATGGCACACATAAGCACCACGGAGACACGAGCGACAGGATGCTGCCGGGGGCCATTTCACTCCCCGGGGGGGAGGGGAGGTCCAGCTATCCACCTAAAACAATGATGAACGTGCACGACAGACACACGGCGTGACGGATCTCCGAGAAAACTCGAGGATCACTGGTGTGAGGCGATGTTGTTCTTCTAGTTCTGGTTTAAAACCGCACAGTTCTCCCAATAAGGCGGCACAAAGCGAGCCAAAGCGTCCCGGCTCGGAGGTCTTTCTGCGGCTCGGCGTCACTGTGCATGGGGGCACAGAGGAGCCGTGTTCTCTGCCCCCACCCCCAAGCGGATCTCTTTCTCTGCCAGCAGACCTCTTTACCCCCGCCCCCTCCCGGACAACCATCCCTCCCTGCGTGCCATTGTGGGCCACCAGCGGCCATCCCAGGCACAGGGCTGCGACGCCGGGCCAGTCTCATAACAATAAAGCCAAGAAAATGCAAACATGGCGTCCAGCAAAACAAGAATCAGATTCAATAGAAAAAAAGAAGAAGCGGCGCTTCCACTTCCCCTCCCCCCGCAAGGCGCACGTCGGATCCCCTTTGTTTATACACTTGTGATACTTGCCTGTGCTTGTCGAGCGAATCGTGGAGCGCACACCCCGCGCCCCCAGAGCTTTCTGTTAGACCAGGGCAGCGCTGAGGGGAGCAATGGCGGCGCGGCCTGCCCAAACGGCTGCGATCCCGCGCGGTCTTCTCATCCAACGGGCGTCGCTCGGCTCTCAGGCGCGGGTTCGGGCTCTGGAGGTATCCGGGGGCGTCCGTTCGGACCGCACGGCCTCGGAACTGGGGTCTGCCCTCGTCATAAAAATAGACCGTGCAACAACCGAAAGGTCCGGATTCTCATCACGAAGCCCGTCTCTCTCGCTCGCTCTTTCTCCCTCCCCCAGCAACAATGCGGTTACACCGGAGGCCCCGCCCGCCGTGCGCCGTCACACGCATGGCGTAGTTACGCAGAAGAGGGCGTGGCGGGCGACCCGGAAGTGGCTAAAACCGTAGGGCTCCAGTGAATTTCTCTCATTCTGTATCGGTGTTGGTATCATTTAACCATGAACAAAAATATTTTATGGGGCCCACCTTAGCAGCATAATTCTGTAAGCCAGTTTAGTTGGACTAAATATTGAACTGATGAAATAACGGGTAGGCAAAAACTACACGTACAGCTGTACGAACAGAATATAATAAAGCGGTTTAACTATGCTTGTCTTTCAGGTAAATAAATGCACTTGATTTACAAATCAAAGCATATAAAAACACTGTCGCTTAAGTCGGAGTGCTTTTGACGTGAAATTTAAGGGCACTTTCCACGGCAATGTACTGTACTTTAAGTACTACAAATTCTATACTTTCTCTTTTCCATTTATTTCCAGTCAAGTACCAGTACCAAAAGTACCAAACCAGCTGGGGCACTTTTCATTTGCCCCACCCATAATGGCGGTCGCCCAGCCCCTGAAAGAGCCCCTCCAGGTCAAGAAACCCCGTGCGTGAAGGTTTACATTAAACCATACTGATAAGATACTTGAAAGGCACAGCGTGGTTGTACTCATTTGTGGCGGTATTTCGGTGATTAAGTTGCCTCTAATAAAATGCTGCGCGGATGTGACGGTCGTTATCGACCTAATCACGCTCGGAGCGATGTCGGTACACGGAGGACTCGCCGCTGACGGGATACACGGCGAGGGCGGTTTTGTTTTCCTTCTCACAGCCACGACGCCGCCATCTTGGGGCCCGCGAGCCGCGTGACGTCAGGCGGCGGCGCGCGCCGCTGCTGCTGCTGCTTCCGGCCCGAGCTCCCATGGAGCCTCCTGCTCTCCGATGTTAACGTGCGGAACAAAAGCGCCGATCCCGGAGATCAAGCGAATACTTCGCACAACTTTAACCGTTTAGCTCCCGAAACCGGCCGAACACAAACCTCGGGGCTGACAGGTATGTGCGCCGCGATCTGCCGGATCGCCCACAAAGGGTTAAACAATTTAAACACACAAGGGCCGCTTTTGGTCGATCCGGTTCTCCGACTGATTCTCCTTTTCACCTCCGCTGCCAGGATCCGGTTCTGCTCCGCCAGGTCGAGTTCTTTGCGCTGGCCTACCGTGGCAGTGAATTCACGGAAAGGGTGTAGGATTACCGCGATCTTTTTTCACCTTATGGAACTGGAAATGTCAATCTGATGCCTGACGCGCACCCGAAATGTACCTAACTGTCGGAGTACCGAGGACAACAAGGTAGATTATTAGTAACATCTGCCTGGTCATCTGATTTCTGTTTGATTTCATTTTCGCTGTAATGTAACTGGTGTGACTACCTAACTAAGTCGACCTTTCACTGGTTTGTGTTAGTTTCTAACCATGTAAAGTACTGCACGCACGGTCGGTTGAGGTGCGGACTCTTGTTTGCGGTGTATTGTTAAATAACGCTGTTTTTGACCCGTGCCTAAAGGGTCCGGGGTTAAAAATAGCTCCGTCTTTAAGGAGCGTTTGTCCAGTGTCACGGCGATCGCGGCTTGCCAGCTGTCCGACCTGTCGCCTTCGGTCCGCACAATAACGCCACTTTCCTCACCCGACCGTGTTCGGTTGGACATTTCGCCAGACTCATTTTTAACTCTAGAAAACTTCACGTTGTGGGTGGTCAGCCGGCTCGAAGGATACATTACATCCGCTGCTGATCAGTCTTTTCAGTTAGTGGTGTGGATTAGGATGGAGACACCATACGGATCAATAGCAGGGTTACCACACATTCTCTCTTATTACACTGCCCTTGCTTTGTATTCTAAGCGATTCTGTGCAGTTTCCGGGTGATTTTTGGAATGTATGCATACAAGTGGGCTTCGTTTATGTATAGCAAGACCACGAATGCGACAGATCGCGGCGATACGCTGCACTAGACGGCCGCCTTTGTCTTTTCGTTGTTTTGTACACAATGCAATTATAATACAGGGCTTTTGGTACGTGTCTGGCCGCCCGCGGTGTGCGCTCACCTTGCGCCTCTGTCCGCAGGGCTGTATTCCCGAACCGTGCCGTTCGGCGATCCACCGTTATTCCCACGGTTGGTTACGAAAGTTACGCAGGTCTGTTGCGCAGGGCATTTCATTGATGGGTATTGTTGAGCATGTTGACGTCTCTGCGTGAACTCGACCACGTTTCTGTTTCAGCCTCACGACAGTCTGAAATTTCTCACTGCATCGCAAATATCAGTCGCATCAGTGTTAATACTAACCAATGTCACTTTAAATGGTTCATCAGTCTTCCGCTTAGTTTGATCATTTGAAAAAAAAATGTTTAGTCAAATGCAGTTACCGTAAACTCCGATTTCCTGAACCTCTTGCGTGTCAAATACACCGTGCAACGTTTTGTAGCTGGGACTGAGTTTAATGGTTCGTTTTGCGTGCAGTGTCCTGTTTCTTATGTAGACTTAGATCTTATCTTTACCAAGTGTGGTTAGTGAAGCATTGGTTAACTTACGATGACATATACAGTACCAGAAAAATATAGTATTCCAGATCATTCTCAATCCAGTTTCGTTATTTATCCTTTGTTACTTCTGCCAGTACAATGGATGAAGTGTCTTTTGTTGATATTTACAAAAGCTTGTTATTGTCATTACATACATTTATTTTTTATTATGCTGTAAAATGTTTGAGTAACATTTATTTTCTTTTTTCTCTTGCCAGACTTCATGACTACCATAAGCAGACCCATGATTTATGAATGTTTTTCCTTTTATTGGAGAACTAAACAGACGTAGACTTTCTGCATCTGTTTGCTAGGACGCTTAACTGCTCACAGCACTGCAGTGGTGGGTGACACAGATGTGCAGGGCTCACCAATGAAGTCCAATCACTTGCCCAGCAGGTTTTAACAGAACACCCAATTCCGGGGCAGAATTTTAGTCTGCCATCATGGATGGTGAGGAAGGCCTCTCACACAGCAGTGATGATGGAGGCCCAGAACAAAGTCACTGTGTGGAAAATGACAAAAAACTAGAGGCCAAAGGAACCTGCCTGAAAATCGAGGGCCAAGATGGTTATGTGTTCAAGTCCTACACCATTAATCCTCAGACTGTGGATGCGAAGTCCATCTCCAGGTCTTCAAAGACACTGGGTAAAAAATTGTCCTTGGGGTCCTCTTCTACTAAGAGGACACCAAAAGAAAAGTCTTCTCAGGTTTATGAACAAGTGTCAGAACCCTCCGCAGGATGTGAACAGCCATTTCCTGGAGACAGCCATGAGAATCTGGAGGATTCCCCAAACTCTCCAGCCTCTACCAATATGAGGCAAAGTACTGATCTTTTGTCCAATACGGAAGAGGAAAATAAACCTCCAGAAACTGAAAAAAACCTACATATCAAAGATGAGGAACCAAATGCTTTGGATGAGGGCATTCAAGAAGATGAAATTCTAGCCTTTGATAACACAGTAGGACATTTTGCTACCAGGGATGATGAGGATTACAGTAGCTTACTAAGCGGCACGCTCTATGATGTGGCAATGGATGCTGTGACACAAAGCCTCCTGTCCTCCATGAGAAATTCAGTTAACCCTCGAAAAAAGTCCCCTGCTTGGAACCATTTTTTCATATCCCCTCGAGATGGTACCAAGGCAATATGCATGTACTGTCTGAAAGAGTTTAGTCGAGGCAAGAACGAAAAAGACCTTAGCACCAGTTGCCTGATGCGACACGTGCGACGGGCTCACCCCACTGCACTGTTGCAGGAGAGTGAGTTCCCCTCTGGCAGTTTCACCAGCTCTCTTTCTTCCTCTTTAATAGCGCCCATGAACTCGCCAAATAAAAGGGAACTGGCAGCTATAGAAACTCTGGCAGCGCAGAAAGGCATCTCCATATCTGCCTCCTCTTCGGACGTCACAGAGGCCGTACCCAAAGAAGTACCCCCAGTAGCACCAAAATCAGATAAGTACACCAAAAACAATGGTGCGGCTTCTTCTGTACATTCCAGTGCAAACCATGCTGAGGATGCCATGGACGGTCTGTCAGAACGTGTTCACACGACTCCCAAAAGCTCAAATTCCCGGAGAAGGTCTGCAGTATGGAAACACTTTTACCTGTCGCCAGCGGACAGCTCAAAGGCAGTGTGCATACACTGCATGAATGAATTCAGTCGAGGCAAGAACGGGAAAGACCTGGGGACAAGCTGTCTGATTCGACACATGTGGCGGGCCCACAGAGACATTGTTGTAGAAGAAAATAGTCGAGGCTCAAACATTCCACCTCCATATACCGCTCCGCCCACTCTTTTGCCGCATTTTTCTTTGCAGGACGTGGGTGAGATGAGAAAAGAACCTTCTGTGTCTTCCTCTCCTGAAACGATGTCTGACGAGGTGCCCTTGAATTTCACAGAGAGCGTGGACATGAAAGAGGGCTCGAACGACGCATCATATCAGTCAGGCCAAGAGCAAGAGTCTTCAGGTGATGTGTTAGCTGGGCAAAAAGGCGACAAAGATCTGCTGCTGAGCTCCTCACCCGATGATAGTTCAGAAGGCCCAAGTCTCGTTCAAAACCTCAGTTCTGTTTTCCAGCAAAACAAAAAAATCATGAAACGGGTGAAATCGGAGGTCTGGCACCATTTCATCGTCTCGCCAGTCGACCAGCTAAAAGCGCTGTGTCGATACTGCCCATGCGTTATCAGCAGAGGGAAACGCGGAGACTTCGGAACGAGTTGTTTGATGAGACACCTGATGAGGCGCCATTCTGATGTCCTCAAAGAGCAAAACAGCACGTATGGCAAAGTGTCTTCGCCTCATTCTCCATATGCCACCCTCGCGACTCCTGAAGCACTGTCCTCTAAAGCCAGCAGCAATCCCATCGAGAAGAAGCCACAGACATTGCCCGTTTTTAGCAAAAAGACTTCAAAGTTATGGAATCATTTTTCTATTTCTGCCACGGATCCCACAAAAGTGGTTTGTTTGCACTGTAACCGCACGATAAGCAGGGGAAAAAAGACCACCAACCTTGGCACCAGCTGCTTATTCAGGCATATGCAGAGATTTCATGGCAGCGTTCTCGAAAGTAACGGCAGTATCTCAGGTGGCTCTGCTGACACCAAGGTGAAACAAGAACTCATGGACACCTCCCCATATGAGGACAACAAGGAGAGTTTTGACGAGTATCACCCAGTGGCCAGAAAAATCACCAGGCTTGTTGCAGAAATGCTGGCATTAGACCTTCAGCCCTCAGGCCTGGTTGAGAATGTTGGATTGAATAGATTGCTGGAATACCTTCAGCCACAGTACTCTCTGCCCTCTCCATCTTATTTCACAAGCACCGCCATACCAGAAATGTATGAGAGGGTGAAGGAGGTTGTTGGCACACATATGAAAGAAGCTGAGGGTGAGATTGTCCATTTCACCACAAGCATCTGGGTCAGCAGCCAGACTCGAGAATACCTTATTCTGACTGCACATTGGGTGACTTACGAGTCATGCGTTCGACCTCAGGGCCAGGATTTCCACTGCTCTGCCCTCCTCGGTGTTTCTCAGATCGACTGTGACTACGATGTGTCGAGCATCCAGAAGCAGCTCGAGTACCTCTGGGACACATGGATCACCTCTTCAGGTCTGAAAATCGGGTACGTTGTGACGGATAACCCGAGCCTTAGGAATGCACTGGATGATAGCAGTCATGCTACGGTGCAATGTTTTGGCCATGCCATTGACCTCATTGTAAGTGAAGCCCTGAAGAGCCAAAGGATGGTTCAGAACCTGCTGAGTATCGCCCGAAAGATCTGCGAGCGTATCCATCGCTCAGCAAAGGCTAAGGATAAGCTGGCCGAGTTACAGAAATTGCACCAGTTACCAGAGAACCAGCTGGTTCAGGATATTCCCTCCAAATGGAAAACGTCCTTTTACATGCTGGAGCGGCTAGTGGAACAAAAGAAGGCAATTGACGAAATGTCTATCGAGTGTAACTTCAGGGAACTGATCAGTTGTGACCAGTGGGAGGTGGTACAGTCCATATGCAATGCTTTAAAGCCTTTCGAGGTGGCCAGCAGGGAGATGAGCAATCGGACAGCCACCCTCGGCCAGGTCATACCGCTCATTCACATCCTCAACCGGAAGATTGACTTGCTTTTCGATGAAACCATGGGCATCGACAATATGCTCAAGTCCCTGAAGGAAGCCATGGTGAGCCAGATGTCTTCAACACTTCATGATGCGAGGTACATGTGGGCCACAATGCTGGACCCTCGGTACAAAACGACCCTGTTCACAGTGGAGGAGGCGGAGCAGTGCAAGCAAGACCTCATCCGGGAACTTGAGGAGTCACTATCTACCTCAGCTGAGACCAAGAGTTTCCTTTCAAATGGATGCAGCGATGCCCCCGCTACATCCAGCAGCACTCAGTCAAACAAGGACAACCTCTGGGCCCTCATGGATGACATCAGGAATAAAATCAAGCAGGAGGAACGACCGAAATCCTCAGAGCTGGCAGTGCTGGAGTACCTAGAGGAAGAGATACTCGATCAAAGCTGTGATCCTCTCGATTACTGGAACCTGAAGAAGTTCCTGTGGCCAGACCTTGCCAAAGTGGCGGTCCGCTATGTGGGCTGCCCACCTACCATTGTCCCGGCAGAGACCCTGCTCAGCACAGCTAGCACAAATTTTGCTCTGAATCAATCCAGGCCATTGCTGGAAAACCTGGAGAAGCTGATGTTTCTAAAGGTCAACCTTCCCCTGATTTACTTTCAGTACTGAATTTAAGAGGAGCTTTATCCTCTGGGCCCATATTTCAGAGTCTGATTGGCCCTGGTTAAGAAAATGACTGTGTAGGTTTGTGACCTACCCCCCTTAATCTACCCTTGTTTGGGTGATTTACTCAGCGGGCACCACACATTAATTTGATTTAGTGGAATGGAACCTTTTTATGTACTACTGTATAAACCTATGACATTGTGGTGATTGTGTCAGGGAGAACAGAGATCCAGCTCTCGAATGAGTTGAACACTTGTTGCTGTATGTTTCTTTTTTTGTTCTTTCATGATGGTCTGTTCCCCCCCCCCCCCTTGTGCCTTACACAAACTACTTCAGGTCAAAATGCTGTAAATACGTAACTGATGTTTCAGCCAAGTGATGGTCTTTAAACTTAAAGTGATTGTGTGTTAGGGACTAGAGGCTAATTTTTATAAGTGATGGCCGAAAATGAAATGCTGTGAATGAAAAATATTTATAGAAATTATTATTTAATTTTCTCGTTGTGACGTTGTCACTCACGGTACGGTCAGATAGAACCAGGTTTTTTTTTTTTTAAAACTGAAAATGTTTCTAGAAAGAACTGTAAAAAAAACTGCTGTAGTCACTATATGAGCAAGCTGTATGAAATCACCTTTATCTCTTAAGCACAAACTTATATCTACTTTTGAGGGATTTTGGGCCATTGTTTAAAAATAAAGAGTACTGTACATTTATAAATACAAATTTCCATACAGATTTTGATAATTATGTAAGCTTTGAGACTGGAACCATACTAATTTTGTGGTAAATTGTAAATTAAAAAGAAAATGTTTTTCCATCATTTGTGTGGTTTGTAGTGTGTATTTATTTTGTTGGATAAAGTGTTTGTTGGAACTGTGACTAATTTACTACTTTGACAAGACAGGTTTAATTCTATTATTACGACATTTAGTTACTATTGCGTTACACTTTCTGTGCTGGAGTTATAGTTGGCTGAATTGTTATAAATCTGTTATGTACCCCATGCTATAACAGCAGAATACATTTACAGGAGTTGGCTGATTTGAATTGACTAATCAGTTGGTAAAAATGGCTTGCGACAAGTCATTTAAATATTCTTGTGTCTTGATAGGGGCTTGTCAGGACAGAAACGTCTTGAAAATCTTTAAACAGGACAGTATCGTCAGAAAATATCTTATATACGCAAGGGCACTGATTTATAACATTTAATTTTTGTTGATATGTTTTTGTTGATCCTTTGATATGGTTGTATTTTCAGAGCTGTCATTCTCGACGTATGGTTGAGTGGCTGCTGGAGATTTCGGTTTATTTGCAGCTTGTGTCATGGTTTCAAGTTTGTTCTTTTTTTGGAAAAACAAACATGCCATCTACTGGATGTTTGTGAATGTCATCATCTAAGCTTACAGGAAATTAAATCTGAAATGTACTGGTAATTGGACACGTCTGTGCCACCAATAGACCAAACAGTTTATGATTTGAAAGCCATTGCTTATAAAAATGCTGTTGACTAAATATTAGATTTATTGGTGTAAATCTGAGGTCGGATATTGACTGAGAACTGTACTCATCATTTAAAGAAACCACGGACTTGCCCAACGACAGAATCACATGAGCCGTGAGAATATCCTTGTGAGCCATTTCTCACACGGTGAGAGTTGTGAGAGAGAGTAAGGTCAGTGTGAGGCACCCCAGAGTGAATTTGTGAGTCCAGTCTCATCTAGACCAACTTGACAGTTCCTCTTGAGGTGAGGGCCAGAGTCACAGTTTCCTATTGTATCAGGCTGCCTTGCAATCTCTCCATCTAAAGAAGGACCAAAGCTGTTGCACTGCATAAGTGTCTGCAACAATGGATTACTGTGGTAATGTTTGTTTTGGGGTCTCCATTCCATAAGATTCCTTAGTAGAGATTCTGTGGGGCTGCTTTGAGTGCAACTGCTCTAAATCCATCAAACTCTGCTGTTTCCTTCATCGAGTCTGAATCACCTTGCCTGTCTTCAAGGTTTAGAGACCGTGTCATGGCAACGGTTGGTGCTACTGTAACCAAGGATGCCAAGGCAGGGTCTGCCTGCAGCGGTAGTGGATGCTTCCGTAATGAGAGGAGTAGTGTCCTTAGCTGAGATGCATCTGAGCTCATTGGTTTAAAGCCCACACAAGGTTTGCCCACTTTTCGCAGTGTAACCCCACCTGAAAAACCTACGGAGGCTCGACCAATCAGGGCTGAGGAACCAAACTAGGAACCCTCCAGCTCAAACTTCAGCACCATTTCAGCATGGTCAGGACTTGATCAAACTGTAGAAAACAGCTGGATAGTTTTGTTTTGTTTTGTTTCTCGTAAGTCGCTCTTACATAATTCTCAAAAGAGAGATGTCCATTAATTGTGTCACGGCACTGGATAAGTAAGCGGTCTGACAGGCCTGGTCGGTGACTTAATTGTTCCCGTTTGACCCGCCACAGATGGACGCAGACAGAAGCAGGGCGCCTGCGCAGCTATGCAGGTTAAACCTGTCTGCGCATTGCTTGGAGCTTTGTGGGATACCCTATTCACTAGGTGTAGTTGTTTCCAAGCTAACTGGCCTTCCCCTGCACATAATAACAGCGTCTTCCAAATGAGTCATCCCCAATTAATCACCGGTAGTGTGGCTGTTTCCTTGTCAACGTAAATATTGTAGCTAGCATGCTGAGAAACACCGCAGGGGCCTTCATGGTTCAGCCTTGGGTCAGCAGAATTTGGATATGCTGTTATGCTGGCCCCTGTGACCCCGACCAGTAAAAGCGGTTTGAGGATGGATGGATGGATGGAAGGATGGATGGATATGCTCAGTGAGATTCTAAGAAAGCAGTGTGTTCCTACTTGTCCTGCCATTCCCTAATTTCTCATAGGGCATTGTAATTTGATTTGGAAATGACTAGGCTTACAACACACATATACGAAAAGGAGAATTATTGTACAGGTTTTGAAAAAAATACATTTGCTGTTCATGAACTTGCTGAAAGTGTGACTAATTACGGGATTTCTATTTTAGATATGCGGTAGATCTAGAACTGACTGGTATCTGGTTGGTGAATTAAGGTGACTGTAGTAGTTTCATTTTCCTTCCGTCACCTGATACTTGTAGCATATATACACTCGCTTCTTTACGCCTCCTCCTGCAAGCATCCCCCAGCCCGCGGCCTGACGCGACCCAGAAGCCGTCTGATGCCAAAATGTTTTTTCTTTCATTTCTCACCGCTAGTCTTGTTGAACCCGTTTCCATTGTGGAAAGGTCGCAGGAATATATGGAATGCATTCACTTTATCCAGAGGACACCCATCTCAGACATGCAAAGAACATGCAGTGAAATGACACATTTCTCCCTTGGGGATGATGAATAAAGACAAATGACTTGGGAAATCCCTTAAAGCTGATGGCAAACCTATTTTTTTTTTATTATAGGGGTTCCTCCTGGATCCCCTCAGACCCTCATTTCAAAATTTTATCGAAGACAAAAGGCTCGATGCGTGTATAAGAATATGAAGCAAATCACAGAAATCAAGGTATTCCCCAATTTTCTTGTTGTTCACAGACATGGCCACAAGGTGGTGCTCTACTCGCATTAAATCAGAAGTGCCTTCGGCTTAGTGAGTAGATGTGACGAGAGGGTGACAACGGGAAACGTCTTCTCTCTGAGTCCTGCACACTGGGGTTATGGGCTCACCAAGGCCAAAGGCCCCTGCTTATGCAATCTCATGTTTTCATACCTTAATCATGCGCTGACCCTAGGAGTGGCCTGGTTTAACATCTTGGAACAATGTAAAGAGCAAAGCTCATGTCCTACTGTCACATGTCAGTCACATGGACGTCATGTGCATATTACGGATGTTTTCATGAGTCCCCACCCCCGGCTTCTGCCCCGAAATCCAGACGGAAGACTCTCCAGGCCTGAGAGATAAAGTACTGGTGGGCTGAGCCCTGAGTTTCCCTGTCAATCTGGGACTCATGAGTAATAGTGGCGTCTTCCAATCTACCATGCAACAGGGGCCCCAAAATGGACACGATTATAAAGCCAGCTCCTATCTTATTACTTATTGAGGAATAAGGGCCTTGCTCAAGAGCCCAATAGTCAAACCACTCTGTTGACTGGGATATGAACCGACAACCTTCTGATTACAGCCACAGTGTCCTAAACCACCAAGCCACATAGTGCCCCATAAAATATATGGGCGATTTGTGATACAGCACATGCTACATTACAATATAATACACACTTTTATTCAAAGTGAGATACATATTTGAGAAGGCATGGTCAGACAGTAGGGGATAAAGAGTCTTGCGCAGTGACCAGTTGGGGAAATCACTCCACACATCCTGGAATTTGAACTGGTGACAATCACAGGTCCACAGACTCATCCTGCTGAGCCACACCCTGAGGCCCCCAAATGCTTGTGAGAATGGGACTACTGGGACCACCGGGACTATTGTGAGAATGATCCGCTGGGTGTTTGTGAGAATAGCAATAGGGCCGCAAAAAAAAATGCACCCTTAGCTAATGAATTTTGTACTAACAACTTTTTTCAAACAGCGTGATAAAAGAGGAATGTTAATCACAGAGGAAGCAGATGTGGTTTAATTTGCTAAAGACTAAGGAGATTTCTAAGTAAAACGGTTCTCAAATTATAAATTGATTAGACATTGACTGCATGAGGTTTTGAGAATCAGTAAAGGCATTACTTTATGTGTTGACGTATTAGCAAAAACAATTAGAAATGACTGGCAGAGAAACAGAGCCAGTTTTGGTGTGATGTAATCATTGTGTAATCACAGAGCTGGTCCTGGGTGTTTAGTCAGCAGGCATGTTGTAGGTGGGGGGGGGGGGGTGGGGGGGGTGGGGGGGTAACAGCGAGAGCTGGGACCTGACCTGAGTGAAACCCCTGAGTGTGCCAGGGGGGCTAGCAATACTAACCTCCACGGTTCCCACCTCTGAGGTCACTCTGCTGCCTTCTGGGCCATACATGTCAGGCTGAGTGGCGCCCCCTTGTGTTTCACCCTGGTGGCCTGTGACGTGGCAATGTGCTCTCCCTCCTCCTCCACTGCCTCGAATGCGACTGCCCCCATTCTCACTTTTAGAAGCGCATCCCTGGTTCCCACTCAGAGTGGAAAATCCAGGCCTGACAGGTCACCCAAGAGAGACCAGATGGTTATTTTATCTGTTTTCACCTGGAGCCTTGAAGCGTGGCAGCACATGGGAATTCTGCACATGGGGGAGATTCCAAACAGGATCCTGCCCCTGCTGTCCTGAAACTGTCTGGAAAAACCAGTATTACTGTGAGGGTCTGCTAAAGTGCATGCTAAGCTCATCATTAAGTCGCAGTGGTTAAAAATTGAAGTACAATTGACTGAAACTCATTTCAGTCACTCAGGTCAGAGACCACTGTTGGCTTTTAACTGTATTAATTTGACCAACTTTTAGCCCCGTGTAGCCTGCAGTAAGTGAGTAAATAAGGGTTAGTGTATGACAAGTCGCACATTTTAGGTTTGCAGAGACACGAACCCGCACTGCACTTAAAAGCGTATAGCGCATTAACTCCCTTACACCATGGTCAGCACACATTTGCCTTACACATTTATTAGTAGAAGTACTTTCTTCTGTCAATGTTTAAACAATTTTTGTTAATTTCTACATCTTGAGTTTTAAATAGCATTAGTTAGAATTAAAGATTATAATCGTGCATTGATTTACTGCTGTGATTCACCTGGCTGTCACCGCACATGCAGATATAGAAAATTAATCAACACACTGATCAATCAGATTTGAGGAATCAACATGGCCGCGGCATACTGTTTTAATCATATAGTTCCTGCAATTACAGCATGGCAGTTCTAGCCAACCAATGTCTTCTTAGTTCTATTAAAACAACCGGGCAATTAGCTGGATGCACTTGTATATAATATGTGTGTATACAGATGTGCGATACTGCAATTGTTTATGCTGAAGTTGAGCCTGGCAACACTGCATTTATGTGCTTCAGACACAGAGTGTTCTCCAGATGAACAGTGGACCAGGCAGTGAAGGCCTAAGGAAACACCTCTCACAGATCAGCTGGTGTCCTGTTCCCCGATGAACGTCACTATAACGTCCTGGGGCTGCCACCACCGTCTCACTCGTCACACAGAAATGAGAACAACACAGGCTTCAGGTTTGTGTTTGCTCTGTGGCTACACACCAGAAGATTTCTCAGGTATCACTGCAATGTTGTGCTAGGCTGTGCTGTAGACTGTGGTCACATGACTCTGCGTACAAAGAGGTTAATCTTTTATGACAAAATGGACCCCCTCCAAGTGACTAGTCAGGTCACAGGGCCCCATCGCCCAAATCTCTGTTTGCAACTCGAGCTGGATATACATGAGCTGAGCCTCAGAGGAGGCGAACAAAGCCACACTGTTCTCTGCTACAGCTTTCACAACACCTAAGTGGCATCAATTAACCTCTCGTCTGCCTGTGATCTGCCAGTTTCTCCAGATGCTACCAAAGGGTTTGGCCCTGGGCTTAGGTGGATCGGTTCTAAATCTAAGGTACGCAGCTGCGGCCCTCTCTGTTACTTCAGGATTTTCTACTGGGTCTGATGGGGCTCAGCAACTGGGAAGGAACTGGAGAGACGAGAAACACTACTGTCACTGAGAATTAACATTTTTTCTTCTAAAAAATCTGTTTACAGTAAATATCCGTAGGACAGGAAAGCGATTTAGCAGAAGATTAGAAGCTGGTAAACTTTTATTTAAGAAAAGCAAATCCGAAGAAGAATTGTAATCTCGGCAGTTTAATTTCCTGGCTAATATTTATCCATATGGTTTTGTTTTATACGGCAGAAAAACCTGAGTAGGAGCTAAACAATATTGCTCCAAGTTTTGTATTTGACGTTTTAAAACAGCTCTGGGAAATAAAACTCGCGTCCACATTAAACCGGCCATCTGGTAAACGCTGACATCGAGGAAGAGGGCGGTGGGTTTTCTCGGTGAGCTGGTCCATAAAAACACTCTCTACCCCGACCGACCGACGGGATCTTCAGCAGTTCTGGCTGCGTCTCAGATAAGCGCTGGGCGACTCACCTGCGCTGACTGCGCGCTCCCGGCTTTCCTGGTCTGACCGGGCACGTTCACGAGTGTCCGGCCGATTCTGGCGTCTATGAGTTCAGACTCGCTCCCCATTAAACCGCGCTGGGTCAGCGGGCTTCCAGCTGAGTCAGCGGTTCCGTCCAGTCTGGAATGGACTCCAGGGTGTCTGCTGGGTCCTGTTACTAACCCCCGGTTCCAGCGGGACCGGAAGTGAGGGGGGTGGGCTCCAATAAAATAACTGGGACAGATTCTGTTCAGATATCCCTACACCTGCATGAAACCAAAACATTTTAAAAACGTTTCATGTTCCAATTTTTAAATTCCTATTCATGTTCAGCTACGCTACTCACAAAACACACCGCTGTCATCGGCTAGTATAAAAGTCAGCTCACGTAAACCCGCAAATTCGACTTTGCGATTAAATAGACTTGGATTCTTGTTTGCATTTCCAGATCATCCGTGACTGAACCTACATCACATTTATATGCATTTATTACAGACTACCACTGAAAACTCGACTGTCCCTCTATGCAAGTATTTTTATTACTCTCTTTTCCAGTTTGTTTAAATGATCCGCCTCGGTCACGGAGGGTCGAGCGGTGCATTGCCCCGACTAACAGCAGCAGGGCTGCAGGTACGAATCAGCGGATTGATGCGGCTTTTTTCTCTGGTGGTGAAAAAAAACCTGACATCATAGGCGAGGAATTTTCAGAAAGTGTCTGAAGGCTGATGAGACCCGATGTTAAGAATAATTTGCCTCTCTGGACGTGTCAGACATTGGGACAGACCTATAATTCCTTTCCGTGCCTTTGCCGTCAATCGTCCCATCGCGTTTTCATCCGGCTCCGCTAGGGGGTGCAGACGCCGCAATTGCTGGAAAACACGTTAAGTGACCTGAACATCTGGATCGCTGGAAAAATCAGGGCTGCAGCTGCAGACGACCGCTTGCGTGTGTCAGACTGAAATTGCCGCATTTTGTCACTGGAAAAACATTTTAATTCACGATCAGCTTTAGCTGACCACATAAAACGCAAAACCGGTGCCTGAACCGCGCGCAGTGCCTCACGCGGCCGGGTCTCTGAACAGCTCAGCATGGCCGGACACGACGAGCGACAGGGACTAAAACCACTCACTCTGTCATGCAGATTTGGGACGAATGCCCAGAAAAAGAGATTAACCACATCTTGTCCAGTATAAACAGTCTTTGCTAAAACACAAAATAGTGACCCAAGTTGCTGCGACAATATTACTCAAAAAAAGAGAAGAAAAAATGAAAAGAAATTCAATTCAATTTAAACGAAAAAATCACACGCAAAGAAAGTTACCTTTGTGGTAAGAGGGACTCCGGGAAAATGTCATTGTCATGTGCAGTGCCGCCCCTCCCTACACGCAGAACACGCGCTGTGCGTAGGGCCCCAGGATCCATGGTGAGGGGGGCATTTTCCGCAAGGGGACGAATTCTTGGCAAATGCGCAAAGAGCGCGCATCGCTACCGTGAGGCGCGCGTAGAGCACCAAGTAAGCCCAAGGCAGGAGAGAAAGAAAGAGACGAGTAATCTGACACCGCAAGGTTGTAAATCTAATTGGCATTTTGTGATACAGTCATTTTACATTTACATTTACCGCATTTAGCAGACGCTATTTTCCAGAACGACTTACAACAAGCGGTAGTAGTCTATGACTGTTGTTCAATTTATAAGCTAGACGTAAAATCAACAGCTGTCAAGATCAATTTACCGCTAAGAACGTTGTATAAAAGTCGTTAGGAAAGAGTGCACAGGAAAAGGAAAAGATTGTTAGTGGTTTTTACTCATTCTTTTTTGTAATTGGGGGGGCAATTTGGCCAGGCGCGGCACTGGTCATGTGGGCGCAAGCTCAAGGACTATATCACGTGGATGAATACCTGTTCCGAATGATTGGGTCGCGGAAGGATATGAGTGAGGGACAAGACCGGAAAGGAGTTCTGCACGTGTCTCTGAAGTACTGGTGTCTGGTGGCTAATTAAAACGCCTCTAGTTATAAAGGTGCCTTTGTCTCTAATTTAGTGGGTAACAAACGGGACATGGTGTGAAGTTATACGGCTTGGAGTCTAACTATGGCCAAGTTTAACCCTCCCGAAAACTTCGACTTTACTCGGCCGGAACAGTGGCCGGAGTGGCGGCAAAGATTTCAGAGGTATCGTGTTGCTACTAAATTAAACCTGGAGACCGGTAATGTTCAGGTTAATACACTGCTGTGCGCGCTAGGTAAGGAGGCCGAACAAGTTTTCGGTACTTTTGTGTTCTGGCAGAACGAAGATGTAAACGACTACGACACGGTGTTCGGAAAGTCAAATAATTACCAAGTGCCTAAAGTGAATGTTATTCATGAAAGAGCCCGTTTTTATCAGCGAGCGCACAAGCAAGGCGAATCAGCTGACGAATATATTCGCGCATTATACGAGCTCTCCGAGAACTGCCAGTTTGGTTCAGCGAAAGTAGAGAATATTCGGGATAAACTGGTTATAGGCATCCTCGACAAGGAGTTGTCCGAGAAGCTGCAGTTAACGGCGGACCTAACACTGGAAACAGCGGTGGAGATGGTGAGACAGTCGGAGCAGGTGAAGGGCCAGATTAGCCCTTAGCAGCGGAGCGGCGGCAGTTTTCATCCGGTGAGACATCGCGATGGAGGCGGAAACGTGAGGAAATGCTCTAGGTGCCGTAAAGATCATTCAAAGTATTCGCACTGCGCAGACAGAAATGCACAGTGCCGAACTTGCCAGAAAACTGGGCATTTTGCAGTTGTGTGCCGTCCAGCATGGGTGAACGAGCTAACTACGTTAGAGGCCAGTCAAGCTGGAGAACAATTTCTGGGTGAAGTTAAAACAATGTATATAACCGCATGCTCCAACACATCGTGGACTGTAAAGCTGAACATTTGTGACACACCTGTAACTTTCAAGATCGACATAGGGGCAGACACCAGCGTGATATCAAACAAGACCTATTGCAATCTCAGGTGCCCTCCCCATTTGGAGAAGAATGGACCCTGGACAGTCCTGGGGGTAAGCGTAGGCTCATTCACCACAGTAACAAAACATAAAGGCCAGAAATACAAGTTCACCCTCCATGTGATTAAGACAGGTAATGGCAGCAGCCTGTTGGGTCGTAATGTTGCGGCGGCCATGGGCCTGGTTAAGAGAATTGAGGAAGTTCAAAGCACCTTTGATGCAGACCTGGGTTTCTTAAAGGTAAATCCTGTAAAAATATGCCTGCGAGAGGATGCAAAACCATACTGTATTAACGCTGCGTGGAGAGTATCTGCCCCATTACTTCCAAAAGTCAAGTTAGAGCAGGACAGGATGGTCAGATGTGGCGTCATAGAAGAGGTTAAAGAACCAACAGTGTGGTGTACCCGAATGGTCCCAGTTCCTAAGAAAAACGGCTAAGTGCGTATCTGTGTCGACCTAAAGCGCCTGAATATGGCTGTGAAAAGAGAGAGATTCATCCTACCGACCATAAATGACATTTTGTCATTGCTAGCAGAATCTCATGTGTTCTCCCTGCTAGATGCAGCAAGCGGATTTTGGCAAATTCGGCAAGAGGAAGAGACCGCCAAATTAACCACATTTATCACACCCATAGGTAGTTTTTTTTTTTTTTTTTTCCCCCAAACGCCTTCCTTTTGGGATTTCTAGTGCGCCGTAGAATTTTCAAAGAGAAATGTCAGTATTGTTTCGTGGCCAGCCTTGGGTTGAGGTGTACATGGATGATATTCTTGTCTATGGAAAGGACGTGAAGGAACACAAGGGGAGGCTCCAAAACATTCTGTGCATCCTGAATAGCGTAGGGCCGAAGCTCAATCCCCAGAAGTGCCTCCTACGAGAAAAACAGCTGAAATACCAGGGGCATCGCATTGATGGAGAAGGCATCCAGCCTGACCCCTCAAAAATAGCAGCCATTACAGTTACAGCCACCAAGTGACGTGCCGAGTCTGCTGAGGTTCTTGGGTATGGTTCATTACTTGGGAAGATACCAGCCCAACCTGTCAGAAATTATAAAACCCCTCAATGACCTACTGGAGTCTGAGGCTGTGTGGTCCTGGGATGCAGCACAAATGAATGCATTTGAAAAGGTAAAGAAACTTATTACCTCTGCACCCACACTCGCTTTCTACGATATAAGCAAGCCCACTATCATGAGCACAGATGCAAGCAGCTACGGGCTGGGTGACATACTGCTGCAATGACATGCTGATGGACTAAAACCAGTAACATTTTGCTCCAGAACGCTGACCGAATCAGAAAAGCGCTATGCACAGATAGAGAAGGAGTGTTTATCTGTAGTTTGGGCCTGTGAGTGATTTTCAGCATACTTATATGGGCTAGATAGTTTCATAATTCATACAGACCACAAACCTCTGGTTCCCCTAATCAATGACAAGGACCTTGATGTGGTTCCCTTGCGATGCCAGCGTTTGTTCATGCGCTTAATGGAATACAACCCACTTGCTGAGTATGTACCAGTCAAAACACTCACAGTGGCAGATACATTATCCAGACAACCAATATCAGCAGTACAGAGCGAAGTGTGTGAACTAATCAGTGATGTCTCAGTGTTTGAAGATGCGGCTCAGACAGTATGGCTCGTGTCTCCCTCTAAACTGGAACAGATAAGACAAGATGAGCGTGGACTGTGACCTGCAAGTGGTGAGTCATCTAGTGAGCCATGGATGGCCAAAACACATAGGTAGTGTTCCAGTGCAAGCCAAAGTATACCATCAGTGGGGTAACAGTTTTTCCATCTCGAAAGGGCTTGTTCTGTATGGGGATCGCATAGTCATCCCAAACAGTATGAGAGATGACATTCTCCGTCGTTTGCACGGTGGACACCAGGGCATCACGAAGTGTAGAGAACGAGCACGGATGAGTGTATGGTGGCCCGGGCTAGAGAGACAGATTCAAGAGCTTGTAACAAAGGGCCCCGAATGCAGGCAGACAAGACCAACACAGAGGAAGGAGCCCCCGATGACAACACCACTGCCACAGGGACCCTGGAAAAGGGTTGGAGCTGACACCTGTAAGTACCCACAGGGGAACTACTTAATTGTCATTGACTATTTCTCTCATTATTTAGAAATAGCCCACCTTCCCGACATGACAAGTGAGACCACCTGCGCACGCCTTAACTCATGGTGCGTTCCATTTGCCCTCAGAACTCGGATTCCAAGTCGGATTCTGAGTTTTGAAGCCGGAAGTGACGACATGCACGCTCCCGTTTCTCGGAGATCCGAGAAATATCTCGGAGCAGCACAGA
>JAODKC010000064.1:34607515-34625637 GCA_026777985.1 Mormyrops attenuatus
CTCCGAGAGGATGAGGCAGAGAGGGCTTGGTACCGGGCATGTCCTCCTCCGAGAGGATGAGGCAGAGAGGGCTTGGTCCCGGGCATGTCCTCCTCCGAGAGGATGAGGCAGAGAGGGCTTGGTACCGGGCATGTCCTCCTCCGAGGATGAGGCAGAGAGGGCTTGGTACCGGGCATGTCCTCCTCGGAGAGGATGAGGTAGAGAGGGCTTGGTACCGGACATGTCCTCCTCCGAGAGGATGAGGCTGCCCTGAGTGACCTGATAGTCACATGATCCCACCGTGAAGTGCACTCTGTTAGAAACTCACCGGCATCGTCAATCTGCTCAGCAAAGGAGAGTGTTCCCTAGTGCTCTGTTACTGTAAGGAGATGCATGAGGTTACTGTGAGGCACAGACACAAAGTTTAGCTTTTGGCTCAGTGAGTACATGTGGCAGTTTGCACATTTAGCTATTTTAGTCCAATGCTAAATTAGCTAAGTGTTTTCATCACAATGGCGGTATCTCTTCTGTCACCTGCGGCGCCTGTCTGTCACTTTAGTGCACTGTTTCGGGGGAGGGGCACACCCTGGTTGTGTACCCCCCCTCCCCATTAAACAAAACCATGACATACTTCAATGTCAGCTCTGCGCTCTTATTTGACAGATCTCGCTAAGACCGCCGCAGATTCATTACATTAGTGTCACTGGGGCCAACACGCTCTGAGGCACACCCCGGGCCAGGAGGGGCAAAATTCTACTCGTCAGATTTTGCCGTTCGGACCTAAGAATTACTGAGTTGTCCGTCTTCACCACAAGTGAAAAACAGCACGCCTGTTCAGACGAGCAGTTAACAAAGTGGCATATTCCCATTTACGTAATCATCCATTTGCATCCAACGCCGAAACACTGGCTTCGTTATCCACACGAGTTCCTGTTCTGTAGGGAAACTTCAACAAAAAATCGACCCCGACATGCATGTGCGTTAAAAGTTCATTTGTGTAAAGGAGTAGTTTTTGTGACACAGAAAAAAGTGTGAACTGAAATAACATTTAAACGTAAATAAGTATCTACGCTTTGATCATTTGCTAGCTCTTTTAAGCTGAGTTTACAGTTTTCCAGCTACGCCTGTCTTTGGTGGGGCTTATCTTCGCCGATATTGCGTTCCAAACTCCGGTGTTGCTACGCCACTCTGTGTGACCTACATAGTGAAGGAGCTCAGCTCAGGTAATCTGCATTGATTTAATTAACTTCACGTTAAACCGCCTTTTGGGGTCAGAATGAAAACTGGGCCAAGTACAGATTATGCCTCTGAGATCACGGAAGATGGCCGAACACTTTAAATTGTTTAACCTGGGCTGTTCTCCGTAACGGTGCATTTCCTGGAACATTCCCATTAAAGAGAGCAGAAGGCAGGACTGCATTCATTAAATGAAATATTGTCTGAGTAAAACCAATTATTTGCATGTTAGTCCAAATAAAAATGAAAAATATGTTAAATGTCAGCAGTGGAATGATTGTATGAAAACATGGGTACATTCTTCAGTCATTCTGTACATTCTGGCCGCTCTCTGCTACATAGTGTAGTGCAGTTTGTCTGATCTGCTCCGTGCATGAATGTAGGTGTTGGTGAAGTTGGCTCACTTGAGAGATTTTACTGCAGAAAACGCATCAAAGTGAGTCGTGCTGCTCTTATATACTTCAATCCTAAATCATGAGTTAGACCATAGTCATCACGTTCAGACATTGAGAAGGAGGTCATTAACGTACGGTGATGACTGACTGGAGTGTGGGTTTTCAGTCATGCTACCATGCCACCCATTTTAGAGGAGTCTTGCAGGCTTGGGTGCTGTTTTCACTGCTGGCCAGTGTTTGTGTGTGACGCCATTTTTTTTCCACACACTACAGGCCCTCATTTTTTTTTCTTCTTTTTTTTTTTGGTTTTTACCGGCTAATCTCTGCGGCGATACCTTGCACGGCCTGTGCTCGCGTGTTAAGGTCGCCTTTTTTACGAGGCCTGACATTTACACACGTTGCTAGGACTGTTTAAAGAAAACAGTGGGGCAACCAAAATAAATACATGAACAGACGAGGGGGAGGGCCGGAGAACGTCATAGCGCCACACGTGTGTAAAGGCTTGGGGTGGGGTGGGGTGGGGTGGGGGGCATCAGGGCCAAGTTCCAGAACAGTCATGGGTGGGGGAACGGCGGCGTTTTACAGACCACACATTCTGTCGCTGGAGTGTTTCTGGGAACGCGGGGAGAGCGAGCCATCGGTGTGAAACGTCTCCCCGTGGCCTCGGCTGACCTTGACTTTCCCTTGTGACCGTTAAAAGAGCAGGTGACCAAGCTGACCACAATATTCCTGTGACAATGAAAGCAGCAGGTGACCAGGCCGACCTTGGCATTCCCGTGCCCCCGTTAAAGGGGCAGGTCACCATGGCAATCCTGAAAAGTGTCAGTCAGTTTTATCTGAAGGTTTTCGCAGGTTCTGAAGTGCCCACATTACTGAAAGAGGGCAAGCAGGATCCCTGGAAAAGTACATTTAGGTGTGAAACACAGAGTAAAAAAACACAATTAATAATTACTGTCGCAATGAAAAGCGAACAATCTGTTACCTTGGGTACTCCTCTACACATCTAACACCACAGGATATTTTGTAACATTTATCTCCTTTTATGATTGGCTTGGTCTTTGAAAATTTGAACTTTGTGTCAGTCATCAGGATAAAATGAGAAACACATTAGCGTGCAGACTGAGCAGCACTCTGTGTTCCAAGGCTGGCACTGTGTCTACCACCGTCCAAACCCTAATAGCCTGGATGGCCCTGCGGCTTGGGGGGCTATTTTGGGAAAGATTTTATTCTGATTTCCCTTTGAAAAGAGAAAAAAAGTGTTTCTAAATATATTGTGCCTTTGTGCAGCACAGTGAGAATTTTTTCCACCGAAGGGCTCTGAGAGTTTGACCTGTCACTGGGCCAACACTGAATCCTTTTCTGTGATTATGATGTTTTTCTAAGAGTGCAAACACTGTTTGCTGAGTTTGTGTATTTTTAGGGGTGTGTGTGGGTGTGTTGCTGCATGTATTTGCTGTGAGCTTTTTGCCATTAGTGCGTCAGTGAAGGCGTCTTAGACTCTGACATCCATGTCTGAATCCTGTTCATTTTACTGCCTCTGGGTAGAGAGGAACATGGTAGATTAAAATATGAGGGATATTTTGGGTAAAAGACATTCCGGAGAACTGTTTATCTCCCTAAAACTGTTCATTTGGCTCTAGAGGAAGTGGGGTGACCAGCAAGACCCAGCTTTGTCCCTCAGGACTTTCGGGTACATTCTCCAGTCCTGGTATCTTTTCATGTCATCCATGATGTCTGCCTGTGATAACCTGCAGTCACGCCTTCCACCACACTTGTCCCTCCACTCCAGCTCGTCCTTCTCGTCCCCTTCTGGCTTTGTCTCGCACCCGCTTGTCCTCACACCTCTGTCACATGTTTGGGTCTCATTCCTGGGCTTCTGGGGAAGTGCCATGCTGTCGGCTTCATCTTGGCGGTAACAGTAGCGTGCTCTAGGAACGACTGAAGGTGTCTCCTTGTTCTCGTGAAGCAGCAGTGTGAGCCCCAGAGGCTGCAGGTGCTTTCAGGCAGGCTCTACTGGCTGTGAAAGATACCAGCTTTTGGTTTTTTTCTTTGCCAGATTGTGCTTCGGGTTAAGTAATCCTAACCGATGAAATTTCGGGTAATGAAACAGTAATTATTAATAGTCATGAATAGAAATTTTCCAATACTCTCCATTGTTTCATGCAGAGACATGCAATTCAAGGTGCACCCGATGCAGGTGCAATGCCTCCAGGGACCCCTAGGTACCATGGAGACACAAACCTGGCTAAACAAGAGCAAATCCCAGCCAACCGCTGGAAGTGAATGCAGGACGAGTGTCCTCTATCTGGATGTTGACCCTCAGCCTGCAGCCCCGCCACACGTCTGGAGAGAACTAGCCCAGCAGCAGGTCGGACACGGCGTAACCTTTCCGTGCAAGACAGCAGCGTCACAGCGTGTCTGCATGACATCACCACTGGAAGCTCTCCAGGAGGCTCCAGGGCCGACTCTCACGGGAAGGAGCTGCAGGAACAGAGCCAGCTCTTAGTATAATGTAAAATGTCAGAGCTGCACTGTTTACAAAGAACTTACTATAACCTTTGTGGAATTATTAATGAGTGAATGAGTGTGTGTCCGTCTGTGCGTGTGTGTCTTTATATGTATTCAGGTAGTGATAGTTTTACTATACAGTTTGTATATTTATTGTATATATATATATATAATGCATATTTGTGTATATATATTTGTAGATATATGAATATACTTACAAAACAAAACATACACGTTTGATGTATCTGTGTTTACACACATTCGGTCAGCTGTCTGTCCAGAGTCTTCTTCCTCTGGTTGGTCCTGCTTCTCCTCTCCACCTGTTAAGGGATTGGCTGACAGGTATCCGGAACCCTGGAGGATTGTGGGGCAGCTCTTTGAGCGGGGGGTACATTCGAGCCCAGAGCCGGCGAGAGGGCGGGGGGCCAATCCCAGGCCTATAATAAAGATTCCTGCCGGGGCCGCCCGTCCGTAGCGGTGACCACATATGGCAAGGGATGCTGGGAGAAAAACGTTGTGTCACCGAGCCACAGAGGCAGCCTGTAGTTACAGGCCGCTCATTTGCCTTGAAAAATATTTCGGAGCAATCAATTATCCGAAATGTCAGCTTCAGCACTGTGTTTACTGAATGTGCTCTTTTCCACTGTGTGGTAGATGCAGTGTGATTCTCTGTGATTGTCTTACAGCCTTGTTTGATTTAGATTCTGAACACAGTGTGGGGATCAAGCCCAAATCCCTTTCCAGCTAGATCGTACTTTAATTAAAGAACCTGTTCAGTTTCTCTCATTCACATTTATTTTAGATAATTATTTTTGTTTGCTTTAGCCGTTTATCAGTGCTAATCTTCAGCATTTCATTAGATTTTTTAATAAATATGTATATATATGGTGTTTGGATATGGCCAAGTTCCCAGAGGAGGATCGGCTCAGAGGTGTAACATGCGGGGCGCCCTTCTATCCGTTCTGGTGATAAAAGGAACAGCACCCTCTCAACTCCTGGCAGACTCATTACAATGTGGGAATGGCCTGGCTGTTTCTCACCTCATAATTTATTCAGACAGAAACAGGCTCCAAAAGACTCTTGGTGTCAGTAGAGGGGCGTTGTCGTCCACGAAAAACTTGTAGGTCTGCATATTTTAAGATTTAGAGGTCAAACTGTATTTGTTCCCATGGAGAAACTGGGTAGTTTTCACACATCCCAGCTCTCCATGACAGACACACATGTACATACAGGCCGGAGAAAGTTATTTGGGGTCAGAGAGTGGGGTCAGCCAGCAGCCGTGGGGGAGCTGCGGTTAAGCTTAAGGTTCTTGCCATATCAGGTGCTTTCTGGAGGTACAGATATCCCGTTGACCTACCCTCCACCCCAAACAGAGTAAACTGGCCTTGAAGCACCTGATCGTAACAGCCAAGTGCATGTTCTAACCTTTATGACTGGGAGCTCGTGGAGGATCACTGTGGCCTCAGCTATTCAGGAGTTTGCTTCCGTTACGGACAATGATGTTGTTTGAAATGAGTGTTCAGCTTGATTATGTATTTATCAGGGGCTCTGCAGGACTGTCGAATTGAACTGTCCACAAACATCATCTATTTATTCTCAGATTCCCTGCTTTCCCCTCATAAGGCGTAGTTGGTAAGCATGTGGACGCTTCTTAACGTTCACGGAAAGTCCTTCATGTAGATGTTTGTGTGTGGTGTTTTTTTTTTTTTGTCTTTTAGCATTTAGCGTACGTCTTGGCTGGATGCTATTAGTTCCCCGGCCAGCTTGGCAGCTGGCTAGTTATTTTCCAGTCTTTCTTGTCTCCGTTTGACACAGGTGTGGCTGCGTGTTTGTCCGTGCGCTGGAGGAACGTTTCATGACGGCCCTCTGCCCCTGAGGCAGGTGTTCGGGTGTCAGCACTCACGAGAAGCCGTCATCGCTAACCTCTGCTCCCAACCTTTATGCTTCGCTGTCAGAAAAGCAGAAAATTGAAACGCTTTTTCAGTCCCACGCCTGTGGAGAGAAATATATATAGCCAACGATCACCAAGGTCTGCCTCGGATGAAACATTATTATTGTGGATCCTAGCCTCATAGCTAGGGTCTGGCCAAACTGCGAATTCAGTACTCATCACTGGCATTCCACTAAGATGAAGTATCTTTCAGTGACAAAAACATGTGTCTCACTCCTAAACCCACTCTTGCCGCAGCAAAATGGATTTTTATCACAGAAAGGCTTCTTTCCAAAAATGAAACTCAAACTCTGGGCTTTGGGGGTTCTGAGAATGGTTTGTAATGGGAATACAAAGAACCCAGCTCATTAGATAATTAATGTGCAGAGGATTGACTGTGGTTGTGGTATACCCTGTCTAATCTCTTTTGGTTCCCACCAGAAGGGCTGGTGAAATTTTGGTTCCCAGCTGAAGAACTTATCTCCTATTTCAGGACACAGTTTTCACGTTTGATCTTAGAGTGTTCCTCACTCTGGACCAGCAGGGCCTGAGAACAGTCGTCTTTGGTTTATTTAACAAGGAGCAAAGCTTTGTCTAGGAATGAAGCCAGAATGTAAAGGTCAGCATCCCACAATCTCAGGTCTTTCATTTTTCAGTGGTGAGGTACACAACAACAGACAGGCTATGATCCAAGATTTGGCTTTTTAAAATCTGTTGTGGCAAGTAGTACGACACAAAAAAAAACAAACAACAAAAAGAAACCTGGCCTCTGGAAATGATGGCTGACTTTCTCGACCTGAACAAGACCGATTTCCTTTATGAACTCAAGAATTCCTGTGGTAAACCTCACCACCCCAGCAATATCAGAAACACTTGTGTTTCTGAAGTTTCAACTCTGAGCGACTGTTTCTTCTGGAATGATCCGCAGCGTTCCACCTGTGAGGAGTTAGGAGATCAAAGGGGGCCCAGATGCTGAGGAGGGGGGGCACTTGGCCCAGCTGTGAGCTCCGCTACTCTTTGTTATTGTTTTGACTGAGTAACCTGTTCATGTGACCAGGAGTATTATGTCTGGGTGCTGAGGAATTTAGGTCAGCAAGGCTTCACGTACGGAGAATGTAGCTGGTGAAAACTGTCCTCCTTAATTCCCGCACGTGTATCACGCTTATATCCTTCCCTCTGCTGTGGGTTAAGACACCGCCGTGGAACTCCTAGCGTGTCCCTCTCAGATTACACAGTCATAACGCTCTGGTTTTCTTCTCTATGAGAGACAGGAGACTCGAGAATGGTATCTACATGAAACAGGCGCCGTGCCCGGCACTTCACACAACACGGATAGACCAAATGTGGTTCCCCTCCGTTTAGGAACAACGTAGGCGTTGTGTGTGGGAGGTCTCTGCTAGAGGTCCGTGTGAGGATTGTGTGAGCTTTGCCGGAAATTTTGTGAATGAATTCTCATTAGAATTCCACGAGGCATCAGTGACCTTCCTCCGTTTCATAGGAGTGTGTTAAGGGCACTCAGCGAGCCTCGCTTCATGTCCTCCAGCAGATTCAGCTTAAGTAATCAGTGCTCTCTTCACGCCACAGTAAACCAGTGGGACTCGGCTAGTCTGCGCTGTGATCTCTGAAACGATGCCAGCTCTTCGGAGTCGGAACGCTGTGATCCTGGCCTGTGGGTTTCACGCCCATGATCATTGTACCACTGAGGCGTGTCCCCCGAACGAAAGCAACGAGGGGAGTATTTCAGGGACACTCTGTCTGCATCGTGAAGGTGTCCCAAAGGAAAATAAAATTCACTGTGGCAGCTCCAGCTTGCTGTTCAGCTCACAATCGATGGCCAATCTGTCTGCGGTCACCTATCCCCAGTGTCTGGGGCTTCCTGTCGTCCCCCCCCCCACTCCCCAGGCTTTCCTCATCCTCTAGAGTCTCATGTCAGGTGTCAGATAGAGAACAGTTATTTAATTCACTAAAATTCAATTCAGCTTAGTCTTCTATAGCATCTTTCTCAGCTTAGTTCCGTAAGATACAGACCCGATTACTGGAGATTTTTACCATCAACAGCTCTTTTATTTAAATGAGGGGCTACAAAAATACACACTTTCTACAATCAGCAAGAGGAATCGTACCTATTAATCAGCTCCGTCTTATAAGCAATTGACCTCTCAATGCCATGTAAGTGAGGAGAAGCACTGTAATGAGCAGACGGGGGGATAGTCTCTACTGGTCTGTGCACCTGGCCGGTGACAATGGTGACGTGATACAGTCATTAGCCTTCTGACGCTGTTGAGGATGATTATCCTAGATGAAAACCTGGTAAGGTGACGGGTACAGACAGGTCAGTGCAGGACTCCAACACAATGGGGCACTTAATGCCGTCAAAAGTAGCGCTAAGATCTAAGGGTTTTGTTGTGTTTCCTACATCAGAGGATGACAATAAGTCATTCACAGCTCGGGTTCGAGCTGTTTCTGTTCTGCGGTCAGAAGTGAAGCCAGACTGAAATTTTTTCAAGGGTCAGTTCAAGTGATCTCGCAAGTGATTTTTTCTTACAATAGTTTTAAAATGCCTGCACAGTTAGATATTGTGTATCAGTTTTGATCTTTTAAAAGCAAGCAAAAGAATCACAGTGTTGTCCTTCAATTAAGTCCATTCTAAACAGTTATTTTTTTATTTTTATTTGAATGGTTGATGTGTGCCTCCTTTGAAATGCACCGCGTGGTGGAGTTTCAGCACGGGACACAGCGACAGCTCGCGGGGGCCCTGAACCTTGGATTAAAAGCTTAGGGGCTTTAAGCTGCATGGGGGCACACTGGCCTTGCACATGTCAGTCACACTGCCCGCAAGCCCGTGAGCAGTAAATACCTCGCATGAATTAGCCAAGGAGTCACATTGGTCAGTCTATAAATAGCCAGAATTCCCAAAAGCACTTCAATTCACTACTGTTACAGTCTTCATTTTTTGTACATATGGGTGATTAAAACAAAGGCAAAAATGATCGTTTTGATGTTGACATAATCATTTAGTCGATCTGTGTATGTTAGAAATTTAAGTCGTCCTGAAATCTCTTTCTTCACCAAGCATCGGCCTGTATCGGCAAACCGTGAGAATCACCACAAGTGTCCTGGCTACAAGTCCTCAAAAGAAAAGCACATGACACCTCAGGCTGCAGGGGAGACATCACAACACCAGTGCCAGTGGGAACAGCACGCAACCTAAATTTGATTCCTTAACTGGTGTCTTTCAGTGGCAGTTCAGGGCTTGTGGCTGTGCTGTCAGGCCTACCTGCCTCAGTCTTGGTACATCAGTTCATTGCGATTAACCTTGATCAATGATGTGACAAGACACAACTTTAATTACACAGAACCTTTCTGAAGGTCCCCTGAAATGCATGCACTATACAAAGTCCCCATTTTTCTTCAGAGACATCTGATCTCATCGTGTTTTCCCACTGGTGGGTGAAGACACGCCCACTTTTCCTCATGGTCAGTCAGATCAAATTACCTGTTCTCCTGGTATTAGGATAGATCAAATACTCCAGAGTAAGGATACACCCTCATAAACGCTGTAACCCCGCTGGTATACAGGAATATGAAGTCACACTCGCATATAATCTGATTCACTTTTTGTGGGGCAGGACTTACCCTCATGGACAATGTCTTCCTATTGGTGGATCAGGACACACCCTTATAAGCCCTGTTTCCCTGTTGGTGGGTCAGGGCACACCCAAATACACTCTGTGGCCCTGATAGTGAGTCTGCTAGAACATAGTCAGTCTCTCTTTGGTGGGTCAGATCTTCCACCTTCCATTATTTGCAAATTTTATACCTCTTCTTCTTGATGGGTCATAATATATGTCCAAATCTCAGCCCCCTCCCGATGTTGCACCCCATTGTTTATTACATCTCAGGTTCACTCAAATTCCAGGAAAGTTAATCATCAACCAGTGCCCACTTCAGTGACAACCTGAGACATACAGAATCCCCACAACCACCATGTCTGAGGCTGCACCTCAATTTGAAATGGGTCCAGCTTCTTTGCTATCATTCAGGGGCAGTAAGCACATTGTCCTGAAGCCAGTGGTGCCACTTGTTGCGTCCCCAGAGGGGCTCAGTGATGGACTTCCACAATGGTAACATTAAGACAGATAATGCTGCAGTCTTGAGCTGCTTAACCCACATGGCTTCTGTAAGAGATGCAGCTGTTTTAAACGTATGAAAGGTAAAATGGTATGTCAATTGTTTTGGGTCGGGTGAGACATTAGCAAGAAATATTATAAGGGTGTTTTTTTTTTCGTTTGGACCATTTGGACAAATTTCTTGCCTCTTTTTTATGTTCCCCTGGGTGCTCACTCTCTCTCTTTCTCTATCTCTCTGTCCCTGTTGTCTCTCTGTCCCTGTTGTCTCTCAGTCCCTGTTGTCTCTCTCTCCCTGTTGTTTTCCTGTCTCTCTGTCCTTGTTGTCTCTCTGTCCCTGTTGTCTCTCTGTCCCTGTTGTTTTCCTGTCTCTCTGTCCCTATTGTCTCTCTGTCTCTGTTGTCTCTCTGTCCCTGTTGTTTTCCTGTCTCTCTGTCTCTGTTGTCTCTCTGTCCCTGTTGTCTCTCTGTCTCTATTGTCTCTCTCACTGTTGTTTCCCTGTCTGTTGTTTATCTCTCTGGTTTTTCCATATGCTCTCTGAGTCTAATGAGAGTTTGTCACCGTATTATTTTCCACGCTCCACAATGTTGCAGAAAAAAATTCCTACAGGAAAAAAAACAATCCAAAATAGTGAGCCCATAAATAAATATCTTCTCTTTTGTTAAATGTTCCTGTGGGCTTTGTGACATGTGTCACGATTCACAGACCGTGAGCCACGCCGCACAGTGAAGCGCCGTGTTCTTTTCTGTCGCCACGTGGTGCCCACGGTGATCGTGGAACCAGCGTAAGTGAGGCGGGTAGGGACGGGGCCTCTCCCTCTCCGGTGGACATACCGCCCACCCCCCCGCTCGGTCAGCAAGCAGTGCAGATAAATCTGGCTCGCGGTCTGCCTGCAATCTGACTCAGCTTTTGTAACATATCACGAAGCAGCTAATTTCAGCCGGCTCCCTTGCTCTCTCCTTCTCTCTCTCTCTCTCACTCTCTCTCTCTCTTTCTGCCCGCCACTCACTCATTCTCTTGCTTGCTCTCTCCTCTACCTTCCTCTTACAGATCAGTGAAATCACAGATAAACCAGGGAGCTGTCCAGCCTGCAGGATAACCATGGTGGTAAAATTAGAGGCCCCTGACAGGAAGGCGATGGTGGTTGGGGCTCCGCCCCCTGACCTGCAGCTCCGCCCCCTGACCTGCAGCTCCGCCCCCTGACCTGCAGTTTCGCTGTCTGTACATTTATCAGTCCCTGATATATAGCTAAGCTCAAGGTCCATGTCACATGTCACCAACTGTTGTCCCTCTCTCTGCCTGGAGTTCTTCATCCAGCCCCTTCCCCCCACACCTGTGTCTCCCCCAACTGAGGCATTCTTTCCAATACACAAATGCCTGGTGGTGCCGTGGGGGGTGTCACCAGCTGACCTATTGGCTTGTTTATATATAGACCCTGCAGAGAACACAGGTCTGGCTGGCAATCCTCCCTCCTCTCTTTTCTTGCAAAGTTCCCCCCCCCCACACACACTGCCCCCATTTAGAGCCTGAGTGGTGCCTCTGCAGTGAATGTGACATTATCCCTGCCTATCTAGCTAAGATGTCTTTCAGTCACTACATTCCCTTCCTAAGAACAGGCACAGCGGAAGGTGACTGATATGTAATAAATATTTTTTTTAGTGTGTGTGTGTGTGTGGTCAATATTCTGGAATATTCAAGGTCAATATTCTATCAATGTTCAAAAGATTTAAATGTCCACATCACACACTTCTTCTTTCAGGTGAATGATTTAACCTTTAATTGTCATATTGGCCTAAAGGATAATAGGCAATCAAATCAATATGTTACTGATCCATCAATATACTATGTCCATTAAGGTTAGGGGTTGTGTATCTTGTCCTTCGCAGGAGGGGGGGCGTTAAAATCTTTATTTATGGAAAGCAGAATGTTTGAACAGACTAGTGAAATATGACGGCAATGAATAAGCACTTGTCATGTTTACGGTTCCTAAGGCATGACTCAGTAGATGAATTTGTTACACAACATTGCCATTTCATAACGTGTTGTCATGCCGCTGTGAAGCATGCAGGCCTCACAAGCTCCCTAGGAGTCCAGCAGACCAGTGCAGATTTTCGTTTGCAGCCCGGCCCCAAATCCTGTCCGAAATCCCCTGGTCGGCAGTCAACACCACCCCATGTGATGATGGCAGAGATTACATGCCGCTTAAGCGAGCTGGGGGAGCGGACTTCAGGATGACTCTGCAGAGTTCAGGATGACTCTGCCCTAGTAGGGAATCTCCTGAAAGCTTGTTTACAAACAGCTGAAAATGTGATCTGACAGGCTGCAGCCCTGGTCTTGCTTCTGCTTTACCTTCCTGATCTCTCCCCGCTTCTAGAGGGCCCATGTCCCCAGAGGCCCAAATCCCCCAGCCCCAGACTACATATGTGGCGAGTGTGAAAAATGAGGCGGACGTGGTTTTCTTTGATCTGAATAAGCACCATCAGAGTAGGCATTATCTCAGGGAGAAAGATCTTCAAAGATCATCCATGATTCAGCAGTGATTCAGACAGATATTTTCTCCCCTTGTCTCCGGGCCACTTCTGATGCTCCGGGTTGTCGGCTGTTCCCATCCCAGGAGCCTTGCCTCCAAGCCCCGGTGGCGCGGGAGAAATCCTCAGCCGCGTCGCCATGGAAACCTCCGTCTGCACCGACGGGGGCTGCCACGCCGTCTGGGTGACTCAGGCTAGTTGCCTTCTGTAATTACGGCTCTGTTACGGGCTAACGAGGTGCATTTGACACCAAACAGGATTTCCACATGGAGATCTCGAAGGGGATTAAGCCCCGTTGTACCCACGCTGTGTTGCAAAATGGTAAATTACTTTCTACTACAGAGATCTTTGATCACACCTAAGTGCAGTGTGCCGTCTCCCACGTTTTTTGGCTCCTGTCATGTTTGGACTATAAAAGACTCAAAGTGTGTCAGTGTGCCACAGAGAACTAAGCATGTCTGTTCTTCTGACTGGCTCTGGGTTTCAGAGTCGCTCATTGCCCCGCGTGACTGACTCCTGAATGATTCTCGCCCAGACCTCCGCCCAGGAAGCCACCGCAACCAAATGCTTCTTGTGAAGAGCGGCTGGAAGAATGTCTGTGTGTTTCATTGGGGGTCATTGTCAAAGCAGTGGAGTCAGCACTGCGCCCCCCACAGGTGTACCATGCAGCTGCATGCAGTCAGAGCGGCAGCATAGTCAGCAAACGCGCTCCGTAACGACCACAACGAGAAAGTGTGATATAAGCTAGACGGCTAAAGTGAACTATCAGAAAAATTTGAGGGATTAAAACTGCAAATGCCAAGGAAAAAATTCAAAAATATCTGTTTTTCATATTTGCATTTCCACATAAATAATTCTATAATCAATAGTCTGCTAAATCACTACAGTGCATATATTTGATTTTTTTTTACATTTGTGATGTCACTGAAAAATGTTGCGATGAGCAGAATATAAAGACCACATCCGTACTTGTGTCCAAAATGAAATCTCATTGGATTAATGGCAACTTTAAAATTTCCACAAAATGGAAACATTTACCCTGTGCTTGTCCTGCAGGTATGTTTTTGTTATTTCACTGTAGCCCTCGTGTCCCCAGTGCTGCTGCTATCTATAGCCGGGTCTATTTTTATACCGTGGCTGTGAACAGACGCCGCTGGTGTGACTGCCGGCCTGGCTACTTCATGGCAGCACGGTTTGTGTCTCAAACAGCGTCGGCCTCATTGTGAGGAAAGAACGGGAGACATTCCAAGAAGGCACACGGAACTGGTGCCAGATTACCGGCCCCATTTCCGCAGGTTCCACACCAGCAACGCGATGGAGCCAGGCAGCTGTCATGACCCAGAGCCGGAAACGGACGAGGCTAACAGCCGCTCCACACGAGACGGCCAGGAGGCTGAGCTGAAGCTACGGGTGAACGGGAGTGTTTTCGTGGTCGCAAAAGCGATCCTGACCGAGCATTGTGAGTACTTCCGAGCGCTATTCCAGTCGGGAATGAGGGAATGCCTGCAAGAGGAGATTCACGTCCGGGGCCTGAGCCCCGGCGGCCTTTCCATCATGCTGGATGTCCTGGGAGGCGATCGGCCCATCTTGGGTGCTGACAGGCTGGTCCAAGCCATCGAATGTGCTGCATTCCTGCAGGTGGAGATGCTCACCAGACACCTCATCAACATCCTGAATTCGGACAACTGTCTGCTGGTGTACCACGCCGCCGCGGAGTACGGCTTGCTAGAGCTCTTTCATAGCGCTGCTCTCTTCATCCGAGACATGTACCAGGACCTGGAGGAGGATGTCAGGTGTCTTCCGGCGGAGCTCCTTGAGTATGTGGAGTCTCTCTCTCCCCAGGTGTTTGTTGCTGTGGGAACGCACTCCAGCTCCAACTTCCAGGAGCTGCCGCACGCCGCCACCAGGACCATCTGCTATTTGGATGAGGACGAGAAAGACTGGAAAGTCCTCACGCGGCTACCTAACGAGGCCAGCACCTCCATGGCGGGAGTGGCAGTGCTTAATAACAAGCTATACATTGTAGGCGGGGTCCACAGCGTCCAGAAGCAGGTCGTGGACTCCTGCTTCTGCTACAACCCCACGGCAGATGCGTGGAGCACGCTACCTGGGCCTCGGCAGCCGAGATACAACTTCACGCTGGTGGGACACGAGGATCGCCTCTACGCCATCGGTGGAGAGTACGAGAGGATGGTGATGTCATCGGTGGAGAAACTTGACGTCTCCACTGGCTCATGGTCTTTCATTACGCACCTGCCCCGACCTGCGGCTGGCGTGGCCTGCAGCAAGACCATGAACAGGGTATTTGTGTGCCTGTGGAAGCCCATGGAGACGACAGAGATCTATGAGTACCTCCCCAGCAGGGACGTATGGAGTCTGACCACGACGCTCATTCGAAACCAGAGCTATGGGCACTGCATGGTGGCACACAGGGACAACCTCTACGTCATGCGCAACGGGCCCTCAGACGACTTCCTGCGGTGCGTGATGGACTGCTATAACCTCACCTCGGGCCAGTGGACAGCCCTGCCAGGCCTGTATGCCAACAGCAAGGGTGCTCTGTTCACGGCTGTGGTGCGAGGGGACTCAGTCTTCACAGTGAACCGAGCTCTGACGTTGGAGTACTCCATTGAGGGCAGCAGGTGGAAGCCGAAACGGGAAATGAAGGGTTTTCCACGCAGCGGCTCCATGTGGACCTTCCTGCTAAGACTTCCGAAGGCTTCATAGAACGTCTCCACCCTGGACAACCTCGATGAAAGGACATTGTGACTGGCAGGACCCCCTGTCACGTCGGTGCCATGACGATGAGCAGGGGGAAGGTGATTGGCTATCACCCATGCATGAGCACATGTCACTGAATACTCACATGGGATTGGTCACACCATAGCAACTCAGTGAGTCCCCCAAGAGCTCTCAGGTTCCGCTGCCACATCGAAAAGGTCATCGCATCTTAGCAGGTCTTCATTCTCCTCCAAAAATCCATGGCTTCTCGATGAGAAGCCCAATTTGTGATAAAATAAAGGAATTAACGTTCTAACGAATCTCTTTAGTTTTTAGTCTTTTGTTTATAACTCTGTACCCCATTGTATCTTTGGCTTTCATTTTTGAAAGTGGAATTGATTCCCTCCGGTTTTCTCCAGCTGAGCATGAAACAGGAGTGCATTTCAGAGACAGATGATCACAGGAATATCAGTCTCTCCTAACCACAGCATGAGTAATGTTCATGTTTTGTTCTGCTGTAGTGTCGTAGCAAACAGGATGTTTTTGTTTTCCAGCCTTGCGTACATTGTGCAGATGATTACTTACATGTCTAATCAACTCCTTGGAAGACAGGGTGTTCTTTTTACTGTAAAGAACCAAAATTTACTTGGCAAATATATTTGCTTTCATCGAGACAGTGATGTAAACATCTTTAATGAGTTATGTTGTAAGAAGTCTGCTACACCTGTAAACATCGACACGCCCTAAAAATGAGATGACGTCATCCTTCAGACACGCGGTGCTGGAATCGCGTAGCATTCTGTGCCGTTTGCACTTGCACTCCTCTTTGCCAGCTGTACTTCCTCGTCATCAGCTCCAGCGGATCTCACGACGGAGAACAGGCATCAGCACTGGCTAATCCGCAATCCCAGAATCCCCCACTGCTTGGCAGCAGGCCCTGGGACGGTGGCTACGCTACTGCAGGAGACAATGTGTTTCTTCCTCGTCCTCAGCTGCAGCCGGGCGCCACTTCCTCTTGGCAGGGTGCGAGCGAGTGATAGGTCGCTACAGCGATGCCTGGAAGAGTGTGATGTGGCGGGTTGCCTGGACACATGCCAGCCGCGCAGCAAATTCAAAAATAAATATTCAATGGGTGGAGTAATCAGGGGACATGCGACCCCCCGACCCCCCCACATAACAGCCTCAAATTAAATTGGATCACATGGTCAGCTGGGTCATATGCACCAATGAGAGAGCAGAGGCTTCAAAGTACCATGGTGGGCAGGATTCCCACGCACCATCAGTCACATGGAGGGTACCTGGTAAAAAAAATGGCTTAAACTTAGCTACTGAAACCTGCTGGCTCTTTGTCTTTTCATGACCCCCTGATCAGTATCAGCAGCAGGCTGTGGATGCCAAGAAGTGCCACATATCTAGTAAAGTATGTAGCAATTGTTATAACAACATTGTTCTAATGTTGTTTCACATTACAGATGTTACAGTGAAAAGTATTTCAGGTTTCAGTTTGCTGATGTCTGAGCGTTTGAGATGGGGAGTGTGTCACATGACAGGTGGGGAGTGTGTCACATGACAGGTGGGGAGTGTGTCATCATGCCAGGTGCGGTTGGGTTCATTCTTGGCTGTTCTTGGCTCGCAGGAATCTGGGGCACAGTTCTCAGGCATGAATTTCAGCAAGGAAGTGCTTTATGGACCGGCATATTCTGTGCAATGGGATGAAAATATGGGAGTCTGGGGGGGGTAAAAAGTTCCAAAGACGGTGATGCAGCTGGATTCAGTGTCTGTGTCTGTGTGTGTGTATGCTTTGCTCTCCCAGCACACACTCATGCGTCTCTCTCCAGGCCCCAGAACTCAGCATTTGCTGCTCAACTCAGTGAATCAGAGCAGGGAGCCATGACAGTATTTCTGCTATGAGACGCACTCAGCCCCACTGAACGAGTCTAATTATACCAAACGTGAGCCATAATTACCCTCTACGGTTAGGCCTCTACGCTGAGTCCGACAGGAAGAGCTATTTTTTTACCCAGTGAGAACAAAAACAGCAGGAAGCAAGCTTCCCTGTCAGAACGTCCTGTCGTGAGGAAGGTCTGAGCTGATGGTCTGAGCAAAAACAACCGGATGGGGGGCAAACAGACCAGAGGAGAGGCTCCATGACCGGGGCCCACGGGTCACCTCACTCAGAACAGTCGAATGGGGGGCAAACAGACCAGAGGAGAGGCTCCATGACCAGGACCCACAGGTCACCTCACTCAGAACAACTGGATGGGGGGCAAACAGGCCAGAGCAGAGGTTCCATGACCAGGGCCCACGGGTCACCTGACTCAAAACAGCTGGATGGGGGGCAAACAGACCAGAGGAGAGGCTCCATGACCAGGGCCCACGGGTCACCTCACTCAAAACAGACGGATGGGGGGCAAACAGACCAGAGGACAGGCTCCATGACCAGGGCCCACGGGTCACCCCACCCAAAACAGTCGGATGGGGGGCAAACAGACCAGAGGAGAGGCTCCCTGACCAGGGCCCACGGGTCACCTCACTCAAAACAGTCAGATGGTGGGCAAGCAGACCAGAGGAGAGGCTCCATGACCGGGGCCCACGGGTCACCGCACTGAAAATAGCCGGATGGGGGGCAAACAGACCAGAGGAGAGGCTCCATGACCAGGGCCCACAGGTCACCTCACTTAAAATAACCGGATGGGGT
>JAODKC010000064.1:34631867-34642216 GCA_026777985.1 Mormyrops attenuatus
CCGTGACCTTTTCGTGGGTCTCCCATGGTGCCTGGGCTTTGCTCACACCTGCTGGTCCACCCCCCCGCTCCCCCCCCCCCCGCCCCCCCAGCCCCCCCCAGCTTGTTCCGACATGTTTATCGTGCATCATCTCCCGGGTCACAGACACCGCCGACAGTGATGCTCTGACTCATGGTTAGAAGCCGTTTCCCGCCAAAAACACGTCTGCAAATTCAGCCTTTGGCTCCCAGTGTCTTGGACCCGCAAAAGGAGTTCCAGATGTAACCTCAGTGAGTAACCCAAAATACCGTGGGTATGAGGGCAGCAGGTTCTGCTTCACCTGATCTTATGTCGCCAAATCAGAGCTGACGCCCCACATCCGACGTTAATCGTTCCTGATTGGCTGTCTGTCTGTTACCAGTTGGTTCTTCTTTAAAAAGCATATGTGTTCACCGAAGGTATGTGACTGTTATCTAAGACGACGCAGGTCAGTCCGTCAGCATGGATCACTTTCCAACTTTCTGTTAACTGGCCTGGATAATCAGGAGGGCGGCCATCTTGAGTTATAGCATGCCTCCCTGACGTTCTGCTCCCATATCTGCTCATCTTCTATTCCCTTTTCATGCTGAATTCACCTCTGCCAGGAATCTCCTTCAGTCGTCAGCCACACTTCAGTCGTCAGTCAGCGGGCTTACCGAAAATACAAAATCATACTTTAAGTGGTGTCCATAACTGGAATAGGATATTTAAAGACGTAAGAGAACAGATGGACATTCTCACTTGTGTTCCACATACTCACACACTTGGAATTTAGCGTCCTTTAGTTGAAGCACCCCCACGTACATGTTTCTTCACACAACCGTAGCTTTTGTGACCCCCCTTCACATGTGGAAGGTTCCAAGCAGCACGCCCCCTCATGGAGACCTAGACCCACCAGCTGGAAGCCATTTATCCATGAAACAGCTGGGCAGAGCCTTTCATGTCAGGGAAAAGAGGAATTCTGAAGACCCTGTCGCCTCTAACCAAAAGTAGTGTAATTACAGGCACGGGACTGCACTATAATCCAGGAAAAAATGTTAGCGGCTTCGTGTGACGGCGTACAGCCGTATTACATGACAGCTCTTCCCTCCTGCTCTCCTTCCCGAAACCTTACGGGGGAGAGAACTTGTCATTAGACTGTCACCAAGAGATACAGAGAAGGTCATGATCTCTCATCTCAGCTGCCAGCTGAGGAGAGGGCTTTTGGGACCAGACAACTGGAGAACAAGCAAGACAGACAGAGGTGCTAAGGTGGGCAGTGAGTCCAAAGTCAAGATGTGGTCCTCTCATATATTAGTGACATATAAGAGGTGTCTACTTCTGTTTGGCTTTTAATTTGGTGGACTGTGAAGGTGCACAGCACTGTGAGCTGGGCCATCCTCACGTCCTCATATACACTGGAAATATCCATCCATACATACATTCCACAACCTCTTTGGAAACATACCTTGATGGGATGCCAGTTCACCACAAGGCTGGTTTCATACATAAACCTAGTCATCCAAACTGTGCTTTGAAGAGTAATGATGATTTTCCACTGCCACGAAGAACCGAGCCGTACCCGAGCCATACCCGAGCCGTACCCGAGCCGTACCCGAGCTGTACCCGAGCCGTACCCAAGCTGATGTGGTCCTGCTTACTAGCAGTGTCTACAACATGACTAAATCATGCTGGGTGAGTCAACACCTTCTGATTGGTTTACACGCATGGAGATACCGGTGATCTATGTTGATATGCGTGTATCTGAAAGAAAAAAGGCACTCCCAATTATCTCGGAACTTGAAAATTTCCAACCTCCTGCTTAAAACATACTATAGAACAGCTGAACGGAATGGATTCATAATGCAAATTTACGCAAGATAATGCTAATTTAGTTAGCATTTGATGCTAACATAACACAGTGATTCTCACAGATGTGCTGGCGGAAATTAGCACATAGTGAATCATGATGTACTCCATGTGAACAGTAAGTAAGTGTCTCTTTGATGTTACGTCGCTGTCACTCTCCAAACCCAGCAACACCTTTACTGGACCGACCCTTCTGCAGTGGAAAATTGAAGTGAGCTGGAACCGCGTTGTAACTAGTCTCTCTTTGTGGTACAAGTCGCGTACAGCCTGGTTCCTGTATGCCAGTGTAAAAGCGGCATTAGATTATTAACAGGACTGAATTTGGGGTGGGGGGGGGGCACCTACAGCATAAAATGTTACTTTAAGAGTGAGCAGAAAATAATTTGAGGCCCCTACAACTCAGGGCTCTGTGCTACAGCCCAGGTTAACCCAAGCTTAAGTCCGGCCTTGATTAGGAATGTTTATCGGTAACTTTGATATGAAAATTACAATTATTTATGGAAAGTTTCCCTCATGCACATATGGCTAATCCCTGTTAATTTCCCTAGTTACTTGTAAATAGCTATTTCAGAAGCTGAAAACGGAGGAAACAGTAGGAAATAATAATGGAATTATCATTAATCAGCTTAGCCTGCATAACTGTCGAACAAGTCTTTTTAAGTCCTCTGCTTTTCAACGGATTATTAAACCGACAAAACATCTCAACATTTTCTTAATAATTTAAAGAATTTAAGTAATTTATTTAGATGGCAAGCAGGCAAAACGCCGGCCGAAAACAGTGCATGCCACGTGAAAATTTAGTGGTTTACGCAATAAGGATAAAAGACAATCTGATG
This sequence comes from Mormyrops attenuatus, assembly GCA_026777985.1. Classification (NCBI taxonomy): domain Eukaryota; kingdom Metazoa; phylum Chordata; class Actinopteri; order Osteoglossiformes; family Mormyridae; genus Mormyrops; species Mormyrops attenuatus. Next base: position 34,634,570 of record JAODKC010000064.1, read on the forward strand.
TTACTTGGGGATTCTAAGTTAAAAACCTGCTTGGTATAGTGATTGTGCGCGCCTAATGATAGGTTTAACGTGTAGTATTTTTGTTTCAAAAGTACCACTTAGCTCAACCGCGTTATCTGAAAAATATCTGCCTGCCTTGCTCAAGTGTGCTACGATTTTGCTCATGGCGGCTGGGATAGCGACATAATCCGAAGGTCAATGTATCATTATGTTAATAGAAAAAGTCAGGCTGACAGATGCGATTTTGCTTTGATGGATCAGTGCTGCGCAGAGACGGGGGCCGAGCCCGTCGCTACTGCTGAGCTCATCAGCTTTGCAGGAGGGAAACGAGCAAGCAACGATCGCGGCGTCTGTCCGCTGGAGCTGCCCTTTGCAGTATCTTTCCGTCTGAAACTGCATTTTAGGCGTCTCTGCGCTAGGAGCTGGAACGCCTCCTACACGCGCTGGATGCGGTACCCCGCGCGAGGCGGCTGCACGCTGCGCCGGCGCGCGCTGAACCCGTGCCAGCGCGACCCGGTTTCACCCGGCGCGCTCCGCAGGAACCCGGCGCATTGCCACGCTTTATCCGCGTAACACAATCCGGCTGCTTTCGCTATCAAAACTGCAGCGCAGGGGAACGGCACAGCTGCGGGAATCCGAGCCCGCGGGGCGCAACCTTGCCCGTCGTCGTGCATCTGGCATCACAGCCGCCTTTAATCAAAAAGTGAGTCACCCTCACCGTTCGCGTCACACGCAAATAATGTGCAATTATCCCGACAGCACAGTATCACTCCATCAGCGGTCTGAGGGAACATTGTGTGAGAGTGAAAAAGGGGGTGAATTGTCCATAAAGAACGTAAGAACCGTACCAGGTCGTGCCCACCCCCCTCCCCGAAATGCAATAGTTTTGTCGACATGATCAAAAACAGGCAAATTAGCAAAGCAAGTTGATGTTTATAATGAGTGTATTGAGTATAAAAACAGATCCCCTCTGCGGTTCTGGAAAGAGTCGCTCTGTTCATCATGACAAGGAACTCATTGACCTGAATAAGAAGCCGCGCCCTCCGCAGCCGCTGTCGCAGAGGCGTTAGAGGCCCCTGCTGGCCGGTACTAGAATTACACCCGACCTGGAGCTCTGGGACAGCGGCCGGAAATTGTTTAAAGTTAAAACCGAATTCCGTTCAGCCCCCATGTGGAAATTTTTATTTAGCAGAAATACAAACCTCTCCCCCCCCCAAATAAATAATAAACTATATATTACAAGGTAGATGGTACAAGTGAGGTAAAGACATGCTTATAAAGATGCAATTTAGTGGTGGGTCTTCAACTGTGGTCCCAGAGAGCTACTGTCAAGTAGGTTTTCTATCCTACCTGGCATCTGACGAGCCACACCTGTTGTCAGGTAAATAAAGGTTGGAGACCCCTGCTCTAATCCCTTGAAGTTTATTTTGAGTTGTTTGAGTCATCATATTCACAACACAGAAGTTTAGCTAGATGGTGTGGAGTATGTGACGGATAATTAGGCATCCAGGGGTAGTATTCAAGGATGTCACATTAATATGTATTTGTAGTGAGGTAAAGCACAGCTTTGAGGGTCGTCGATCGTTTCTAAAACTCTTTGTATTACAGCAATGTCCTGCAGGATGCTGTAGAAGGGAGGAAAGATTTTATTTTAATACATTCCCCTCCTGGCACAGATAGGGCACTACAAAACAGCCAGCTTGAAGCCAGGCAGGCCCAAAACGTTCCTTGTGTGTCAGCCACACCCACCTCGCCCTTTGCGTGCAGATCAATCAGCAACGGGTCAAATGCCAGAAGGTCTGATGAAAGGTCCGGGCTGGGAATTTGCATACTGGAGAGGTAGTGAATCAGGACATTTGAATTTCATTGAACGGAAGGGAATGGATGTTCTCCCTGGGGTGGTGTGACTCCCCTTGCCTGGCTGTGTGCTGCACTAATAGGAAAGTGGGCCAGAGATTAACCCGTGCTAATTACAGATAAAACCTGCCAGCGTCTCTGCTGGTGTGCCGGCACGTTCTGAACATGAACCTGGTTTATGCAGAATCTGGATGCGACTAAGTGGGGGAATGTTATCCAGGTATATATATATATGGTCTCCGTTAAAAAGACATCTGTGAGCACGACCACTTCCTTTCTGATATATGACATTATCCTCCTTTGATGCCGTGTTCCTGCGCTCTGTGTTCCTGTGCTCCGTGTTCCCTGACAAAGATGGGCTCCCCGCCCTGCCATGATGAATATAATCGTGTAAGTGAATATTGTTCCTTTCAGAGCCTGCTTTATAGAATAAAGACAAGTTGGGGGAGTTGGGGCAGTAGAACAACCTTGGTTTTTCACAGCCATGTCCCTCATTGGTGGTGGTGGGGGGGGGGGGGGGCGTGTTTCGGGAATCATCACTCTCTTCTATATGCCACCATCGCTGCTTGTGTTTTGGTTATGATGATGACCCCTAGTAATTGGCTCCCCCTCCCCCCTGGAGCTTCCCACTTCAACACGGGGGGCGATTACAGACCTACACTGGGGGTCTCCTTGGCAGGCGTGCTCTCCGCAGTGACAGTGTTCTACCAGAAAACCCACATGGAGAACTCCTGTCCTGAGATGCGATTTTAGTGCCTAACTGTCAACAACGTCCGCATGACATCGCGGCAGATCACAGTCTGATGGAGTTTGATTTTGTAATGGACTGTTTGTGGGGAAAATGCCTGTTCATCATACTCAAGCGTGCTGTCATTAATCTCATCTACATTGAAAATGTCAGCCCTAGATCCACAGCCCTGAGCCCCGTGCTGAACACCATTTCCACATCATTGTTCTAAAGTAGAAACAAAAACAGGGCTTCGTTTTTCACACGGCTTTGAGAAAGGTTGCGCTTTGTTGACGTTTAATTCAAGGGAGTGCTGGCCGCCGCAGCTGCAGTGGTCCTGAGTGTTATCTGCGCATCCAGTGTTGGGCCGGTTTGATGTTAATTTTTGGTACGCTGCTGTGCAATGGTACTGAACAATATCTGTACTCCCAGAGGGGAGTCAAAGTCAAAGGTCAGCCAGACTGCACTGGCAGATCACATGCTACACTAGCCGTGCTTTTCCTCCTGCTATTTTTATAGTGAATGGGGAAACCATCCCGTAAAAAATGCAGAGGATTAGTGGGAGTCTGGAGTGTTTTTGCTTGCCATACACATACAGCATGAATTTCTGAGTCTTAGATGGGGGGGATGCCATCACATATTAATCTTTTAACTGGGATGCGTTAGTAACCCTCTCTTCCATCTTGTCGCTTGGACTTTACGGGAAAACTGATGTTGCCCATCTGCCAATCCATCCTCATCTACTCTGTAGACATCTGGATGATTCAAGCAGGTACTTCACTTTTTTAAAAAAAAATTTATGTATGTTTATGTAGCTGTGCGCTCACCTCAGCAAGGTCAGCATGGGCTGTTATTAAAGTGCTATATAAATAAAGTTAAGTTGATTTGACTTGATGTCACGTCATGGCTCTGCCTTGAGTTGACTGTTAGGGTCACAGAGGAAACCTCCGCAGAGTGAAGTGGAAGACTGAGTGAAGGTTGGGACTGAACAGTGTAAGCAGTGAAAATGTGCATAGGAGAGAGGAGAATGTGGGGGGGCCAAGCTTGTTGAAGGGGTTTCTAGCGAGCATCTGTGTGCCCCAAGCAGAGGGCCCCCCCCCCTACATGCCAAGAGAGGACATGCAGATACAAGGACCAGAAACGTATCTACATAGAGGGAAATGTGAATTTAGGGTAAACTCATTTGCATTGTTTTCCATAACAAAATGAACAATGAAATTTGCAGAACTTGATATTCGAAATGAAGAAAGAGTGCGATGAATTATCCTGAGCATTAGAACCTAAAACCTGAGCATTCAGCTCAGTCCAGATCAATGATGATAACAGTTGATTTGAATTGTGCTTTTTAAGAACCTGAAGATGCTGACATTGGACAAGGGAAAGACTGAACACTGAGAGCCCAGCTAGGCAGTAATAAGCTCATTCAGTTTATAGGCAAGTTCAGTTTAGCTGTTATGCTTGGCATTTTCTCAGACATTGGGAGTGTTAGCACTGTGGTGTTGAGGCAGAAAGCAGGCACCTCTGATTTCTTCATGCTCACCTCATACCTGGTTTGTGCCCTGTCCATACCCATCACCTCACACAGACCCAGTGACCAAACAACCGGCCCATGGAAACCACAAATTTGGGACTCAACCAAGGTAGCAAACCAATGTTTTTATAACGTAAGATCCTTTGAATAACCACAGCACACATGTACAGCAGCTTGGCAGTTAGCAAAAGGAATGTTTAAACAGTCAGTGGTCCCCTGTAAAACAGTCCTAAACATGGAAATGATTGACTTGTTCCTGTTATTTATAAAATAAAACGCCATGATATCTGTCAGACTTCTTGGTGCTCTAGCCAATAAAACGATCAGTTTTATTCTGTAAAACTCAAACTATGAGTCTGGATAGCAAGAGTTCCCTGTGTTCTTGAGAAAGTGATCTGTGTTCCCTGACTTTCGGACCTTCTCTTCTTAATCATGACCAGGGTTGACGCTCATAAGGCCACCAGCTGAGACCGGGTGACTCTGTACGTACTAGCTGACATATGAGTTGGCAGACGTTCCTGTTCCTCCAACACACTCAGTGGAGTTTCAACACTTGGCGCTGCTGCAGAGCAAATCCAGGCTTGACCAGTGTAACCTTCAGCCACTTGCATCAGCCAAACCTTTCAAAACCAACAACTGAAACCTAAAGTCTGAGATGCAACATTGCAAAAGATGATCTGGGTCCGGCGTCCGTTTTTCTTCCTGATCTTTCTGAAGTTGGCCCTGCAAGTGAAATGCCAAGCCCAAGGTCCAATCAAAAGGCATGCCCGGCTTGGGCAGATACTGCCGTAATGCTTATCTTGGCAGTATTAAACTGAGAAATAGAAGTGGATAGTTAAAAATATGCCAATTCAAACAAGAAAAGCATCACGTCTTCAGTTGAAGCTGGCTGCAGCGTTATTATCCCGGACAGGGGCGGGCGTGTTTGTTCTTCAGTGTATGACATTGTTCATGCTCAAGTGAAGCTGGGGTAAGAGGTAAAAAATGCCCCCCACCCCCCAATGTTCCTTAAACCTCCTCCTAGCCAGGTCAATGAGCCTTAGGTCTCCTGAAGGACCACCGCTACTCGCCAACCACATTTGTGTTCTGTTTTTTGAGCTTCTCTGCTCCGAAAGGACAGACTTCCCTTCCCACAGCCTCCCGGGACCAGCTGACCAAATAGGGTGCCGTCGTGGTAGCGGGGTGGCCACCCATCATCGAAAACAACAGATGGTACTTATCTTGGCGCCTTTTGAGACTTCTTCTGTCTTGGCCTTAAACAGCAAGGCATGCACACCGTGATTCATTAAAGGGTGGTCATGACATCTTTATAATGTGGAAAATATCCCACAGGGACATGGGAAAATCTCACTGGGCAGACATCTGTCAGCTGGGGGGGCCTTCTCTGAGGTTCCCTGAGAGAACCTGAAGAAGATGTGTTTCTCAGTGGGAAAGGGGGGGCAGCTTTGGTGGCTTGTCACTTATCACATTGGAGAGCTTGTTATAGTGGCAGTGAATTTTGGATCCCAGATCTCTGCTTCTCCTGAGGAAATGCAGTGGAAGGGGACACTTAACAGAAGTGGTGTACTTCAGCTGTAGACCATGATGCTTCAAGATGAAGATGAAGAGGATAACCAGCAACAAGTTGGAGGGACTCAATCATCATAACAATGAACACCCAGAAAGAAGACAGATCATTCAGAAGAAATGCCCTCTATATGGTTGCCAGGAATCAGCACTAAATAATAATAACTTCATCCGTGGAGCCCCGAGCACTCTTTCATGGTGTTGATGGAAAACGTTGACTTAATGATGTGATGTTTTGCACGTGCGTGCTGTGCCCTGCCCTGAAGTCCTTGGTTAGTGCTGTTCCGCAGAGTGCTCTGGGGCCAGCTGGGAGCTTGTAAACACAGCAGGGACTATCTGCAGCTGACCCACAAAACGAGCTCCAGACCAGTCATTGAAAACCAGAGGTACCCTCAGGACGTTACCACGGCAACCATGCCAATACCGGTTGCTCGGGCTCACCCGTATTCCCGCTTAGTACAAGGCACGCACACATCCTGATCTGGTAACCTACGTGCTGGGGTCAAGGTAGTCAACTAATGTCATCATTTTATGGCTGAGTAAGGTTGTGTTTGGTATATTACATGAAATGTATCACAAACCCCAACGTTGGATCTGCTAAGAAGAGTTTTGAAGCCTTGAGGCTGGGAGAGGATCTCCTCACATCTGTAGCCCTCCTTGCTGCCTGAGAAGCCGTCCCAACAACTGCAGCTGCAGCCTTTTTTTCGAGGGAGGTCCCAGCCTCTCATCAGTGGCCCCCATCTGAAGTCCGTCCAGAAGCAGTCTCGCACAAAAGCAGCAAGATGTTTGTTTATATGGCTTCCAGGCTCCGTTGCTTTGACAACAAGGCTTTGACCTGCGTTCCGATGTAAACACATGGAGGACCTGGGCCAGTGGATCGTAGCCTTCAACTCACAGGAGGGAAATTCACCAACTTCTGCATCACACCAAAACAGGATCAGCCTGAGCTGGCTTCACTGCCTGTTCCGTCTGTGGTTAATGTTTCTCCTGGGCCGACCGATTACAGTTGCTTAAGCTGGGTGACAACTCATTACACTTGGTCTTTTGTTATTTAGTCCGTTTCGATCTCACGAGCTGCCATAAGCTCTATGCTGACATCAGGGGCGGGTTTGTCGTTTCTGGGGCCCCACTTAAACCCCCCCCCCCCCCATTTGTTTCAAACACTAAACAAATAGCTAGTGCATAGAGTCAGAAGATTGTAGCTAGCTAGCTGGTTAGCAGACCATGCTGCTCCAGCATCTCCTAAGTAAAGGAAGCTTTTATTTAATATTTAGTGTCCCAACTGTTTGTGGCCAACGGGGGTGGGGTTGAGTGGTGGTGAATGTCGCCACTGGGTAAGGGTCCATATTCAATGCTGTACCTCCTGTCATTTAGTAGTACCCCTTCCAGCTCTGTGCGTATGCCACATACTACTACTCCTGGGGAGACACCATCACAAGACAACACAAGACAATTGGATGATGGGATCCTGGTTGAATGGTAGAGCACTGGGATATTAACTGTGTTTATGTTCTTCCACACATGGGCTTGATGTGTGTAGGCCTGCAGGATCCGCCCCTTTACTCATAAACCAGGGAAAGCAGTGGCTTGTAGCTACTTTGTCAGCTGCCTGAGAGAAGTCCTCATCCTCAAGGGTAGGCCACCCTGTCCTTCTGATGTCCACGGACCAGAACACCTCATCCTCCAGGGTAGGCCCTCCTGTCCTTCTGATGTCCACGGACCGGAATACCTCATCCACCAGAGTAGGCCCTCCTGTACTTCTGATGTCCACGGACCGGAACACCTCATCCTCCAGAGTAGGCCCTCCTGTCCTTCTGATGTCCACAGACTGGAATACCTCATCCACCAGAGTAGGCCCTCCTGTACTTCTGATGTCCACGGACTGGAACACCTCATCCACCAGAGTAGGCCCTCCTGTACTTCTGATGTCCACGGACCGGAACACCTCATCCTCCAGAGTAGGCCC